>JASEVX010000001.1:207868278-207976091 GCA_031761405.1 Serripes groenlandicus | reverse complement strand
ACCTAATTATTGGTTTTATTAGTTAACATTGAGTCATTTGATAACCACACGAGTTATCAAAATAAAAACCGATCTCATACTGCACATTAATGCAGGCCGATCGTGGCATTTATTCCCGGTTTAACCGAATCGAATAACCATATTTATATCAGGCGTATAAAGGGTTAAAACCTAATTTGACCTAACAAACTCAATAGTTCTTTAGTGAGTCCTTACAATGCAATTATTGCTATAAAAAGTGAGGAAAGCCTAATCCAATCAGGAGCTCCTGTTTTGTCGTGTAACGAAAGTTTCACCACGTATTATTCTATTCCGACGAGGGAAAATTAGCAGAACTAATATTTGAGTGGCGAAAATGGCAGCTTACAGACATCTATAATAAACAAGAAGGCAATTGAGTAGACACCCCGCGTTACGCTTATCCATCAACGAAATTAGAACTGCAAACACAAACTAAATGTGCGCTGGCCAGTATTAAATAGACATTTTGAATGGTATCTTGCGTAGTTTTGTAAATGCTTTCGTGGGTTTTAGGTTTAATACTCTATGGCAACTTAACGGCACACTTGACCATTTCCCACATGCATCTTTAACATACCACTTTAAAACATTATGACATAAGGAGAAATTGTTCATGTTAAACATTTTTTCCTTTTGTCACAATGATTTCGTTTCTATCTATAAATTGTTATTTTCGTTTATAGATGTTTTCAGGGGTTTTTATCAGGATGTTTAAAAAGTAGTCTGTTTAACGTTTGTTGTATCTGAGAAAAGGTTAGTTAAGGGGAAAGCCTGCATTATGTAAGCCTTGAAAGAACTCGCCAGGCGAAAGACTTGAAAATGGTTACCCTCATTTGGGACCAAATCGGGCCCTGACAAAACCGGTGTTTATCATTCTCTACTTATACTTTCAAACAAGGTCAACATACTAAAAGTGATCAATTCAATCATTTCTACGTAAACAAAGTTTTTTTCAGGGACTATTTGGCATGACAGCGGATGTATTTGGCGTAATTTTACCTAAATGTGCCTAAATATTTCATTTTATAACACGTAGTGTTAGTCAGCAAGGTAACTTTTCAGTCATTTACTTAAATACATTCCGACAATTCATGCTTTACAAACAATAAGGGGAACAAAAATAATGAAATATACTTTTATGCATTTAAGTAATACTTAGCGCTAAGTGTCGTTGGTCGAATCGGAGTCAGAACCGTAGCCACTGAAATATCTTTTATCTTTTAAAACTATTTAGTTCTTCGTGCTATTGCTTTAAAACAAGAACTCCTAGCCATACCATACCGTGTATTTCTCTTTATTTGTGCCCTTGTTTTCGAGTTCTCGAATGGAAATAGACATGTTACATCCAAACAAACACTTGCTCTTTTTATTCCATGCTTTTAGTGACTATTGCCAAAATAGAGAGTAATGGCTGCCCTCCTTGGCGCTCAGGGTGGTCGGGTTAGCATTTCGACTGACTGACTGGTATCAAGATAAACGGACAACTGGTAACTTACCAAGGAAACGCCGTGATATAACTGAAAACTTGTTGAAAGCGGCTTAAATCACCAAACAATCAACATGATTGAGAAGAATAGAAGCCAATGTAAAATGGTGAAAACTATCAGTTGATAAATTCACTGCCTGAAACAATAGTTTTAGCGAAATATAATTCACTGGAGTCTACTATTTCCCAACAACTCACTGAAACTGATGTAATGATATTCATTATAATTTATCATCTTTCGTCAATTACAGTGTTATCTGAAAGTCTGCAGTTATCAGATCGACTGGGTAAAACTGATCAATTTACTGCTTTATTTTTTTTAACTTTTAACTGCTTCTTGTACCCAGTCTTTATTGGAATTGTGTCTTCCCGCCTTTCTTCTACTTTCAAACCTTATCTTAATGAATTCATACATCTGGTCCTGAGCCCCGGTAGCCCAGTTGGTATCGACACGAACTGTGAATGCAAGGGTTGTAAGTTCGAACATCAGTTCGGCCAGCATTTTTTCGGACGTTTGACAAAAGTCAGTGTGACTTGTAGAGCGTCCGCCTCTTTTGCGGTAGGTTCCCCGGCCGGGTTTTAATACAGATTTTAAAAAAATGTAGAAATGGCTGCCTATGTTGCACTCAGGGTTGCGGGGTTAGCTTTACGACTGGCTGGTGTCAGAATAAATGGAGTGGGTTTTTTACCCAGGAGACGCCGTGATATAACTGAAACATTGTTGAAAGCGGCGTTAAAACGAAACAATCAATCAATATTGATAACTCGCGAAGCGTAAAAACTAACAAATAACATAAGTTGAGCCGTCCCGCGAGAAAACAAACATTAAGACCTCTGCGTAATGTATCGACCAGATCAGCCTACGCAGTCCGCGCAGACTGATCCGTGCCGACACATTCCGTCTCAGGGAAATAGATGTATAGAGCAATTATTCCTGAAACAGAAAATTCACAAGAGGCGGAAAGTGTCTATCCGGGTAAGCCTGCGCGGCATGCTTAGGCTGATCCGGATCGATAATTTACCCAATGTCCACACTGTTAGTTAGTTTTAGCACCGCTTTTAACAGTGTTACAGTTATACCACGGCGGTTCCAGAGTAAATGACCAGTTCTGTCGATAGTATTGCCTCATCCTAACATCGTAATGTTACCCCAGCAACCCTGGATGCTAAGGAGGGAAGCCAGTATTGCCATTATTTAAGTCGTTACCAGTATGAACTGACCCAGGATCGAACCCTGATCTCCCGCTCCGAAGGCAGGCGAAATGACAAGACTGCACGAATATGCAAGCATATCTTGGTATTTATTCCTTTGCTTGCGTTGTTTAAGTTATCCATAGCAGGATGATAGAATGATGTTATAGCGTAAAGCACGATAAAGATTTACCCTTTCCCACCTGTTAACGCATTTTGACACATTTGAAGCAGACGACTCTTGAAAACATTGTTGAAAAAGGTGAAATCGCTGATGATGTTAAGATATTTTCAAAGTCGTCTGCTGCAGATATGTTGTGTGGGTTTAAAGGGCGTTACTCCTATTGTATACAGCTGCACGTTTTTCTCAGACTAGCTATAATCGAGGTCCTTCCATTGCATGCATTTCATTAGTGTTTTACTATCGGTGTATTTTTTCTTTTCTTTTATTATGTTTTGATAATTTATATTTTATGTTGTTTTGTCATAATTCTGCATTTGTGTCTATATTTTAATTCATTTAAATATTTTCTACAATTCCCCTTATTAGAAAATATATATAAAGGGTGCACATTACATGGTGTGAATGCTTCCAAAATCCTTCAATCTTTCTTTAACAATTTCCCTTATACACCCTAAAGTTGAGGCCTCTGAAACATATGACAGTTAGAAATAACTCCTTTTCCGGTAATATTTTGCAATCTGTTTGCAAACAGTATTTCCAATTTCAAGATAGTATTGCTTTTTACTGACTTCTATCTAAATTCCGAGGTAAATAATTATGACCATAGTCCCCATATAGCTCTTTAATTATGAAAACAAAAAATACCAGTACGTGCATATACAGGCCGGCGAAAAGAGTCAAAATATGTTTAATTATAAATATACCGTCGAAAATAAATTGCCTAGCAACAGCTTTTAAATGGGGAAAAGTTTGACAGTTTCTAACGCCATATCGTAATGGAAATGTCTGAGATTTTGAAGAATTTTCAAATATCTCTTTCTTCATCACGTATGGATGATGTGATGTTTTATCACGTGTACCACAAGGCAATCACTTACACCGAGTTATCTTCCGTTTATTGACTATATTCCGTTAGTTCAATATCAGTTATATTTGTGTTTTACGTCATTTACGATAGTGTTTCAGTTATATCTCGCAAGCAATACACGTGCAGCCAATGTATATGAGCCGTTTCACGAGAAAAAACAACAATGTGGACTCTGACTTGTTTTAGGAATCATTACTCATTACCTCTATCACCCAGAGACGGAATATGTCGGTCCGGATTAGCATGCGCATGTTGGTTTTCTCGTTGAATGACTCATATGTATAAGGGGACACTTATACTGACTTATTATGGAACTAGCTTTTGTAGCGACGTGATCCTTTAGGACAGTTACAATGGCGCCCTTCGTCGGGCTACATAGGAAAGTCAGCGCGAACGTTTCACAACAATCTCAGTCTCTCGAAATTCGAGGACGAATTTCAAATTTGGAAGGGTTATATGTAGCCAAGGTTTATGTTAAGGGGACACTTATACTGCCTTGCTAATGAGTTAGCTTTTTTTAGAGAACTGGTAGATCGTTAGCCTTCGGATAAAAAGGTCCAAAGTTCGAGCCCTGGTCAGGTCGGATCGTTTAGGACTGTCACACAGGTTGGGAGTTTGAACCATCAATCCCGGATTTGGGGTGGGGACGGGATTGATGTTCAAATGTAGCAGTGAGAAGACTGGTAAGTGTATAGGATACGCGTTTAGCGATTAAAGGTCTTATTGACATACCGAAGGCGTAAAGCAAGTTGGGCTATACGTCTTTCTACAAAACAATCACATATTTGTAGAAAATACTTGTACGTCATAAAAGAAAATATATTTGTAGAAAGGTCCGGATCAGGGTAATCATATGTCACGGAATAAATATGTGAAAGAATCGTGAAGTAACGAGCGCTTTGCCCGTATTCACAACTCCAATAATCACGGGGTCTAACAAGAGACAATAAAACTGGTCATCACGACGTCATTAACACGAAACACATGCTATGCTAACGAGATATTTACAGGCTTTGTTTCGGAAAACAGTGTGGTGAAAAGGGAAAATTGCTCATGATAAGCATTTTTTTTACTTTTACTCTTCTCACAAAGTTTTCTTAAATAAATCATCTGAAGAGGTCTTGCAGAGGGTTAGGTGCTCAAACTGAGGGGAGAACAAACTGTGACTGCTTAATACAAGTCGAATAAAGAAGAACATGTTGTTTTGGTATATTCTCAAGTGTCTGCTTAACAGAGTTGACTGTTATACACAAGCTTGAATTTAAGAGTACATTTATTCAATAGAGCTGAAACGTTGCATTATGAGCAATTTCTTTTTTTTGCACACATTTCTTTTCAAAAAGTTGTCTGGTGTCAGAAAGCGTCTGTACGTGGAAGGGGTTAACGTGCATACGCTTTATACTTCATAATATGAGCCGTCCTGCGAGAAAACCAACATGGTGGACTGCGTAAAGTATCGACCAGGATCAGCCTAAGCATGCCGCGCAGGCTAACCTGAATAGATACTTTACGCCTCCTGTGGATTTTCTATTTCAGGAATCATCACTCTATACCTCTATCCCCCCTGAGACGGAATGTGTCGGCCCGGATCAGTCTGCGCGGACTGCGCAGGCTGATCTGGGTCGATACATTACGCAGATGCCATAATGTTGGTTTTTCTCGCGGGACGGCTCTTATATGGATATGTCTTCATGATGAAATCACAGATCTTTGGAAACATAATCATTTTTACAACTATTCTATGTCCTTCCAGTTTATTTAGTTATTAGAATTCATGATGAAATCACAGATCTTTGGAAACATAATCATTTTTACAACTATTCTATGTCCTTCCAGTTTATTTAGTTATTATAATAAGAATTGTAAAACAGTTGTTTAACCCTTTCCCCCTGTAGACGCATATTGACGCAGCTGCAGCAGACACATTTTGAAAAAGTTGTCGCTAAAGGATTTGTTGTTTGTGTTTGATTGGGGTGGGGTTTTACGCCGCTTTCAACATTATTTCAGTTATATCACGGCGACAGCTCACTTATTCATGATCCCTGGGTAAACAAACCAGTACTTGGCTAGAAAATGTGCCTTGACCGTAGTGCCGCGACTAGGGATCGAACCCGGAACACCCGGTTTTAAATACCCGACGCTAACCACTCAACCACAGAGGATTCCCTGTCGCTCAAGGAGAAATTGCTCATAATGAGCAATTTCTTCTTTTAGCAACAATGTTTTCATCTCCTTTCTATAACTTTACATTCATTTATAGCGGACTGTAACCCGTCTATTGTGTTCTCGTTCACCGTTCATTAACCCTCCCGGTCTAACAAGATACACACCATAACTGGCCATTATATAAAACATGCTAGTTTTAGAACTCATTAAGGGCCTGGGTTTTGTGTGGTTTTTTGGGGTCGTTTTTGCTTGGTAAAGTATTGATATCATCCGTGTGATTTGAACTGTTGAAGTCACGTGACTGATATGCCGGTGAGTTCTATTATTGACGCCGCGTGAAAGCGTGGGATAAGTTTTAATTGTGTACCATGGGGTGACATAATCGAAAAGGAAGCAACCAACATTATTATTGTTAAGAAAAACTGTTATATGTTTGAAAAAAAAAAAAACACTTTCATGAATGAATGAATTGTATTTAACTGATTTAAGAAACAACACGATACGAAATACGTATGTCTTCTACCGTTATTACAACACTTAAGACACATTTAATTTATAAAATAACTGTTCCCCCAACTTCCTAGGCTACGCTTTTTTTATAGGTTGGTTTACGGAGTTCACTTTTCCCCCAACTTCCTAGGCTACGCCTTTTTAATTGTTTGGTTTACTCGATTGATCAAAGCTTAGTTAAAAGTTTCGGGGGATGTTTTTTTCCTAATTATTTCTGTTGTATTTCTTAACTCAAAATGTTCCTCCCGTTACAGTTGTTTATTCAGACCATTGTATTTTTTCTTTTAATTTCATAAATGCTCAATTTTGATGATAAATATCTTTTAACTTGTTAAAATTACTTTGTATTTTTTGTTTATAAACTCCCGTTTTTGTTATCCTACTTCTGCTAAACTGGAAGGAGAATAAACTTTCCTCCCTCTTTCCAAAGCTTGTGTCATACTTAACTTTTAACTAGAGGCAATATAGGCACATCTTTTCCTTTTTGTTTAAAATAAAGGGACATTTGGCCTTCTTGTTCAAAATATTTACATCGTGTCTGTTTGCACAGGTTATTTAAATGTACTAAACTGTATCTACTTCCCTTAAGTCATGCTTCAAAATCATGCGCGGCGTCTTTGATGCTTAGCATCAAAATTCGTCATTGAGACCCTGGCTAATCTGAATATTCGCTGGTAGTAAATTCCAGAAGGTCAGTGTGTATGTGTGTGTGTTTCATTGACCTCTTGGCTAACATGTTTCAATGTAAATTGAAATCGTTGAACTCCTTATATATTCATAATGTGACCGGTTCAAATCCCGTCATGAGCCGGTTCTGTCTTTGGGATTTTTCAACACAAACGGCCCGAGTACTGGTTAAGTCTTCAGGTAGCAGACATCGATGCGCGATGAATATAAGCTGAAAGCTTGTTTCGCAAAAAATGTAAAATAAATATGTAAAAAACTAACGGCATTCCTGTTAAATTGCTACAACATGGTTCCATCATTCGTGATTGTTTACAAGTAGTTCTTATATATTTGAGCAGCACTCTGCGAAAACCAACCGTAAGGTATTCGCGACTCGTGCAGATCCAGATCAGCAAGCGCAGTATGGGAAAGGGGAGTACATTGTTTGATATGATCAGTTTCCCATTTCCTTACACTATTTTCGCTAGTTGTCCGCCGTCCGAAGAATTGTAAGAAATTGTCTAGACCATGGGTAAAGAATTGAAAGGGTCGCTAATAGAGAGAAGAGTATGTAGACTTAGAGTACATCGGTATTTTCTAAAGAAAGAGATTCAACAGTTCTGAGAAAAAATACTTGATATGAGTGCTATTTCCACAATATTTTTAAAAAATCGTCTATCGGAGAACTGTCACAAATCGTCTTCTATAATAACAAGTAAGAATACACGCGGACGTCCTAACAGAGAGAAAAGAGAGAGGGGAGTTGGAATTAAAGATCATCGGCCCTTTCCCGGGGAAAACACAACTAAATTAATATTGTAATTCCTTCCGGATGATTAATTTGAAACTGACCACGTGCGTCCCTGGGCAGGGTGCTGTTAAATAAGGCTAGAAATTGCTCTGACTTCTCAATTAACTTGCGCCGTTCTGACATATGCTTATTGATTGTGTTTGCCTGCCCATAATTCATTTTAACCAGTTAACTGACTGATGGGCTGCAAGTTTATTAGAGACCTGGCGGGTGTAAATGATACCAGACTGTAGCATGTCTTATAACTATGACTGAGTAATGTCATTATGGATCGAGTAATATGATATGCCGGCGTCATTTTTTAGAGTCATCAATCTGCTCTGTATTACAAATATGATAGTGGGGTGTTTGGGAACAAATTAGTTGAAGAAATGATGATAATTGATTGATTGATTGATTGATTGATATATTGAATAATTGATTGATTGATATATTGATTAATTGATTAATTGATTGATTGATTGATTGGTCTTCACCATTCGTAATTGTAATTTAAAGTCGTACCTAACACACTACGCACATGTTATATACAGATACACATACAGCGGGATACAGTTTGATATTCACTCTTCATTCCATACCTTCATGGGTTATACAAGGGTCGATAGACTTATATCATAAGTTCAAAGTTGTTCTTAATATTTGGAAAAATATATGAGGTGCGATCAGGAGTCGTAATGCTTCTTCGTTCAGCGAATATTTGGTTGATTCTGCTTTCACCAGAGTCTTAAGAGCCCGCCTTAAGGAGTCGTGATTATTCTGCTTTCAGTGAATACTTGGGTGTGCCTGTACATGCGCCAAGCATTCGCCAGCATCTTACCAGCACTTAAGGAGTCGTGATTCATTCACTTTGAACATGTTTTGTTAAAAAATGGAAAATCTATAAAAATTGAATGGATAACCTATGACTAAAAGTGGAAAATATTGTGGCAAAAGGAGAAATTGCTCGTTTTGAGCAATTTCTTCTTTTGTCACTATGTTTTCAAAAAGCCGTCTGCTGCGGTGGCGTCCGAAAGCGTCTATATGAGGGAAAGGGTTAAGCGCCCCCTTCTCATAAATCAGGCCTTATTTATCGTTTACCAAAATTCTGTACCAGTGATTATACTAGTTTATCGTAAACGCAACTCAGAATTAGAGACGACATAAGACCCAATTTCGCCTGGCGCGCGGCTGGAGCATATTAACGTTTATTAGTTCACGAATTCGATTAACGAAAATGATGTCGTTTTTATTGCTGTTGATTGAAAGCGGCGATACATAATACAGTTTGTTCTCTTATCAACTATGTTATCCCAATGAAGAATTGCAATACCGGGTGAAGTTATCACAATTTAGTAATGGATATTTATGTTACTAAACGTCTTAATCATGTCCCGCACGCAGACGCTTTCTGACCTCTCTGTAGCAGACGACTTTTGAAAACAGTGTTGCAAAAGGGGAAATTGCTCATAATGAGCAATTCCTTCTTTTGTCAATATATTTTCCACTTTACTCAGTAACCATATTTCAATCATAGAGATTCATCATATTTTACCTCGATGTGTTCAAAGTTATTTGGTGAAATTTTGATGTATGTGGGAAAAGTGTTAAAAGAAGAAAATGCCTACAAGCCATGAAAACTTCGTTATATGTATGAAAATCTCTTTTCGTCAAATTCGGGTTACACGCGCGAATACTTCATTGTACGTTTTTTATGCGTATTCTTTTCTACAAAGTTCCTTCCAATGTTGCTTTTAGAAACCCGATCAGCATCGTCATAGAGTGTTCGAAACCCTTCCCACAGGCCGGTGCATTTATAACAGACATATTTTTTTCTTCCGATTTGAACGTCTAACCCCTATGCTGATACATGACTTCAACATGTACGCAAGTCTCAATGCACGACTTTAAACAATACTTGTGAACAACGAAAACTATAAGCCTACACATTTTGGGCCGGTGGCCTCTATTTACAAATAAAGCATTGTTGTGTATCGTGCAGTATATTATTAGATTAAACTTATTGATTTACATCGATTGCGAAACAATCTTTAAGCTTATTATTGTTATACAATGTTATCTTTTCATGGACACGTATCAATAAAAAAATCCATATATATATCAAAATTGACCAAATATATATGTAAGGACTTCCCGAACAGTATAGTGAAGAGACAATAATATTATGTAGGAATTCGAACAGTATAGTGAAGAGACAGTAATTGGGCAGTCAGTATTTTAATCATGTCACATGCATATCTGATGATTATTCATGTTCGATAAAAAGGGTAAAATGGAAATATTGTCTGACCAGCACACTTTATTCACGTGGGTTTGACCATTGGGACTGTTTATTGGTAAATCAGGTTTTTATGTAAGAGGGTGTCTGGAGGAATGATCGGCCATCTGTTAATTATCAATCAGACATAATATGACCACGTGACGTCCGCCATCTTGAATCTAAATTTGGAAAGTACTGAGAGGCCAGATTATTTGTTTGAACAGGGTTTGAAGAAGCTTTGAACAGTATTTCAGTTATATAATTGCATTTCTTGGATAAATTGCCAGTACCGACGGTAGCATTTATCCTGACATCGATGCATCAGTGGAAATGCTATGCCTGCAACATTGAGTGCCAAGGAGGGATGCCATCGCTACCTTTTTTCACGTTTTTTGTATGTATCGACAGGGGTAACTGGAATCGATTTCATCGAACCAGTCGGTGTTTTCTTGTATTTATATTTGTCTGCAAAGTTTTCCCGTTTAACGTCTGCAGTAATAGATATTATCAAACTTGACTAAAAAGTAAAAAGTAGATCGGCTATGTCAAAATTATAAAGCATTTGATGTATAGTTGTTTTAATTTTGTCAGCCATTCACCTTTTCTGTGCCAAGGAAGTGTAGTTGGCAAAAGGAAAGTTCCATATGTCTATGTTCATTGAAATATTCGAGTAAATCAAGGCCATATTGACAAAGTACATTAAATAGATTATGCTGTACTGAGAAATACAGTGAATATGTTGCAAACAAATAATTGGATGACCATAGTGGGTCCTCATTTTTTAAACTGGTTAAGATCAACTATTTTTATATGAATAAACCGAGCCTCGGGAGCTCAGTTAGTCGCTACAGTCTATGTGGAAAAGCAGCCAGTTGCTTTGCTTTGAAGGTCAGATGTGTTTAATACTGGTGTGGGAAACCTAAGAAACATATGAGTAGGTGATCTGGCCGCGATGATTTGACTGCACAATTGTTAAAATCGTCGTTTAAACCAAACCAATCAATCAACCATCCTACATGAATACAAATCAGAACATTATAAGATGCTTTAGTTGTAATGAGACTAACTATATTCATGCCAATATATAAATGTTATCAACTTCCAAGCATCTGTATACAACAGATGCTGCAAGGGTAAGACGCAACATTGTAAATGTGATCAATATCCATGTAATTAACCTATTAGAAAGCATCCATTATTACTTCCGGGCCATTTGGTATTCCCTCGAAACGTACAGACCATAGTAAATAGCTGTTTCAACCCTTTGACTGCTGGAACCGATTGTGTAAAGCCAATGCCAACAGTATAGCGCCAGGCCAGCGGACGCATCCGTTCCGTCTGACCAGGCCACCGACTGTTGGCTGCTCAACTCAATATTTTTATCTTAATATTCTTAGACAAGCTATGGACTCTTGCAGATTAAAGGCTGAACACGTCCATTTATTAATTTCAGCATTGAAAGGGTTAAATTGGCTCATGGTTTAAACATAAGATCATGATCCGCACGGTTAAGCGTGCCTCGGGAAATATACGACCAAGATACAACAATAACCCACATGTCGCAAAACGTGCATCGGGAAATGTACGACCAAGGCGCAACAAGACCCGCTTATCGCAAGAAGTGCCTCGGGAAATGTACGACCAATGCGCAACAAGACCCGCTTATCGCAAGAAGTGCCTCGGGAAATGTACGACCAAGGCGCAACAAGACCCGCTTACCGCAAGACGTGCCTCGGGAAATGTACGACCAAGGCGCAACAAAACTCGCTTATCGCAAGACTTGCCTCGGGAAATGTATGGCCAAGGCGCAACAAGACCTGCTTATCGAGAGACGTGCCTCGGGCAATGTACGACCAAGGCGCAACAAGACCCGCTTATCGCGAGACTTGTCTCGGGAAATGTACGACCAAAATGAAACAAAACTCGCTTATCTCGAGATGTGTCTCGGGTAATGTACGACCAAGAGACAACAAGACCCGCGTATCACGAAACGTGGCACTGGAAGTGTACGGCTAAGATGCAACAAACCCGCTAATCACGAGACGTTGCTTTTATATACGTCAAATTCAACTGCGGAGATCTTTATATATGAGTTCCTCCAAAGGGAAGAAAGTCAGTAAAATGTTTTAAGTTCTAAAAGCTATTCGTATTCTGTATGGTGTTTTACGCCATGTTTGACAATGTTCATGATGTTTCCTGTTTAAATAACCCATCCAACTGGTCTATTTATTCTGACGCCAGCGAGTCAGTCATAATGCTTACCCGACAATCATGAGCACTCAGGAAGGAAGGTCATCACTAACATTTGTTTAAGTATTTGGTATGACCGGCCGGGGTCGAACCCGCGACCTGCAGCACCCGCGACGGACGCTCTACCACAACAGCACCGATGCGGTGAAGTAGTTTAGTCTCGTACTTCGTTTATCTTCTTTAAAGTACTGTCTCGGTGGAGAGACAAATTAACGAGTACCAACAGCACATAGTTTAGTTTAATCCTTTCCCACCTGTAGACGCTTTTTGACGCAATAGCAGCAGACGACCTTTGATAACATTGTGGCCAAAGGTGAAATTACTCATGATGAGTAATTTCTCCTTTGGCCACAATGTTTTCAACTTTATTTAGGAATTAAGCTATCTTTTATGGAGATTTTTCATGTTTTTGTCACTATGTTTTCAAAGTCGTCTGCTGCAGATTTCCCGTATGTGCGAAAGGGTTTAGAAATGAGCATGTCAATGCAAGTTGGTACAACCTGGCAATTGTGAACATCTAGATCTGCAGTTTTCGTATATCACTTTCTTTTTTGAAAGCAGGTGGCTTCAACAAATATAAAACTCTGAAAACGTCATCTGTGCTCAGAAAACGAACTATCTGCTCCTGCCAGCTCCCACACCCGAGGCGGACACTCCACCATTACACAATCGGTGTGTTGAACAAAAATCCAAAAGGCAAACCCGGGACCTTTAGTACGAGACGCCGACGCTCTATCATTACACCACTGTCTTCCTCCCTATCATATGTTTCCGCACAAGGGTTGCGATGAATTCTCATTTAATACCATTTTGTGTAAATTTCCGGAACTTAATCGAATTATTACAAATTAAAATTGTCATCAAACGGTTGTTTGTCAACCAGCATGTGCTGTTATACAGTATAGGGTGATGTACATTCCCCGGCAATAGTATTCGTGAACTCTTTCAGCGCCACAGGCAATATTGAGGTGTTTTTTTGCAAACAATGCAGATTCAGGTGAGTCGGCTCGTAACGAGCTGTCTCACCTGAAATCAGCATTGTTTGCCTTTTAGTTACCAAAATAGTCCAAAACTTTCATAAATTGAGAAATGGACACACCCGATTTTGAACATGGAAGAGTCTACTTTAAACAATTCGGCGCTGTAAGGGTTAAATACATGCTGTATTTGTTTATTACTAAAACCCTGACTAAAGCATCTAATGTAAAGATCGGAGGAGCTATTTGAAAGAGAAATGGTTAATTCAACACGAAATGTTAATTCAATCACTTGTACAAGATTAACAGTCAAGCTCGACATCCGTTGATATATTGAATTTCTAGGGTAAATGCCCTTAAACACTGTACACATTTGTTGGGAAAATGTTCCAAAAAAACCGATGGAATGCCGACGTCCCATCATTTTAAAAAAGATAAAAATGAGCCGTCCCGCGAGAAAACTAACATTGTGGACTTTGCGTAAAGTATCGACCCGGATTTACCTAAGCATGCCGCGCAGGCTTACCCGGATAGACACGTTTCGCCTCCTGTCGAGTTTCTGTTTCAGGAATCTTTAATCTATACCTCTATCCCCATGAGACGGAATGTGTCGGCCCGGATCAATCTGCGCGGACTGCGCAGGCTGGTCTGGGTCGATACATTACGCAGAGGCCGTAATGTTGGTTTTCTCGCGGGACGGCTCAAATGACAATAAGTTCCAATACATTTTGAGCATAAATCAAACGTTAGAAATATTTATACCAAACTAAAACTCAAACCTGTAATAAAGACCACGTTGGAATAGCACGTCTTTGACTATAGTACCTACTGGTTTAGTTTCTCACTTACTCACACGTTGCATAAACGACCCCCCTGTCAATAAAGACCACGTTGGAATAGCACGTCTTTGACTATAGTACCTACTGGTTTAGTTTCTCACTTACTCACACGTTGCATAAACGACCCCCCCCCCCCTGTCAATAAAGACCACATTGGAATGGCACGTATTTGACTATAGTACCTACTCTTTTAGTTTCTCACTTACTCACATGTTGCATAAACGACCCCCCTGTCAATAAAGACCACGTTGGAATAGCACATCTTTGACTATAGTACCTACTGGTTTAGTTTCTCACTTACTCACACGTTGCATAAACGACCCCCCCCCCCCCCCCCCCCCTGTCAATAAAGACCACATGTATACAAAGACCATATTGCTGTATTCCCATAAGTGGTCTTTATACAGAGATCTCACTGTATATATATATCGTGCGAACTAGAAGTATTTATTATTAAAATTCACTGACGCTGAGAACAGACTTGATGCGAACAGGACAGTATATGTTCCGTTAACAGCAGATGCGATATAACGAATATGTTGCTAAAAATAAACAGATATGTACTAATTAAACTTATATACATGTTAAGTTTAGGTGTTTTCAATATGTTTTTCTTTTGTAACTTTCTATAAATTTCTTGTTTGGGGACACTGCTTAATTAATTATTCTTGCTTTCACGCGACCTATGCTTTGCCTACTAACATAGCAGAAGTGTACGAAGTTATTGTATTCCAGAAAATAATGTTTTCTCAACTAACGAATATGTAGCAGCAACAGCAGAGGTCTTTTCAAATTTGTGTTGGGAAAAAAAATATCTTGATTAGAATTTTTTCCAATTATGTAACAATGTTTTTGAGTTTGTTCATTAATAACACTTTCATAGACATAGAATTTCAATATTTGTATTTATATCTTTTTCAAAATCGGCTGCTGTAAATGTATTGTATGTGGTAAAGGGTGAACATAAGAATAGTTACATATCGAGGGCTTGGCGTGAAACGGTTGTAACTTAAAACCTATTTTGAAACCCCTGGATTAGGGGCAATTTTGACCCTTTTGTAAACAATGCAAATTTAGGTGCCATTGCTCAGAACGAGCAATGGCACCTAAATTTCCATTGTTTACCAAGAAAAATGATTTAATGCTTATGAAGACTTTATGGCGAGGTAATCAACCTTGGTAAGAAAATACCAATTTTAGTTACAACCGTTTCACGCCAAGCCCTCGATATGTACTCTTTTAGCAATATGTCTTTGAATATTTATACTGTTTACTATTTCCTACAAACAGACGATTTCTTAAGCCTCTGTATAGCAAACGACTTTTGTCACAATGTTTTCAATTATTTCTATAACTAAATGTTTATATAAAGAGATTTGCCATTTGTTTATCCAGAGTTCAAAGTCGTTTGGTGCATATTTGCTGTAAGTAGGAAAGGGTATGTTTACCGTAACAAGGAAAATAGTTGAGTGCGTACGAAAAGCACGGTTTTTAACCAGTTAACCCGTGTTTCTGGAAATCATATGGGCATATGCGACGAATTTATATGAGCTGTTCCACGAGAAAACCAACATTATGTAGTCCGCACAGGGCTAGACCGGGCCGACACATCCCGTCTCAGGGGTATAGAGGTATAAAGTAATGATTCCTGAAACAGAAAATCATAAGGAGGCGAACAGTGTCTGTTCGGGTTAGCCTGCGCGGCATGCTTAAGGTGATCCGGATCGATACTTTACGCAGAGTTCACAATGTTGGTTTTTTCTTGGAACGGCTCATATTTATATAGCCGATAAGTCGGACTTCGAACATTTTCCTTCAACTCACAGAATGCTTTTGACAAGCGCTACATCAATTTGAATCAGAATGTCAAAGATTGGTCGGGTTGATTAGGGTTTAACGCCGTTTTCAACAATTGTTCAGTCATATCACGGCGGCAAGTTCACATACTTACGTATGTTATGGCTTTCTAACACAAGTATCCTTTTTATTTTTTACACTTGTCATCAATATATAAAAATTGGTTTTCCTGGAGCGATGTTCATTTTAGCTTTAACCCTATACCACCTGCAACGACATTATGACGCATTAGCAGCAGTTAACATAAACAAAAGTGTGACAAAAGAAGAAATTGTTCATCATGAGCATTTTCTTCTTATTGCCACAATGTTTTTAAACTATATTCAATAATTATAATTTTATTTAAAGAGGTTTCAGATATTTTGTCTAGACGTTTTCAATATCGCCTGCTTCAGATTTCTTAAATATCTGAAACAGCTAAGGTTTGTAAGAGGTGTCATCAATCGAAGTCATCCATGATCTCGGAAAAAGAAACAAAGGTGAGCCGTTCCACGACTCAACGTTCTGTATCGACCTAGATCAGCCTGCACAGTCCGCGCAGGCTAACCAAGGCCGAAACATTTCATCTCAGGGAAATAGAGGTATAGAATAATGACAGTATCTGCCTGGCATACTTAGGCTGTTCCGGGTCGATACTTTACGCAGAGTCCACAATGTTGGTGTTCTCGCGGAACGGCTCATATCAATATATCTGCGTAATGTATCGACCAGATCAGCCTGCGCTGTCCGCGCAGACTGATCCGGCCGACACATTCCGTCTTAGTGGGATATATGTATAGAGTAGTTATTCACGAAACAGAAAATCCACAGGAGGCGAAAAGTGTCTATCGGGGTAAGCCTGCGCGGCATGCTTAGGCTGATCCGGGTCGATACTTTACGCAGAGTCCACAATGTTGGTGTTCTCGCGGAACGGCTCATATCAATATATCTGCGTAATGTATCGACCAGATCAGCCTGCGCTGTCCGCGCAGACTGATCCGGCCGACACATTCCGTCTTAGTGGGATATATGTATAGAGTAGTTATTCCTGAAACAGAAAATCCACAGGAGGCGAAAAGTGTCTATCGGGGTAAGCCTGCGCGGCATGCTTAGGCTGATCCGGGTCGATACTTTACGCAGAGTCCACAATGTTGGTGTTCTCGCGGGACGGGCTCAAGAATGTTTTATTTGGTTGGTGTTTTACGCAGCTTTCAACAATTTTTCAGTTATATCTTCTTGGTACTACCAGTATTACTTGTCCATTTATCACAGACACCAGCCAGTCAGCCGTAATGCAAACCTTGCAACCCTTAAGCGCCAATGAGGAAAGCCATTACTACCTTTTTTAAAGTATTTGGTAAGCATGATCCGGCCGGGTATCAAACCCACGACCTCCCACACCCAAGGCGGACGCTCTACCACTACACCACCGAGGCAAGATGGCATTTTTGTAGTATGATAGTTATTGATTTTATTTTATAAATAAATCTGTCAATTCGAATATGTAATATCATAATTATGTGGTATCAATGGATATCTGTCCTTTTCTCATTTAACCTATTCCACATGCAAACGCATTTTGATGTATTTACAGCAGATGATGTATTTAATTATTGTAGCTTTAAATGAGAAATTACTCGTTACCGGCAATTCCTCCTTTTTGCCAAAGTGTTTTCCACACTATTACGTGTTTTACTTCATATTTTTGGATAAATGTTTTCTAATGCAGATGTGTTGTTTGTCGGACAGGTCCGCAAGTACTGCCATGAATCGAAATCATGATTTCATTTTGCAGAAAACAGAATGCTAGTATTATGAATAGTTATGAGCGTTAGGACAGATTGTAAGAAATTCGAAGCTTAAATTCAATGGATTCCTGCGCTCGTCTCATTTAAAAAAACAAAGACCGGATACCAATAGAATTCAAACAGACTGCTTTGGGGCGGTTTTGTAATTCCCCGAAATCCCTTCTACAAACGACATATTACCGGCACGTCACGGGAAAAACCGGCCTTCGGGGATCTACGTACAGGAATGATACGGTACAGGAGCCTCTGCTCAGGTTGATCGAGATCGTCGACGTTCTCCACCTAGCCGTAAAATCTTCCTAGAAGCCTTTGGTCGGAATTAACCTACAACCAATCATATTGATCGTAGTTGCGTAGTTGTTTTCGTTTTTACTTAAAAACATTCTGAACGTCGTTTGGTGCTATGACGGGTCCTGTAATATGCAAATCAGGCTGGGCAGAGAAAACAAATTCGGAACTTTTAGCCTGACACTTTCAATTAATTTTGTAATGCAAATTAAGTTCGCTATAGGGGCACGGTCGATCCTCCGTAGCAATTAAACCCTCGAAACATCAAAGAGGAGGTCCCGTACAAACTGCGTAACTTTACCACAGCGCGTACACAGGTCCCGAGTCGTATCCAGCCGTGTAAGCGAACAGTGACTACCATCCAAATAGGACCGCGAGCTTTCTTGATCTGTCATTTTTCAGAACACATATATAAACAGGTATCCAAATTACATCCTGAACACAAAGACTTTGCCACACGTTCGTTTAAAATGCAATAATAAAACATGAATGCTTTCAGAACTCGTTTTCATGGCGCGGTCCCCGATAGATCGGGATAATCTATAACTCCCCGGATTTAAATACAGCGTTTAATCTTCGGCTTAGTGCCAATTTTTGGGACTATATCGTTACTATGGTAACTTGCTAACTGTCACATGACTTTTCGGGAAATCTCGGGTCCCTGACATTAGCAGAATCGTCTGTCACTTAAATAAATCTGCCAGCATCAATTACTCAATCAGTTCGACACTATGTCTTAACCCTTGTCTGCGTACAACAATTTGGCAGTAGACGATTTTGGAATCATCTGATTAAACACACATGGTTTACCTCTACGAATGAAACTTTAAGCGTTCAATAGAGTTGAGAAAATATTGTTACAAAAGCAAAAACGGGCCATTATGAGCAATTTCTTCATTTGTCACAATAAGTCGTCTGCTGTGGATGCATCAGAGCGTCTATGTGTGTTGAAAGGGTTAGTAGTGTAGTGTCGCATGATTATTCGTACCCTTTCGAAGACTTTTAACCCAAGTGTTAGTAATCATTCAAGTTCCTTCCTAAGAAGGTCATATAAATCTGACTTAACAACTGAACTACCGAATTCAGAAAGAAGCAATCTCACAGGAAAAAGTTTAAATTATTTGTACCCTCACAGTGCGCCCGTTCGTTATTTCAAAGATGCATTTATTTGGCCTATAAAATAAACATGTATATATTTATTTAAAATGCAAACAGAAGTTTTTAAACATTCTGAACTCTAAAGGTAAAAGTACTTGCCTTTGTAAAGCCCCATTCTCACTATTCTGGTTCTGGTCCCGGTATCTCCCGGTGAAAAATAGCCGGTGTACCGGTATGAGTCGGGATATTTTTGCCGAAAAATTTAATTGCAATCTCACTATCCTGTCATTGTCCCGGAGTGGTTTAGAAGCCGGATGTATCCGACTGATTCTGGATTGCCCCAGTTAGTTCCCAGTTCGGCACGTTTTTTACGGTGTCGCGTTGGCCGCCGTTTCATCCCGGTAGAGCCCCGGTGGCACCCGTTTGTCTAACGTACGTGGAGTACTCCCGACCACCACCGCCAGAATATCACGGACTATCACTTTAGAGATCCGGCCCTGCACCGGCGCTTACCGGCATTATAACGTCGGATCACGATAGTTTCCCCGGTGTCTCCCGGGACATGCGGGATGGAGCCGAACAAAAGGGTTCATAACGGATCATCCCGAATTTCTACGATGCCGTCGAGGTTTTCTTGGTTTGACAAGTTTCTCCCGAATCTTCATCCGGAACGTACCGGGGTACCAATCCGGGCCAGTGAGAATGGGGCTTCAAACGAAGTGACTTGGTGTCTGATTTGAATAATGCAATAAATGTAACCAACGTTCATATATAAATATAATGAAAGGCGTAGCTGTCCCAATGATGTATTATTGATGAAAGAAAACCTAAAGCGAGGTTAGACTGCATGGATGCCCCTTTAACTATGCTCCATGATGTTCGCAAATGATTTTTAACCCTTTCCCCCCATGTAGACGCTTTCTGACGCCTCTGCAGCAGACGGCTTTTTAAAAACATGAAGTCAAAAGAAAAAATTGCTCAAAACGAGCAATTTTTCCTTTTGTCATCATGTTTTCAACTCTGGTGTACTTTCATTTAAAGGGAGTTTCCAAAAATAAATTCGTGTATTTTTTCAAAGTCGTCTACTGCAGAGTTGCTGGATGTGGGAAAGGGTTAAAGTCAAGTACATCAGGATAAAAGGTTCTAGTACTTAACCCTTTCCCTCATATAGACGCTATCTGACGCCCCTGCAGCAGACGGCTTTTTGAAAACATGGTGACAAAAGAAGAAATTGCTCAAAACGAGCAATTTCTCCTTTTGCCACAATGTTTTCCACTTTAAGTCATAGGTTATCCATTCAATTATAGAGATTTTCTTTCTTTTGACAAAATATGTTCAATTGTCGTATGAGGGAAAGGGTTAAACATGGGAATGCCTTTTTTGTTGTTTTTGTTATTTAACCCTATCCCACATACTACAACTCTACAACAGGTGACTATTAAATGATATAGTATCGAATATGGGGAATTATTGAACAGTTTCTTCTTTTGCCCGAATATTTGATAACAAAATATCGTCTGCTGCAGAGGCGTGAAATGCGTCTGTACGAGGGAAATGACACCGGAATTGTTTCAAACACAATGAGAGTAATCTAAAATAAAATCCCCCAACAACATATCCACAGTAAGTTGACAATAAATACCAATTCCATGTTCGTACTGGTCATTTATTATTCATCGTTTTCTACCGTTTAAAACTTCTATGAAAATACATGTGTAAATAAATGAACGGGATTATCTGGCGATTGTTTCGGCGCACTTTTCAAAAACAAAACCTATTTTATCTTTTTAACTTAACCCTTTCCCTCATGCAGACGTCTTTTGGCGCATCTGCAGCAGACGACTTTTTGAAAACACTGTGGCAGAGGCAGAAAGTGCACATGGTGAGAAATTCTCTTCAGTATTGTCATAATTTGTTCCACTATATTTAAAATGTATTTTCTTATGTTAGAAATATATATTTCTAGGTTATAAATACAAATATTAATGTTATGGACACATCTCATTATGCCAGGGAAATATCTCTCAAAGTTAAAGAGATATCACTTTTACGACAACCTTTGGGTATAGAAAGGCTTGCGATACGAAGTTATGTGAACGATCCAGTCAAAATTGAGGTATATGCCACTTTACCGCTTATCTGTTATTATAAGAGACTCATTTTTGAAAACATAGTGACAAAAGAAGAAATTTCTCAAAACGAGCAATTTCTCATTTTGCCACAATGTTTTCCACTTTTAGTCATAGGTTATCCATTCAATATAGAGATTTTCTAAATTTTGACAAAATATGTTCAAAGTCGTCTGCTGCAGAATTGTCGTATGTGGGAAAGGGTTAAAAAAAGAATTATAATTGAATAGAGTATTTTTCTTAACCCTTTCCCTCATATAGACGCTTTCTGACGCCTCTGCAGCAGACAGATTTTTGAAAACATAGCGACAAAAGAAGAAATTGCTCAAAACGAGCAATTTCTCATTTTGCCACAATGTTTTCCACTTTTAGTCATAGGTTATCCATTCAATTATAGAGATTTTCTAAATTTTGACAAAATATGTTCAAAGTAGTATAGATGGCGAAGGTTGCTGTCAATCCGAGGGCTGTCATTTCAAAGTCCAGCTCGGCCAACAATCTTCCCGACGTTCGACCTCACTGTTACAAACGTCATTCGTCTACCACCAAATGACTATAAATGGGCTAACAACAGTCTATGTACAAAAGCAGCCTGTTGCTTGGAACGTATGTTGTGTGGAGTACTGGTGTGAGAAAGTCAGGAAACACAAAAGTAGGCGAACAGGCCGCCGTGATATGACTAAGAATTGTTGAAAATGGCATTAAACCTTTAACAATCAATCAAGCAAGCAGATGAGTCAGACGTCTGCTTATGGAGAGGGTTTGAGGATTCGTTACTTCAACACTGAGTTTAAAGACTTTCAAATATCGGTGTGTGTAGGCCTATATATCCTTATTTCATACTGTATATTGAAGTATGTTACTTGACTAGAGATACAAATATTGTGGAAAATTGAGGACTGGCTCTTCATGAGCGACTTACCATTTTGTCAAAATGTTTTCAAAAGTCGTCAGTTGCAGGAGCGTCGAAATGCGTCAGTGTGTGTGAAGAGGTTTAGTTGTTGGGAACAAATCTCAACGAGTTCCCATTCATGATAGGAATGGGGATTCAAACTATGAATATTAAATTCATTCCTTAATCCCCCTCCATTTCAAACACATGTAATCTGAAACAGACGACTTAAAACACATCTAGCCAAAACATATGGAAGATTACTACAAATGAAAGTGTAGTTGTTAGTTTAAAACGTTGTGTCAAAAGAAGAAATTGCCAGGTTTTGAGAATTTCCCCCTTTTGTCCAAGGGTTTTCAAATGTCGTCTGCTGCAGAGGCGTCAGAAAACGTCTATATGTGGGGATTTAAAGGTTAAAACTAACCCTTTCATCGATACAGACGATCTAATGCAGTCGACACTCTTTGAAAATAAATATCTCCTTTTTCCCACAGTGTTTTGAACAATTCTATAAATATATGATTGTTTTCTATAAAGACGTTTCAAAGCAGACGACGCTGAAACCATCGAATTTGGTCGCGAAGTTACCGAAACAAATTTATTGTTATGCCCTTTAAATTGACGAAACAGACCCGCCCCACGTTCAATAGACACTGACACGGAGACATGTTTCGCGGACACTAAGTATAGTTCAGGTATTTCCCCGTGAAAACCGACGTCGATTCGCCGGTAACGTTTTGTGTCAATTGAACGCAACCCGGAATGAGGAAATGTGCAGTACATTTGTATTTATTATCTTGATATACAAGGTGTTGCCCATCTCAAATATATAGCACATAACGTAAACCAATAACAACATGATACATATCCTATCTGATATCGATTGTATAAACCCTTTCCCACGTACAACAAATCTGCAGCAGACGACTTTGAAAAACATCTGGTTTTCTTTAAATGCAAAAAAAAATAAAAAATGATTAAACATTATTAGAAAAATGTGGTAAATATATATAAATGAAAACTTAATCATTGAATAGAGTTGAAAAAAGTGTGGCAAATGGTGAACCTTCTGATTATTAGCACTTCCTCCTTGTGTCTCAAGGTTTATAAGGGTCGTTTGCTACATATTTGTCCGAAAGCGTCTGTACGTGAGAAAGAGTTAACATATTACATAAATATTAATTTAACTGGAAAAGGTTTAGCTGTTACCGCTTTCCTTCATGTAGACGCTTTCTGACGCCTCTGCAGAAGACGGCTTTTTGAAAACATGGCGACAAAAGAAGAAATTGCTCAAAACGAGCAATTTCTTCTTTTGTCACCATGTTTTCAACTCTATTCAATTATCATTCTTTCATTTAAAGTGATTTTCTGTGCTTTTTTTTTTTTTTGTGCCTAGATGCTTTCAACGTCATCTGCTGCCGATTTGTTGTATGTATGAAACGGTTAAGCTTGGACCAACTTTCAACGTTTAACTAATCAGCGATCAGCATCGACTTAGATCAAATTGAACTGACACGCAGGTTCATCAGGATCTAGATTGTTTGCATATTGTTTGCAATAGAGTATTTAGCATATAACTTTAGAAATATCTGGACAAAACGAGGTACAAATTCTATGAACGTAAACAAATTATTGGCAGAAGTTAAAAATATTGTGGGGAAATAGAGAAATTTCAAAAAATGTTTTAAAATTACTCTGCTTCTGAAGCATTCTAACGTTACTGAATATGGGGAAAATTATTTTTGAAGTCGTGGTAGTAGATTGGTGTGAAACAGTTGTAACTAAAAACCTATTTTGAAAACCCTGGTTTAGGGGCAATTTTGACCCCTTTGTAAACAATGCAAATTTAGGTGCCATTGCTCAGAACGAGCAATGGCACCTAAATTTCCATTGTTTACCAAGAAAAATGATTTAACGTAAGACTTTATGACGAGGTGATTCACTAAACGTTGGTAAAACAATACCAATTTTAGTTACAACCATTTCACACCAAGCCCTCGATATATTTGTATACAGCTTGCCGGAAAACGTGAATGTTATGGTAATTAGCATAATCCTCCCATCCTCAATAAATTATTTATTTTATCTCAACCCTTTCCCCTATATATACTTCCTTTCTGACATCTCTGCAGTAGGCGACATTTTAATTAACACACAGTGGCAAGAGGAGAAATTGTTCACGATGAGCAATTTCCCTTATTGCCACAATTTGTTCGAATCTAATAAAAAAAAAAGTGTCCTATAAATTCCAAATTATTCTGCATCAAATGTGTTGTACGTGCGAAAAGGGTTGAAATAATTCTTTGAATAATGAAAGTGTTCATTCTTTTTAACATTAAGCTTTCAATTTTAATTTTGAATATTCTATCTTTTTAACCCTTTTCCAGTTATAAACGCTTTCTGACGCATCTGCTGCAGGCTACTATTTAAAACATTGATACAAAAGGAGAAATTAGTTTAAGGTTAAATAATTTATCTTACATTGGAATTGTAATTGTAATTTCGAAAACTAGAAGTAGTGAAACAGAACTGAAATCATTGTGGGAACAGAAGATATTGCTTTTTCACCTTTTGCCACAATGTTTTCAACTAAATTTGATGATAATACTTTCCCTTACAGAGATTTTTCATGCTTTTTTTGAAGTCGTCTGCTGTAGATTTGTTGTATGGGGGAAAGGATTAACTATCATGTTATGAATATAAAAACCGGCCAATTCATCTGCTGCATGTGACTATTTAAAATATAGTGACGAAAGGAGAAAATGCTCATAATGAGCAATTTTCCCTTTTGACACCATGTTTTCAACTTAATATAATAATAATACTTGCCCTTACAGATATTTTTCATAATTTTGCATAGATGTTTTTAAAGTCGTCTCCGGTAGATTTGTTGTATGTGGGAAAGGGTTAAATATCGTGTTATGAAAATAAAAACCGGCCAATTCACAAGAAAACCGACCTTGAGGAGTTTGATTGATTGATTGATTGGGGTTTAACGCCGTTTTTGACAATTTCTCAGTTATATCACGGCGGCCAATTCACCTACTCATGCATTTCCTGGTTTTCTCTAACCAGTACTCCACACAACAATCTTCCCAAGCAACTGGCTGCTTTTCCACATAGACTTTGAGGAGTTTGCAATCCGCGACGAAAATTCTAATCGGAGTCGGACTCCGAGAAGTCGCATCAGAATCTCCCATTGTCCCCCATCGAGATGCCCACAGGCATCCCTGAACACTCAGAAGATTAATTTATTGATTTGGGTTTAACGACGTTTTCAACAATTGTTCAGTCATATTACGGAGGCCAGTTCATCTTACAACGTGTTTCCTGGCTTACTCACACCAGTACTCCACACAACAGTATTTCCATTGATCCAACTGGCTGATTTTCTACATAGGCTTTTAGCCCATTGTTGGACGACGAATGACGCTTGTCGCAGCAGAAAGATCCGTTATAAGTTTGATAAGTTTGATAAGTTTATTCATTCAAATTCCTTTAGGCTTCCAGCCCATGAGGATACATGTTATATACACTGCTGACTGACAGTAACACAACAAGAGAAAATAAACATACATACATATTTACAAAGTTCCTGGTGGCGAAATATAAGTAATGTTTTCAATATATTTGAAAATGAAAACAAAATAGACCGTTACAACAATAACAATGTGACAAGAAGAGAAACCGCCTATTTGGACCAGTTCTCCTCTTTTCACAATGTCCCTATATCAGCAACGATTGATTTATATACGTTTCAATATGTCTAACACTAACTACAATAACTACAATAGTCCCAAACATGTATATGTACCATTAACACCCAAGCGGAGAAGAGAGCAACCCTAAAAAACAAAACATATATATCTGCATACAATTGTGCGCATTTACTTGTATAATTGGTAAGAATCGGCCCTTTGAAAATCGTGAAAACATTTATATATATATATATGAGCCTTAAGAGAAACGTAGGAAGCTAGACCTTGACACGCTTTCTACCTTTTCCTTAATCTCTCTTAATTATTATCCTAACTAAGTTAAACACTTTCTTGTAATGTTTAACCAGAAGTCAAAAATCTCCAACGAAACGAAAATTGGAGCTGTGACGAAGGTTTCAAAGTTTTGTTTTGTTTCACATTTAGATAAAATTGCATACACAATAGTTATCGAAAACTATAACTGAAAGGTGATAACTTGCTATAGGCCTATAAGCTAAATGCTTTCTGCTTAATCTTGTTTAAATCTATATTTGATACGAGTTGAAATACGATGTATATATATGTATTACAATTCGTATTTTGTATTCGTATTCGTCATGTGTTGTCCACCAATGGGCTAACAGTCTATGTGGAAAAGGCGGCCAGTTGCTAGGAAAGTATGTTGTGTGAAGTAGACAGAAATCACATGAATAGATGAACTGGCTTCCGTGATATGACTGTAAAATGAGTAATGTAGTAAGTGTAGTCGCATTAACCATCAAAACATCCGGCAGTCGGGTTTGATGTGAAGTGGATGCGATAAATGATTGACGAATACTTACAAAAGGTTGAAACTGTCACCATCAAACTCGCCAGCTTACAATTCCACATTCCGAAAGGAATAGATAAATATCCTAGGAAACCCGAAAAAATATCCATCGTTGTAAATATGTCATTTATCACTTCACTAATTAATCTTCATGTTCACTAATAATACTAAAACTTTATTAAAATCCACTTTGTTTTATTTATTTCATTTAAAATGGTTGCTTTATTCGATAGTATGTTCCATTCACATCTATAGACCTGCTTTAAATCCGTCCCTTCAAACTCAACGTTCGGTGTTTAATGTGAAATAGATTCCATTGTGACGGTATGTATATATTTACATATCCCTTTTGGCACCGACCCCTATAGCTTGTCAGAATCACTATTCGACACTAGTACAAACCGTTCACCGATAGTCTACTGTCGTTCCTGGTTAATATCCCATATAGATGTAATCATATCATACACTGTCCATCAATAAAATAAATAGAGGATATTTCAAATTCATGAGTGTTTATTTATTAATCACTTTTATTAAATATGTTTACTAAGATGATATGCCGCGAGCCATGGCGAGATATTCACGAATGAGATATTTTTGTTATCACATAAAGTGAGGCGTATTTCGAAAAAATGTACAAACGTTTACCATATTTCTACATGAAATTTACCGGTTTTGGCACAAAAGTGACGTTATGACGTCAAAACGCTGACGTGACGTCATTTTCATAGTTTGGTTTCCGCGTTGTAACAAAGGCTTGAGCGTAAGACTTGAAACCAAACTAGTAGTGTCATATGATTTTTGTGTAGTGTCATATGATATTTATGTAATGGCATGTTGACACTCCCAGAGAGGATTTATGTCTTAAATCCATTTCTTTCATTACATGCTCTTGTAATTTAGTTAGATGTATATGTCTTATTTCAAACTTTGGTGGTTAGCAGCTGCTGCATATCGAGGGCGGCATTGCTCAGAATGAGCAATGGCACCTAAATTTCCATTGTTTACCAAGAAAAATGATTTAACGCTTATACAGACTTTATGGCGAGGTGATTAACCTTGGTAAAAAAAGAACCTATTTTAGTTACAACCGTTTCACACCAAGCCCTCGATATGTATATATGTTTATAAATACATGTATACTATTTTTCTAAAAAATGTATATAAAAGAATTGATCTTAAATTTAATAAATTTGATAATACTTATAAAACAGTGTAATATTGTCACTTAAGCCTATTATGCAAATACTCTCCTCCTTCTCTTTTCACAATATTTAATATATTGGTTACTTTAACGTCAAAGCAGCTATATAAAAGGACAGGTTGATTTCATAATGCATGAAACGTCTAGCAGAATTTGTTATCAAACTTAATCCACAGCAATATCGTAACATGCTCCGGTGAACAAACGACAGTTGACGCCTGTTAGAAAACAATATGGGCGAAAAGGAGAAAAGGCAATCTCTTCTGTTCCCAAAATGATTTTAGTTCTGTATCACTACTTCTAGTTTTCGAAATTATTCGAATGTAAGTTGAATTATTTAACCTTAAACTAATATATTACACGTCGTTGAGTTCCGATTACGTCCTCACTCTGCGATAGGCCAAGATTTGAACAAATAATGCGAGATCATTTCATAATCCATAGTAACTTACATACTTTTAAACACGTTTTTTTTAAACGGTATTGGAATAGGAGAAAACTGAATCGAAACTAAAAGAAATCTAATTTTGTCTTTACTCTTTCAGCGCCACAGGCAATATTGAGGTTTTTGCAAACAATGCAGATTCAGGTGAGTCAGCTCGTAACGAGCTGTCTCACCTGAAATCAGCATTGTTTGCTTTTAAGTTACCAAAATGTTCAACAAATTTCATAAATTGAGAAATGGACACACCCGATTTTGAACATAGAAGAGTCTACTTTAAACAATTCGGCGCTGAAAGAGTTAATGCTTTCAAATCTACCAAAAGAGTATTAACAAATTCCAATTTAGGATGAATAATAAAAACCTAAAACTAATATATTACACTTGTTTGAGCTCCGAGGTAGGTCCACACTCTCCGATAGATTTGAACAAGAAATGCGAAATCACTCGATAATCCATAGCGAATTACATACGTTACACTTTCTCTTCAACAACAGGAAGATAGACAGCTTTTGGAAACTGTGTTGGAAAATAAGAAAATTGAATCGAAACAAAAAAGAAATATCATTTTGTCGCAATGTTTTTAACTATACCAAACGATACCTTCACTTTCCTATGTATCATATGATTTATTTTCTTCGTCAGATGTAAGCAGACGATTCTTTACGAGAAACGATCGGGTCAACGGTTAAATCAGAAACAGACGTATATCTACTCATACAAGATGAAGAGACAGAAAGATGCTAGACTGATTATCGTAAAATATATAGATAAGTAACACTGACAAACAAAACGATACTGGTGTATAAGTAGTGAAGGGAGTGCGATAACGCATTTCATCCTACAGTCAACAAAATATACTCCGCGTTTTCAATAAAATTACAGAATTGCAACATTTGTATAAATCATGAGACGAGTTTTTAGAATACACTGACAATAGAATCGCTTATCTATCGCCCCCTATGTTACGAGCATATAAAATACGCTATTAAAGGCTGTCTTCCGTACTAAACATAAACATTGGGATAAAACCCAAGGATTCGCATTGCATTTTCCGTTTCACTGACGAACTTCTATAGCGATCCTACATAACCAATATAGTGAGAAAGTCGTAAACCCAGTGTTCTGGGTCCCCTACATGCAGACGACTTTTAAATACAGTGTGAGAAAAAGCTTAAGTTGCTCGAATAGAGCATTTCTGCCATTTGCCATAAAGTGTTCAACGTTATATATACTAAGTATATATTTCCTTTCATTTATAGAGAATTTCCATACTATTTCTAAAATAGTTTCGATGTTGGCTGTTTCAGATGTGTTGTATGCGGGCAAGTGAATAAGTTTGTGTTTATTTAGTTTATGTTTAATCATATCACGGCGTTACAGTTTGTAAAGATTATTTGGACACTAGGCACCCCTGAGCATCAATCGTAATGCTATCCCGTTACCCCCTGAACATCCGTCGTAATGTTATACTGGCACTCCTGAACATCAGTCGTAATGTTATACCGGCACTCCTGAGCATAAGTCGTTATGTTATTCTGAAACCCCGGAGCATCAGTCGTAATGCTATTCCGGCACACCTGAGCATCAGTCGTAATGCTATCCCGGCACACCTGAGCATTGGTCGTAATGCTATTCCGGCACACCTGAGCATCAGTCGTAATGCTATCCCGGCACACTGAGCATAAGTCGTTATGTTATTCTGAAACCCCGGAGCATCAGTCGTAATGCTATTCCGGCACACCTGAGCATCAGTCGTAATGCTATCCCGGCACACTGAGCATTGGTCGTAATGCTATCCCTGGATCCCTGAGCATTAGTCGTAATGCTATTCCGGCACACCTGAGCATCAGGCGTAATGCTATCCCGGCACACCTGAGCATTGGTCGTAATGCTATCCCTGGACCCCTGAGCATCAGTCGTAATGCTATCCCGGCATCCCTGAGCATCGATCGTAATAACTTCCCGGCACCCTCTGAGCATCAGTCGATATTTCGGCGCTCCTGAGCATCAGTCGTAATGCTATCCCGGTACCCAGAGCATCAGTCATAGTACTATCCCGGAAGCCCTGATCAGCAGTCATAATGCTATCCCGGTACTATATGAGCATCAGTCGTTATGCTATCCAAGCACCCATGAACATCAGTCGGAATGCTATCCAAGCACCTATGAACATCAGTCATAATGCTATCCTAACACCCTTAAGCATCAGTCGTTATGCTTTCCCTGCACACTTGAGCATCAGTCGTAATGCTATCCTAGCACCCTTGAGCATCAGTCGTAATGATATCCTAGCACTCACGATTATCAGTCGGTATACTAACCTAGCAACCCTGAGCATCAGTCGTAATGCTATCCTATCACCCCTGAGCATCATTCGTTATGCTATCCACGCACCCCTGAGCATCAATCGTAATGCTATCCTAGCACTCCTGAGCAGCAGTCGTTATGCTATCCCGATACCACAGAGCTTCAGTCGTAATGCTATCCCGGCATCCCTGAGCCTCAGTCGTTATGCTATCGCGATACCCCAGAGCATCAGTCGTTACGCTATCCACGCACCCCTGAGCATCAGTCGTAATGTTATCCTAGCCCTCCTGAGCAGCAGTCTTCATGCTATCCCGATACCACAGAGCGTCAGTCGTAATACTATCCCGCATCCCTGAGCATCAGTCGTAATGCTATCCCGATACCCCAGAGCATCAGTCGTAATGCTATCCTAGCACCCCAGAGCATCAGTCGAATTGCTATCCCGGCATTCCTGAGCATCAGTCGTAATGCTATCCCGATACCCCAGAGCATCAGTCATTATGCTTTCCCAGCATCCCTGAGCATCAGTCGTAATGCTATCCCGATACCCCAGAGCATCAGTCGTTATGCTTTCCCAGCATCCCTGAGCATCAGTCGTTATGCTTTCCCAGCATCCCTGAGCATCAGTCGTAATGCTATCCCGATACCCCCAGAGCATCAGTCGTAATGCTATCCCAGCATCCCTGAGCATCAGTCGTTATGCTTTCCCAGCATCCCTGAGCATCAGTCGTAATGCTATCCCGATACCCCCAGAGCATCAGTCGTAATGCTATCCCGATACCCCCAGAGCATCAGTCGTAATGCTATCCCAGCATCCCTGAGCATCAGTCGTTATGCTTTCCCAGCATCCCAGAGCATCAGTCGTAATGCTATCCCGATACCCCAGAGCATCAGTCGTAATGCTATCCCGATACCCCAGAGCATCAGTCGTAATGCTATCCCGATACCCCAGAGCATCAGTCGTTATGCTATCCCGATACCCCAGAGCATCAGTCGTTATGCTTTCCCAGCATCCCTGAGCATCAGTCGTTATGCTTTCCCAGCATCCCTGAGCATCAGTCGTAATGCTATCCCGATACCCCAGAGCATCAGTCGTAATGCTGATCAGTTATGCTATCACGGTACACCTAGGCATCAAGGGAGGCAAGCCACTTGCTCAATATTTCTTTATTAGGTATGACCGGCCAGGAATCGATCCAATGTCTCCTGGTCTCGATGCTCTCGAGGCGGACGCTCGCACCATAACACCACTGTGGCAATTCATCTGTCTTTTTAAGAGTGTATTAAGTAACGCAGATTATCTTTGAAACATTGCATTCAAAACGTCACCTCTTCTAATCCAAACCTAGGATTGTATTCCAACAATCTATTCAATATTATACTCATTGTTCTTAAATTACAACCAAGCCAGATTGTGTTCCTTATAGGGAAAGTGTGATTCTTAAGTTTGCTTTCAAATACGTTTCCGTTCGCATTTAAATACGCTTCCGTTCGCATCGCTTAACTAAATAGAAATTAAACAAAACTTTAAAGAGGTCGATACGTAAAATTTAAACCTTTTAACGGACACAATAGGAGCGGTTTTGACACCGATATATCTATTAGGAAAATCTATCAAAAACGTCGTTGCACGTCATCGCTTTTTGACCATTTGCCCCTTGTCGACGTATTCTGGTACATCTGCAGCAGACAACAATTGCGATTACTGTGTCAAATAATAAGCAATTCCCCTTTTTGGGACAATGTTTTCAAATGTATTTAATAATTCAACTCCCATGTATGCAGATTTTTCTCATTTTTGCCAGGATGATTTCAAAGTCACCTGCTGTAATCTGGTTGAATGTGGGAAAGGGTTTAAGTCTACAATGAAATCACTATACGCCGAGGCGGGAGTATTTGTTTCGTTTGTTTTATTGGCGCTGTTTTCAGCATTCTGTCAGTTATATCACGGCGACAGTTTACTCATTCATTATTCCTGGGTAAACAAACCAGTACTGGGCTAAAAATAAATATGCCTTGTCCATTGGCACTCCACCATGTCTGACCCTGATACCGGGTTCCAAACCAATGATGCTTATCACTCGGACACGGCGGATTCCCATAATGTCTCGACATTCGTACTGGCTATTCAATAAGCAACGTTATTAGGTACTATGCTTTTGAACTTGTTAACACTTTACGTCCTAAACATTGAATACGAGAACAGAGATAGACAAGGCAAATTTCCTAGCCTAGAACTGCAAAAAGACCCCCCAGACAACCCCCCCCCCCCCCCCCCACCCCACCCCACACACACACCCCACCCCCGTTCCAATCGCAAAATACCGCTAATTTACATATGGTGTTAACCCCCTTTCCCACATACATCAAATCTGCAGAAGAGGTATTTGAAAATATTTACTCGACCCTCTAAAGTTGAAAGAACGAGTATTAAATAAAGTTGAAAACATTGTGGCAAATGGAGAAATTGCTAATAATGAGCAATTTCTCCTTTTGCCACAATGTCTTTTGAAAATCCGTCAGCTGGATGGGCTCCAAAAAAGCGTCCGTATTTTGGAACAGCTAAATGCCGTTAACATACGTATTTCCACCTTTAACACAATGTTTTGAAAGCATCCAGAAAGCGTACGTATGTGGGAAAATGTAAAGACCTATAACATATAATGTTCTCCTTTTGCAACAATATTATCAAAATCCGCGGGCTGCAGAGGCTCCAGAAAGCGTATGCATATGGGTAAAGGTTCTGGCCTGTAACATATTAATCTGATATCCGCGTTTTTTCATTTCTTTAGAAATCATGGGTGTTGTAAAGATTTATTCGAAATATGAAAGACGACTTTTCTGAGTCATCTGCACAAATACAAAGAGGTGTATGTCAGTGGCATGTTAAAAGGCAGAAATAAACAACTTGTAAAGTGCAACTTGTTTCAATAGATAAACTTTAATCAAAGTACTCAAAGTACTGAAGGTCGGGTTTACACGAAACCCTTAAGATTTAGTATGTTCAAAGATGTTGAAGGTACCTTAATCTGGGAATATGTTTCATTATAATGCTTGAGTGTTACTTAATGTCGTACACCTTTGCCCCGAAAATCAATATCGATTTACTCCGCTGAATTACTTAAAAAGTTTTGGATTTTTTTCGGCGGAAGATTTCGTTACGCAAGAGGGAGGGTACGACAGAGCTTGAACTAAGATCCTTCCAACAATAAAGAGCAAGAATATATGTATGTGACTTGGGTCCCTCCGGTCATCTCAGGAAAGTAACCGAATTTCGTTCAACAGGCGAAGTAAAACACTTTCACTACTGAATCAAAACCATTGTTATTGAGCATATTTATGTTTCCAAACGCATGTTTCAACAGTTACTGCGTAAATACGAACTTATTTACATATGACATTCGCCTATTTTGAGAGTTCAGTAAAAATTATTGAACTATTTTACAGAGCGCACATTTGTTTGGCGAATGTACGGTCAACATCCGGTGCAATAGGTACAACCGCAATAGTCAGTCAAATTGCTTCGCAATTGAGCCCGACTAATTACATATGTGTTTGTTTGTTTTATTTAGGAATTTACGCCGTGTTCAGTTAAATCATGACCCTTTATCAGATGAAACATATTCAAATATGTCTTTCCATCTCTATTTCTCTAGCAATGTCTAGATACAAGATAAAATGTATCTGTGTCTAACATTCCTTCACTTTCCACCATATTAACAAATGAACCCCTCCCTTATGAAGTTTTCCTCTCTAAAACATTCCTTTCCTTTCCCATCTGCCACATTACCAGTCAAAGTAGCTGAATATTTACTTTTTAATCAGATCCCTCTTTTCCTACCTGAATACTAAATTACTCATTCGCATGTTTGCCCAAATCTAGCATTTCTTCCCTTTGTCTCTCACACCAATAACATTTGCTCTCTGAGCCTCTGCTGATAGGTAGTCATGATTTGAGGCCTGGTAGAGAGATCTTCTGCAATATACGTTGTCTTAGCCTAGTATTTAGTTGCAACACAGAGGTCGTGAATTAATCTAAAGTGTCTTGTCCGGTGTACGCTTGTCTCTGTTGTGGGTGTGGTCTTAAACGACCGCCAGGATGTGTGTTGTCCTCTTCTTGTCCGTCACTGTTTGTCAGTCTGCATCCTTATGAAACCGGTTTAGAACTGCCTAGTCATGTATTGGGAGAGATGGATCATCTCCCCTAATGGTCATTGATGTGTATCTATATATTAGACTGGTAACATATCCATAATCACTACACATATACTGTTTAAATATATTACAATGACACATCTGTTCGTCTCTTTGTCATTCCTATCCTTATATAACACCCGATGAACACTTTCAGTATTGACAACTTTCCAACATTCATTCCCTTCCTGCTTCCATACCAGATGATTACTCTCTAACACCTGTTCTATCATTTTCTCGATGCAAGATTAAACCTAGTTGTATTTCTTTTCCCTGAACATTCCTTCACTTCATGTCATATAACCTGGTGTATTATCGGTGTGTGTCCTTCTCCCTAACACTATTCCCTTCCTCATTCAATACCAAATAAATTATTTATGCTTTTCCTTCTCTCTGATGTTCTATCCTTCCATCCTCGGTGTTTGTCTAAATCTTCATTTTCATGCTCAGCGATTTCTAGGTTGTTCCCTCTGTATAACGTTCCTCCAATTTCTGTCTTAATACCATGCTTATGAACTATACTTATCTTGTTCCTTTAAAACTCCTTCTCTTCCACTTCTGTGTCTCTTGATCTCCCACTTGCATTCCTTACGTACCATTCTAAACACAAATTCAAACCCATATACCTTGAACTGTTTTAATACCAGATGAAGTATTTGTAGTTTGCCCTTCCATATTGTATCCCTTGCCTCTCTAAGTCTTTCCCATATCCTTAAATATCTCATTGCATTAAGACTTTGATCTATTCAGATACAAATAACAGAAATGGCATACATGCATTGTACTCTCATCATCTAAATAGTCCATGTGGCGTCCCTATGTGTTCTATACACCAACCTAGAAATGTTGTTTCCTATGATTTGTTTGTTGTTGATTTGTACTCTAATGGGGTTCTCCAACAAATTCAGCTTAGTTGCCCAAGTGGCAGGTTTGGGCAAATTTGCATCAATCCAAGATGGCCGCCAGCTATTTCTGATGTGAGTTTATTAATTTAAGTAAGGTCAAGTTGAAGTCAAATTCAAGATGGCCGCCGCACGCCATTTTGAATTTCAAACTGTTTTACTACTTTTTTTAAAATGATCCTTTGTATATTTTTCATTGGATTTGAAGGAAAGCAGAATCAGAACTACGTTGTTATGTTATGGCATGAATCAGCTGCATATCTAAAGTAAATATGTTCAGCTTTTGTTGGAAAATAAAACAAACTACAGTTTTTATACAAACTTAACTAAAGCATTAGACACATAAGTACCTGGAAAAGCATACTGTGCTTTATTCATTTCTTTTAAATGTCGTAGCATACATCATAAACAAAGCTAAGATGACTTAAAAATTATTTCCAAAATCAAAACTGACGTCGAATTCTTTCATAAGTATTAGTACGTCAGTTATGTAAAGAAAGAAAATAAAAAGAAATTGTATCTTGATTTAAAGTTTTTTTAATTTTGTTCATTTAATTTCACTCCCTCTCGTCATCTGAATCATTAAAATAAAAAATATATCGACAACATCGATAAGTGTACGGATTGCAGCAGTCCTCCACGACTGAGCAGTTACAGTATGACGTAAATGAAAGATGCTGTTGTTGACAACCACATGCCTCATTCCTACATTGCTTTCCCTGTAGCCTACATTGGCAACGTATCACATCAATCAGCTGAGGGCGAGCTGGGTCACCTTCCCCAATTACAGGAATCGGGGATGCCATCTCGAAACTCCCACCCATTATTTGTATTGTTTTGTATTCATAAGGCGGAGCTTCGCAATTTGCTGCTTTCCGCAAACTGACCTGTAAATGAGCTCTTTGGCAGATGTTGGAGGCAGGGCCATGACTTTAGGATCTTTCTCCTTCTTAGTGAACATTTTAAAGCGAGCAGACTGCATGGATGTCCCCGATGGCTGATCACACAGAGCAAGAAATAATGGGTTTGAAGCCTCCACGATCTCTGCATGTGTGGTACCCAATTTACCTTGCACATCAGCCAAACCTTTAGTGCGCTGATATTTTCTTTACAAAGGATATGATGTCGTATCAACCCACTGAGAGCATGCATGCTAAGAACATGTTGGCCCCAAGTCAGCGCAAGTGGCGTTGACGTCCAGAACAATGCCATCCCATCGTTTTTTATCTGTAACTTGCATTGTAATTATGTAAAATTAGACCAAAAGAACAAATACATCTGTGTCATCGCTGAACACACGAATCATTTCCTGGCCATAGCTGGCAGCCTCAAGTACAAAGGATATCAGTTTTATGTCTGCCTCAGTATGACCAAAAACACCGTCATCCTGAGTCTCCATTATCGTAGTCTCTCCAAGTAGACTGAAGGTATTCAACACACTCGCCAACCTTCGTTTATTGTTCTTGCTCTTCAAAATTGCATCTCTCTTTGGCAGATGACTAGTAATTGAGAGCTCGTAATCGGTGATTGTTTCATTACCCCGCCTCATCCTCTCATGATCTTTGGCAGAAATATCATGGTATAAGACAAAATATTTTTAAGATGCATCTGGATATCGACATAAACGAGCCTGGATGGATTCAATCAGATTAGAGGGACTGCCACCGAGTTGCCACAAAAGATGGTAGAACAACTGTGAAACATCCACGCCGAAAGTGTCAGCAGATTTTGGGGAGATCTCAGCCACACCGAGACGTTTGACCGGATCCGATTTGTTGCCTTTCCGGAGACAACCATGCCCTTCAATGAGTACTGCAGGCACTGCACATAATTCGTAGACAAACAGAGCACACACATTGTGTTGATTGGGCTACTGATAGGCTTGTAAAAACCATCGGGAAGATTGGCAATGTAATTGCTCTCCATCTTTTCTCCAATCATAATTGAATCTGCAACGTTCATATCAGCCGGGCAATCTGGCCTGTTATGAGATTGGTGCGGCGGTATTACAACTGATCTTTATGTAGCTTCTGTGAAGTCTGACCTGATGTATAAGCTAAATAGATATGGTCTAGAAAATCGGACACATGGACTGTAATAGGAAAGGCAGCAATCCACTCAGAAACTAGCTCAGCAGAAAGTGGCATGCCCTTGAGAGGCCCCTTCCCAATACTGATGGCAGTTTGCTCTCCAAACTGGTAAGCAGATACCGCATTCCAGTAGCCATTATGGTGCCGACAGACAAGGTCGACCATGTCCTCGGTATGGAGCGTACCCATCTCCAGCACATACTGTATGAGATAGCGGGCATACTGCACATGGTAGGCAAGAAAGAAGTATTTCATCATGCGCTTCATGGCTAGGTCTTTCAAATGGCGTGAAGACGTGCTTTGTCCAGATACTGCTCTTTTTGCTCAAATGTTTTTGTCCTGTTGACAAAAGTCATTACAAGAGTGCAGCTGATGCAGCATGGCTTTCACCCAGGACTTCTCATTGAAAATACCTGTCAATCCTCCATAAGCTGCAGCCACGTAAGATTCCAATGCTGAACCTTTCATTAGCTTTGCGATACAGCTTAAGAATGATTTTATGATTTGCATCCCACCAGGATGGATGATAACATCATGGAACTGATAGGGGTGGTACCAGTATACGTGTTTAGTTACCACAAACAATCGCAATACCATAAAACCCATAAAAGCATGTTTTATACATCATTCTAAAGCAAGTGGTTCAAAGGTTAAATTTCATGATGGCATTTAGTGGCCATCTTGTATTTATGCAAATTACCAGATTTACCCAAATTTGCCATTTTGGCAACAAAGTCGAATTTGCTCAAGGACCCCATTAGAGAACAAATCAACAATACAATTGCATAGGAAACAACATTCCTAGGTTCCAGAAATTTCAACTGCACTAAAAGCATGCGTGCAAGTTTTTTTGTATTCATATATTTAAGAATAATTTCGAAAAAGCAAGGCAATTGCAGTTAAGGCTTAATCAACTGAAATATATCTATAGCCTTTATATCGTTCCTTGACATGCGTATTTCACCAAAAGCACTATCCTCACAAATCATGAACGTTGTCGATAGTCCTTACAATTATATTCCAAATGGACTGATTCTGTTCCTAATTAATCGTTGCCTTCGCAATATCTTGCTAATTCTATTCCAGTTTTCCAGTATAAGATGTGATATGCCATATGCATATACAATAAATGAAAATGTGGACCTTAAACTGCACCCTTATACGTTTTAGAATTAATGGTGTTCAATGATAATTTAAATTTAGGGATAGTCTAAAATAATTGATGTAAATCATCAGATTGTATGTAGTATGCGACAGGTTCAACTTGGATTATGCAAACCACAGATTAAATTCGTGTCGGAAAGTACTTAACCAGAATGATCGACCCAATGTGGCATAAAGAGTTAAATCATAACGTAGAGGACTTGGTCACTCAAGCATTGTTTAACAAAAGACAAGGAAGTACACACACACTAAAACAGACCCTTTCATCGTTTGAAAATTAGTTAACTTAATTGTCCAATACTAAAAATATAAACGGGGTGTCTATCTTGAGTTTCATAGGCATTTAGAGTTACATGTACTTGCAACTGAAATAGGTATGGTCAAAGTCCCTGAAATAGTTAGTTACCAAATTTGTTTCGTTGCCGAAACACCTAAAGTATTCCTTCACGTTGTCTTGATATTGTTTGCAGGAGAAGCGAATTAGTTAATTTATTTTGGATTGAAACCTGATCATTGTTGAACATGCGAGTGAAGATGAACAGCTACGATTAGGTTATCAAGATTAAACGCGCACACAGAGGTACAGGGTATTGTGCCTAGTTTAAACTCATTATTGAATATGTGTTGAACTGCATTTATCTTCGGATTATAACATATCACGTGTTTTCTTAATAAACGTATAATCAACTGATCAGAACTTTGTGATTTAAATGTGTTACCTAAATAATGCAACAGTATAAGTACAATTTCTCTGTCCATGATATTGTTGGATGTAACTCTAAGAAATGACGCACTTTCGGTTAGTATTATTTACACTGATTTATATTTTTGTGATCAACAAGTTCGTATCAACAAGGGACTGTAACAGTCTATCAACTTGCAATTGTTTAAATGAGACGTATACTTTTAAACTGGTTTGTTTTTTGGGGGACCAGGACACATTCGATTTTCAAATAGCTGATTTGAAAAATATATCTCATGTCGAAGTGCATGGTAAAACAATTTTGATGAAACAAGTTTCACCGTCAGAGTCATACACCAGTGTAAGGACCTTGCATCTTGAGGGACGCGAAGCAGAAAGTGAAGTTTTACAATCTTTCCTTATTCAATTTCCTAATATTCAAAACCTTCATATTAGAAACTGCAACATAATAACAATAGAAAATGGAGCCTTTCGTGGACTGTCTCAATTAGAAACATTAGACCTTTCGGGAAATCTAAATCTTGCATACGAGTTTGTGGAAGCTGGATTGTTTGGACTTAATTCTCCACAACTGCGCCTTTTAAACCTTAGTTTAATCCACAATCCAGATGGTGTCGACACCCTGCCCCTGGGGCGTATCTCATTCAACATGTTTAAGTCCCTAGCCAATACATCGTTGGAGGTGTTAGACGTTAGCTCGAGTAGAATATATTTCTTTGAAGCATCTACAAGTTACATACCCCATTTGAGAAGTTTCAATTGCTCAGGAACAGCACTTTTAGGGACATGCATGTCAACCCTTCTGGCTCTTGAAAACTTAACCGAAGTGGTCTTTGATTTTTGGCCAACCGTAAAGAGGAGTGCCGGTTTACAAGTCTATCCTAAACCTAGATATAGATTAGATGTATCGGACACATGCGAGGACGTGCCTTTCGTAACAAGTGACGGATGTTTCATTTTTCCAAACAGCCTACGTACAATCCAGGCGCAATATTTTCGTTTAAGCTCTTTTTATATAGACTTTTCGAAAAGTGTTTGTATACTTTCAAAGGGTCTTATTAATCTTATAATCCCAGGAATTGCTTTGTCGAAGTCTTTCGTATCCATTGTTGGTTTTGAAAACATAGAACTGATTGACATTTCCTATCCGGATTATTTATCCACAGAATTACATTTTTCTGCCATATCCAGCAAGTTCTTTCACAGTATGCCTTCGCTGAAGATCATTCTGATTCCAGGAAACCGTTTAGATGCGATGAGTGTAATGGAACTGGAGCAGTTACTTTCAACTAACAAATACCTTGAACTGATAGATATTTCAAATAACGGTCTTCAACAGATACCACGAAACATGTTTGGAAACAACTTGAACCTTCAACATCTCAACCTATCAAGGAATGAACTGACATCGTTCGTACCAGATTCCACAACAATTCAAAAACTCAAAGTGTTAGACCTTTCGTACAACAAAATAAGTCACTTAGACGGAACTTTTTTAGCAAGAATAAATCTTTATCATAATTTGACGGTATTCAACTTAGATATATCATACAACTTGCTTACTTGTGACTGCACAATTAACAGTATTTTATCATCAAATATTAGCAATTTATAAATGACCTGTTATGATATAACACATGGAATACACATTATCTATGGAAACGAAACAGCACAATATCCGTGTCCCAAAAAGCCAGGTAGTGGAAATAAATATGTTTCCATTATCGTCCCAATTGTTTTGGTTCTTTTTCTCGTGTTTGTTGTATTCATAGTCGCTTTATGGAGACGAAGGATATCATTGCAACTGATAAAACGGTATAACGAACCTCCGAATCATGAACCAGTCGTTCATTTCGTTAGAGCCGTAGATCCTGTGGCGAGACAAAGGAATCCAGAGTTTCTGTCATTCGTCGCATATTCACATATTGACCGTGATTTTGTGTGCCTTGAACTTGTACCAAAATTAGATAGGTCTCTTCGTAAACTATTTCCGGATTACAAAGGCGATATTTTATGTTTATATGATAAGCATTTCATTCCCGGTCAAGACATCGACGAAGCCTGTGAACAGGCTGTGTTAAACTGTTACGTGATTGTAGCAATAATAACGAAAGCTTTTTTGAACAGCAGTTGGTGTGATTTCGAAATTAAACGAGCATTTACGAATCGTGTACCAGTAATACCTTTGTATTTAGTTGATTGCGATCCGGAAGAGTATAAAGGGATTTTTAGAGAGATGTTCGAAGACAGGACAAGAATGGAATGGCCCTCTTTCGACAGTTCCACTAATGATATTAGTAAAGCAACAGATCCACATGAAACCAGTCAACAACATACCCAAGAGGGCGTTTGTGTTGGGAATTTAGCTGAGAAAAAAGAGACTGCGATTGACAACCTTGCAGTTGCAATCTATTCGCATGTTCAAATACAAATGCATTAGTTTTTGAATTTTAAACAGTATATGTAAATATATAGTTTTTGAAAATATATCAAGTTTAAAATATTGATCTGTTAAAACTTTTCAAGGAACCAATGGTCTATGTTTGCAAATATACAGAGACGCTTTGTATCCCTTGACAGGACTGGATCGAAGAGGATACATTGGCTTATTTAAACAATTTTAAGGATGCGCTACAGATAATTTGACAATTAATCATAGATTGATTAATGTTTATGATTATATTGATGTAATTAGTACAAACATTATTATAACGTAAGCCTGGAAGATATGTTTATATTTGTATAAATGCACTTAAGAAGTAAAGGCGTTTAACAAAGTACAAAGCGAGAAGCACATTAGAATGTTTCGGAGATGAATTATGTCCTTTAGAAATTCAATTGGTATCCGAATTAAAATCTTGTATAGAAACTAAAGAGGCGTAATATTTCAACTTTACTTTTGGTATTCGAAAATTGTGTGCTGGTAGTCTAAACACGTCTTTGTCGACTTTTGTGAAGAGCACAAAAATACATGAAATTCCAATACAGGAAATTAAAATCTTAGCAAGTTATCTCATTTAAGTTATTGTATTACATTAATGACTACTTCTTCTCCTCTTGACGACATTATTACCATCGAGAAAATGCCAAAAGTGTGTCCGGAAATAGATATAAAATAATGCATTAATTAAGAGAAACTACTGTACTTTATTTTTCATTAAAGACAATTTATAAATACACTTTGGTGACTATTTTATACACACAAAATAAAAAAATACTGTGATATTTCTCTTTGAAGTGCATATGTTTTCATAATGCCATGTACGTATTGGTATGTGTAAACTTTGTTTCAATACGAGATCTATTTATAATATATATGGTAACAATGCCTGTGTCCTTGTTCAGTCAACAACGTTGTTTGTATTAAGTTTAATCTTGATGAAGCATACACCATTTTGAGAGTCAGTCGACTATGACTTGAGTTAAACGATTCGGAATAGTAGACTAACTATAGTGTCTGGTATAACGCATATTTTAATTAATAAACATGTACTATACATATTATACATATTTAAAGCTTCTAACAATTGTTTTTCATAAGATATCATTTAGAAAATGTATAATGTCAGTCTGCATTGCATGCAGCAGAACAAACATATCATACCGCTATGTCTACTCTAAGCATCCCTGTTACTTATAAAAAAGTTAATATACTAAAACCATACCAAAGATTGTCACTTGACCAATTTAAAATTAAGCGTTGCCTTCAAGTAATGATACTTACTGCAGTGTCAAATGTAATACCTATCTAAAACAAGACCTCGGGCTGAGGGTGTCTCACTCTTCGGGGAAAACCGCATATTATATGGTAAAACAATAATGTCGATGAAACGTAAAGAGTAAATGAATTGCAATGCATTGGTGTTAATATGTCATGATAATTATAGTTGGTTCAAATGCACTGTGAATCGCTCAATTTGAATGGTTTAAAAAGGATCACGTGACTAAAAGTAATTGAGTTTATTTTCCGATAAACGAAATTGATCACATGACTAGTCACGGAACTACTTTAGAAAAGAGATTCCAATTTCAATTTCAATTTCCCTTTTCATAAGATATCATTTAGAAAATGTATTATGTCAGTCTGCATTGCATGCAGCAAAACAAACATATCATATCGCTATGTCTACTCTAAGCAATTATTTGGTGAAAAATAGCTTTTTCTTCCTAAACTGCAAGTGTAAGGGTTAAATGTATATTTCGTTGCAGTTATTAGAGTAAAGCACGAAATTGCCAAATTACACTGGCTGACATAGTGCCTTTCGGGCATTATTTGCTCAGTAATTTGGCAATGTATTGTTATACTCTTATAACTGCACCAACACATACATTAAACACTTTAATAAATGACGGGGACATGATCCAGCACTATGTACCAGCACTGTGCCAAGGAATTTGCTCTGTCCAAGAGCAATCCACATTGACATCAGCGGGCAGGGGTCGAACCCGGGAATACCGATCTCATACCCCATGCTAACAACTCGATTACGGCCGACTGCTTTCCAGTTTGTGTATGCGATATGACGGGGTCGTATGACAGTCGCTGTATTTGACTATCTACCTGAAACGATCGTTTTAAGTGTGCCCTGAAAAGAAACTGAAATAAACAAATTGTATTGAGATGAGTTTGACGCCGGTTTTTTTTTCAGAAAAGATTCACTCCTTTCACGGCGGCAGATCATCCAATCAATGTATTTCCTGGCTTTCTCACAGCAGTGAGAAACATTTCTCCAAAAGTCAGAAAGAATGTTGGTTGAGCTGGAGTTAGAACTCAGAACCCCTGGATTGACGGCCCGCTACGTTACCGACTGAGCTATCGGGGCTCGGTAAAAAACAAATTGTAACAGGACACCGTAATATAGTACGATTGGTACCAGCCTATATAATATGAACCACAGAGGGAAAGGTTTTCATTCTTGACTCTCGGGTTAATGCCGATGTCATGTTAACCGTTTAACTGATACAGGCGATATTCAAATGATGCCACCGCCTCGATAGTGTAGTGGTAGAGCGTCAGCCTCGGATGCGGGAGGTCGTGGGTTCGATTCCCCGGTCGGGGACTTTACTAATGGTAGTAATGGTTGCCCTCCTTGGCGCTCAGGGTTTGGGGTTAGCATTACGACTGACTGGTTGGTCTCAGGATAAATGTACCAGTAGCACTTGTAACTAACACAGGAAATGCCGTGATATAACTGAACATGTGTTGAAAGCGGCGTAAAGCACCAAACAATTAATCAATCAAATGACGTCTTAGTAGCAGACGACTTAAGAAAACATGTTGGGAAAAAAGAAATCGCCCAAGAAGAGCATTTTCTCCAATAGCAAAATGTCTTCAACTCTTTCCCACATACAACATATCTGTAGCAGACGACTTTGAAAATATCTAGGCAAAAACATGCCAAATATCTAGAAATGAAGGTATACTTACTGAAAAGGTTGTAAGCACTGTGGCAAAAGCTGAAATTGGTCGTTGTGTATACAGTCTTGTAAATTGTAAAACTTACAGGCAATCTACATAAAAAACGTGGATTAAAAGTTCATTGACTGCTTAGCTGCTATGTTTTTGTTTATTAACTTTCTAATTCATAAAGATACACGAATAAGAAATGTCTCTATAGTCTTTATTAATCTCTACCTGCGTGAATTTGCTTTGATTTCAGACTAATATCAACTATTTGTATTGATTGTTTGGGGTTTAACGCCGTTTTCAACAATATTTCAGTTATATCACGGCGGCCAGTTCACCTTACCATATGTTTCTTGGTTTTCTCACACCAGTACTCCACGAAACAGTCTTTCCAAGCAACTGGCTGCAATTCCACATAGACTATTAGCCCATTGATGGAAGACGAATGATACGAGAGTATTTAACCAATGACGCAGCTACCATAACGCTACATTATGCATTTTGGAATTCGATATCTCGACACCGTGCGTGTGCATATCCCGCATATCTCGAGGGTTTTATCCATCGAATCACTTATTTATTTTCGAGTTACAGAAGACCAATTACTTACCATTCGAAGCTATCTCGAATTTCATTAGTTTCGATTTAACCCTTTCCCTTATACGACAATTCTGCAGCAGACGACTTTGAACATGTTTTGCTAAAAAATAAAAAGTCTTTATAATTGAATGGATAACCTATGACTAAAAGCGGAAAATATTGTGGCAAAAGGAAACATTGCACGTTTTGTGCAATTTCTTCTTTTGTCACTATGTTTTTCAAATAGCCGTCTGCTGCAGAGGCGTCAGAAAGCGTCTATATTAGGGAAAGGGTTATAGTCATCGCCTTTTTGATTTCGAGATTTCAAATGAGCCGTTCCACGAGAAAAACCACCATTGTGGATTCTGCGTATCGACCCGGAACAGCCTAAGCATGTTTGCAGGTTGATCCGGGCAGACACCTTTCGCCTCCTGTGGATTTTCTGTTTCATGAACTATTACTCTATATCTATATCCCCTGAGACGGAATGTGTCGGCCCGGATTAACCTACTCATACTGTGCACACTGGTCTGGTTCGATACATTACGCATATTCCATAATGTTGGTTTTCTCTTGGAACGTCTCAAATATCGAGTATCTGTTGAACGTGGTTAGACACGGACACTCGGGTTCAAGAGGGGTCGAGTTCAATTCCTGTTCGGACAACCATTATTTTTTCGAAGCAAATACGTTATTCCACGTAGCTGCTTTTTGTTACCAAGGTTTGTAAATGGATTCCAATTAGCAGTGCAAGGTGAACGATCCAATTTAGTAACATCCTTCAGAAAACAGTTGACTATACTAAACAGTATGTTCACGCGGGAATCGTGGTTAAAGCATTAACTAATCACTACACCATAAATGTCGTATGTGGTTTGTGAAATATATTTCGGCAGAGTTTGAGTGACAAGTTCATATCCGAAAAGACCTTAAATGTAAATCATTCAAAATATAGCCGATATAGTCATATGCATCTGACAATACCATACAGGTATTGACGAAATCAACAGAACACTTTAGTGTCACAGTTGAAAACAGAGTTGGAAAAGGAGATTTTATTTGTTAGCATCAAGTTCTCCTTATCCCACATTTATTCAAAAATATGACTGAAGCAAAGGCTCGATATACCCAGGGACAATATATACACTGTTATACACGGTCCCTGATATACCGTATGTATTAGTTGAACAGACCAATGGGCTAAGCCTATGTGGAAAAGCAGCCAGTTGCTTGGGAAGATTGTTGTGTGGAGTACTGGTGTGCGAAAACCAGGAAACACATGAGTAGGTGAACTGGCCGCCGTGATATGACTCAGAAATTGTTAAAAACGGCGTAAAACCCCAATCAGTCAATCAATGAATTAGTTGAACAGCCTAAAATATTCACGTACATCAGTATATTACATCCCGACTTCTGCAGATGAATCCCCACGCTGATAGAAATACGAGATCAGGGGGGAGGAGTACAGTATGGTAAATTCATCGCTAATTATTACAGTCCTCTCGCGTTAATGCTATTAGTCTCATGCATCATGTGATTACTTAGTGCACTCACCTCCCACCGGCATTGATTCCGTACACTAAACTTGTTATGTGCGTGTGAAATGAACCGCGTAATGAAAAAATGGGTTCACTAGAAATACATGTCATTTACGTTTCACATATCGACTCGTAATGACTATTTCAGATGGTTACGTTTATCTTACGTGAATAGGTTTCCTCAGAAATACGATCGACAACCCGTTTAATAAAACACGTATTAATGCCTGTGCGTCAATTACAAAAACAGACAAATTCAAGTAAACAAGTACAGTAAAAAATGTGCTAACGACCACCTGTGAATAGCAATTCCCTGTCTACAGTTGATTGATTGATTGGGGTTTAACGCCGTTTTCAACAATTTCTCAGTCATATCACGGCGGCCATTTCACCTACTCATATGTTTCCTGGTTTTCTCACACCAGTACTCCATACAACATACTTTCCAAGCAACTGGCTGCTTTTCCACATAGACTGTTAGCTCATTGGTGAAAGACGAATGACGCTTGTCACAGTGACTTTTTGTCAAACGTCGGAAAGAATGCTGGCCTAGCTGGGGTTCGAACTTCCAACCCCTGGATTGACAGCCCGCGTCGCTACCGACTGAGCTACCGGGGCTCGGCTCCCTGTCTATAGTAACCATACTTGTAATTTCCCAATTAATCATTTTCTGCATAACTGACCCTGCAATTTAAGACCACCTGTGAATATGACCAGAGTGTTCTATTACCAGGGATGGTCTTTAACACAGATTGGACTGTATCGAGGGCTTGGCGTGAAACGGTTGTAACTAAAAACCTATTTTGAAAACACTGGTTTAGGGGCAATTTCGACTCATGTGTAAACAATGCAAATTTAGGTGCCATTGCTCAGAACGAGCAATGGCAACTAAATGTCCATTGTTTACCAAGAAAAATTATTTTAACCCTTATAAAGACTGCATGGCGAGGTGATTAACCTTGGTAAAAAAAATACCAATTTTAGTTACAACCGTTTCACGCCAAGCCCTCGGTATGTCTAAAAGGACTCGCACAGTATGTGCTGTTTTTGCCATACGGTTTACAAACCTTTATTCCTAAAATGGCGGTTTATGCAGCAGAAAATACTTGAAAACAATTTAATAAAGAGTGCAATTTCTCTAGGTGAGCAATTCCTCATTTTACCATAATGCTTTTTTTTTATCTCATCATGGAAATTATACTTTTGTTCGACGTTCCAAATGCTTAACAAGCAGACGTTCCTAAGCTGACATATCAGGTACATTTGTACATGGTAAATTAGACAGCCCGTATATTGCGTCATAGGCTTTCCTAATGGGCATTAATTGTTCATATAAATCTACATATGGTGTGTTCTACTTATTTCGGTAAACCAATTTCCGAACATATTCGAATATTCTAGCAACTCGGTCGGCGAAATGGACAGTGTTATGTTATCATTCTTAAACTGTCACAACAACACTCCATAAATTGCTTGATTGTTTAGGGTTAACGCCGTTTACAACAATGTTTCAGTCATATCACGAAGGCCACTTAACCTACCCATGTGTTTCCTTGCTTTCTGATACCAGTACTCCACACAACATACTTTCCAATCAACTGGCTGCTTTGCAACATAGACTGTTATTAACCCATTGGTGAAATACGAATGACGTCTGTCACAGTGATTTTTTTCAAACGTCGGAAATAAAGTAGGTGGCGCTGGGGTTGGAACTCACAACCCCTGCATTGACAGCCCCCGTCGCTACCGAATGAGCTACCTGGTCTCAGCACACTCTCCATAAACCAAAGGCCTAAGAGGCGTACTCTATGATTACCACACTTTGCGTATTTATGACAAGTATAGCGCATTTATGACAATATTTATAGCGCAATTTGAACTGAATTCGTCTGGAGCTCCTTGAAACCTTATACATATGACTATAATTGGTGAACATTGTATAGCCAGATCAAACTGTGCTGGTTCATACTACGTATGTTGGTCTAGATTTACAGACAGGGGCGTAGCTCCCTTTAGGCACTGTAGGCACGTGCCTACACATTGTGTCTCAAAACGCCCCCAAAATGCAGCTGCGGCGATAGACATCTGCGTAATGTATCGACCAGATCAGCCTGCAATGTCCGCGCAGACTGATGCGGCCGACACATTCCGTCTTAGGGGGATATAATGTATAGAGAAGTGATTTCTGAAACAGAAAATCCACAGGAGGCGAAAAGTGTCTATCCGGGTAGGCCTGTGTGACATGCTTAGGCTGATCCGGGTCGATACTTTACGCAGAGTCCACAATGTTGATTTTCTCACGAGACGACCTACACATTGATTAGTGCAAAGCTACGCACATTTCTTACAGTTAGTCTTCAACTCTATCAATAAATATGCTACATTTACATTCTTTGCTTTTCAAGTACACCATATCGAGGGCTTGGTGTGAAACGGTTGTAACTAAAAAGGTTAAATCATTTTTCTTGGTAAACAATGGAAATGTGGGTGCCCTTGCTCGTTCTGAGCAATGGCACCTAAATTTGCATTGTTTACAAAGGGGTCAAAATTGCCCCTAAACCAGGGTTTTCAAAATAGGTTTTAAGTTACAACCGTTTCACGCCAAGCCCTCGATATGGTAGGCAGACGGGCTCTGGGTACAATTTACGAGATTTGTATTGTGTAAATGAAGAAAAAGACGAATTTTCTTAAACTTCTACTGATTAGTGACAACAGTTTATGATGATTTGAACAAAAAGAGACGTTTTCATTATTTATTCTTCGGTAAGGGTTTTCCCGGTGTGACATTTAAAAGTCGTCTGCTTTAATAGGGGGAATGGGAATTTAAGACTTCTATGTCGACATTTTGTTTTGTTATAACCGTCGACAGCATCAGATTTGTCTTGAAGATGTCATCAATAAGCAATAACATCTTGAATTTCGAAAATGTATTTTTGAAACATATTGCAAAATATTATGGGAAGAGGATAACGTGTTCATTGTGTCGTCTGCCTGTAGCATAGGCGTCAGTAGTTGGCTGTATCAGGGACATTTATTAAAGAAAGAAAACACATGGAAGGATTCAGAACCAGGGGCGTAGCTCCCTTTAGGCACTATAGGCACGTGCCTAGACATTTTTTTCTAAAAATGCCCCAAAATGCAGATGCGGCGATACACATCTACGTAATGTATCGACCAGATCAGCCTGCGCTGTCCGGGCAGACTGATCCGGCCGACACATTCCGTCTAAGGGGGGAACAGATAGAGTAGTGATTCCTGAAACAGAAAATCCACAGGAGGCGAAAAGTGTATATCCGGGTACGCCTGTGGTGCATGCTTAGGCTGATCCGGGTCGATACTTTACGCAGAGTCCACAGTGTTGATTTTCTCACGAGACGGCCTACACATTGATTATTGCCAAGCTACGCCACTGAGAACATGTAATCTATAGACCCTTTTAATGTGTTCTTACCGGTTTGTAAGTGTTATGTCCTCTTTGACTATACTTTATCCATTTCCCACCTGCAGACGCATTTTAACGCAATAGCAGCAGACGACTTTTTAAAACATTGTGGCCAAAGGTGAAATTGCTCATGATGAGCAATTTCACCTTTGGCCACAATGTTTTCCACTTATAGTCATTGGTTATCCATTCAATTATAGAGATTTTCCATTTTTTGACAAATTGTGTTCAAAGTCGTCTGCTGCAAATAAGTTGTATGTGGGAAAGGGTTAAACTATTCTTTGATTTGGTCCGTTCGGGTCGTACCAAAGACTTGAAAAATGGTAGTTATTGCTGCTATCCTTGCGGTGTTAGCATTTAGACTGACTGGCTGATGCCAGGATAAATGGGCCAGTAGTATTAGAAACGCCGTGATACAACATAGAGATTATTGAAAGCGGTGTTAAAAACCAAACAATAAATCAGATCTCGATTTGTCTTAGTTATATCCATTTTTATTTTAGAAATTTAATTATTATTGAGGCTGTCGGTGCAACACGGTCATAACAAAACCTAGCCTTAGCGAAAAAGTTTATATTTGGATCAGGCTGTACTATCAAGATCGGGATCTACACCTTTTTTAAAGCAACAAGCCTACAACAGCTATTTGGAGGCAGAAACATAGTGATGGTGAACTGTGTTGATTCTAAACAGACTGCGAGGACGCAGGGGCTGATCTGAACCTACACAATTGTTAACTTGTACCAAATGGCATTCAAATTATTTTAACTGTTTAACCCTTTCCTTCATATGGACGCTTTCTGACGCCTCTGCAGCAGACGGCTTTTTGAAAACATAGTAACAAAAGAAGAAATTGCTCAAAACGAGCAATTTTTCCTTTTGCCACAATGTTTTCCACTTTTAGTCATAGGTTATCCATTTAATTATAGAGATTTTCTATTTTTTGACAAAATATGTTCAAAGTCGTCTGCTGCAGAATTGTCGTATGAGGGGAAAGAGTTAATTAACCCTTTACCGACATACATACACTTTATGACACCTCTGTAGCAGACGACTTTTGATGAGCAATTTCTCCTTTTGCAACAATGTTTTCAACCCTTTCCATAACTTATATACTTTCATATATAGATAATCTTTACAGTTTTCCTAGATCTATGTGATCAATTTCGTCTGCTACAGATTTGTTGTTAAAGGGAAAGGGTTAAATTAAAGAGGCGAGCGTAGCCTAATAGCCATTCGTTATCAGTCAGACATATTTGGATTTCAATTTACCCTTTCCCACACACAACAGTTCTGCAGCAGACGACTTTGAAACCATCAAAGCAAAACTATGAAAGCTCTCTGTGAATAATAGTAAACTTATTGAGTACATTTGAAAACATTGCGGAAAAAATGTAACATTGCTCATTATGAGCAGTTTCCCCTTATGCCACAATATATTTTACAAAAGTCGGCTGCGGCCTATATGTGTAAAAGGGTTATTACGAGCGATTATGCTTCTGTCTACATTTAGCCTAAATAATGTAATGATAAAAACTGAAAAGCGGAGAAGATTGCGAGATGTATTCTGCTATACACGTTTTCGAAGCCGATCGAAGCAGAGACATATAAAAACGTTTTGTTAGTTTAGGCAGGATCTTATCTACGTCCCTGGTTGGTCACTGGACTAAGATATACTCCGCCGATAACCAAAAGTATCACTTGTCCTTTGATTTTGAAGAGAAAAAAATGAAAGGGAAATAATTCACATTTTTCTTCTTTTCTTTTTTTGTTAATAAAACATTTCCCTGTGATGTTATCAATATGTCAATATATCAAAAAAGCTTTATATTATTTGATTAAACTTCGTTTACAAATAAAAATAAAAAAAAGATACTTCTGAATATTATTGATCCATTCTCGCGATATATCAACAACGAGATTTCAGACGCCATTTTCATTGGAAAAATTGAGGGAGGTGGGATCAATTAAGTGAAAATGGTAACGTTCGCCTTTAATCTTCGCTGTTTTGTCACGTTATCTTTCCAGATCGTATCATTGAATGACAAAACCACATAAGGAACCAAAGAGCTGCTGTTGCGATATTTAAATCCCTTAAAAATATATTGTCAAATGTCGGTAATCGGCACTTTCAGTTTTGAACTGTCATGTGATGAATGAAGCAACTGTCAAAATGCAATTAACGTTTCTAAACAAAATACAGCAAGTAGACCTGATGCTTGATTATCCAAAATCGACATAAATATCTCAGAAGCCATACTGCATTAGGAAAATGAAGGGGAAAGCTTTCAATGGTCCTGAAAGGAGTAAAGTTTTAATGACTATTTGTTAAATGACTAACACACACCTGATGATGCTGTAATGATCTATCATAGCATGAATAATTGTGTTGTGAAAGTTAAGAAAAAAGTATTGTGACTACAAATTCTCTCAACAAAATTCCAGGGCATACATTCTTGGCAAGTTGCTTACCTAGTCCAGGTTCCTGTACTGGGAATGCAATTTTATGTGTCTGTTCGCATCCTGTTACAATGCAATATATGTGATATATAGAGACTTGTCACTTATCAAACTGAGTCATTTCACAAGTTGTCCTATTCCGAGTCCCTGCCCTTTTTTTGGCCATTTTTGGGGAAAGACCCTATATTCCCCAAATTAGAAAATTGGCTTCTCCAGCAGACGACTTTTGAAAACAATGTCGCAAAAGGAGAAAGTACTGTATTAAAGATATGTCCTTTTTTTTGCCCGTATGTTTTCAAATATTTGCTGCAGATTTGTTGTTAATGCCTGTGGGAACGGGTTATAGGATACAATGACTTAGTTTCAAGTCTTTTTCTGCATATCTCTTTCAGAGTTTTTTTGGTTTCGGCCAGAGTGCCGAGGTGGATGTTGTCCTTGATGGCCAAGAGTCGAGGAAAACTGCTGAAATAAAGACTGAAGATGGTAAAAAGGAGAGGCATTACTTGTATTATGATGGAGAAACAGTATCTGGAAAGGTAAATTGAGATTGGCCTTTTCATGATGTACATAGAGATCTAGAAATTGTGTTTTTTCCATGTTGGATAGTGAAATTTAATCTTCAGATTTTTGGTCAATTTATTTGTTATTGACCAAGTAAAGCTGATATACAGTTTTAAAAAAGACCACCCATGGGAAGTGACCAAACTGGTTTTTATTCACAGAATCACAGTGGTCTTTAATTGCAGGGTCATTTATAAGGAAAATGAGTATTTGGGAAGCTAAAAGTATGGTCTCTATAGACAGGGAGAATTGCTATTCCAAGGTGGTCTTTTTCACAGGTTTGACTACATATTTTCATAATAAATTACCTGTGAAATGTTTCCCTAAGACAATTCTAATTATTATGTATAATTGCACATCAGATCCATCATCGGCACACTGGTCACAAAGATATGAAAACTGTTGATAATGACACTATAACCCTGTTGATGAATCCAGACAACATTGTGTCTTTGAAAACGTTGGTTAGACTTCACTCAAAGAGTGGAAAAGATTTTACCAGAATAAAGATTAATTATGAATTATGTACATTCCTATTGAAAAGTAAATTATCATGCTTATTCTTTACCAGTGGATACTATCGGACTGTCTTCAATAAACAAGAACACATTTTAAATGAACAACAAAAGTAAACTATTTGCCATGAAACCATTCCTTTTGCAGGTGAATGTACAATTAAAGAAAAGTGGAAGTAAAATGGAGCATCAGGGGATCAAGATAGAGTTTATAGGACAAATAGGTGAGTTTGATATAGCATGTCAGTGCTTCTTCAATTTGATTGCTTGAAATTTGATACTGATTTTACCCTTTACCACATATAAAGGCTTTCCAATGAACAAAGGAGAAATTGATTCTTTTGCCACAATGTTTTTAATATTTATGCTTTCATTTATAAATATTTTCAGTGTTTTTGTCTTTATGCTTTCAAAGCTGTCTGCTGCAGATATGTTGTATGCGGGAAAGGGTTAACAGTATTATGATATCATGGTGGTCAGTTCAATAACTATGTGGTTCATGGGTTAATTGCACAGCACACTACACAGCATTCTTCCCAAGTTACAAGGTAACTAGCTACCTTCCCATACATGTAGACTGTTGGAGGAAAATGAATGAAGATAGTCACATTAATTTCTTGTTTGATTGTTTGCATGGTGTTTGTTTATTGCTGCTTTCAATAATTTTTAGCTTATGTCATGGCAAATTGTCCGTCATGCGTGCATCCAGAAACTTTTTGCTTCAAAAGACTTCTCCTCCCTAACCACTAGGCCAATTGGGTTGAAACTTCATAGGAAGCATCCTCTCAATGACCTTTCCTAAATTCCTTCAAAGTTTTCGGATCCATGTAAAATTCTGGTTTCCTTGTCAACTGAAAGAAAAAAATAGTGAAAACTTAAAAAACCTTCTCCTCTGGAAGTGTCAGGCGGATTTTCATATAATTTTTAGGAAATATTCCTTAGGTGACCCTCTTTCAGATTCCTTCAAGCCATGTTGATTGGTCAAAAGACATGGCCGCCAGAGGGTGGGGCTATTTTTCCTTATATGGCTATAGTGAAAACTTAAAATATCTTCTTCTCCAAAAGTGTCCGGCTGCTTTTCAAATAATCTTGTAGAAATGTTCCAAGGGTGACCCTCTATCAGATTCTTTCAAGCCATGTTGATTGATCAATAAACATGGCCACCAGGGGGCGGCGCTGTTTGGAGATTTGATTTTTGCCTAATGGTACCACTGGTCCATTTATCCTGACATCGGCTAGGTAAAGTTGTGATATAACTGAGAAATTGTTGAATCTATCAACTGACATTAGTGAGTCAGTCGAAATGCTTACCCCACATCCCTGAGCTTCAAGGACAAAAAAGCCATTACTATCATGGTGGTTGTTACATTTAAATCTCCAACATTTTAAAAGTCGGTATTTTGATACTTGGCGTCGTCATCGTCACAAAACTTTAACCTTACATCGTCACAAAACTTTAACATAACATCACCACTAAAAAAAACCATTCAATATTTTCAAATGAATCTTGGTACACATGTTCCAAGTCACAGAACTCTTGCTTTAATAATTATATGAAATGTCCCTTTTTCGACAGAGCATTGGTGGTTTTTTTATTTCCTTTTTTCTAAAATACAGGGAACAGGATATCATTATTGATCACTATGCCACACAAATACATTAAATATGCAGTAGATGTCTTTAAAAATATGTACTCTAAAAGCTGGAGATTTTATAAATTCATGAATGTATAATTATTTAATAGGATTGAAAAACAGGAGAAATTGTACCTTTTGAACAAACGTTTCTTTTCCCACGATACTTTCAAAAGTTTTCTGCTGCAGCTGAATCAAAATGTGTTTCCATTTGGGAAAAGTTTTAGTAGTTAAGAATTGTTCATTCATTGACTCGCTTTTACTCATGGAAATGATTAAACTTGAGGTTACAATGGAACCATATGCATGTCATTTAGACAGAACTTAACCAACTTAACCCTTTCCAAAGTACAACAAATCTGTAGCAGATTACAAAAATAACATTTTGGCAAAAATATGGGCAAATCTCCTGTAAATGAAAGTATAATTATCAAATTAAGTTGAAACATTGTAGCTCAAGGAGAATTTGTTAGTTTTGAGCAATTTCTCTTTTTTCCACATTGTTTTCAAAAGTAGTCTGCATTTTGGGAAAGAATTAATGCTACACTATACTGACTAATACTATACTTCATGAAGACATTTTCCCTTAGAAAACCCCCAACACTGTTTATTGTCTTATCTTACAGAGCTATATTACGACAGAGGTAACCATCATGAATTCACATCATTAGTCAAAGAGCTGGCACGACCAGGAGAACTGACCCAAAACACAAGTTACAGCTTCGAATTCCTCCAAGTTGAAAAACCCTATGAATCCTATACCGGTGCTAATGTCAGACTGAGGTAGGAATTTATCAACCCTTTCCCACATACAGCAAATCTGCAGCATCACAGACACTATAATTATTGAATAAAGTTGAAAACACAGTGGGAAAAGGAAAAATTAGTCGTTTTGAGCAATTTCTCCTTTTGTCACTGTGTTTTCAATAGTTGTCTGCTGCAGATGCGTAACCAGTCAAACCTGTAATAAAGAGAACTTTGGAATATCAGTTTGCTGTCTATAGCAACCACACATTTAGCTTCCCAATTACTCATCTTATGTAAAAATGACCCTGCAAATAAAGACCACCTCTGAGGAAAGATGTGATTGTTTTTTGTTTTCTTTCATGGATGGTCTTTATACACTGGTTCCACTGTATATGTACTAGATGAGAAGTCAATGAGACTTTGGATGAATTGTGTGTAATGAATGGAATCATTCCTTTACCTTATAATACTACGTAAATAAGATGATCTGGAAAAGAAGGCTGTCATATAATGCAATATAAGTTTATTTAGGTTTTAAGCTGTTTTGAAAACAGTGTTTCAGTTATACTATGACAAGAGCAAACTTACCAATAACCCTGTGGTTACTTATCAAGACTAGCCTCCTAAATGTGCCTTTCTCAAGGGCATTCCACCATCTGAGGGCTGGATAAGAAGAGTATTTCACATCCCAAAGTCCTTATTTGACCCTCAAACACTATGATGTGGGTACTCAAAAGAATCGTCTCGGTGAAACGATTCTTATGAGTACCCACAACATAGGGTTTATTGGAGTCATAAGAGAGATATTGATGGGAAAAGAACTGTTCACTCCTCCTTAGCTAGTCCTTTGCTACCATGATGACTGACTAGAAAAGAGATCAAACTTAGGTCTCGTGTTTCTCAAATCCGCACTTATCACTTGGCATTCGTGGATTTGTACAACATTTTCTAAGTTACACATCTTATTGAACAATTTATATCCATATAATCCATCTTTGAATTAAATTATTTAGCAATGAATTGTTAAACAAATTGCAATTACACTCACACCTGTGCTAAAGACCGCCTTGGAATAGCAATTCCCTGTCTATAGCTTCCGTACTTTTAGTTTCTCAAATACTCATTTTCTGTATAAATTGACCCTGCAATTAAAGACCCCATGTGGACAAAGACCAGATTGTTCACTTCCGATTGGTGCTCTTTAAACACAGGTTTCACTGTATTTCACATATCTGTATTATTTTAAAGTTGATTCACCATTGAACTCCTGATATTGTGTTCTAAATATTTGTTTGGCACAAACATGTCACAGAGTGCATTGATAGCGTGAAATTATGTTTTTTGGGTAACTTTCAGAAGCGCTAGAATTCTGTGTTTAAAAACAACTGACATACTAGTTTTGTTCTGAATTTGTAGTTTAATCTTTAATATTTATTTTACATCAATTTTGAAGAATGTTTGAACAACCTATATAAAACAATCAATTGTTAACAATGTTTGAAGAACTTAATTTACAACCTATATTTTAAAAGCAATCAATTGTGAAGAATGTTTAAACAACCTATATTTATCACTCTAGAACAACTTATATTAATCACTTTAGATATCTACTTCCTGGATACTCAATGCTCATGCCAAGCTTTTGGGAAAGTCACATATTTCCATCCAGCTGTGACGGAAATCAAACCCGGGACCTGTGGTTCACAGGGCCAGTGCTCTGCACAAAAGTCCGTCTCCATCACAATAGCAATAATTCAACTATTTTCTTGATGAGTATCTAGTCATTGAATATTCATTGTTTGTATTTTTTATCTTTTCAGATATTTTTTGAGGGTTACCATTGTTAAAAGATTAAGTGACTATGTAAAAGAACAAGATATAGTTGTTCACACATTGTCCTCATATCCGGAGATGAACTCTAGTATCAAAATGGAAGTGGGAATAGAGGATTGTTTACATATAGAATTTGAATATAATAAATCGAAGTAAGTATATGAACACCTTCTGAAAGAATCATGGTAACCTCAACTTGAAATAATATACAGGTCTAATTATTTTTTGTAAAAGATGACTGAAAACACTCGGGTAAAAACACAGAAAATCTCTCTAAATGAAGAAATAATTGCTTTAAAAAAAAAAAAGTCATCTGCTGCAGAGGCATCAGAAAGCATCTATATGATGGAAAGGTATTAATTGTGAAAACATTGTAGAAGACTAAGCAACAGTGCTTTATGTCTAGTGTATTGGTTAAAGGTACCGTCTAAGCAAAACAAGAGCTAAAATGTACCAGCAGGGGTTTGTATTTAGGAAAGGGTTCATCTAGGTATAGTGATTCCAAAGACATTAAGCTGTTTTTAGATTAATACCCATTCTGATGCCTACATGTAAGCAGGAGACCTTTGAAAACATTGAGTAAAGTGGAGAAACTAATTTCCACCCATTTTCCATAATATTTTCAATTTATACAGGTTTAAATTACAAATTTCTCAAGATATGATACATATTTCCTTAGAATGCCTCTCAAGCCAAGGATTCTAAATATATGATATTAAGTTAAGACCGTAAAGGTAATTCTAGTATCATTTCCTTAGTACTCAAATTCTCCTGTCTACAGGAATAGCAAATCAACGCAGCACTTGTTTCAAAATAAACTTACCAGTAGTACTGGTCATTGTGCCAGGAAACGCAGATATTTTTTGAAAATCGATGGAATGTCATGAAATTCCATTTTACTAAATAACAAATGCATGTTATGAGTAAAAGCTAGAATTGAAGCCCAAATACAATAATCTGCTAGGGCATGGACTGATTGCCTTTTGGATGAGGAAAATCTCATTTTGTTCCTGTTTTATTTTCCTACTAAGATACCATTTGAAGGATGTAATAGTGGGGAAGATATACTTTTTACTTGTTCGTATTAAAATCCGATATATGGAGTTAGCAATTGTTCGGCGAGAGATCACGGGAGCAGGTATATCGGTCTTGTCTCGTCCTCCTGATCTCTAGTGTAGATATTCTCAACTTGTTACCTGGTGACTCTTTATAGTTTCGTAGAAGACTTCAAGATCTCTTCATAAGGGATGCATTTCATATGAATTTGTGTACTCAAAAACAATTTACTTTAATTTTACTTCTATTGCAAAACAAGCTTTCAGCTAACATTAATCACACAATATGTTTGCTTCCTGGAAACTTATCCAGAATTCGTTCCGTTTGTGTGGAAAAATTCCAAATGCAGAACCCGCTCATCACAAGAGTCAAACCGGGTAGCTTTGGTACAAGAGGTTGAAGCTTTACCAATGCACCTCTGTCTTACTTTAACCCTTTCCCTCATATAGACCCTTTCTGACACCTCTGCAGCAGACAGCTTTTTGAAAACATAGTGACAAAAGAAGAAATTGCACAAAACGTGCAATTTCTCCTTTTGCCACAATGTTTTCCACTTTTTGTCATAGGTTATCCATTCAACTATGGAGATTTTCTACGTTTTGACAAAATAAGTTCAAAGTCGTCTGCTGCAGAATTGTCGTATGAGGGAAAGGGTTAACTTTGTTAATTGTTTTGAGTACACATAGTGTAGGGTTCTATAATTGTAAAGAACTGTTTATTTCTCCTAATGAAGGGCGTTTCTGGCAACTTCAGAAAACATAATGGGGGGAACAGAAAAACTGCTCTTGATGAGTTGTCCAATGTATTCACACAATGTTTGATTTAACCCTTTCCCTCATATAGACGCTTTCTGACGCCTCCGCAGCAGACGGCTATTTGAAAACATAGTGACAAAAGAAGAAATTGTACAAAACGTGCAATTTCTCCTTTTGCCACAATGTTTTCCACTTTTTGTTGTAGGCTATCCATTCAATTATGGAGATTTTCTATGTTTTGACAAAATACGTTCAAAGTCGTCTGCTGCAGAATTGTCGTATGAGGGAAAGGGTTAACCATAGTGAAATTGTACTTATATTAACCCTTTTCCACATACAACAATACAACAGTAGACGTCCTAAAAACATCTAGACAAAAATAGTAAAAATCTCTATAAATGAATATACAACTATTGAATAAAGTTGAATACTTGTACTGAAGGGGGGAAAATTGCTCATTATCAGCAATTTCTCCTTTTTGCCACAGCATTTTCAAAAGTTGTCTGCTGCAGAGGCTTCAGAAATCGTCTGCATGTGGGAAAAGGTTAATATGTAATCATTTTGAATATTGGATGAGTATAATGTTGTCATGAGGTAATGAGTTGAAGAGCTACTAATTGGTGTTGATCTGTGTAGTGTATTTATTCATCATTATTATTATTATTTGAGTCATGCAGTACTCTAGATAGGCTGAATGTTTTGAACAACAAATCTGTTGCAGATGACTTTTAAAGTATGTTGGCATAAATGTGAAAATCATCTGTGAACGAAAGTATAGTGACTGAATAGAGTTGAAGATATTGTGACAAAAGCAGAATCACTCAATATTTTCAAAAGTCGTCTGCTGCAAAGGCATTACGTGATATTCAAGACATTTGTTGTCGTTTCTCAAAATAATTATTTTATCCTTAACCCTGTCCCTCATATAGACACTTTCTGACGCCTCTGCAGCAGACGGCTTTTTGAAAACATAGTGACAAAAGAAGAAATTGCTCAAAACGAGCAATTTCTCCTTTTACCACAATGTTTTCCACTTTTAGTCATAGGTTATCCATTCAATTATAGAGATTTTCTATTTTTTGACAAAATATGTTGAAAGTTGTCTGTTGCAGAATTGTTGTATGAGGGAAAGGGTTAACCCCGTTCCTGTGATCACTTTCTGAGGCCTCTAGAGCAGACAGCTTTTGAAAACATTTTCCAGTCATTATACATTCATTTACTGAGATTTTCGATATCTTTGCTTAGATGATTTCAAAGTTGTCTGCTTTGGATGTCTTTGTATTTGGGACAGGTTTAACGTTCAGTAACACCAAAATACATGTTAACCTGTTCCATCGTACAACAAATCTGCAACAATCAACTTTGAAAACATCTTGGCATCAAATTTGAACAAATCTCTGTTATGATAGTATATTATTGAAGAGCATTGATAACATTGTGAAAAAAGATGAAATTGCAGGTAATGAGCAATGATTAGCAATTTCTTTTTCAATCACAATGTTGTCCAAAGTCAACTGCTGCTAAGGCATCTAAATGCATCTGTATGAGGAATGCAAGAAATTGCTGTTTATGAGCAAAATCTTCTTTAGTCTCAACGTTTTCAATGAATGTCTTCTGCACAGGCGTCACAATGTGTCTGTATGACAGAACGGGTTAGATCCTCTAATAGGATACATGTATTTTATGCGTCAGTTTATTTTTCTTCTTTTCTCCGTGACTTTTTATCTTGAATAACCCCATTTAGAACACTGTTGTTAGTACTGGCTCTGTGTAAGCACATTATACATTTTGCCTGAATTTTTGATGCACTTTTGTCATTATGCAATTGTCATTTATGTTGTCCTGCGCTATCTATTGTTAGTATTTAAGAACATTTATCAGTACTTATTAGTTTAGCTGTTTCAGTTTAAATTCTACTGCTGAGGTGTCAGAAAGCATCTGTATGTGGGAAAGAGTTTAGTTTTAATTCTTCTTTATTCTATTTTTACTTTTACCCAGAATTTTGTGGGGTCTAACTTGAAAATGATAGAAAAGAAAACAAAGGAAGTTCTCCCAAATATGGAGAAATTATTCATAATGTTTTATCTCTGCTAACATCACAATTTTCCTAATTGTTTTTATATCTTTCTTCAAAATATGCTTTCATTTAAAATAGACTGGACCCTATTCATGATAGATATTCATGTTATACTTTGGAAGTTGTCTGCCTTAAAATAAAACATCAACTGGAAAAACATGACATCTAAATAAATGCTAGTCCAATTTTAGTATTGCCAACATTGTGGCAAGGGTACAAAGTGTAATATTTATTGTTCTATTCTTTTATAGAATACTTCCATATTGAAGTAGCTCAAACATTATATTTGAGGACAGTGTAGATTGTCTGCATTCAGACATCTTTGCTTCTGAAGACTTTCCCACTTTGTTTTCTGTTCTGTCAGAAAGATTTACTGTATTTTGTTAGGATTTCTATGCCCCCGGAATTGAAAGTTTGGCCACTAAAAATTATACCTCCCAATATCAAAGATTGGATGGGGGAGGGACAGTAATTGCCCTGTTTCTTGTCTTAAACTTAACATTGGCCATACATTTTAAGCCATTGAAGATAGGGTTTTCATATTTGATATGCACATATATGTATTAGTAATAACTAATTAGGTATCCCAAGCCAAATGTTTCTATAGCGATGTACATTTAACCCTTTCCCACATACAAGAAATCTGCAGCAGACAACTTTAGACAAAAATATGGAAAATCTCTATGAGCAATTTCTCCTTTTGTCACAATGTTTTCAAGAGTTGTCTGCTGCTGATGCATCAAAATATGTCTATAAGTGGGAAAGGGTTAATACTACTAGAGGTATCAAAATAGTCCTCAGATTTTTTTGATTTTTTTTTTAAGACACTGGTTATACATACCAAGGTAGTCGAAGCATTCTCTAATAATTAGGGATCTCAATTCAACAAATAAACTTGATCTAGACCTTGACATTAACTTAATAAAAAATAAATTACTTTTGAAAAAAAAAAATTGTCGCCTAGGGACATGGTTTTTAGAATTTCAAAAACATGTTTTATTATTACTTCAAGTTCGGAATAGGAATAGTGCAAATTCAGGTAATGGCTTGATGTCAGTTGTCATGTACTGGTACTGGTATTTATGTGCATGACCTTCAATGTGTCTTGGCTTGATTCTGTGGTAGTTTACCTTCAATTCTTTCCCTGATAGGCTAGTTCCTAACTTTGGAGAGCAAATAGGCTTTCCATCAGATCAGAGTATTTAAACTACTGATCAGCCCATGCTCATCTTGTCTTATCAAGATTGGAATTGAATCAATGGATCTTTAACCCTTTTCGACATACAGTCTGACGCCCCTGCAGCAGTCGACTTTTTAAAACATTGCCACAATGCTGTCAATTCTATTCAATAATTAAACTTGAATTTATAATGATTGTTCATGTTTTGCATGTATGCTTCGTCGGCTACAGATGTGATGCATGCGGTTAAGGGTTAAAGAATTATCAGGTGTTGCTTGACTGATCAGAATCTACACTGGTCGTTAAATGTCCAGAGGACTACTTTCCTGCTTCAAGGCTTATTTATTACCCACGGCAGAGGGTTAACCCTTTTCCACATACAACAAATCTGTAGCAGACACCTTTGGAAGCATCTTGCAATAATTATGGAAAATCTCTTTAAAAGAAAGTATTGTTGTTGAATAAAGTTGAAAACATTGTGGCAAATGTTGCCACTGTTTTCAAATGTCGTCTGCTGCAGAGGTGTCTGTATGTGGGAAGGGGTTAAGCATAATTTGAACGGGGGCAAAAGACCTGGTGCCCGTATTCACCAACAATTCTGAATTTATTTTAAATATATGTAAAAACAATAAAAATTTACAAATAACAACATTTCTGAAAGGCTAAACCATAATGGTTTGAAATAAGAATTTGATATTTCCAGTTGTTGATGAATACGGACCAGTTCATGTCTTTTTTTTGGAGCTCAAGGGCCCCACCTAGTTTGATGTTGTATTGTGATTTGTGTTGTAGTATTTGTTTTATTATTTCCCATTAGGTATCACTTAAAAGATGCAATAGTTGGAAAGATTTACTTCTTACTGGTTAGAATAAAAATCAAGCATATGGAAATTCAGATTATAAAACGGGAATCAACAGGAACAGGTACTCTTTTGCATTCAACGACACTTTATCTGTTATATATTAATTACCTCAACCTTTTCAAACATGCAGACACATTTTGAATCATCTCAGCAGATGACTCTTGAAACATTGTGGCAAAAGGAGAAATGGCTCATCATTAGCTATTTAATAAGCCATTTTAAGCTTGTCTGGCTTCAATACTTTCGACTGTATTCATTAAATATACTTTTCTTTATAGAGAGTACACATATTTTAGCTTACATGTTTTAAATGGCATTTGCTGTATGATGAAAAGGGTTTAGAAATAGGTAGGAAGCTAATCTCTTGTTTGTACTTGTATTATTGCTGTATGCAAGAAGAAGAAAATTAAATGTCACATTTTATATTTCCCTTCAGTAACATTAATATACTGTATGTCAAAATAAATGCCTAAAAGTGCAAGCAACAACATTTTGAATGGAATTGCGTATCAGTTGTAGGTTGTACTGATTTGTTTGTGTTGGATCACTTCTCCTTCGACATGTCTATTGTTAAGTTTGAGCTCATCTGTTTTTCGAAGAAATTGGGAAACTGGGCTATTGTGATACCCTTGGCTTTGTCGGTTATGTCGTCGCACGACTTTAACCTTACCTCATAACTCAGAAAACGTTCAACATTTTTTAAATGATACTTGGTACAAATGTTCCTAGGAACAATACACATGTGTATACCAAGTCACATAACTCCGGTTTTAATAATTATTTAGAAATGCCCCCTTTTTTTGGCATTCTTGTTAACCCTTTTTCACATGCAGGTGCTTTTCCAAGCCTACTGGAAAATCATCCAGGGACTTGAGGGAAGTGTACTGTTGCTGTGAAAATACCTGTAAACCCCAAAATCAAATCACAAATAGAAAAAGAAATAGTTTCATTATATATTGTCAAGTCCACTATTTATCTCCATCTGAAAACTTGTTTTGAAGTATTGCTTGTTGCTTGCAGTTCCTCATAAAGTAACCTCTTTTATAAATTTCCATTTGTAGGTCCAAACACATTCAATGAAAATGAAACCATAGCAAAATATGAAATAATGGACGGGGCTCCAGTCAGAGGTATGTGTTTTTATTACAATTTTGTGTGTTAATCCTCCCTTGTTATCTGATTCCTCAACAGTAGATGATCTTTGAAAACATTGTGGCTTAAGGAGAAATTGCATATAACGAGAAATTGTGTATAAAGAGCAATTTCTCCTTATGCCAATGCTTTCAATTGTATTCAATAATACTTCTTTATTAATAGAGAGCGTCCATATTTTTCATCTGCTGAAGCTTTGTTGTATGTGGGAAAGAGTTAATCTACATAACCTGATAGACTATTGGATTTTATTATACCCCCTTCGAAGAAGAGGGGGTATCTAGGAGTCACTGTGTCTGTCGGTCGGTCGGAAGCCATATTTTGTCCGGCCTATTTCTTAGAAATAAAATTTTACATGAAACTTCTATACCAAGAGGAGATGTGCATATCCTAAAGGGATGTTTTTATTCCCCAAAGCTTATAAAAATGGTAGAAGTGATTTCCCTCCTTGATGATTAGGATCAGTGTCAGGATAAAACTACCAGTACAGAAGTACCCAGTAATCAACACTGAAAACTCCTTGATATGACTGAAATATTGTTGAAAGTGGCATCAAACACTATTCATACAAAATGTTGTAAATTTTGTACAATTTCTATCATTCAGTAGAATTAGCATAATAAAAATAGTTTATTGTAAGAAAGGCTTTAACCCTTTCCCTCATATGACAATTCAGCAGCAGACGAGTTTGAATATGTTTTGTCAAAAAATAGAAAATCTATTATTGAATGGATAACCTATGATTAAAAGTGGAAAACATTGTGGCAAAAGGAGAAATTGCTCATTTTGAGCTGTTTCTTCTTTTGTCGCTGGGTTTTCAAAAGCTGTCAGCTGCAGAGTGGTAAGGAATCGTCTATATGAGGGAAAGGGTTAACCCTACATGACATACAGACACTTTCTGAAGACTTGTAAACATTGTGGCAAATCTCGTCTGGAAAAAATCTTATTTTAAGGTGGAATCATACCTTTGAAATAACGTCGTTTTTGACGTCAAAATGTACGTTTTTGCGACAATGACAGTGTTGTTAAAGAAATCACCATGGCTTTCTCGTTTGAAGTGGAATTTGGAAAGAGTAAACACCAGACTGAAGAGAATAAAATCACCTGCGTAGTGATATAATTTCCATACAACTGCCAAGACAATAAACGTAACATAAGGGGAGTAAAAATGAAAATTTAGCTAAAATATTTTAACAGTAAATTGGTTATTTCAAATTTATTAAAAATTCGCCCGAGAGATTTTTTTTAAAAACTTATATAATTTAGAACTACCTTTTGTCTACCATTTACCAAAATTTCAAGAAAATATATCGTGCAGATCTTTAGTAAATTGCAATGACGTTACAGCTCTGTCACGCGACAAACCGTACACTGCGGAATTTAAATTGAAAGGGTTATTAAAATGAACTCCCCGATTTTTCATAAAAATAATCAATTTTACTCTTTTACAAAAGTGGTAAACTGTATCTATTATACTCCTTTAATATTAAATATGTTTTATATAAACTGTCTTGTCTACTTCGTTGTTTATCTGTTAAATCATTTTTTCACATTCCATGTATTAGTATTAGTCTCAAACTGTCGCTTGCAGTTCTTATAGATAGATTGTATTTCACTTATTCGAATACATGTAATTCGTCATTTACATACATACATTTACATACACAAATTGATACGGGAACATCAAATAGTAATTCGATATAACATGAAGTTTCATGATTTTACATAACCCAACATTTCTGATACGAAATTCTTCAAACAAGAGCATCGTCAGAATTATCATGGAAGAAATTGACATTGTTAATATATTTTATTATTACTTTCCTATTTGTCACTCTAGGTATTTTGTAATGTATCTTCAGATAACAGTAAATACAGAATGCGTTTCTCTTTATCAGGCACAAAGCATGTTTCAGCACTTCAACGATTATAACTGTCATGCAAAGCTTTCTATCTATTCTATCCGCGATCATGCTTTTGTTATTTAAGGAAACACTTTATATGATAACACATCAAGAAGAACTATCTGACTTTCTTCCCTTTGGAAAACCTTATGTACAAGATTTTATGAAAGTTTCGACTTGATTGTATTCACAGAGCTCCGCAGTTCAATTCAACTTAGAGCTGTTTGAATACAGATGTTTATTGACAATATTTCCCTGTATAGTTTGGGTAAATAACCCACTATTATTGTCTACATACATATTCCGTGGAGTGCCATCACATCGTTGTCTGCACTATGTAGTGAGTCTTCAATGTCATTGCACAGGTGTCTGTAAATTGTAGACAGCGTATATCCGGGTAACAGGGCTACGCAAAACCGATAAATTGCCGGTTTAAACCGATTTTGAACTCGTCGGACCGTTTTCAATCTTAAAACTAGTAACTAAATCGGTCCAGGATTTTTTATAAATTAAAACTAATATAAAATCGGTCCATGAATTTCTATAAAGCTAACTATATAACACCTCCGCTACAGGTCACTTTGTAAACAGAGTCGTCTGTACACCTTCGAGATAGTCACTTACCGTGACGTAAACAGGATTATCGATCCAATTAACTTTGACACTCGTGTAAACTGATAGATAATGCCAATCGGAATACCTTGATGAATGGATGACGCAATTACCCGAGAAAATCCTATTGAATGCATGCGGTAATAATTTCATGCATCTGATTGGCTGTTGGGGTTATTAGGGAATTTCCATAGGTCACGTGACCCTTGTAACCCCCTTTCAATATGACATGGGAAAAGGTATATTTACGAAACGTTTCGTAAAAATAAATTTGTCACTGTATATATTTTATAAGGCAGAAGTTTTAACTTCATTTCATTTAATTTGTCCTTCGATACATTAGTGAAAGGGCTCAACGAAATTTACTTGCGACGTTCAAAAAGACAAATGACCAGCTTGGCTACGCTAATAATGTTGACAAAGAGAACCGGGTCAAACCGGTTCATAATTACTCAGCTGGGTAAATGTACTTACCTAAAAAATGGCTTTCTCTAATTATGTCAGTCATGGTAATTCCAAAACAACAAAGACCTTTTTTGTAGTAAATTTTTTATTTTTATGTAGACAAAACAAAGTTAACCGTACCGATAAGAGAAATGTATCTTCTGTGCAAAACCAATAATTTTCTAGTATGTACGGGTCGAACAATCTTAAGTACGAACGAGCAATGTAAACACTCGATTGTAAACAAACATGCGCGGTTATGTTCGTCTGCAAATTTGGGCAAATTATGATTTGTAAAGTACTTCTACATTGACATTAACAAGCAATGACACTGTTATGCAACCATCTATGCAAGGTAACCTGCAATAAACATGACATTCGTGTATATTTGTTTTTAAAAGAGTTTCAATGTAAAAAAAAATTAATGGGGGGGGGAATATTCTGGACCGATTGAGATTTCAAAATTTCCGGAGCCCTGCCGGGTAATGATACCTTTTGTTTTATAATTTGAAGTGTGTTGACAACACCAGTAATTAGGTGCGAACATGTGACCAAAAGTGTGATCTTCTACGGTTTTATGGCATTGTGATTTACTTAAAATCAACCCGATAGTTTGTCTTTAAATTTGGGTTAAGGGTAAAAAACAATTCTCAAGACAAAACGAAGTACCGGTAGTTACTAAATAACGGGGACACATGGATTAAACAAATAAAGATAGAAGAAGGGGTTGGTGGCTGTGTTACATTTTCAGATCCAGAACGCGCGTACCCGCGCACGTCAGCAGTATTAAGGCATAGCGTTTTACTAAAAGTCCGCCCGATATATTTCCAACAAATTTGAGTAAATTGGAGAAGAAATGGTGTTCTGAATTATAATGATTTCTTTTAAAAGAAATATCTAGGGCATTTGTTTTGTTAGTAAATTAGACGTAATGTAATAACTGTATTATTAGTCAGCGAGTTCGTTAAATAAACCAAGTTTTGCTTTAAAATTATTTAAGGAAAAATTGTGAACTATATATCATGACGGAGTTTATATCATTCGCTTCAAATCTATGTTAATATAAGATGAGATAGTAATGGTCATTCCTTTAATCACACATAACTGTGCAGCTGTGTAAACACAATTTAAATCAAAAACTTGCCGCAAACAACAACAACATTATCACGGATAGAATACCAAGAAAGCTTTGCATGACAGGTATAGACTTCGAAATTCTCAAAATTGCATATTGAAAACAACATTTGTATACTGTTATCTCAAATCCGATACAAAAAACCAAGGGTGACATATAATATGTGTGATAATTATATTTCATATATAGAACAACAGTTGAACAGGAAAGTAAACGAGTCAGTTTATACATATGACAAATCCAAATAATATTTTGTTGTTTTTTGCTAAATTATTTACGACCATAATTACTTTAATTCTTTAAATAGAAACACATATATACTACCATCCATTATTCTTTAGGAGATAACTTAAATTTAGAAAGAAATTGGTAATTATAAGGAAAAAATAAGATATTCATTTTAATTTCCCTGGATGCGTCTCAATGTTTAATTCCGCAGTGAACGTTACGACGCACACAAGAGGTTTGCATTGTGATTTATTAAAAATCGACACGATAGATTTGCTTGAAAGTTTGGCAAATGGTAGATGAATAGGTGTTCTATTTTGTATTTTATTTTAAAAAAAATCTCTCGGGCGAATTTTAAATAAACTAGAAATAATCAAATTACTGTTAAAATATTCTAGCGAAATTTCTATTTTAAGTCGCCTTATGTTCCGTTAATTGTCATGACAGATGTATATAATTGATATTATCACACAGGTTATTGTATTCTCTTCAGTTTTAAGTTCATTTTATCCGAATCCAAAATGAAATGAGGAAGTAATGGTGATTTCTTTAACAACACTGTCATTGTCGCAAAAACGTACATTTTGACGTCAAAAACGACGTTATTTCAAAGGTATGATTCCACCTTAATATTGAAAAAGAAGAAAATACTTGTTTGCAAGCAGATGACTCTAAAAATACCATATTAAGTAAATTCTTAAGGGGTCTTTCCGGAAGAGCTAGGATAAAGCATCCCGACTCCCTTGTATCTTAGTCTGTCACTTTAATTTATCAGGACCTGTCAGATGCTTGTACTTGATGATATAGTGTACACTATCAAATGGGGCCTATAGAAGCTATACACTTTAAAGCTCATGCTCATTAGAGCTATTGATCTCTTTAACCCTTTTCCTCATATAGACGCTTTCTGACGCCTTTTGAAAACATAGTGACAAAAGAAGAATTTGCTCAAAACAAGCAATTTCTCCTTTTGCCACAATGTTTTCCACTTTTAGTCATAGGTTATCCATTCAATTATAGAGATTTTCTATATTTTGACAAAATAGGTTCGTCAGAAATAAAGTCGTCTGCTGCAGAATTGTCGTATGAGGGAAAGGTTTAATACATGCGACCACATAGAATTTTAGACGATGATATACACTTCTTATCTTGACCTTTGACCTTTCATCTCTCTTTGTACAGGAGAATCAATACCAATTCGATTATTTCTGAGTGGCTACGAGCTCACGCCCACCATGCGGGATATAAATAAGAAGTTCTCTGTCCGTTATTATTTAAATCTAGTCCTAGTAGATGAGGAGGAGCGGCGCTATTTTAAACAACAGGTAATTTTGTGTGCTTTACCGTTTTGATTCATTGCTCGTGAACTATTTACCCACATACAGAAATCTGCAGCAGAAGACTTTTTAGATCACCTAGAGCCAAAGGCTCAAGGTGAGCTATTCTGATCACTCTGTGTCCGTCGTCATTAACTTTTAGCTTTAAACATCATCTCCTCCTGAACCGCAAGAACAATTTCCACCAAACATCACAGGAATGTTCCTTTGATGGTCCTCTTTCAAAATTGTTCAAATATTTAAATTCCATTGAGAACTTTGGTTGCTGCGGCATCAGAAAGGGGACAAAATGTCCAAACTTTAAAAATCTTCTCCTCTGAATCTGCCTGTCAGATTCAAATATAATTTGGTAGAAATGTTCCTTGGGTGACCCTCTTTAAAAATTGGCAGTCAGGCGGCATCAGAAAAGGGGCAAAATGACAAAATTTGAAAATACCATGTTTAGCTCGACTATTCAAAGAATATGAGAGCTATACTACTCACCCTGGCGTCGCCGTCCACATCACACTTTGGTTAAGGTTTTGCATGCAAGTACTTAAATACTACATGTATTGCATTGAAACTTTCTACAACCCTACCAAATTATCACACCTATGTAGCTTATCAAGTTAGATAACTCTATCCTGCATTTTATGCAAGTTATGGCCCTTATTTACTTAGAAATTCTGGTTAAAGTTTTGCGTGCAACTTAATTAAGAGTCCATATCTCAGTATTTACTTGATGCATTGCATTGAAACTTTATACAACCCTACCCAACTATCACACCTATGTACATTATCAAGTAAAATAACTATATCATGCATTTTATGCAAGTTATGGCCCTTTTTTTACTTAGAAATTCTGGTTAAAGTTTTGCGTGCAACTAAATTAACAGTTCATATCTCAGTATTTACTTATTGCATTGCATTGAAACTTTATACAACCCTACCCAACTATCACACCTATGTAGATTATCAAGTTAGATAACTCTATTCTGCATTATATGCAAGTTATGGCCCTTTTTATGCCCCCACGGAATCTCCGATTCGGGGGGCATATAGTTTTTGGCCTGTCTGTTGGTCTGTTGGTCTGTCTGTCTGCACAAAAAAAAACTTTAACCTTGGCCATTACTTTTGAACCATAACAGGTACGGCTACCATATTTCACATGTGTATTCCTTGTGACATGACCTTTCTGTCAGTACCAACATTTTTGACCTTGCGACCTTGACCTTTGACCTAGAAGTTGCCATTCTCGAAAAAAACTTTAACCTTGGCCATTACTTTTGAACCATAACAGATACGGCTACCATATTTCACATGTGTATTCCTTGTGACATGACCTTTCTGTCAGTACCAACATTTTTGACCTTGCGACCTTGACCTTTGACCTAGATGTTGCCATACTAAAAAAAAACTTTAACCTTGGCCATTTCTTTTGAACCATAACAGGTACGGCTACCATATTTCACATGTGTATTCCTTGTGACATGACCTTTCTGTCAGTACCAACATTTTTGACCTTGCGACCTTGACCTTTGACCTAGATGTTGCCATTCTCGAAAAAAACTTTAACCTTGGCCATTACTTTTGAACCATAACAGATACGGCTACCATATTTCACATGTGTATTCCTTGTGACATGACCTTTCTGGCAGTACCAACATTTTTCACCTTGCGACCTTGACCTTGACCTAGATGTTGCCATTCTCGAAAAAAACTTTAACCTTGGCCATTTCTTTTGAACCATAACAGGTATGGCTACCATATTTCACATGTGTATTCCTTGTGACATGACCTTTCTGTCAGTACCTTGCGACCTTGACCTTGACCTAGATGTTGCCATTCTCGAAAAAAAACTTTAACCTTGGCCATTACTTTTGAACCATAACAGGTATGGCTACCATATTTCACATGTCAGTACCAACATTTTTTACCTTGCGACCTTGACCTTTGACTTAGATGTTGCCATTCTCGAAAAAAACTTTAACCTTGGCCATTACTTTTGAACCATAACAGATACGGCTACCATATTTCACATGTGTATTCCTTGTGACATGACCTTTCTGTCAGTACCAACATTTTTGACCTTGCGACCTTTACCTTTGACCTAGATGTTGCCATTCTCATTTTTTTTTTTAACCTTCCCCACTACTTTTGAACAATAACAGGTAATGCTACCATATTTCACATGTGTATACCTTGCGACCTTGACCTTTGACCTAGATGTTGCCATTGGGGGCATCAGTGTTTCACAAACACATCTTGTTTTACTTAGGAATTCTGGTTAAAGTTTTGCGTGCAACTAAAATAATAGTCCATATCTCAGTGTTTACTTGATGCATTACATTGAAACTTTCTACAACCCTACCCAACTATCACACCTTTGTAGATTATCAAAGATTATGGCCCTTTTTTAACTAAAAATTTGGTTAAAGTTTTGCATGCAACTTCATTAAGAGTCAATATCCTAGTATTTACTTTATGCATTGCTTTGAAACTTTATACAACCCTTCCCAACTATCACACCTATGTTGACTTTCAATTTAAATAACTCTATCCTGCATTTTATGCAAGTTATGGGCCTTTTTGGACTTATAAATTCTGGTTAAAGTTTTGCATGCAACTACATTAAGAGACCATATCATAGTAATTACTGTGCATTGCATTGAAACTTTATACAGCCCTTCCCAAACATCACACCTATGTAAACAATCAAGTATGATAACTCTATCCAGCATTTTATGCAAGCTATGGCCCTTTTGGGACTTAGAAATTCTGGTTAAAGTTTTGCAACTACATTTAGAGTGTAATCTCAGTAACAACTTGAAGCGTTGTATTGAAACTTTATACAACCTTTCACAACTAGATACACAACCAATTAAAATAACTGTATCCTGCATATGGTGCAAATTGTTGCCCTTTTTTTATGCCCCCACGGAATCTCCGATTCGGGGGGCATATAGTTTTTGGCCTGTCTGTTGGTCTGTTGGTCTGTCTGTCTGCACAAAAAAAACTTTAACCTTGGCCATTACTTTTGAACCATAACAGGTACGGCTACCATATTTCACATGTGTATTCCTTGTGACATGACCTTTCTGTCAGTACCAACATTTTTGACCTTGCGACCTTGACCTTTGACCTAGAGGTTGCCATTCTCGAAAAAAAACTTTAACCTTGGCCATTACTTTTGAACCATAACAGATACGGCTACCATATTTCACATGTGTATTCCTTGTGACATGACCTTTCTGTCAGTACCAACATTTTTGACCTTGCGACCTTGACCTTTGACCTAGATGTTGCCATTCTCGAAAAAAACTTTAACCTTGGCCATTACTTTTGAACCATAACAGATACGGCTACCATATTTCACATGTGTATTCCTTGTGACATGACCTTTCTGTCAGTACCAACATTTTTCACCTTGCGACCTTGACCTTGACCTAGATGTTGCCATTCTCGAAAAAAACTTTAACCTTGGCCATTTCTTTTGAACCATAACAGGTATGGCTACCATATTTCACATGTGTATTCCTTGTGACATGACCTTTCTGTCAGTACCTTGCGACCTTGACCTTGACCTAGATGTTGCCATTCTCGAAAAAAACTTTAACCTTGGCCATTACTTTTGAACCATAACAGGTATGGCTACCATATTTCACATGTCAGTACCAACATTTTTGACCTTGCGACCTTGACCTTTGACCTAGATGTTGCCATTCTCGAAAAAAACTTTAACCTTGGCCATTACTTTTGAACCATAACAGATACGGCTACCATATTTCACATGTGTATTTCTTGTGACATGACCTTTCTGTCAGTACCAACATTTTTGACCTTGCGACCTTTACCTTTGACCTAGATGTTGCCATTCTCAATTTTTTTTTTAACCTTCCCCACAACTTTTGAACAATAACAGGTAATGCTACCATATTTCACATGTGTATACCTTGCGACCTTGACCTTTGACCTAGATGTTGCCATTGGGGGGCATCAGTGTTTCACAAACACATCTTGTTTTTACTTAGAAATTATGGTTAAAGGTTTGCGTGCAACTACATTAAGAGTCAATATCTTAGTAACTACTTGATGCATTCCATTGAAACGTTATATAACCCTTCCCAACCATCACACCTATCAAAATAATCAAGTTAAATAACTCTTTCCTGCATATAATGCAAATTATCACCCTTTAAGAAATTGTGGTTAATGTTTTGCATGCAACTACATTAGAGTCCATTATCTCAGTAACTTAAATAAGCGCTGAAATAGTCGAGCGCGCTGTCCTCCGACAGCTCTTGTTATGAAAGTGCTTGTCTGATTTTAAGAAAATATAATACGAATCTTACTTTAATGATCCTCTATTTAATTTGTTTAAGCCGTTGTGATTGGTTACACAATCATAGCAACCAGGCGTCATCACAAAAGGGGTAAATTGAACTTTTAGCTACAAATGACAAACAACTCCTACCATTCCAATAGACCAATTTCCACAAAACATCACAGGAATGTTCCTTTGGTGGTCCTCTTTCAAATTTGTTCAAAGATTAAAATTCCATTGAGAACTTTGGTTGCTGCGGCATCAGAAAGGGGACAAAATGTCCAAACTTTAAAAATCTTCTTCTCCGAATCTACCTGTCAGATTCAAATATAATTTAATAGAAATGTTCCTTGGGTGACCCTCTATAAAAATTGTTCAAGCCATACTGATTGGTCGAAAAACATGGCAGCCAGGCGGCATCAGAAAAGGGGCAAAATGACAAAATTTGAAAATTCCATTTTTATGAAAGTGTTTGTCTGATTTTAAGAAAATATAATACGAATCTTACTGTAATGATCCTCTATTTAATTTGTTTAAGCCGTTTTGATTGGTTACACAATCATATCAACCAGGCGTCATCACAAAAGGGGTAAATTGAACTTTTAGCTACAAACGACAACCAACTCCTACCATTCCAATAGACCAATTTCCACAAAACATCACAGGAATTTTCCTTTGGTGGTCTTCTTTCAAAATTGTTCAAAGATTTAAATTCCATTGAGAACTTTGGTTGCTGCGGCATCAGAAAGTGAGAAAAATACCCAAATTTTAAACTTTTCCTCAATAATCTGCTTGTGCGATTGCAAGATAATTTGGTAGAAATGTTCCTTAAGTGACCCTCTAAATAAACTGTTGAAGCCATATTGATTTCGTTGAAAAACAGGGCGGCATCAGGAAAGGTGCAAAATGACAAAAACTTTATAATTCCATTCTTATTAAAGTTCTTGTTAGATTTCAAGATATAAATGGCCTTTACTGATAAGCTGTTTCTTGAGAAGTGTCCACTCCTTGCAGTTTCATTTGCACTCCTTGATCAAATTTTCCCAGATATTTGCAGTTAAATATTTGCTACTAATTTACTATCAATTAGGTGATCGATTTAGGGCCATCTTGGCCCTCTTGTTAATATATCTTGGCGATATCTCCACAATGTTAACAAAAGTCGTCTGCTGCAGATGCGTCAGATTCATAATGTGTATTTAAGTTGGAACGGGATGAGGAGGGATATACAGCATATTTTTCCCACAACTTCTCTCTTTTTATCCAACCAAACCCTTTGTTGTGGGTACTCAAAAGAATTGTCTCATTGAGATGATTCCTTTGAGTACCAACAACATTGGGTTAAAGGGACAGATAAGGATTTAGCAACATGCAAAATGCCCCAATCCAGAGCTCTGGTGACTGGTGATTACAAACAAGCATAACAAATGTGTTGTACATAGGACACAGGGTTCCTGTTATTCATTGAACACTTGAAAAGTCCTTGAATCTTCGGAAGCTTTTCAATGAGTTGAAAGGTCTTTTTTCAAAACATTTACTATGTTAAGCCAATTGGTGAAAGACAAATGAAAAGAAGGCAATTATCAGAAAGAATCAATGGCACAATGGCAGAGTTAGGCTTCAAACTCACAACCCCTTGGTTGATAACCGTAGTATTTACTGACTGCTATCACAGCTTGACTACATACTGCTGTAATTATATAATAAATTCATTATATAAAATGTGTACCAAAAAATGCTTGTTAAGCCATAATATTTTTTAAACTGTTAGACGAGAGGAGAGGTCTGTCATCTTCAACAAATTCTTAGAATGTCCACCTTGTTAACACAGAATTTGATAAGCTGCTCATCATGAGCAATTTCTTCTTTTGCCACAATATTGTTAAAAATCATCTGCTACAGAGGCGGCAGAAAGTGTCTGTATGTGGGAAAGGGTTAAACCACACATATTTTTTATTTCCAGGAAATCACCATATTTAGAAGAGCAGACAAAATGCGTAAACCAGCCGGGTTCCAGACGTGTCGACAAGTTTCACCCACCCCTCTGCAACAGCAACAGCAACAGCAACAACAACAACAACAAGCGTCGACAGAAACTGAAGAAAAGCCTGAAAAAGAACCTGAAGAGACTGAATAATACAGATTAGTTATTCTACTGACTGGTTTTGTGACATTGTTTTTGTTTAACCATTCATAATACGAGTCCCATCATGCTGAAAAGGGCCCCCAACCCCATTACCTGATGATGCACGTAGTATTTTTCTCTTTTTTTTGTTTAACCTATTACTTCACAGTTCACACAGATGACATATGACACCTACCATTGAACACAACTTTTGAAAGCATTGCAATAAAAGGTGAAAATTGCTCAAAACGATGTTTGTCTGATGATTGTAAAGCAGACGACCTTTGAAAAGTCATGTGAAGTGATGGGTTAATTAAAAAAAAATCCATTTCTGAAAATCTTTTTATTCTATCTCAAATGTGCTATTTGACAAAATCAAAAAGGTTTTTGTACTCGGATTTTTATGTGCATGCAATTTCTCCTTTTCCCATAATATTTTTCTAATGTCATCTAAAGCAGAAGTGTAAGATGTTACTTTGTAAGCCTATCTAAGTTTTTTCAAAAATTGATGAAACTTTGAATGGAAAGATAAGAAAATCATGATCGAACTCTTTTCACACTTTTAACAAATCTGCAGCAGATGACTTTGAAAACATCTAGGCCAAAATACAGGAAAAACTTAAGTTTAATAATTGAATGGTTGAATAGATTGTTGCAAATGGAGAAATTGATCATATTGAGAAATCTTTGTGGGAAAATGAAAAAGTGTTCTGTTTCATTAATTTCCTCTTTTTAAATCCGGGTAGGGTTATGCGGAGGGCTATTTGTGCTTGATGAGACTCAACACAATATGGGGTGTTTGCAATATGGGTACACTCAATCCGGGCTGGACCATAAACCAAGTAGAATGGTAACTGGAGCATTCAAAAACAAAAACAAGGGGAGATTACTCGTACATTCAGCCATGATGGATACACACATCTCTACTACGTCATACACAGTTGTTCAGCTTTGTTTTAAATTATTAATTGTTATTTTTAAAAGCAAAAATAAATCATGTAGAATATAGTCAATAGTTTTGATGACCCTGCTTTTAAGATATCACATCGCAATAGCTTAGGAGTTAACCCTTTCCCACATACAATAAATCTTCAGCAGACGACTTTGAAAACATTGGGTTAAAATATGGAAAGCCCCTATAAACAATTGTATAACTATTGAATAGAGTTGAAAACATGGTGTCAAAAAGCCGTCTGCTTCAGAGGCGTTGGAAAGCGTCCATATGAGGGAAAGGGTTAATGACAAAATCAAGGGGTGCCGAGTTTGAATCCCTGCTCGTCCATTTGTTCTTTCCCATGGTTGACAAGTCATTGGTCTAAGGCAAATGGCCTGACAGTCTCCACGGGAAGGTAACCAGCTACTTGGGAAGAATGTTATGTAGAGAACTTGTGGGAGGAAGTCGGGAAACACATGATACAACTGAAATGCTGTTGAAATTATGTTAAACTTCTTTTAATCACCAGCTATTTCTTTGGTGGTGTTAACCCTTTCCTGCAGGTTTTCTGTAAAGTACCTTATTTTCTTAGGTTATTGAGCCTAAAATGTTTATTAACCCTTTCCCACTAACTTATAGAAACATTATGACACATCTACAGCAGACAATTCTTGAAAACAATTTGAGCAATTTCTCTTTTTTGCCTCAATGTTTTCATAAATATTGTATTTCATTTGTATTCAATAAATATACTTTTATTTATAGAGTTTTCATATTTTTGCCTACATGGATTTAAAGTTGCAGGTTTTCTGTATACATGTGGGAAAAGGTTAAAGTCAGTCACAGAATGGAGACCAAGATTAGACAGCATATAATCGTATTACGATTTGTGTAGAGGAGAAGTCGGGTTGTGCTTGTCTCAGAATTGTGTTCAAGTATAGGTCAAGTACAAAAGGGCAAATCTGTTGTCAGTATGGAATAAGACTTGTCATGGTAAATGAGGGGCATCCCTTCTTACGTAAAATTGTCTATGTCACAGGGAAACAGTTCTTAGGGGTATATTGACCAGGAAAGATGCAGATCAGCCTGCTGTACTGTGTAGACTGATCAGGTTATTTCCTGTTCCCAACAATGTCACTTGAACATTCTTAACGCTTCTAAAACTTTACCCTTTCCCATATACAGATGCCTGCAGCAAACAAATTTTGAAAACGTTGTGGCAAAAGGAGAAAAAGTTTAGAATATTAGTTTGCAAATGGTAAAGGAGTCATACAAGCTTATGCAGATGCCTTTCATCTATTTTCTGCTTCAAACATGGCATTAAAAGTGTTTTTCTCAAGGTTCAAATCAGATCTTTACATGGAGTATTCATTGTAATTATAACATTATATTCTTTATTATATCAACAAAAAATAGTTACTTTAATATTAAATACCGTTTCAATATTTAAATTTAATTGATTCTGTCCAATATGGTTGTCCAGTTGGACCTGTGTATTAAGACCAGCCATGGGAAGACACAAATCTGGTCTTTGTTCACATATGGTCTTATTATACAGGGTCATATGCAGAATCTGAGTAACTGGGAAACTAAAGTGCGGCTGCTAAAGACAGGGAATTGCTGTTCATAGGTGGTCTTTAGCACAGGTTAGACTTTTTTTATCAGCTGGCTGTATGTTGGGCTGAAACTTGAGGATCGTTTCTCATTCAGCTGTTTGTTTTTGGCAGGCCATAAATGTACTCCTTGGAATACTCTTTTCAACATATAACAAATATTCAGCAGACGACTTTGAAAACATACCCATATACATATGAAAAATATAATTAAATGAAAGTTTAATTATTGAATCTAGTTGAAAACATTGTGGCAATTGAAGAAATTATGAGCAAATTCTCCATTTGCCACAGTGTTATCAAAAGTTGTCTGCTTCAGGTGTCCGAAAGTTTCTGTGCACCAAATATACTTTAATGTGTATATAAAGTGAGAATTATTGATCTCTTTCTCTTCTTCCGGGTTGTGAATTCAAACCTGATCTTGACTAACATTCTTTCCGATGTTTGACAAAAGTCACTAAATGTGATCTATTCTGATCACTCTCTTTCAGTCATTGTCCGTTGTTAACTTAATGCTTTAAACAACATCTTCTCAGCAACAATTTCAACCAAATTCACAGGAATGCTCCTTTGGTTGTCCTCTTTCAAAAATGTTTAAAGATTTAAATTCTATGGAGTAATTTGGTTGCTGCGGCATCAGAAAGGGAGGAAATAGTCCAATCTTGAAGATAGAGAATTGAAAATGATGTGGCAAAGTTTCTTTGCAAGAGAAGAGTAAAATGAATTACACATGTTTAATAAAGCAATGATAGCTTTTATGTTGCCTGCCTTGGCTTTCACTAACTGACCTTGGAACACATGTTATAATAATTGGTGTGAATGTGGCCTGCATGAAAACACAATTTATGCGCAGAGCGCTGTATGTGAAGGATATAATTCTAATTCTTACTTACTTATATTAATACTTGAACAGACATAAATTCTCAGCATATTGTGGTATAATGATTCTTCTTTAACCGTTCCCTACATACAGAAGCTTTCTTTCTGCAGCAGACGAGTTTTGAAAACATTGTGACAAAAGGTGAAATCGCTCAAAAGCTTCTTCATTTGCCACAATGTTTGCAACTTTTTTAATTGAGTAACAACGCTTTCAATGATAGAGGTTTTTTGTGTTTTTGCCCAGATTAACTAACCCTTTCCCTCATATAGACGCTTTCTGATGCCTCTGCAGCAGACGGCTTTTTAAAAACATAGTGACAAAAGAAGAAATTGCACAAAACGTGCAATTTCTCCTTTTGCCACAATGTTTTCCACTTTTAGTCATAGGTTATCCATTCAATTATAGAGATTTTCTACTTTTTGACAAAATATGTTCAAAGTCGTCTGCTGCAGAATTGTCGTATGAGGGAAAGGGTTAACAAGGTTGTCTACTATGGACTGTATGTGGGAAAGGGTTTAATATTTTAGAAAAGGAGGATATCAGGGGCGTAGCTCCCTTTAGGCACGTGTCTAAACATTTTTTTCTAAAAATGCCCCAAAATACAGCTGTGGCGATACACATCTGCGTAATGTATCGACCAGATCAGCCTGCGCTATCCGCGCAGACTGATCCGGCCGTGTATATCCTGGTATGCCTGTGTGGCATGCTTAGGCTGATCCGGTTCGATACTTTACGCAGTCCACAATGTCGATTTTCTCACGAGAAGGCCTACACATTGATAATTGCCAAGCTACGCCCCTGGAAATAGCATAGAGTTATATACCATTGATATGGGAATTCTATCAATGTGTTAGAATGGTAAAGTCATGACGTCTAAGAATTCTCGTATGCAATGTTATCTGATTTCTTTCTTTCCCAAGACGTTTTCAGACTCCTCTGCTGTTGATTCTGTATTTGTAAAAAGGGTTAATGGAGGTATTAAAGTTGAGAAAATGTAATCAATGTTTTAATTATTTTGGAAGATTTCCAAGAAATGTATGTATCCATCTTGTTTTTCAGTAAAATGTGATATATGTGTGAAAAAGTAGCAATAAATGTGTGTTTCAGTTGGCATCACAGAATGTTTAAAAAAGTAATAATACACATATAAATATATAAAGAAAAATTTACTTTATATCATTCCAATAGTTTCTGTTAAAACCTTTCCCACATGTTCACGTATTTTGACATATCTGCAGCAGACAACTTTTGAAAACATTGTGGCAAAAGAAGAAATTCCTCATGATAAGTAATATCTCAACTTGTCATAGGCTGTTCAACTCTTTTCAATAATAACTCGTTCATTAATTGAGATATTGCATAGTTTTGTCTTAGATTTTTTCAAGACGTCTGCTGCAGGTTTGTTTTATGTGAGAAAGGGTTAAAAGAGAAATAATCTTAACCCTTTTTATATACTGACTTTCATAATATATTGTCGGAACAACTGCAGCCACCATAATATCTTGGCCAAGTTGCAATATACAGACAGATCTGCCTGAACACTCCAGAGTTATGGCCCCTTAATTAGTGACATTTGCCTGAATATTTGGCTTTGCCCCCACTCCAACACAAGTAATCTTTTTCCTCTCATAACTTAACCCTTTTCCCACATCAACTTAATCTGCAGCAGACGACTTTCAAAACATCTTGTCAAAAATATGGGAACTATTAATCCAAGAACAATAATTGTATAAAGTTGAAAACATTGTCAGAAAGAGAGAAATTGCTTAAATTCTTTTTTTGCTACAATGTCTCAAAAGTCTACTACAGAGACATAAAATAGCATCTGCAAGTGGGAGAGGGTTAATACGAAAGACGCTCATGAGTTACTGCCCCGTGACAGGCGTATATTGAGACTGTTTGGCACTCTTGTTCTGAACAAAATGCCTTATCACATGTCTCCTGCAGATCCATTTTATAAAAGTTTCGAGAAGATGAAAAAAATGCTCATTTTCATACACAACTTTAATTAACCCTTTTCCACCTGTAAACGTATCTGCAGCAGACGACTTTTAAAACATTTTGGCAAATAGAGAAATTGCTCATTATGAGCGATTTAACCATTTGCCACAATGTTTTCAACAGTGTTCAATAATAACACTTTGATTTGTGAAGATTTTCCAAATTAATATGCAGATGTTTCCAATATTATCTGTCGCGGATTTGTTGTATGTGGGAAAGGGTTAAGAAGACCTGGTGTCATGCACACTTTTTGTTAGAAAATGGGTTTAACCCTTTCCCTCATATAGACGCTTTCTGACGCCTCTGCAGCAGACGGCTTTTTGAAAACATAGTGACAAAAGAAGAAATTGCTCAAAACGAGCAATTTCTTCTTTTGCCACAATGTTTTTCCACTTTTAGTCATAGGTTATCCATTCAATTATAGAGATGTTCAATTTGTTGACAAAATATGTTCAAAGTGGTCAGCTGTAGATTTGTTGTATGTGGGAAAGGGTTTATTTGAATATATAAGAGATAAAGAATGTAGAATATATATTGAAGTGCTAAATATGTTTTATGTGATCCTGTGTGTATTTCATGTCTGTAAGTGTTATAGTTCCTAATGTCATAGAAGTGTCTAGCGTGTGTAGGGTAAGAGACATCCATGTGAAGCACTATAGGCCACATTTCTAGTTGAGTACCAACAATACAGTTTAAATGTTGCCTTTTAAATACTGTAATCTATTGTCAGGTGTCAGAAAGGGTATACATGAGGGAAAGGGTTAAGATTGTTCCATCAGTATAGATCCAAGCCGTCTGACCTGACTCCATACTGTTGGCTGATTTATTCAAAAAAAATATATTGATATTCCTAGTAATGGCTATGAACAATGTTTTTTAGCTCGTCTGTTTTCGAAGAAAAAAAGTCAGGCTATGTGATATCCTTGGCTACGTCATTTGTGTCGTTGCAAAAATTTAACCTTACCTCATAACTCAAAAACCATTCAACATTTTTTAATGAAACTTGGTACACATGTTCCTAGGAACAATATGAATGACTGTACTCAGAAACATAACTCTGGATTTAATAATCATTCAGAAATGCCCCTTTTTCGAATATTAAAGAAAAAACAGACAAGTGTTGGCGTTTTCTGTTTCACTCTTGTTATAATTTAACCTTGAAAGAGTTGAAAGAACAAAATCTTGAGAGGTTTAAGTTATCTCTCAGGGATAACTGTGTGTCCCTTGATAGAGTATGTTATCACCCTGTGTTGGTATTGCCAAAATATTAAAGTTTTGTATTCAGGAACTAGAATCAACCCTCAATCTGGCAAGCCATGTTTGTCTAGCTATTGCTCTTGTCCAAGATCTAGTTTAAACCCAGTGGTACAATTCCTCAGAAGATTTGTCTCTGTGAGATGATACTGATGAGTACCTAAGAATTGTGATTGGGTAGAATAATAAAAAAAGGTTTATCCAGGAAAAGACCAATTACCAGTATTTGCATTTCTGACTAACAATACTTGTTAACTCTTTCCCTCATATAGACGCTTTCTGATGCCTCTGCAGCAGACGGATTTTTGAAAACATAGTGACAAAAGAAGAAATTGCACAAAACGTGCAATTTCTCCTTTTGCCACAATGTTTTCCACTTTTTGTCATAGGTTATCCATTTAATTATGGAGATTTTCTGTTTTTGACAAAATACATTCAAAGTCGTCTGCTGCAGAATTGTCGTATGAGGGAAAGGGTTAAGAAATGATTTGGCATTTTTATTAGGGAAACAGAAATGATGAAATATGCTTCTAAGTATTTAAGTATTACTTAGCACTAAGTAAGGTTGGTGGAATTGGACCCGGTTGTCTTGATTGGTGTTGCCATTTGTGAAGATAACACGTTTAGTGCTTACTCAGATAACCCTTTCCCACATACAACATATCTACAGGATAACACTTTGAAAACACCTTGGCAAAAAGTTGAAAAATTTCTATAAATAACAGGACAACTATTGAATAGATTTGAAAATATTGTGATAAAACAAGAAATTGCTCTCTATGATCATTGTTTTCCTTTTCCAATAATGTTTTCAAACATTGTCTGCTGAATATGGGTAAAAATATGTGGGAAATGTGTTTAGTAAAGGGTTAAAATCTCTCTTGATCTGACACAGATACAAAAATGCATACTCTCTACCATTCAAATTATCATATTTCAGCAATTCTTCTAGCTCATGCTTGTGCAAAACTGCTGTTAAACTATTTTCATTAATTATAAACTGAAGAAAAGTACTCACCGGTTTCAATGTAGGATAAAATGTACATTGATAGTTGTTTAGATTATAGTATTTAAGAATGAAATAAAAGTTGTTTATGTATGTAAATGTATGTAATTAGTATGATGATTTTTGTATATACTTTGATCAGAAGAACAATATGTAATTAAAAGAACCTAAACTGATTTACAATTTTGTTTTATTTTTCGTTAATGACTTTATAATGTAAAACTTTTTATGTACTTTGTATAGGCTGTTGGCAGTTTATTTCATTGCCGGTTCAGGGGTGTATCATAAAGAGTTAATGAAAATTGTTAAAATTAGGGTTCTTGGTCGAATTTAAAATTACCCATTTACCCTTTTTAGCTCGGCTGTTTTTCAAAGAAAAAATGTTGGGCTATTGTGATACAATCAAAACTTTCACCTTACCTCATACCTCAAAAAACAGTTGCAATACACATATTCAAATGAACATGATACACATGTTCCTATTATTAATACACATGTCTATACCAAATCACATAACTCGGGCTTTAATAATTATTTAATAATTATTCAGTAATGCCCCTTTTTCGACTTAGAACAAAAAGACGAGCGTTGGTGAGCTATTGTTCTCAAAGAATTGCTTCAAACAACATCTCCTAAAATGCTGGGCAAATTTTGATGAAACTTCATAGAAATGTTTAACGGTGGTACCATTTGAAAATTGTTCCAGGAGAATAATTCCATGCAGAACTCTGGTTGCCATGGATATTTGGTGTGTATCAATGGTTTATGGTCCTCGACCAAGATTGTTAAAATTATGCCCCGGGGGACACCTGTTTTCCATTAGAGGCCTAGAGCTTAAAGGGTTGGTATGTAGCACTGTTAACTTGTCCTCTACTAAAGTGTTCAAAGTATGCCCCTTTGGTCTTAACTGGACCTTTCCAGGTGTTTCGCCGGTTTAACATTGAGCTATATAGGGAAAAACTTGTTTAATCTGTGTCTGTTGGTAAAAGAACACGCATTACCATAAAGGTCATGGATAGTTTTCACTATATTCGTATAGTGGAAGATTTTTAAAATCGTCTGGAACAAAACGAGTAGCATGCAAGAATATAATATTCCTTTCCATTCTTTTACAAAATGAAGTGTATCAAATTGACTCGGGTGAGCGATTTAAGGCCATCTTGGCCCCCTTGTTAATTGTTTTTCTTGGAAAATGAAGAGATGTTTATACAAGGTAATAGACGGCTCAACGGTCTTCTAACAATTTCTATACTTCAAATGACACGAACGGTCTATGCAACTGACGACTTCTTGAAAGTTTTGGAGGTAATGTGAAACTGTTCATATCTGAAAGTTCCGATTGAACTAGACTTGCAACCATTTGATCATTACGTCAAGTGGTTCTTGGCCGAAGTGGCATCCGGGAAACTTATTGTGATCACATTTTGTCCGGCGTCAACAATTGCCTTGTCTTGATGATATGTAGGTCAAGTTCGAATATGGGTCATGTCGGGTCAAAAAAAAGGTCACAGTCAAATTGAAGGCATATCTTGTGAACACACTAGAGGCCGCTTCAGCACTTTGAAATGTAGTCAGAATGTTTGTTTTTGTTATATCTAGGTCAACCTCGAATATGGCTAATATTGGGTCAGAAACTAGGTCACTGGGCTAAATTGAAGGGAAATTCGGAGGCTGTATTTTTAACTTGAGCATGTTGAAACTGTATCAGAATGTTTGTCTAGATGATATGTAGGTCAAGTCTGTATTTAGGTCATGTCTTTTCAAAAACTAGGTCACTAGGCCAAATTGAAGGAAAATCTTTTAAACACTATAGAAGCTGCATGTCTTGCTTCAGTAGCTTTACATTTGGTCACAATGTTTATCTTAATATTATCTAAGCCAAGTTTGAATATGGGTTATGCCATGTCAAAAACTAGGTCACTCGGTTAAATTGAAGGAAAATCTTGTTAACACTCTGGAGGCTGCATGTTTAGCTTGAGCATGTTGAAACTGTCAGAATGTTTGCCTTGGTGATATATAGGTCATGTCGGGTTAAAAAGTAGGTCACTAGATCACATTGGAATTTTGTCAGAATGTTTGTCTTAATGATATCTAAGGCAATGTTGAATATGGGTCATATTGTGTTAAAAACTAGGTCACTAGGCCAAATTGAAGTAGTGAACTAGTGTTGAAACTCCGGAGGACGCATTTTTACTTTGAGCAAGTTGAAACTTTGTCAGAATGTTTGTCTTGATGATGTTTAGTCCATGTTCGAATATGGGTCATATTTGGTAAAAGAAATAGAGGTTTCATTTGTTGTCAGAATAATTGTCTTGGTGTGTTTTGCATTAGAAATCACATTGCATAATTCAGGTGAGCGATATGGATCCAAACGAACAATGATTTTACACCGTTTTCGAATAAAATGCGAACGCTGTAAAACCAGATCATTGATTGATGATGGTTTAACGCCGATTTCTACCATTTTCAGTCACATAACGGCGGCCAATTCACCTACTTATGATTTTCCTGACTTTCTCACTAGTTGTCAACACAACATACCTTCCAAGCAACTGGTTGCTTTTCCACATATATACTATTAGCCCCTTGGTGAAAGACGAACGACGCATGTGGAATTTGTCAAACGTCGGAAAGAATGTTTGCCGAGCTGGGATTCAAACTCACAACCCCTATACTGGATATTCACAGGTCGCAAATGACCCAAGGTTGGTTTTCCTAAACGTTTATCATTTTGAATTAAAGATAAATTATGTTCTCTTTCATTACTTTAATTTAAAGTCATACATGTATATTATGGTAAAACCTGCTCAGTTATGATAAGTACATGTATACGCGAGAGTCAAACGTGAAGGCTTAATTCAGACAGCACTGACATAAAGACGGACTTTGTTCCAAAATGTTCGCTTAAATATAATAAAGACAAGTAACAGATTCTGTATGAGGGTAAAAGCGAAATGAATGGTGTCTCGTAAGTCCCATCAGTCAGACAGATATGGCTGGTCATTTCAATAGGGATGGGAACTACAATAAACAAACACTTTACTTTTAACTTTTTATTCTTACAATATTTTTAAGTTGACATATGTTTTATATTTTTAGCTTTATCATTATCATGACGAAATCAATTTTGATTGATTTAATACCCATCCTATCCGGGCATAAAACATGTTTCATCCGTACCAGTACTATCAACCCCCTACTTGCACAAAAATCCCAGTTATGCCCTTCCTCTCGCATAATCTACATACTAAAGTTATGTACTTGTTACCCCATTTCATCAAATATACTTCATCCCTTCCAGAAAATGTCTTTAGGGCCTTGTTCTCATATCTACATCTCGCACAAACCCCTATCTCCTTATTACCATGAAGATATGTGCTCCACACCCTCTTGTCCTCGTTATCCCTGTTCCAATAACCGTCACGTTCTTTGGTTCGTTTACATCTACCGACATAATATTCTCTCAATACTTAACTTCTTTTTCTCCCCCATTTACCATATCCCCAACCCATCTCCTCGCCCACCCAGACCAACCACCCATCAGACCGTTAATCCAATTTCCCATCCCCACCCCCTCCCCCGTCCCCGTGAGCCCACCTCCTGTATTTAGCCTTGTTTCTCATAGCCCTGGCCTTCTATCTGATTGCATTTAAATGAGCTTCTCGGAGTTTTCTAGCCTGTGCTTGTTTCTCTTCTAACTCTTTCTCTAGTCGTTCCTTCTCCTCTATCTCCAGTAATATATCATCCATTAGACGTTCGTCTTCTTCGTTCAGCTAAATAAATAACACACAGATATGCAGTATTTAAATAAAACATACATTTTGGAAGAGATGTTTTACATAAACCAATGACTTAGGGTCTTATTGTATCTCCTCATTGTCAAATATGAGCTCGTAATTGAATATAAGTTGCCTTCTCGGAACAGTTTAAGTCCAGATCAGCCTATGCATCCACATAGTCCGATCAAGAACTACGTCGTTCACATATTACTTGCAAAAGCTTGTTAGAAGCTTCTGTCAGTGAGTGTGTATAAGCTAGTCCTCTTGGTTATAGTATTAACTTGCTTTTGATCTAATACAGAGGGTGTTTATTACATCTACTAAAGTCTTTATTTGACCATTAACCCTTTCTGAAGCCTCTGCAGCAGCTGACTTGTAAAAACATTGTGAGCAATTTCTCCTTTAGCCACAATGTTGTCACTTCTATGAACTTCATTCATAGTGGTTAACCATATTTTCAACCAGATGTTTTTGAAGTCGTCTGCTGCAGATTTGTTGTATGTGGGAAAGGGTTAATTCCTTTTGTTGTGAGTACTCAAAAGAACCGGCTTAATAGTAGTCAATCTATATGTCAAAGGTGCAAATCCAAGTCCGGGTTCTGAAAATGTCTGAGATGCTTTTAAGTGTCTCCAACTAAACTAGAGGTCAAGTACTGGTCCTTTCCAGGAAAAAGTGCCTCACATTGATCGATGTTATAAACTGAGAACGTTAAAGAACCAATGGGTATTTTCGTAAAGAGCTAGGGTATCGCACCCAAACTCCCTTGTATCTAACTCTGTCGCTTTTATTTATTTGCTTCTGGCAGGATGCCTGTCATGATTATTATGATTAGATTCGGCAGATGTACAGGTTGGAATGAACCTACACTGTTCAGAAATTCTAACTGGTATCTTTTAAGTTTAAATCCACAGATGGGCTTATATAATGTAAAACAGTGAATCTACGAGGGCTACACTTCTAGATGTTCGTCAGAGTCTACATATATGATTCTTCTAATTGTAGGTGGACAATGTAAAGGCTCTGGAGAGACTGTGTGTATGTCACTTACCGCAGATTCAACAAACAGTCTAATGGCCAAAAGTGGTTCACATATTATAATTCAAACAATTATGTCCTTACATTATCAATTATGAACTTGATCAAACACACTATTATTTACATGTCATGAAACAAGCAAAACAAAAATCGGCCTTCAAAGATCTAAAATATATGACAATATCGATCAACTGACAAATTATAGTATCGGCTTTAAGTCAAACCCGTTACCAAGAAGCTTCAATATAACTTGATCGACTATACGTCGAGCTTAAGACTGTCCAGAGACGATGGTCGCAAACGCCCGAAGGTCGGTGTTCGTGTGATGTGTGTGCTCCATGATTGAAACAATTACTGTGATGTGCTCCATGATTGAAACAATTACTGTGGTGTGCTCCATGATTGAAACAATTACTGTGATGTGCTCCATGATTGAAACAATTACTGTGATGTGCTCCATGAATGAAACAATTACTGTAATGTGCTCCATGATTAAAACAATTACTGACTTAGATTATGAATTTTGAACTTATTATTCGTAGAATGATAACTAAAAAGAAATATACTTGGAAATCACGGTAACGTTATAAAAGTATACGTGTTTGCTAATTAAATGTGTTTATCTCTGAAGTTTTGGCTGAAGAACAAATGGCTATTTGGTCAGCCAATCTACATATCTATCCATAATATTATTTAGAAATTAATCATCGAATGCTAACCAATACTTTACAGATTCAAACATAAGAAACAGACACATTCTTATTTTGAAAATAGTAACAATCTCTTTAAATGTGTTAATAATGAGAAATGTATGATAATAAAGCAATTTATGTTCACAAATATTTGATGAGCAAAAATGTATTACCTTTGGAACCGACTTAATGGGCCTCACATTTAGTCTAGAGACAGCCCTCTCTGCCAGTCTAGATGGCATACGTTTGGGTCTGCCTTCAGTAAGATCAATTACGTAACTGAATCCTGGTTTCTCGAGGAGGATTTCTTCAACTGTAATAGTAAAATGTAGATTTGTAGATCTAAATAAATCATTTTGCAAGAATATTTTCGAATAACAGTGGTCTTATTGGGAATTTTCAACGCAAATGGCATGACTACTGGTTTAAACTCCGGGAAGCAGTCATCAAACTCAATTAATATAGTCTGAGAACTCTTTTCGCAATCAATGTAAAATTAGAGAAAAAAGAACTACCACAACCAATCAATCTAACAACGTACCTTCGGTGTATTCAATGGTCTCACTGATGTTGTCAAGCTCGGAGTCAGTTGACGACTCGTCATTCTCAAACTCGGAAACGCTCAACTTTTCAATCATTTCTTTCTCTAACTTCGTACTGGGCCTGCTGCTTCGTGGAGAAGATCGGCTAAGGATCTCAGAAACTTTTTTCTCTTTTTTACTTCTGAATTTCGCAAAACAATTACCCATAATTAAGCTTTAAACCTAATTTGATATATTTTCTCAAAAATGCTATTGTAAGCGCTACTTTGTCGTTGCGACGTTGCAAATAATGCTATAGATACGACGTCATGACGTCATAATTTACGGTTCCGTTTTGCATTCGGATTAACTCGACAATATTCGCCGCTCCGAGTAATTGTTACGTTTTAACGTAATTCTTACAATATTATTTAAAACATATCGATTTGGTTAATAACGATACATTTAAACAATTTCTTTTACCGTTCTTTTGATAAACGGAAACGATAAACCAGCGATCTTTTCTATAATTTTGCGTAGTCTAACATGGTTTATTGATCGATAGCGAAAAGATCGATTCTGAAATATGAGACAACATATCTACATTATTTTATTTCATACTCTGAAATAAGCCATATTCTTTAAATTTATTATCTTTTTGTCATATTGAAATAGATATATTGACAAGATATGGTTTATATATGCACGGAAACCGACATTAGGAGGGCAATTTCGATGCAATATAGGTTTGTTATAATCAGAGACATATAAACACATGTCTCTAGTTGTTATAATTTAAAATTTGGTAAAAAACTAAATTTTATTTATAGATTCTATTCTGATTAACATACATGTATACATATTATTACATTTCTTATCAAATTAAAAAATAAACACGATTGAGCATGAAGCATTCAGCTTATTTAGGAAGCTCTCTCCGTGTATCGCTTATATATATAATAAATATGTTCTCACATTAACTTGGGAATTTAAAAAAATATGTATGTTTTTTAAATGCTTGAAATTTAGACGATATAGATAACAAATAGAATATTACCTTATCTATATTTAGCGTATTTAGTATAATTATATTTTATTTGCTATTTTCGGCTTCTTAATACAGAGGAGGGATTTCTTATTGCTTATATATAATTTGTCTTTACAAAAAAAAAAAAATACGCTAGTTTATATATATATATATACAAATCTAGAAGCCGCATTTTATACTTTATTATGTTGAAACTCTGTCAGACTATTTATCCTGGTGATATATATCTAGGTTAAGTTCAAATATGGTTCATGTCAGGTCAAAATCTAGGTCACTAGCCTAGGTTAAGATTAAGAAACATATTGGGGACACTCAAGAGGCCGCCTCTTTGACTGGAGCATATACGAGTGGAGCCATATATGGTACTCAGGTTAGATTAACAGGATCACCTAGACTCCTGTTTTCTGAAAATCACCCAGGCCCCTTTCTAGGCATTTCACGGGTCATTCCAAGTAGCAAAAGTCTTCAAAATCAGGCAAACAAAAATAGCGATTAATTTGTCCAAATAAAGGTCCAAATAATTCGGACTAAATGCCTAGAGAAAGGCAGTGCAGTAGGCTTACTTAACCATTAGTTGAGTTGGAGACACTTAAAGGCACCCCCCAACAATTCTTTATCCGTGATTTGACCACAACATCTCTAGATAGCCAAACCACTGGACCACAGAAGTTGTTGTATCGTCGAATTTTGGTTCATTCTTATCTGTGTTACTAGATCTGCAGCTATGGGCAATGTGTTAGGGTGCTGGATGCACCAGAGATCTTGGTTTCACACACACACACACACACACACACACACTTGAAAAGAATGAATGTCCAGTGCAAATATAAATATTGTTGAAACTTGTTCAATATCACAAATCACCGACTTTAGTAAAATTCGTTGGTCAAAATTAATGATTGTTCATTGTTTGCTGTTTGACGGCCAATTTCAACAATTGTATACAGTTTATATTACGGCATTTCCTAAGTAAGTTACCAGTACTAGATGTCCATTAAATTTTAAGATTTCTCCCGAAACCAGCCAATCAGTCATAATGCTAACCCCGCAACTCGGCAGTCATTACTACCATTGTTAAAGTATTTTGGTATGACCCGGCCGATTAATAATGATATGGGAGGATTAACATGTGGCCCCGATCTGATTTAAATCTGACTTATATATCCTAATATTTGTTCCGCTAACGGTCAGATTTGGAATTAACACCTTAACCCTTCCCCTCATATAGACGCTTTCTGACGCCTATGCAGCAGACGGCTTTTTGAAAACATAGTGACAAAAGAAGAAATTGCTCAAAATGAGCAATTTCTCCTTTTGCCACAATGTTTTCCACTTTTAGTCATAGCTTATCCATTCAATTATAGATATTTTCTTTGTTTTGACAAAATATGTTCAAAGTCGTCTGCTGCAGAATTGTCGTATGAGGGAAATGGTTAACAAAATCTATGTCCAGCAGACGACTGTGAAAACGTCAGCGCAACAATATGGAAAATCGGTGTGATTGAAAAGATTAATTTGATTCATGAGCAAACTTCTCACTATGTCTCCCTATGGAAAACGGTTAAAGCAATTATGTATTTGTACTCTAAAACTTTCCAAACTTTTCCCATGCTGTTTTAATCCCTTAGCTATTGCTTACATATTTAAATAAACCTGTGTTAGACGATGTTTACAAACAATATAAAAAGAGTACATAAATATGCATTAACCATATTTGAAATGTATAAATTCGTTCAGGGAAATTTCATTTTCACATGCCGCAGTTTGCTAATTACACACACAGTCACGTGTGTAATGTGTGTACAAATATAGATCAATCGTCATTACGTTTAGTCTTAAAATAGTAACAATTAACATGACTACTTATCTAGCACGTGACTGTTCCCATGACGTCATGCATAAATCGTTCTACTGCTTTACTTAATTTGCGATGTAAATAAGACACTTTGTGGGAATTTTATTCCTAAAGATACTTTTACAAATGCAAAATTATGACACCGTCTATGAAATTGGACGAAATAAGTTCATGATTAGTAGTTAAATGGCCTTCCTACTGTCTAATTAAAGAATGACGTTTTCGGGTCAAAGTTCATGTAGTGCCGTGATATACCAAATGTAAACCCCGTATTCATTGGCACATTACATGACGGTGAGTGTTTTCAGAATATTATTTTGCTGATAAATTTCGCAGGGAATAGCCGGGGACCTCGCAATCTGAGCTTTGATGTAGGCTAATCTGGTCACAGAAACACTGCAAAAACGGCGGAATTATTCTACGTAATCTGCAGACCATTTTGATCGCCACAAAAATGGCGTTCAAATGCACTATTGCATGACAATGGCTGCGGTTGTTATGTGGAATAATTTTGATGTAAACACTGCAAAGAAAAGGTCCCCGGGAGTTTATAATATGCCCTCATTCAAAACACTCTGACCTTAGCTTTTCACCGCATATGTGCGCTGCAGCTAATGAGCTGTAGATGAACTTAAGTAACGTGTGGATTTATTCACAACAAAACTAGGTGTTGATCCGTCCATTGTTCCTTTTCCTTAAACTCCTAAAAAGAGATTTAAAAAAGACAAAGAAAAATAAGGTTAATCAATATTACATCGTTGATTTAGCTAGATCAACTTAAATGAGGCACCTAAACATGATCCGCACTTAGCAGTCATAGTTACCTATTGTGAAGATTGTTAATTAATAAAATGAAGGTTTTCAAATAGTTGTTTACAATTGGAGAAAACAAATCGCTCCGTTTTAATAATTCAGCAATCGTAATCAAAGATGTACACATTCAACAGTGTTTTATCTGTTCTATTTCCCTTCATATTATATATTGACAAAAAATTTAAACTTTAAATGAGAACATGTCACTAATGTTGCTGTTTAGATCTAGGAAAAGTTCAAACACTTATAGTTTGGCTTATTATGGTAGATTCTAATTAATCTTTAACCTGATTAAAGTAGCTGTGTCAGGTAATTATTCTAAAATGGAGAAACCACAGGTTTTGTTACTGTAACATAAACCTGTATTAATGTGATAAATTCCTTGCTTCTCTTATAAATCAGAGTAGGCATAAGAAATGACTTCATGTGTGGATTCAGATCAGCTTGCTCATTGACATAAGATTTTTTATTATTAATTATAATCAAATGAACATCAAGACAAATTACAGTCAAAACTTTAAATGAAGAATTAACAGAACAAATCACGTGTCAAAATGTAGACAAGGAAAATAATATATAGTATATTGCTGCACACTTCAAATAAAACCATGTATAGTTTATGTCAATAAAGTATATGTATCTATCTATCTATGTAGGAAGCCCCCTATCTAGCTATACTGTATGTTATATCAAATTCATAATTGGCTACAACAATTTATTTTCGAAGCTGAAACAACATGACACAACTTTGTTAGGCATTGATTTGTTTTTTGTTTCATTTAAATGCATCTAAAGACATTACCAGGGGCGTAGCTCCCTTTAGGCACTGTAGGCACGATGGAAAGTCCTTTATTAACGAATTTTATTACAATGACAAAACCTTAGAGACAGTCAGTAATTATTGTTACTTAGGTATTTAATATTAGATATAATGGTAGCTTTAATGTCGCCATCACTTCTCTAAAGCTAGGAAAGCATATTTTAAAATAAAGAAAACAATAGGATTAGACTGATAATCCTTGTAAACTTCTGGAAAAACTTTTTGATTCTTTAGTAGCCCCCATTCTCCTTTATTGCAGCGAAATTTGGGGTATTACCTCGACATTTAAAGACACTGATCCCTATGAAAAATTACATATAAAATTCATTAAAGAAATCTTGGGAGTTCTCTGTAAAGCCTCTAATGATGCATGTCGTTCCAAACTTGCTAGGCTGCCATTAAAAAATAAGATAATGTTATCCAGCATTAGACCATTTAATCACTTCAGAAGGAAGTGTAGTTCACCAAATATATAATGCTACGAAAATTAGCAACCCATGGGTAAAAAAGTTAAATAAATTATCATTCAAAATTTAGGTTTATCATATTTGTCAAACGTTAAGCTCACTATTAAACCACTTTTTGGTTTTATAAAACAAAGAATAATTGACCAGGGTCTTCAGGAACAACATGCAAATATTTCAGCATCTCCAAAATTAACATTTTTCCAGAATGTTTACATAATGAACGAACGTGCAGCTTATGTTGATGCTTTTAAGAAATAGATCAGATCGATCCTCATTATGTAAATTAAGAGTAAGTGCTCATAACCTTGCCATTGAAAGAGGAAGATATTTAAAAGTGCCCAGGGGTCAAAGAATTTGTGAAATCTGCAAAAGTGATGAAATTGAAAATGAACAGCCCATGCTACTACTTTGCAGAGGGTACTCCAATATCAGAGAGACTTTTGAATTCAAATTGTCCAAAATTTCTCAAAAAAGTAACACTTATATGTGCGATATGTATAAAATAAGGCTTATACTTAATAATAAATCTTCCACGGCACTTAAAATATCTTCCTCTTTCGTAACAAATTGTTTTATTGTGAGAAGTAATCTATTGCAATAGATTTTCATTATACATGTATTTTACATTCACATAAATGTTTGCATTTTATAACCATGTTTATCCATTCAGTCATTACCATTTATTGTAAATGCGTTTGTGCCAATAAAATATTGTATTGTATTGTATCTACCAGATCAGCCTGCGCTGTCTGCGCAGGCTGATCTGGCCGACAAATTCCGTCTTAGGGGATAGATGTAAAGAGTAGTGATTCCTGAAACAGAAAATCCACAGGGGGCGAAAAGTGTCTATCCGTTGAGTAGGCCTGTGTGGCATGCTTAGGCTGATCAGGGTCGATACTTTACGAAGAGTCCACAATTTGGATTTTCACACGAGACAGCCTACACATTGATTATTGCAAAGCTACGCCCCTGATTACCAATAGCACTTCAAAACCTAGGCACAAAACAAAATTATAGTTGAAAGTTAAAACTTACAAGATTGTAATTCAAGTTAATATACGTGGATTCAGTAAGTTTTTATCAGTAGTACGTAGCGTTTTAAACATCGCCCTCTCAAGACAAGTCTAAACATAGTCACCAATCTCACATATCGAATCTGAGCTAGCAGCATAAGACTAGAATAAAACATTTAAGCAAATTTCTCTATTCGTAATTGAAAGTATTATTTAATTTATTGTAGAGAGTTGAAAATATATTAGTATTATTTAATTTATTGTAGAGAGTTAAAAACATGTTATGGCAAAAGAAGAAAATATACTCGTCATTAGCAATTTCTATTTAAGACATGTTTTCAAAAGTAGTCTGCTCATATAAATGCATAGATCTGTAAGTAGGAAAAGGTGAAGTTGTAAGAACTCTATATGCCTAAGTGTTGTTGTGGTAGAGCATCCACCTCGCATGCAGTAGGTTGTTGGTCCGATCCCCTACCAAAGACTTATAGTTATAGATGGTAATAATGGCTGCCTTCCTTGGCGCTCAGGGTTGTGGGGTTAGAAGTACGACTGATTGGCAGATTTTATATCATTTATGAAGTTTTCAGGATATATGGACCAGCAGTACTTGTAACTAACCCAGGAAACGTCTTGATATAACTGAAAAATTGTTGAAAGCGGCATGAAATACGACAATCAATTAAGACTTTGAAGGGTGATTTTCATATGGCTCTACTCTTATCCTTAAAACATATTCTACCTTATTAATTCTATTTGGTCCCTAAGGCCTGCTGGTCCCCTCAGACCGCCTCGGTGGTGTTGTGGTAAAAAGTCCGCCTTGGGTGTGGGAGGTGGCAGGTTTGATCCCAGGCTGGGTAATACCAAAGACTTTAAAAATGAAAGTAATGGTGAACAGGGTTGCAGGGTTAGCATTACGACTGACTTGCTCGACGGTGTCAGGATAAATATGGACCAGTAGTACTGCTAACTTACCCAGGAAACACCTTGATATAACTTAAAAATTGTTGAAAGTGACATAAAACACCAATGAATCAATCATTGGACCCTCAGAGTTCTGTATGTGTCACAGTCTCTGTTCGGTTAGTCTTTCTTTCGTGTTTCCTATCTAACTTTTGACTACAAACAGACATCTCTTCTTTTGTAGAATTTGTCAAGTTTTAGTTTTGAGATCTTGCATTTATCATTATTGGCATAATTTACAACATGTATACGTATGTTCAAGGCAATCCAATTTTATTGCGATAACTATTTTCACAAAAGAATTTAAGCCTTTCCCCCATATTTGGACACTTTCTGACGCCTCTTAAGCAGACGCCTTTTGAAAATGTTGAGGTTAAAGGAGAAATTTTTCATAACAAGTTTTAAACTTTCATTTATAGGGATGTTACCATATCTTCAATCCAATGTTTTCAAAGTCGTCTGCTGCATTATTGTTGTATGTGGAAAAGGGTTTAACAAATATTACTGTATGCCCTCGACATTTACATCCTAATCTTATAGTTAATAAGTTATAGTGGACTCTGAATGGAGCTTAGTTTAAGTTTAAGCTCCTTTATTTTACCTTGATTGTAATTTGTAAATAAGCTTTCAGCTTATATAAGTCACGCTCAATGTCTGCTTCCTGGAGACATAACCAGTACCCTTGCCACTTGTGTGGAAAATTCGTAAATACAGAACCTGATCATCACAGGTTTTGAACCTGGGACCTTTCGTATGAGAGGTAGATGCTTGAGCAATGAACTCGTGGAGCTTGTCAAGACTGTATAGATTATATTTATATCATTAAAATATATGATTAAATTTTCCAAACAACTTTCTACACTTGAATTCCCCATGGTTGCATGCAAGAGCCAGAACTGTAGGTCAAGGTTAAAGGTCAAAACTAGAGCTTGTCCAGACTATGCACTTAGTACATAGATAGTTTGCCTTGAAATGGCAATTGTTTTCTGAGCAAGAGCAAGTTAACATCAAAGTATTGTTAAACAACTTCGCAGACTTGTCAACCTTAAAATGACAATTGTTTTCTGAGCAAGAGCAAGTTAACATCAAGTATTGTCAAACGACTTCACAGAGTTGTTTACCTTGAAATGACAATTATTTTCTGAAAACTGAAGACTCGTTGGGTCAAGATTGCTTCTAGGTCAAAATGGGTTAAATGGAGCTTATCCAGGGAGATGACATTTAGAGTGATAAATATTTGTTTATATGAAATGGGAAAAGTTAGTTTAAACTTTTAACGCTTTCCAATATAGAATCTACAACACATCTGCAGCAGACAACTTTGAAAACAGCGCAGGAAAAATATGGAAAATCTTTATTTATAAATGAAAGCATAATCATTGAAAAAACTTTGTGACCAAAGACGGAAATGCTCATTGTGAAAATGTTTTCAAAAGTCGTTACTGCAGATGCTTTAACCCTTTCCCACATCAAGACATCAGCAGAAATAAAATTGATATTTTTATAACTTTGTGACAAAAGTTACTGTAGTAGGAAGCAATATCACCTGTTGCTACAATGTTTTCAACTCTATAAAAGTTATATCTTTTCATTTCTAGAGATTTTGTCTGCTGCAGATATGTTGTATTTTGGAAGAGTCAAAACGCATAGATCTGCTTGTGGGAAAGATATATAAAAATATGTAAAAGCCGTCTGCTGCAGAGGCGTCAGAAAGCGTCTATATGAGGGAAAGGGTTAACCACAATATAGAAGGAAGTCTTGGTAAACCACAATATAGAAGGAAGTCTTGGTAAACTACAATATTATCCACAATTGCATCAAATTGTAAAATGAAGTTAAAGTACAATTATTTAGGGCACAATTTAGTATTTCATTTTTGAGTTCTGTACCTTTACAGTCTGTCTTTCTGTCATCCGTCACAACTTTACTGTTCATATCATCTTCATGGCACTGTGAAGTATTTATATATTGATACTTGAAACACTGCTGAACAGGCGTCTCTGGCCATGCCCAGTGGAAAGACTCTTTTTGAATGGACTGTTTGTGTGAATTCTATTGGGGGGTCCTAATTTAACCCTTTTCCATATTCAGAAGAATGTTTTGTGCGATCCTGATGCCAGACAGCCAGGAAACACATGGGTAGATTAACCCTATTCCACCTGCATAAGTATTTTAACAAATATAATGTAGCAGACGAATTTTGAAAACATGGTGCCAGAAGGAGAAATCGCTCATGAGCAATTTCTCCTTTTTCCCCAATGTTTTCAACTCTATTCATTGATTTAACTTTTATTTTAATGTTTTCATATTCGTCTACAGCAAATTTGCTGTATGTACTATGTAGGAAATGGTTCACTAGCTTCCATGATAAAACTGTAATACTGTTGAGACCCCTTTTACACTTTTTGATGCAGTCACTGCAGACGACATTTGAAAACATTGTGGCTAAAGGAGAAACGACAATTCTGCAGCAGACGACTTTGAAGATATTTTGTCAAAAAATAGAAAATCTTTATAATTGAATGGATAACCTATGACTAAAAGTGGAAAACATTGTGGTAAAAGGAGAATTTGCTTGTTTTGAGCAATTTCTTCTTTTGTCTCTATGTTTTCAAAAAGCTGTCTGCTGTAAAGGCGTCAGAAAGCGTCTATATGAGGGAAAGGGTTAAAACCTTGTGAATACTAGGACCAACTTTTTATCCAATCTTCATGAAAGTTCATCAGAACATTTGATTTAGCTCCATAAAATTGAAAATTGGTTAATGAGGGGTCGTAAACTTGATCACTAGGTTAAATATTACGATAACCGTGTCTGCATATATAATTTATTTGACCTTCTTGTAAGATTGTAAAACAATGTCTTTGTAAAACCTTGGGTTAATTAGAAACTTGGTTGCCAAAAAATATGTGAACTCATATTTTTGCCTAGATTTTCTTTATGTGAGAAAGGATTAAAAGTGTAAAAGGGGTCTCAACAGTATTACAGTTTTATCATGGAAGCTAGTGAACCATTTCCTACATAGTACATACAGCAAATTTGCTGTAGACGAATATGAAAACATTAAAATAAAAGTTGAATCAATGAATAGAGTTGAAAACATTGGGGAAAAAGGAGAAATTGCTCATCATGAGCAATTTCTCCTTTTGGCACCATGTTTTCAAAATTCGTCTGCTACATTATATTTGTTAAAATACTTATGCAGGTGGAATAGGGTTAATCTACCCATGTGTTTCCTGGCTGTCTGGCATCAGGATCGCACAAAACATTCTTCCCAAGCAACTGGCTACCTTCCCACACAAACGAATGATTCTAGTAACAATGACTTGAAAACAAAATAATTTTGGACATGTATACTCTTTTTAAGGAAGTTCAGTGCTAAAATTGTTATTGTAGCTTCATGATACATTGCTTACTAATCAATAACAGGTCAACACAAATTCATGACTCTTTGTTTTACTTTCAGATGACTTTTTTGAAGACCACACACTAAAACAGATGTCGAACCTATTTATGACACATGCACACATGTATAAACCAATGAAATGTGATGGATAATGGGAAATCTTTCCTTGATGTTATAGAGTAAGTACAGGAATGAGGATTAACACTTTTCCAAATTTAGATGCTTTCTGACACCTGGTCAAGTCCCAGTAGCTCAGTCGGTAGCGACGCAGGCTGTCAATCCAGGGGTTCATGAGTTTGAAACCCCAGCTCAGCTAAAAGTCTGTGTCTATTGACAAAAGACACTACAACAAGAGTCACTCGTCTTCAACCAATGGGCTATCAGACTATGTGGAAAAGCAGCTAATTGCTTGGAAAGTTTTGAGTGGAATACTGTTGTGACAGTGAGGAAACTCATGAGTAGTTGAACTGGCTGCCATGATATGACTGAAAAATTGTTAAAAATGGCGTTTTCAAAGTAATTTGCTACATATTTGTCCTATGGGGTAAAGGGTTAAGAATTTTTGGCAGGCATGAAAGATGATATTGGTCCTATACCTTGTATTTACATTGAGATAAAAATATAAAAGGTATGAAACCAATACCGCCCCACCTGCTGGAGCTCAAGAGGTCCATTCACTCAAATCATTTAAACCCATTTAGCAGCCTCTTGCGGTTCAAGCATTTGTATTGAGCGTTCCCCAGCCACAAGGGTATAAGTAATAATTTAGCTTTCCTTAAATAAGACAACCGAAGATGCTTTTGCAGTCAACTCCCTTTTCCCACATACAACACAGCTTTCAAACATCCAGACAAAACTATAGGTCTACATTTCTACAAATAAAAGAATAATTAATGAATAGAATTGATAACAATGTGACAGTAGTACTTTTTAGAAGTTTTGAAAATGTTTTTAAATGGTTTTTAATTTTAACCCTTTCCCTCATATAGACGCTTTCTGACGCCTCTGCAGCAGAAAGCTTTTTGAAAACATAGTGACAAAAGAAGAAATTGCACAAAACGTGCAATTTCTCTTTTTGTCACAATGTTTTCCACTTTTTAGCTCGCCTATTCGAAGAAATAGGGGAGCTTATGTTATCACCCCCGGCGTTGGCGTTGGCGTTGGCGTCCGCGTTGCCAGCTTGGTCAAACCTTTGCGTGCAAGGCCTTTTCTCAGACACTGTGTATGCTGTTGCTTTGAAACTTCACACACTTATTCAGGATCATTAGGGGACCTTGTATGTCAAGGTCCCATAACTCTGGAATGGATTTTGACTGAATTGTGCCCCTTTTTGGACTTAGAAATTTGGTCAAACCTTTGCGTGCAAGGCCTTTTCTCAGACACTGTGTATGCTGTTGCTTTCAAACTTCACACACTTATTCAGGGTCATTAGGGGACCTTGTATGTCAAGTCCCATAACTGTGGATGAATTTTGACTGAATTGTGCTCCTTTTTCGACTTAGAATTTTGGTCAAACCTTTGCATGCAAGGTCTTTTCTCAGACACTGTGTATGCTGTTGCTTTCAAACGTCACACACTTATTCAGGGTCATTAGGGGACCTTGTATGTCAAGTCCCATAACTCTGGAATGAATTTTGACTGAATTGTGCCCCTTTTTCGACTTAGAATTTTGGTCAAACCTTTGCGTGCAAGGCCTTTTCTCAGACACTGTGTATGCTGTTGCTTTGAAACTTCACACACTTATTCAGGATCATTAGGGGACCTTGTATGTCAAGTCCCATAACTCTGGAATGGATTTTGACTGAATTGTGCCCCTTTTTGGACTTAGAAATTTGGTCAAACCTTTGCGTGCAACGCCTTTTCTCAGACACTGTGTATGCTGTTGCTTTCAAACTTCACACACTTATTCAGGGTCATTAGGGGACCTTGTATGTCAAGTCCCATAACTCTGGAATGGATTTTGACTGAATTGTGCCCCTTTTTCGACTTAGAATTTTGGTCAAACCTTTGCGTGCAAGGCCTTTCCTCAGACACTGTGTATGCTGTTGCTTTCAAACTTCACACACTTATTCAGGATCATTAGGGGACCTTGTATGTCAAGTCCCATAACTCTGGAATGGATTTTGACTGAATTGTGCCCCTTTTTGGACTTAGAAATTTGGTCAAACCTTTGCGTGCAAGGCCTTTTCTCAGACACTGTGTATGCTGTTGCTTTCAAACTTCACACACTTATTAAGGGTCATTAGGGGACCTTGTATGTCAAGTCCCATAACTCTGGAATGGATTTTTTTCAAACATTTGGATTTTTTTTCTTTTTCTTTTCTTGTATTTTTCAATTTTGCGTTTAGCTTTAATAACGTTAAAGTTTCGATTTTTTTTTTCTTCAATAAGTACTGGTTCTAGGGCTTTCATATTTTTTTGGGTAAAACATTTGTTTTTTGCTGGATTTTGAAAATTGGGCATAGCTTCTTCATATTTTGTTGGATTAATTTCATTTTTTTTTTAATTTTCTTGTATTTTTGAACTTTGAGCATTATTTTTTTTTTTTTTTTTTTTCTTCTGGAATTTTAGAACTTTGTGTTCAGCTCTATTTTTTTTTTTAAATTTCTTGTATTTTTTAATTTTTTTTTTTATTATTTCTTGTTTAAAAATAATTGTGTTTAGCTCAATGTTAGAGTTTTGTTTACTTTTTGTCTTTTACACTTGCCTTGATAGTCAAAGCAGGGGACACAGTGAGACATTTAATTACGCGTAATTCTTGTCTTTCTTTTGTAAATTCAATTTCAACTGAATTATTCCACTTTTGGATTTTGGACTTTATACCCATGCTATAACTGTTCTGAAGTAGGCCCTGATAGACGATATCCCTGATAGGCGAGCTATATTGTCCTCCGACAACTCTTGTTGTCATAGGTTATCCATTCAATTATGGAGATTTTCTATGTTTTAACAAAATACGTTAAACGTCGTCTGCTGCAGAATTGTCATATGAGGGAAAGGGTTAAAAGTCAATTGCTGCTGATGCCTCCACAGATCAACCTTGTCATTGTGGTGTCTTTGCATGGTCAAATTTTGCAAAGAAATTGCCTGGCCTTGTTTTGCCACAATGATTTTGAAATTAAAGGGAATAGTGTTATTGTGTGGCTACTGAGAGAACTATGATGCTCAGTTATAGCTCCTTGTAATAGTTTTCAAGATATACACATTATTAACTTGTTGGGAATGTGTCCAGGGGAGCTTCATAAATGTTGTCACCCTACCCTGTCTTTGGTGTTGGTGGGGAAAACAACAAGTTCAAGTTTTGATCAGTACACAGCTACTACTTCCAATCAACCTTCTGCATGGCAAGCTATGCTGTTCCTGACAGCTTTTTATTCTGTCAGGGGATAACACATTAGCAATCTAAAATTGCATAACAGGTTAACCCTTTCCCTCATACGTCAATTCTGCAGCAGACGACATTGAACATATTTTGTCAAAAAATAGAAAATCTCTATAATTAAATGGATAACCTATGTCTAAAAGTGGAAAACATTGTGTCAAAAGGAGAAATTGCTCGTTTTGAGCAATTTCTTCTTTTGTCACTATGTTTTCAAAAAGCCGTCTGCTGCAGAGGCGTTGGAAAGCGTCTATATGAGGGAAAGGGTTAATAGATCAATTACAGTCTTTTATAATTGTTTTCCTTTTTCTTGCAGTGATGACTTATTTGGTCAAAATGCTGCAAGTGAGGTAAGTCAAATGTTTTCCTTCATACAACAAGTAATGCTTACAAAATATTTCATTGAAAGGTGGTGAAACATAAAGAAGCCTCATTTTTAGCTCCACTGGCTGAAAGCCAGTCTAGCTTATGTCATGGCGAATTGTCTGTCGTGCGTGCTTACGGCCATCCGTAAACCTTTTGCTTCAAACGACTTCTCCTACGTAACCACTTGGCAAATCGGGATGAAACTTCATAGGAAGCATCCTCTCAACACTCCTGAATACCATCAAATTTGTTGGATCTATACAAAATTATGGTTTCAATGGCAACAGAAAGTAAAACATAGTGAAAACTTACAAAATCGTCTCCTCCAAAACTGTTTGGCTGATTTTCAAATAATTTTATAGAAATGATCATTGGATGACCCTCTATCAGATTCCTTCAAGCCATGTTGATTGGTTGAAAAACATGGCAGCATGGGGACAGGGCTATTTTGCCTTATATGGCTATAGTGAAAACTTAAAAAATCTTCTCCAACGAAAGTGTCAGCCTAATTTTCAAATAATTTTGTAGAAATGTTCCTTGGATGACCCTCTATCAGATTCCTTCAAGCCATGTTGATTGGTCAAAAAACATGACCGCCATGAGAGGGCGGGGCTATTTTTTCAAATAATTGGGTAGAAATGTTCCTAGGGTGATCCTCTATCAGATTCCTGCAAGCTGTGTTGATTGGTAAAAAACTATGGCTGTCAGGTGGCGGCGGCTATTTGCTTTATATGGCTATAGTGATAACTTAAAAGATCATCTCCGACGAAAGTATCTGGCCGATTTTCAAATAATTGTAGAAACGTTCCTTGGGTGACTATCAGATTTCACCAAGCCATGTTGATTGGTCTTAAAATATGGCTGCCAGGGGGCGGGGATGTTAGCCTTATGTTGACTTTTAAAAAAGGGAAAACTATAAAAATCTTCTCCTCCAAAACTGGGGGGGGGGGGGGGGGGGGGGGGGGGGGGGGGGCCGATTTTCAAATAATTTTGTAGAAATGTTCCTTGGGTGACTGGCCTCTTGGTCCTCTTGTTCATCCAATCATCATAGGGGTTCATCGGAAGATTTATTCACATCAAATCCCAGTCAGATTCGAAAACTGGGTCATATGGGGTCAAAGACTATGTCACTTAGCCAAATGTTATAAAAAACATTGTGAACAAGCTGCAGGTCTCATTTTCTTGTTTCTTGAAAAATCATCAATGCATTAATGTCCATCAAATCCCAGTCATGTGGGGTCAAAAACTAGGTCACATTTTGTCCTTTATCTGTCGTCCATCATCAACAATTGCCTTGTTTAATTAACACTCTAGAGGCCACAAGTTTTGCTTCATCAGCTTGAAATTTTGTCAAAATGTTTGTCTTAATGATATCTAGGTCAAGTTCGAATATGGGTTATATTGGGTAAACAACTAGGTCACTAGGTCAAATTGAAGGAAAATCTTGTTAACAATTTATTGCTTTGTGTATTTCAACAGATGTTCAACTGGGCAGATGAGTTCCTTGGTGACAATGAAATGGATATATCTGGAAGTGTTGCCGCGGAGTCGGGTAACTTAGCAACCAATACTCCATCCAATATTCTCCTCACCTCTTCAAACTATGCTGCCACCTCATCTATTCCTGCACAGACTGTTTCCTTAGCAACGACCCCTTTCCTGCAGACCTCTTCTATGACTGTTCCAGAACAGCAGGCAACTGTGATGCCCACTATGATTGGACAGACCATCGTAAACCCATTACAAAATATCTCTGGACAGCCTGGGTAAACTACCTTCTTGACTTTCAATCTCCCCCATTATTTCCTTTTACTAATGACATTTGACCTCTTAACCCTTTTCCACATGTATACAACAAATCTGCTGCAGCAGACGACTTTGAAAACATACCCACACAAATATAACTTGAAAACTTTGGGGTAAATGGAGAAATTGCTCATCATGTGCAGATTTCTGACGCCTGTGGCAAAAGGAGAAATTGCTCATAATTAGCTTTCCATATTTTTGCCTAGATGTTTTAAAATATGTTTGCTGCAAACTTCAACTTTGTTGTATGTTGGAAAGGGTTAATATTGATTGGCTCTTAATACAATATTCATCTGATCTTTAGTCTTTTTAGAAATGTATAGCAAATTTTGCATGCACAGTAGACAGGCTTTATAGCTGTGTCTTTCTCTCTTTTATAGAAATCTCAAGCATTTAATACTTTAATATAACTTACTAGTGACTTTTGCTTGATAAACAGCAGGCTTTGTGATATCTCCTTACCT
>JASEVX010000001.1:207764416-207868078 GCA_031761405.1 Serripes groenlandicus | reverse complement strand
CTAGGTCAAGTTCGAATATGGGTTATATTGGGTAAACAACTAGGTCACTAGGTCAAATTGAAGGAAAATCTTGTTAACAATTTATTGCTTTGTGTATTTCAACAGATGTTCAACTGGGCAGATGAGTTCCTTGGTGACAATGAAATGGATATATCTGGAAGTGTTGCCGCGGAGTCGGGTAACTTAGCAACCAATACTCCATCCAATATTCTCCTCACCTCTTCAAACTATGCTGCCACCTCATCTATTCCTGCACAGACTGTTTCCTTAGCAACGACCCCTTTCCTGCAGACCTCTTCTATGACTGTTCCAGAACAGCAGGCAACTGTGATGCCCACTATGATTGGACAGACCATCGTAAACCCATTACAAAATATCTCTGGACAGCCTGGGTAAACTACCTTCTTGACTTTCAATCTCCCCCATTATTTCCTTTTACTAATGACATTTGACCTCTTAACCCTTTTCCACATGTATACAACAAATCTGCTGCAGCAGACGACTTTGAAAACATACCCACACAAATATAACTTGAAAACTTTGGGGTAAATGGAGAAATTGCTCATCATGTGCAGATTTCTGACGCCTGTGGCAAAAGGAGAAATTGCTCATAATTAGCTTTCCATATTTTTGCCTAGATGTTTTAAAATATGTTTGCTGCAAACTTCAACTTTGTTGTATGTTGGAAAGGGTTAATATTGATTGGCTCTTAATACAATATTCATCTGATCTTTAGTCTTTTTAGAAATGTATAGCAAATTTTGCATGCACAGTAGACAGGCTTTATAGCTGTGTCTTTCTCTCTTTTATAGAAATCTCAAGCATTTAATACTTTAATATAACTTACTAGTGACTTTTGCTTGATAAACAGCAGGCTTTGTGATATCTCCTTACCTTTATTCTAAAGGTTATCTGTTTTGACCGGGTCCAGAAACTTTTGATAAACAAAAGAAAATATTAGAATTCTTACAATGTTTTTAATTTTGTCTTTTGCTGAGGTATCGAAAGTCTGCTGTATCTTGGAATGAGTCGGTCACTAGATATTATTGGCAATTTCTCCTTTTGCCACAATGAGTTCAAAAGCCGTCTGCTGCATATGCATCAGAATGTGTCTACATGTGGGAAAGATATCAGAAGCTTTGAGTATCCTGTAAAATGATTATGACTGAAACTCAATATTATAAGTACCGTTCATCAGTTTGATCGAAATTACAATTGTTGTAAGTCGTCAGTAAGAATATGCAGCTAACAGCTCTTGAATAAATAGCACACATAGACCAAATCTGCAACAGACACAATTTGAAAATATCTTGGCAAGATTATGTAAAGTCACCAAAAATAAATGAATATTTATTGAATGGAGTTGTAAAAACATTGCAAAAGAATTTGCTCATTTTGAGGAATTTTGAACATTTGCCAAAATATTTTCTTTAGTTATATTTAAGTTTGCTTCAAAATACTTTATCATGTTGGAAAGCATTTATTTCAAAGAATATACTGATTGGAAATACGTCAATGGGTTAAACAGTATGTCACACGTGCAAAGCAGTTGGACTATTTGACATATTTAACATATTACACATTTATCTTTCAGATTGAATACCCAAGTAGTTCAACAAGGAAATCAGCAATACATATTAAAGACAGCCAATGGTAATCAGATACAGCTTACACATAGTCAACTACAACAGCATTTACTACAACAACAGCAAAACTCCGCCCAGCCAATTCAACAAGTCACCAGCCCATCCGTTTCTACGTCATCATTATCCATGTTGAACCGATCCATTACGCCAAATGCAGGTGGTCTCTCAACTGTCTCTTTTGGTCTCAATCCATCCCAGTTTAAAAGCTCAAGTCCGGGGCCCAATGTAAATATAGTTCACCTGCCAGGTAATATTCAAGCACAAACACAGCAACCCCAGCCTACTCAACAGTTTCAGATAGCTCCGGGAACGTTCCTGCAGATCCCCGGAGGAACGCAGAGCATAGGGAATACCAGTATTGTACAGGGTCAGCCGACAATAATCACTGGTCAACAGGGTACGCTCATGAATACCCAGAATACAGTGATCCAGAACCCCAATGTGGTCAACGTGAATGTGGCCACTCACCAGTCAGTCTTGTGTAATAATCCCGCCCAGCAGCAACATCAGCAGCAACAGAGACTGACCAACCTACAGGTTCCAACACAAAATCCATTCAACATACAGGGTAAGACAATAATGAATACACAAACATTATGGAATCTATATGAGCATGATCCCTGATTTGATTCCAATAGAGCGGGGGTCAAAATTTGGGACTCGCTATACACTAAACTCGATGTCCTGTTGGCTTCTGTGACTATTAGCTTACAGCAGATCATTATCAGCCTACAAGGTAGATCTTGGTCTACATTTGTCGTTTAAACACTAAGATTGGATTTGGAATCCAATCTTAGGGTATAAATGCTGTATGCGAAGATTATATTCAGAGTTGATAACTTGCTATCAAGTCTCGGTTTGTTGGTTCTTTATCAAAGTATTCACCTATAGCAGTGAAAAGTTAAATGTAATATAGCATATGTTCCATTCATTAGTACCATATAAAGATTTCTCTTAATGCAGACAACTTCAAATGTGTGTCCGCAAAACAAACCTAGGAGTTCTTGAAATGAATGACAATTGATCAGAGCTCTAGATAAGGGGCGTTTTGCATGTTCTAAAATCCTTATTTGACTCTCTAACCTAATGTTGTGGGTACTCAATTTTTTTTTTTATTCTTTTGAGTACCCACAGCATAGGGTTTCCTTTAATAATAAGAGAGAAATTGTGGGGGAAAAGCTTAATACCCCCTCCTTATCTTGACCTCTGAATTCATCCTTTCCCACATACAGACACATTTTGACGTCTGCAGCAGACGACTCTTGAAAACATTGTGACACACTCAATAATAAAATATCTATATACAGAGATTTGCCATATTTTTGCCCAGATGTTTTCAAAGTCTGCTGCAGATTTGTTATATGTGGGAATTGGAGAGTTGAGAACACTTAGAATATTTAGTCAAGAGAGTTTTCTCCATCTACTTCTGGGATGATTCTTTGGTTTAAGAGCAAACAAGGGAGATCGTAATCAGAGTGCATGGTGGTGCAAGGATGTCTGGATCTTCTCTAAATCTTCACTAAATCCCAACCTAAAGGTCCCTGGTTCGAATCCAGTGATGAGCGGGTTCTGTCTTTGGGATTTTTCCACACAGACGGCCCGAGTACTGGTTAGCTCTCTCAGCTTGTTTTGCAATCGATGTAAAATAAATTAGTTTCAACTCAACTCAACTAAAAAGTCATTTGATGTTCTCAAACATATAATATGAATATAGCAGATCGTGGTGGAGAAATGCAACTGTGTCATTTGACCATTCTAGCTGAGCCCCAGTAGCTCAGTTAATAGTGACGTGGGCTGTCAATCCAGGGTTTGTGAGTTCAAACCCCAGCTCTGCCGACATTCTTTCCATTGTTTGACATAAGTCAATGCAACACACTTCATTTGTCTTCCAAAAATGGACTTCGTCTTTGTGAAAAAGCGGGTCAGTTGCTTGGAAAGACTGTTGTGTAGGGTACTGGTATGAGAAGGCCAGGAAACATATGATTATCATTAGACGAAATGGCCATCTTGATATGACTGAAAAATTGTTAAAAATCATTTGACCATGTTGATTTCAGGGACTTTAATTCAGACGGCTGAAGGCAAAAGTATTCTAATTCCCAGTCAGAACCTTGCTCAACCTATCAACATTCAACAACTCTCCATGGCTCAGCCGCAGGCTCAAACCCAGAACACCGTAGGGAATATGATCCAGCTAGCACAGCCACATGTGGGATCGGACAACAGTCAAAACCAGGGTCAGTTCATCCTCTACTTTTTATCAGATTAAAAAAGGCAGAGGTATATTCTATGGGAGCCATAATATGGTGTCCGGATTTTGAGTTACATCACAAACACTGTGGTGTCCTCTTTTGTAATATTTGACTTTTGTCAAATTAAATGCTATATATATGTTTAGAACAATATCTAAAGCTGTTAAATTCTAAATGACAAAATAGATTTTATCTTTAAATAAAGAGAAATGTGGGTTTTAAATTGTATTGTTAGTAACACAGGACACCATATAATAAATCAATTTTATGAAGATTATGCCTAGTTAAATTTGTTTAGATCTAATTTACATTTTCACCATCTTTATTTGGAATTATTTCAATAAATAAATGGTTTATTTAGTGAAATAATTAATAGTATACAACTAGATAAAGAATGGTGTAACAGGACACAAACTGGTGTGTAACAGGACACAAAATGATGTAACTGGACACTTATTCAATTGTATTGTTAGTAACACAGGACACCATGAAATAAATCAATTTTATGAAGATTTTGCCTAGTTGAATTTGTTTAGATCTAATTTACATTTTCACCATCTTTATTTGGAATTATTTCAATAAATAAATGGTTTATTTAGTGAAATAATTAATAGTATACAACTAGACAAAGAATGGTGTAACAGGACACAAACTGTTGTGTAACAGGACACAAAATGATGTAACTGGACACTAATTGTGCACTTCATATAAGTGTGTAACAGGACACCTTAGAAAAAAATAAACAAATCATATAATAGCATAAACATTTTCAGTATAAATAATTCTCCAGTTAAATTAAAATATACTAATCATGCAAATATGTATTTATTACGTAAGCAAAGTGCTTATGGAGGTAGAATATGCTTTCCAGGACAGTCAACGTTACAAGGCAAAAGAGACAAAATTCGCGATTTTTTTTTCCCCAGTCAAAAATAATAACAAGTTCTTCGTAGTGAATTAAATAGGTTCGCAAACATCTCTGGACAATTTAAATAACGAAATAGGAAGTTACTACGCATTGCGATACATTATAAGCAACCATTGATGATCGCAATTGGCTTGGTGGCGGCGTAACAAAATTTCAGAAGTCTGACTGTCATTTTCGAGCCGCCATTTTAAAACACTCTTGTCGTAAAACGTCTCTAACTGTCGTAAATTGTTGCGATGTTTAATGTCGTAAATAGAACAGCCAAAATTTAGTTTCCTCCTAGGTGATCGACGAAGCATTTATTAATTATAACAAAATAATAGGGCGTAACAAAAAAAGACACCATTTTGATAAACATATTTTGACTCCCTGTCAAATAAAAGATATCTGTCCCAGAACAACATGTTTACGACATTAACAAAGAATGTAAGTGATCACGTGATTTGAATGCAATGAAAATATGGTTATCGGTCCAGGTTTCGAGTTTTGATGCTATTTAGACGTGATGTAACTTGGTGGACACATTCGTTACGCCAATGTCTAGGATTTTATATTCAAATCAAAATCATATTTACGTCGCTCTATTAAATCTTAAAGTTATATTTACAAGTAATTTGTTAAATTATTATTTCACACATATTAGTTTCCAAACTTTAAATATAAAGAAAAACAGTTTGTTTTGGTTTTCAAAAAGTCCTTCCATGCCTTTGTCGGGAAGGACACGGCGAAAATGCTCAAGAAAAGTATTAATTAAAGGAGTTTATCAGTTCTTTCAGAAATCAATAGCATATTATTTTATAGATTTAGTAGTTTCTAACAGTTTGTGACATGCTGTTAAACTATAAAACACATAGTTCTTCAAATAAAGGAGAATAAATAATGACTCTGTGATGTAACACAAAATCCCGGACACCATATTATGGCTCATCATGGTTCTTACTTAAATTTTACCCAAACCAATGACACCCTAAGATGCTTATCCTTTGGTGAATGTGTGTAATTGCTCATAACTTTTAAGTTTGTTTTCACCCTTTTCCCAGATACAACAAATCTGCAGCAAACAAATGATAACAAAAAACCGGGTTAAAGATATATGGTAAAATAAATGAAATTTACATGGTTAAAGTTACTCTTGATGTGCAGGTCATGTGTTCCTTTGGAACTGTTGCATATTATCAGAATGCTTGAAGGACATGGGTAACCCATGTAATTTGAATGTTTCCAGGTGTTCTGCTGATTTGTTGTATGTGGCAAATTGATAAACCCATGTATTTTGAATCTTTCCAGGTGTTCCGCAGATTGTGTTGAACAATCAAGGTCAACAGATCCTGGTGCAGCGAGCTCCTACCCCTAGTGGACATTCCCAAAATATTATTGTCAGAACCACCCTTGGTCAGCCTGGCTTAGTTCAGATACAGCAGAGGCCCGGCCAGACATTACAGGTATCTATTTAAAAAACACATTTTTCAGCTCACCTGAGCACGATGATTTGGGAAAGCTATTGTGATCACTCATCGTCCGTCATTGTGTGTCTGTTCACATTTTCCTGCAAACAACCTCTCCTCCTAAACCAATGACCCAAATTCAAAATAATTTGATAGGAATAAGCCTTAGGTGTTCCTCTTTCAAAGTTGTTTAACCCTTTCCCTCATATAGACGCTTTCTGACGCCTCTGCAGCAGACGGCTTTTTGAAAACATAGTGACAAAAGAAGAAATTGCTCAGAACGAGCTTTTAAGAATTTTATTTATGTAGAACTTGGTTGCTGCAGAATCAGAAAGAAAAATGCCAAATATATTTTTGTCTAAAAGTACAGGGGATGTTGCCTGTTTGCCTTGTATGCATCTATACAGAGTAAGAACATTTAAAAACTATTCAATTTCTATTCAATCAGGTGAGCAATTTAGGACCATCATTGTCCTCTAATTTTATATTTAATTTTGCGTTTAAATATCCAACATAAAAAAAACCAATCCAAGATAGAACCCTTTATGAAAGAGGAATATTGCACAACAAATCATCCTTGGTCAAGTTATTGAGTGAATGATATAGTTTGTGTAATGACAGTAATGCTGTGTTTATGAACGTTTTTCAGGCTAATACTGGAAGTAATCAGCAATTGAAGATAGTCCAGCAACCTGCTCAGAGTCAGACAGGGGTCCCTATGATCAATATTGGTGGACAGAATATCTCTTTTCAACAACTAACTGGTCAATTAGGAAACCTCCAAGGGCTACAGGTCATCCAACAACAACAGCAACAACAACAACAGAACCAACAGCAAAACACTCTCACATCACAAGGTCAAATCATACAGCCTGGTCAAATAACACTTCAACAGCTACAACAGCTACAAAACAGTCAAGGTCAAGTTACCTTACAGCCACAAACAGTGCTTAACACCACTTCTAGTCATTTGGGTCAGCAAAATAGGTCAACAACGCCTGTTCAAACCTCTCAAGGGCAGGTGACATTTCAGCGAGGGCAGGTCTCCATGCAACAGAACTTGTCGGGTACCTCTATGCAGTCATTAAATAATGTTTCTATGCATCAACAGAATCAAATAAACTCACAAGTTCAAATTGCAAGTAATAAGCCGACTAGAGTTGTGCAAACGTCTCAAATGAGTACGGAAAGTGCAAAGAATGCTCAGGCTCAGATTTTACTTCAACAAATTAAGCGCAGTTTGAAAATGAACAATCCAAGTGATTTCACGTCTAGTTCGGAGAGTCCTCCTAATGTTAACTTAATGTTGTTGAAACAAGAGAACATGGATAAGATGCAATTCTCCCAGAGTAAAATGGCAGGATCCAATGATCCACTTTCCAATTATGTTCGATCTACACCTCCGCCCCCTCCAAATGTTAACTTGATGGTGGTGAAGCAGGAGAATATGGACAAAATGCAGTTTTCCTGTGCTACATCTTCTCCTAATTTCCCATTTCAAGCAAGTGTTGTCAAAAAGGAGCCAGATTTAATAGAATCATTAGTGAAACAAGAAGTGCCATGTGCTGTTGTCACAACAGCCGATTTTTCCAATGTAACTTCGACTTTGTCCCAGTCTACTCCCATGTCCCTATTTATGTTGGGTAATAATGAACCAGTCGTTTCTAGTTCAAAATTACCAGTCTCCAGTTCTTCAATAACATTGAATGAAAATAGTGTAACAAATAATTCAAGCTCAAGTGACTTACAAAACAGTGCAGGATCAGGTGTGAATTCTTCAGTGGGACAAGGCAGACAGTCTGCCACCGTTCAAACCATTCACTTGCCACCCGAACTGCAGCATCAGTTTCAAAGGGTACAGTTGGAGATGAAAAATGTTCAAGCAGCAACAAATATGACTCCAGAACAAAAACAATTAAAGCTTCGACAGCTGCAAGTGTTTCAAAGGAAAATCTTGTTGAAAGGTCGTGTTCTGGCGACAACTAAGGCAGAACCGCATCATATCAAACAAGGATTAGCAGCATTATCCCAAACTGGACTTGGCTTAAATTCTTCAAGTTTGCCGCAAAATTCATCCTCGCCAGCATTATCTTCGAATGCAATTCCACAGAACTCGGCCATGTTAAGCAATAGTTCTAGTCAGATCCCGTCGAGTACAACTGTCAAAGATCTTCTGAAATCCATGGCCGCTTCAGATCAATCCATGACTCCGTCATCTAATACTCATCAACAGTTGACAGGCAACACTAACTCTATGGGACCAGGAGGTACGTATAGAGATGAGTGCCTCTCTAAGAAAACAAACATAAACATAATTATTTCACATGTGAACAAAGATTTGCCTGCCCATTCATGCAATTGATACCTTTTTGCAGAAGTTTCTTGAGTTCTTCCGTGATTAATTGATGAAGAGTGCAGGGCAAGATTATACTGTACTTAATGCCCTGAGTGATTTCTTTTCTTCACTGATCTGAAATGCCTTACGGTTGGTTTTCGTAGAGAGTTGTTCATAAATATTAACCCTTTCCCTCATATAAATGCTTTCTGACGCATCTGCAGCAGATGGCTTTTTGAAAACATGTCGACAAAAGAAGAAATTGCTCAAAACGAGCAATTACTCCTTTTGTCACCATGTTTTCAACTCAATTCAATAATTATACCCCCGGTTCCGAAGGAAAGGGGGGGTATACTGTTTTACCCATGTCCGTCCTTCCGTCCGTCCATCCGTCCGTAACACTTTCGTTTCCGGGCTATTTCTCTGCAACCGCTTTTTGGAATTTGATGAAACTTCATAGGAAGGATCACCACCAAGTGTAGATGCGCATATCGTGTTTGCGTTCCGGTTGGATTATTTTTCACGGAGTTATGGCCCTTTACCCATATGTATGACTAAATTCATTTCCGGGCTATTTCTCTGCAACCGCTTTTTGGAATTTGATGAAACTTCATAGGAAGGATCACCACCAAGTGTAGATGCGCATATCGTGTTTGCGTTCCGGTTGGATTATTTTTCACGGAGTTATGGCCCTTTACCCCTATGTATGACTAAATCCATTTCCGGGCTATTTCTCTGCAACTGCTTTTTGGAATTTGATGAAACTTCATAGGAAGGATCACCACCAAGTGTAGATGCTCATATCGTGTTTGCGTTCCGGTTGGATTATTTTTCACGGAGTTATGGCCCTTTACCCCTATGTATGACTAAATTCATTTCCGGGCTATTTCTCTGCAACCGCTTTTTGGAATTTGATGAAACTTCATAGGAAGGATCACCACCAAGTGTAGATGCGCATATCGTGTTTGCGTTCCGGTTGGATTATTTTTCACGGAGTTATGGCCCTTTACCCCACCATGAGGCTATGTATGACTAAATTCATTTCCGGGCTATTTCTCTGCAACCGCTTTTTGGAATTTTATGAAACTTCATAGGAAGGATCACCACCAAGTGTAGATGCGCATATCGTGTTTGCGTTCCGGTTGGATTATTTTTCACGGAGTTATGGCCCTTTACTCCACCATCAGGCTATGTATGACTAAATTCATTTCCGGGCTATTTCTCTGCAACCGCTTTTTGGAATTTTATGAAACTTCATAGGAAGGATCACCACCAAGTGTAGATGCGCATATCGTGTTTGCGTTCCGGTTGGATGATTTTTCACGGAGTTATGGCCCTTTACCCCACCATCACATATGTCTTTCAAAACATGAGCGGGGGTATCACTAGTGAGCAGTAGCTCACATATTTCTTGTTGTACTTTCATTTAAATTGAGTTTCCAATTTTTTTCCGGTATGTTTCAAAGACATCTGCTGTAGATTTGTTGTATGTGGGAAGGGTCAAAGGGTCTGTAGAGGAATACGCTTGACTTTTCCCTTCAATTTCTCTCTTATTTCTGTATAATATATGAGGCTTTATGTTTGTACTTGAATGAATAATCTCAATCTCAATGAGGCAATTTTCTTGAGTATCCATCAAATAGGATTGAGGAATTTAATATTTACTAACGAAGTTCAAATATGCCATTTATCTAGTGTTGGTCGTTATATGCTTGGACTTATGAATCTCCTACTAACCTTTTAATCTATTCCCTCATATGACATTTCTGCAGCAGACGACTTTGAACAAATTTTGTAAAAAAAAGAAAATCTCTATAATTGAATGGATAACCTATGACTGAAAGTGGAAAACATTGTGGCAAAAGGAGAAATTGCTCATTTTGAGCAATTACTTCTTTTGTCACTATGTTTTCAAAAAGCTGTCTGCTGCAGAGGCCTCAGAAAGCGTCTATATGAGGGAGCGGGTTAATGCAAACTACATGTAGTTCTACAGTTTAAACCCTTTCCCACATAAGATGAATCTGCAGCAGATGACCGAAAACATTTTGTCAAAAAAATGGAAACTCTATTATTATAAAGTTGAAAACTTTGTGGCAAAATCGTTTTTCATTGCAAGCTTTAATATAGAGTTGGTTGACTTTACAATCTACCCTCATGTAGGCGCTTTCTTATTCCTCTGCAGCAGACAGCTTTTGATAACATTGTGACAAAAGGAGAAATTGCCCGAAATGTGCAACAATGATTTCATCTTTTTTCAGTAATTATAGCTTCAATTTCATTTATAGAGATTTTCCATGTTTTGGCCAACATGCTTTTAAAGGAGTCTGCTGCAGGTTTGCTCTCTGTGGAAAGGGTTAAATACAAATATGTCCATGTATGAACAAATATAAGTTGTGTTAAATATTTCAGGTTTATCCTTCATGAATTCATCGACATCGTCCAGCCAAGCATTATCTGCATTGTTAGCCACATCCTCCTCTTCATTATCCACACCTTCTGTCACTCAAACCAATCAGATTTCAGCTACCTCCATGACTTCAAATGTCAATCTTGTTGAACAAGCTCCACCCCCACCACCACAAATACAGACTGCCATGGGTGTCAGTCAGAGCAATGTACCATCCAGTTCAGACATTTCCTCTGCCACCCCAGATACGGCTGTACCTACACAAATAAAGGTAGGAATAATTGTTTTCTGTATGCATACCAATTTCTCAATATACCCTTGTACAACTTAAGTTTATCAGTAGTATATAGGAATCACTGGGTTGGTCAGTCAGTTTCAACTACATTAGCTTGGTAACCACTGGTGTGTCATTTGTCTTCTACCAATGAGGTAGAGTCTGTGTTGGAATGTGTCTGCCTTGGGGAGGATAGCCCAAGGTTTGATCCATGATCAGGTCGTACCAAAGACTTAAAAAAATGGTAGCAATGGCTTCCTTCCTTGATGTTCATGGTTTCGAGGGATGCATCGGTGTCGGTAAAAATAAAACTGGTTGTATTGGTATACAAAATTACTAGGGATGGGACCGAGTACGCGAGTACCCGAGTACTCGGTCGGACGTCCGAGTACCGGTTATCAAAATAGGTATTCGAGTACTCGATTATTTATTTTTCATTTTTCTATCTTTCAACTGATAAAAGTATGTTAAAGTAAATAAAAACTTATAATGTATTGAATCTGTTTTTCTTATTGAGTTATTAAAGAAGTCGGTAAATCAGCGGTGAAGGTAAATCAAACAAACAGCTAACACCTTTTCGTCTGAAGATGGTACTTAATCCATTTTAATTGGCGATTTGATTGCAATCACGAGTCCTTTACGAACAACGTGACAAACAGGTAGTCAGCGATATCAATATAATCTCCAGTCAATTAGCAACCATATGTCAAACAACATGTCAAACAGGGAGGGCCGTCGGTTTTTCACACTTTCGTCGTAATAGTTGGCGACACGTTTTAAATTGGATAGTTGTAAGAAATACACATCAATATGATTCGATAAGAACTGTTGCAATTGTGTGAGTAATTGTTCGTTAAATCATCTATTCGAACGAAAGGAAAACAACAAAATTACAACCATGCCTCCTGCTAAATCCGCCGTCTGGAAACATTTCAAGCGCACAGCAGACGACAAGTCAGTTAAATGCATGTAGTGCACATATTACGGACACCAGTTATTTCGAAAACCGAATGAAAAAAAAACCATTCTGATTGTTGATTTATGTTCCTTATTTTCATAGATGATAAAAATATTATTTTATTACATGTATTGTTTATCATTCTTGGTATTGTTTTCCATCCACCATTTGACTTGCTCCCCCCCCCGCGACTTTAAAGAGATATACAGTCTGCACCAAACGTTTGGATGTTTACGCCAATGCAAATTCTGGATGTATTTGTTGAATTATTTTGTTTTCAAAAATAAAAACAACTATTTTTTTTCAAATATCAAATATTAAACATAGAGACGAAAACAAACGCATGTTTGTTCTTATAAAATCAATTCAAATTAAGTGCACGAGGACAATACTATTCTGAGAGACAAGACGTTTGATGAACGAATTTACACAATGTGATTTCTTGCGAGTACCCGAGTACTCGATCGGAAGAGTTCACGAGTACTCGAGTACTAATATCGGTACTCGTTCCCATCCCTAAAAATTACATAACTTGAATACAGTTAAGAGCAGCTTAAAACGCCATTCTAACAAATTTGTGTGAAAGGAGCCACTTGCCTGATGTTGTGTCGTGGAGCAGAACTGTAAGAAAAACAGGAAACACAAGAATGGTTGAAGTGGCTGCCATTCACTGGTTTCATCAGTCATTCATTCACTGTCGTGTATTGTACCTTTGGGATAAATTGAGAATATTAACCCTTTCTCACATATAGATGCTTTCTGATGCCTCTGCTGCAGACGACTTTTGAAAACATTGTGACAAAAGTAGAAATTGTTCAAAACAAGCAATTTCTTATTTTGTCACAATGTTCTCAACTCTTTTCATTAATTATACCAACATTTATAGAGCTTTTCCATGTTTTTGCTTAGATGTTTTCAAAATCTGCTACGGATTTATTGTATGCTGGAAAGGGTTAATTGGTTCATTTGACAAGTTTTTGTACAAAAATGTTTTACTTCATCAATGACTTATTTTCAGATTGCAAACAAAGTGCTGACGCTATCTCTAACAAAAGCCCAGCGTGACAAAGTGCAATCCTACCTGGACAGAATGACCCCGGAACAACAACAACAGTATCTCCAGACTCAACAAGGTGTCCTCCAAAGGATCCAGAGACAACAAGATATCAATGCTCAAGTCAAGGCTCAGCTATTGGCTCAGAAAATAACTCAGCAAGTCAATCAAAGTAAAGTGCTGACTGCCATTCAGAATCAAGTAGGCGGGGTTACGACTGTAAAACCGGAAACGGTAGGGTCTAATTTGCATGTTTATTGAAGTGATTTGTTGCATAATGATGCCTGCGCTTAAAATAGTTATTATTTCTGTCTTAACTTCCTGATGATTACCTAATTAATGCATCATATTTAAAATGTTTAACATTTTGCCTTAATTAAGTAGTGTTTCTTTTCCATACTTTTCAATTGTGTTGCTCACAGTCATCTACTGTAGATTTGTTGTTTGTGAAAAATGGTGTATGCTTTTCTTGAAGAAAAAAAAAAGAGCTTCAAATCAGCAAGTGTTGATTCCATGTCTGATCAGATCTTTGACCTATTTTGTGGAGTCTACACTCAGTGTCCAATCTAGGATTCGAAAACAAGGGCAGAATTTTAACCTAAAATTGATTGAACAAATTCAGGCATTTTTCCTTCTTTGCCTATGTAAATAAGTCCCCCCTTCCATACAAATTTCCAGTCGCGGCACTACGGTCATGGTGGAGTGCCCTTGGGCAAGGCACATTTTCTAGCCTAGTTCTGGTTTGTTTACCCAGGGATCATGAATAATTAAATTTAATTGCGCGCTAAATGACCTTAGCTGTCGATGCGCCATAAAACAATATACATTCATTCCATACAAATTTAGGGGGGGTGGGGGGGAATATTCAAAAGAGTGTGAGAATTAGCAGGAGCCCTCTCCTAGATTGGACACTGTTGTTCACTATTTCACTTACTGCAACAAGCCCTCTTATTTCCTCCGGCGCTGATCTTATCAGAATTGGTTATGTGTGAAGATGGTATTGAAAAACATCATCGACAGATATGTGACATAAACATGAATTTTTTGTCTTTTTACTATGGTCAAATTTTCATCTACGACATATTGAGCAATGTCTAGATTAGCAGAATTTCAAGTGCTGCATAGGCGACATGAGTGTTTTACATAAGATGAAGAGATTAATGGAAAGCTTATAGAAAATACTCCTAAATACAATGTACAGTGTATGTATACCACGTGACTTTTGACGTCATATTTGCATCGTCAGACAGCAATAATTGATCTTGATAAGAAGTAAAAACGATTGTAACTTTTTTATTTCTTCACCCTTTTTAATGACACATGTTGCAGTCTACGCCGCTTACAATGTCCTATCTCCGGGTTTTTATAGGAGATTGATTGGTGGTCTAGTTTTTTCAAACACTTCGACGAACCTGTTCTTAAAATCCAGTTTTGATAATGCTACGGCTGTCGGCGATCTTAATCAATTTTGCGAAAAGGTTCGTCGAAGTGTTTGAAGAAACTAAACCATTAATCAAACTCCGCTAAAAATCGGAGATAGGGCTCTGTAAGTGGCGTAGACTGCGCCATGTTTCATTAAAAATGATGAAGAAATAAAATAGTTATCTTTGTTTTTACTTCTAAACCGAAGTAAAATATTGCTGATCGCCGTAGCATTTGTGACGTAAAGGTCACGTGGTATACACACACTGAATGTATTCCAATTGGAGAAAAATGGGCATAATCAACTCTAGAATTTAAAAACCTTTATAAGATCTGTTCCAGGAAAAAATGTCTTTGGGGAAGGAATGACAAGCTCTTTTTATTTGGTGGATGCGGGGTCGGGTATTTTTAATTAAAATTCGTTCCCCAAAAAATAATTAAAATTTGATATGTGGTACCCTAAAAATTGCTGGTCGTTCTCCTGCCCCCCCTAGACATATGTTCCAGGAACAGCCCTAACTTGGTTAATGAAGTAAGTATATTTTTCTATTGACAGATCCCTGATTCGAATATTATAAAGTCTGAGGTGAAGACCATTCCAGTTCCGAACACAAGTGTCCAGGTTACCAAACCAGTCTCAATCCCCGAAACTGTGAACAGAAACATTTTAAGGGGACAAAAAAGAAGTTATATGGACATACCAAAAGGCACATTGTAAGTGTAAAATAGATAATTTTAAGCTCGCATGAGGTCAATGTGGGCTTATCTGGTCATTCACTGTCTGGCAACCGGCCATTAACCCTTTCCCTCATACGACAATTCTGCAGCAGACGACTTTGAACATATTTTGTCAAAAAATAGAAAATCTCTATAATTGAATGGATTACCTTCGACTAAATGTAGAAAACATTGTGGCAAAAGGAGAAATTGCTCGTTTTGAGCTATGTTTTCAAAAAGCTGTCTGCTGCAGAGGCGTCGGAAAGCGTCTATATGAGGTAAAGGGTGAACAATTATTTAACCCATTCCCTAATACAGAGGCCTTCTGAAGCATCTGCAGCAGGCGACTTTTGAAAACATTGTGGACAAAGGGAAAATTGCTCCTTATACGGTAAGCAATTTCTCCTATTGCCACAATGTTTTAAACCCTATTTAATAATCATTCTTTCATATACAGATATTTTCTTTAATATAATTGTTCTTTAAATAGATGTTTACAATGATTTGTTGTATGTGGGAAAGGGTTAAATGTCATCTCTTTCTATACCACTAGGTCAATTCCATTTTAACTCTGCATATATATAATCCTGACATGGCACTTTTCCAAAGTTGCTAAAATAAATGTGATCCATGCAGAACTCTTGATTGCAATTGCAAATGAGTGGAAAATCTTTTAAAATATTCTGGCAGTCAGAATTCAAAAGAATTTGGTACAAATGATCATCTGGTGGCCCTAAATCAAAAAAGCTAAAATGAGACTTGCCTTTAAAAAATGAGGCCCACAGTGGGTAGGGTATATTTTGTCTTAATGCAAGAAAGTAGCAATATTGAGCTTACGGTGTTGCTTTTCTAGCAAAAACGAAACATTTGCATTTAGCTCAACATTGAAGTTTCATCTTTAGCCCCAATTGGCTGAAAGCTAGTCTTGCTTATGTCATGGTGAATTGTCTGTTGTGTGTCCTTGCATAAACTTTTGGTTTAACCCCTTCCCTCATGTAGACACTTTCTGATGCCTCTGCAGCTTTTTGAAAACATGATGACAAAAGAAGAAATGGCTGAAAACGCTCAATTTTGCCTTTTGTCACCATGTTTTCAACTCTATTCAATAATTGCACTTTCATTTAAATTGGGTTTTCCATTTTTTTTTCCGGGTATGTTTTCAAAGTCTTCTGCTGCAGATTTGTTGTATGTAGGAAAGGGTAAACTCTTTCCCTCATAGGACAATTCTACAGCAGACGACTGAACATATTTTGTCAAAAAATTGAAAATCTTTTTAATTGTATGGATAACCTTTGGCTTAAAGTGGTAAACATTGTGGCAAAAGGAGAAATTGCTTGTCTTGAGCAATTTCTTCTTTTGTCGCTATGTTTTCAAAATCCCATCTGCTGTAGAAAGCGTCTATATGAGGGAAAGGGTTAAATAACTTATCCTTTTTAATCAGAGGGCCACTTCGGATTAAACTTTAAAGGTAGCCTCTCTTTCTTCACATTTTTAGATCACCTAGAGCCGAAGGCTCAAGGTGAGCTATTCTGATCACTTTTTGTCCGTCGTCTGTCGTCCGTCCGGCGTTAACTTTTAGCTTTAAACATCATCTCCTCCTGAACCGCAAGAACAATTTCCACCAAACATCACAGGAATGTTCCTTTGGTGGTCCTCTTTCAAAATTGTTCAAAGATTTAAATTCCATTGAGAACTTTGGTTGCTGCGGCATCAGAAAGGGGACAAAATGTCCAAACTTTAAAAATCTTCTCCTCCGAATCTGCCTGTCAGATTCAAAAATAATTTGGTAGAAATGTTCCTTGGGTGATCCTCCATAAAAATTGTTCAAGTCATACTGATTGGTCGAAAAACATGGCAGTCAGGCGGCATCAGAAAAGGGGCAAAATGACAAAATTTGAAAATTCCATTTTTATGAAAGTGTTTGTCTGATTTTAAGAAAATATAATACGAATCTTACTTTAATGATCCTCTATTTAATTTGTTAAAGCCGTTTTGATTGGTTACACAGTCATAGCAACCAGGCGTCATCACAAAAGGGGTAAATTGAACTTTTAGCTACAAATGACAACCAACTTCTACCATTCCAATAGACCAATTTCCACAAAACATCACAGGAATGTTCCTTTGGTGGTCCTCTTTCAAATTTGTTCAAAGATTTAAATTCCATTGAGAACTTTGGTTGCTGCGGCATCAGAAAGGGGACAAAATGTCCAAACTTTAAAAATCTTCTCCTCCGAATCTGCCTGTCAGATTCAAATATAATTTGGTAGAAATGTTTCTTGGGTGACCCTCTATAAAAATTGTTCAAGCCATACTGATTGGTCAAAAAACATGGCAGTCAGGCGGCATCAGAAAAGGGGCAAAATGACAAAATTTGAAAATTACATTTTTATGAAAGTGTTTGTCTGATTTTAAGAAAATATAATACGAATCTTACTGTAATGATCCTCTATTTAATTTGTTTAAGCCGTTTTGATTGGTTACACAATCATATCAACCAGGCGTCATCACGAAAGGGGTAAATTGAACTTTTAGCTACAAATGACAACCAACTCCTACCATTCCAATAGAACAATTTCCACAAAACATCACAGGAATGTTCCTTTGGTGGTCCTCTTTCAAAATTGTTCAAAGATTTAAATTCCATTGAGAACTTTGGTTGCTGCGGCATCAGAAAGTGAGAAAATTACCCACATTTTAAAATCCTTTTCCTCCATAATCTGCTTGTGCGATTGCAAGATAATTTGGTAGAAATGTTCCTTTATATAAGTGACACTCTAAATAAACTGTTGAAGCCATATTGATTTCGTTGAAAAACAGGGCAGCAAGGCGGCATCAGGAAAGGTGCAAAATGACAAAAACTTTATAATTCCATTCTTATTAAAGTTCTTGTTAGATTTCAAGATATAAATGGCCTTTACTGATAAGCTGTTTCTTGAGAAGTGTCCACTCCTTGCAGTTTCATTTGCAATCCTTGATCAAATTTTCCCAGATATTTGCAGTTAAATATTTGCTACTAATTTACTATCAATTAGGTGATCGATTTAGGGCCATCTTGGCCCTCTTGTTTTTGATCCGTGTACAATTCTGGTTTCCATTGCAAAAAAATTTCATCTCCTCTCAAACTGGTTTGCAGATTTTCAAATAATTTTTATAGAAATGATTCTTGGGTGATGACCCTCTATCAGATTCCTTTAAGCCATGTTGATTGATAAAAAACCAGTTCTGCCAATGGGGCATGGCCGTTTTGCCTCTTTATATAGCTAAAGTGAAAACTTTAAAATCTGCTCCTCCAAAAGTGTCTGGCCAGTTTTCAAATAATTTATACAGATGTTCCTTGGGTGACCCAATATCAGATTTATTTAAACCATGATGATTGTGTTAAAAACATGGCTGCCATGGGGTGGGCCCGTTTTGCCTTATATGGCTCAAGTGAAAACTTTGGGTGATATCTTACATATGACAAGCCCTTCGAATAGTCGACCATGATGTTCTATGACAGATCTTGGTTGTGTTGCCTGCCTGCCTGTGAGTCACTTCACCATGGTCTGTATGTCAGGCTTTCACTTATTGGCAGACAAACAGTAGTTCCTACAACAGATCTTGTGTCTTATTTCAGAATTAATCAGCAGATCAAACAAGACCAGAATCACGCCTCCAATCCAGATACAAAGCGCCCATTTAAATCAAGAGGTGATGCGTGTAGGCGATTGTTACGATATCATGTGTTCCAGTCGTATGGACCTACTCCTGAAGACTTCGACAAATTTGAAGGAACAATGTCTGACATCGCAACAGAACTGCTGCAAAAGAAAGATAAAATGTTAGACAGGTTTAGAATACTGCTTCTCCATGAGACAATGGTAAGTCTTGATTGATCCTTTCCTCTATGAATAAGTCCTCTAGGTGTCTACTGCAGATTAAACTTTAACTCTTTCCCTCATACGACAATTCTGCTGCAGACGACTTTGAACATATTTTGTCAAGAAATAGAAAAATCTCAATAATTGAATGGATAACCTATGACTAAAAGTGGAAAACATTGTGGCAAAAGAAGAAATTGCTCGTTTTAAGCAACTTCTTCTTTTGTCACTATGTTTTCAAAAAGCCGTCTGCTACAGAGGCATCAGAAAGCGTCTATATGAGGGAAAGGGCTAAATGACTATCAGGGATAGGTAAATGTAATGTTTATGCCCCTGGGAATAGAATATTCCTGGGCAGAGGCTTATTGTAGTTATTCTGCCTGTCTGTTTCAAACCCTGCAACATTGGCCATTGCTTTTGCCCCCTCAGAAGTACTTGGCAAGTTTATTTTTTGTGACATGACCCTGGCCCTTTTCTAGTCATTCCAAATGGCAAAAGTCTTGATTAATCATGCAGAATTCCCAATTTTACCATGTTAACCCTTGGTTTGTTTTTATTCCCAAATACAAATAATAGCAATTAATTTTCCCAAATAAAAGGCTAATATCTTGTTCCCAAATTGCCTAGGAAAAGGCCGTGAACTTTCGTATGAGACCAAAATGTTTGATTTTGTGACCTTTGCTTTGACCTACGTTAAAAAAACAACTTTGCTGCCAACCAGGGCCATTGGTGTTTCACAAACACATCTTTTCTTGTTTTAGAGATGTGAGCCGTCCTCTGAGTTGGTGATGTTGCAGCGAATGCAGAATCAAGATCTCAGGAAAGTTATCGAGGAGGAAAAGGAGCTGGTGAAAAAAGATCCAGGTCAGGACTTCAGTTACTTTTATTTATAGATGGATATCCCTCAATAAAAGAATACAATTATGTTACCCTTTACTACGTAAAGAAAGATTTTAATGCCTCTTCAGCTGATGACTTTTTACACAATGTTTTAAACTCTTTTCAATATTTAAATTATCCCCTATTGAGAATTTCCATAATTCTGGCTATATGTTTTCAAAGTCCTCTGCAGCCGATAGGTTGTTTGTGGAAAAGTTTAGATAAGAATTAACCATTTCACACCTGCAGATGCATATTGAAGCGATAGCAGTAGACAACTTTTGAAAACAATGTTGCCAAATGTAAAATTGCTCATGATTAACAATTTCTCATATGGCCACAATGTTTTCAACTTTATTTGACAATCAAGCTATCTTTTATGGACCATTTTCAGGTTTTTATCACTATGATTTTACAAGTCGTCTGCTGCAGATATGTTGTTTGTGGGAAAGTGTAAATAAGAATTAACACAGCATTGTTTCAAAATAGGTACCGATAGCTTACAATGTAGACCAAAATTAGATAGTCGGGCTAAAGGTGTCGTCATCCTCACAGAACTTTAATCTTACCTCATAACTTAGAAAATATTAAACATTTTCAAATGAAACTTGGTACACATGTTCCTAGGAACTATTAATATCCATGTCCATGTCCATCCCAAGTCTCATAATTGTTCAGTAATGCCCCTTTTTTGACTTAAAAAAGACAGATGAATGTTGGCTTTCACTCCACGGCGCTGTTGTATTGGTATAAGTTGCATATTGCAGAATATGGATTACTTGGTGGTTTTCATTTACAAACCAATAAGCAAGAATCAGTTTTTTTTGCTATATTATTGGTCCTGAATAATTAAAAATTATATTATTTTTTGAGTTATTATTGCAAAGTTCTTGAATTAAACTATGAAAATGAGTGGGAACCAAGTGATGCATTTCTGATAATCTTTTTTTTTGTTTGCAGATGCTTTTGTTCCAATGCCTTCAAAGTTTTTGAAAAAAGAAAAGGTTGAAACGGACACTAAATCAGAAAATGGCGATGTTGAAGAAGATGAAAGTTCTGATATGGAAGATATGAATTCCACCCTTGTTAAATCAGAACCAACAGATTCTGACGAGGATGATAAAAAGAAAGTGAAAAAACTAGTTATTAAAACTGACGGTGAAAATTATCGCAGCTCCTTCAAACGTCAAAGTTTAGATAGCTCAAGGTCAAGTTTAGAGGGCAGAGAGTCACTAGATGTTAGCATGTGTGCTGATAAAACTTTAGATCAGACCGGAACCATATCCAACATCGACGATGATGACGAGGACACAAATGAGTTTGGTGATGACAGATTTCGAAGTCTACAGGACGAAGGGGAACAGGCAGCATTATTGATCTCTTCTGCAGAAGAGTCCCAGGATTCTCCAATGGAGGAGATGGAGAGTAATTATGGTGGTTTGCATGCCAAAAATTCCAGCCATATTACAAACAGTGTAACAAAATCTTTCAATGTGATACGAAGTAACAGTAATTGTGAATTGACGAGTGAATCTGTGTATTATGACGAAAGTCAGTCGTTGACTATGAATTCTTCTCGACCCTCCGTGGGAAGTTACTCCAGTCTGTCTCGTGTGTCAAGTGTTGAGGAGACTGGAAAATATGTTCCGAATCATTCCCCAGTGTCTAACGCAAGTTCTGACAATGATGTGATCATTGAAGGAAGCAATATCCCAGACAAAATGGGTCATTTTGACAAATTCAATATGTATCAGCCCATCACAGAGAGTTTAACAGATAGTGAAGAAAACTCCCATTACTCTGCAGACAATTCAGCTGAGCAGAACTCCATCATAATCGATGATGATGATGTGAACTTAATTAAAAGCAGCTGGAAAACAATGTCGCAAGGTAAAGGTGTTACTGAGCAGGAAGTGTCCTCTTCAGACCAAGAATCTGACCAAGAAGTAAAAGCTCAGATGGAAAGTGCAATAAACTCTATCCTAAGTCTCGGACAGAGTGATCAATCTCAAACAATGTTAGGTTATAATCAATCAAATGATCTGTTAGGTAATGCAAGTCAGCCAAGTTTATTGGATTACAATGGTACTGGTGATTTTCAGGTTGATTTGAATGATATATCACAAGACAGCCTCCAGAGTTTGTCTGAAGTGAACCCATTTGCTGTTGAAAATGAGGGAAACAATGATTTAGATTCGGCAGTGAATAGTATACTTATGTGAAATAACTGTATCCACCCCTTAGTGCCTGCATGAGCACTAGAGATGGTGGTGTAAAATGGTCATTTCCTACAGTATATTTCTTTTCCACTTAAATATATTTTAAGGTTAACCAAAACGTAGGGTTTTATGTATAAATAAAGATTTAAGGATCAAAGACTACAAGGTATTATCAATTCTGTCCACTATCAAATGTTTGGAGTTTTCCATTGTAACTTTAGAGGTTGACCAACCGATCTTATTGAAATCGGACCAAGATACTTGACAGTGCTTTTAATATTGGATCTGACTACACCACTAAAAGGTCGTCTCGGATTGACCCTTTACATTTAAATATCAATGAACAGGTGCTTGTTTTTCTGTCCAATAAAATCACACCATACAACCAATGCTCGGTTCTGCTATCGAAATGATTACCATACATCTTGTTTATTTGTATGTGTTACCTCCCCTGTTGATGCAGATTTTGAAGGCGACAAATTGGTTGGCTGAGGGAAAGTTTGATATGAGACGACCTGTATAAGGCAGTCATCAGATCTATTGGAGTGTTTACTACTGCCAGCAAAGTTAACCCTTTCCCTCATACGGCAATTCTGTAGCAGACGACTTTGAACGTATTTTGTCAAAAATAGAAAATCACCATAACTGAATGGATAACCTATGACAAAAAGTGGAAAACATTGTGGCAAAAGGAGAAATTGCACGTTTTGTGCAATTTCTTCTTTTGTCACTATGTTTTCAAAAAGCTGTCTGCTGCAGAGGCGTCAGAAAGCGTCTATATGAGGGGGTTAAGGTCCGGTTTTAATGAGGTTGTTGACAAACTGAACATATCCAGAATCTTTTGAAACATTGTTCAATAATCCTAAGCAATTCTGAATTCCATTATGTTTTAGAATAATGCAGGTTAGATTTAAGACTTTTCTTTAAGCCTGCTTTTCAATATGTAGACACATTTTGTCGCATCTGCAGCAGTTTCCTTTTGAAATCATTGTGGCAAAAATAAAAACTGCAAATACATGAAATATATTATCTTTTGCCAGGATGTTTTCAACCTTACCCTCATATGACAATTCTGCAGCAGACGACTTTGAACATATTTTGTCAAAAAGTAGAAAATCTCTATAATTGAATGGATAACCTATGACTAAAAGTGGAAAACATTGTGGCAAAAGGAGAAATTGTTGTTTTGAGCAATTTCTTCTTTGTCACTATGTTTTCAAAAAGCTGTCTGCTGCAGAGGCGTTTATATGAGGGAAAGGGTTAATTGTTTTTTGGTTCATGGAGATTTTCCCCAAATGTTTTAAAGGTTGTCTGTTGCAGTTTTTATTTTGCATAGTGAAAGAGTTGAGAGTTGACTTTTTCAACAAACTCTTAGGAAAGCGCAGCACATCTTGATTGATGTTTAGATATTTATGGTAACAATCATTGTTAGAAATGAAATATTGTTATGTAGAATTAGCTTTCCTCTGATACTTACGACCTTTGAAATTCTGTAGCAGAAGACTTCAAAACGGCTTATCATTATCATTTTCACCCTTTTCCACAATATTTTCGATTTGCAGTTATCCAGATGTGAACATTTTGTTACCTCGGACCTTATCCCACATCTAGATGCTTTCTGACGCCTCTGCAGCAGTAGAGGTTAACCATATTTTTGCCAAGATGTTTTCAAAGTCGTCTGCTTTGATTTGTTGCATACATGTTGTAAAGGGTTGAACATATCATACCAGGTGAATAGATACCGTAAGATACATTCTCAATCTAGTCTTTCATAAGATACGTTGTATTTGATATATTTGTTTTATCTCCTGACTTATTTACCTTATTTTTGCTGCAGATGTGCCAGTTAACCCTTTCCCTCATACGGCAATTCTGCAGCAGACGACTTTGAAAGTATTTGGTCAAAAAATAGAAAATCTCCATAATTGAATGGATAACCTATGACAAAGAGTGGAAAACATTGTGGCAAAAGGAGAAATAGCACGTTTTGTGCAATTTCTTCTTTTGTCACTATGTTTTCTAAAAGCCGTCTGCTGCAGAGGCGTCAGAAAGCGTCTATATGAGGGAAAGGGTTAAAAAAAATCAACAGGTGTGACTCATTATTTGTGTATGATGTAAGTATAACTATTTCAAATAAATTCATCATCATGACTTGTTTAACGCCTTTGCCACATACAGATGCATCTGCAGCAGATGACATTTTGAAAACATTGTGGAAATAGCTCATGAAGAGCATTTTTCTCCCTTTGCTACAATGTTTAAAACTCTTTAACAGTAGTTTCTGCCCCATTGCTGTGTGGTAGACTAGAGGTCACATGTATGATTCCCAGTCGGGTCATACCAAATATTTTTAAATATTGCAGTATCGGCTTTCCGTCCTTAGAGCTTGGGATTGTGGGGCTGGCATGTCGACTGACCTACTGGTGTCAGAATATATGGACCAGTAGTACTAGTAACTTACCCAGGAAACTTGTGATATGTCTGATATATTGTTAAAAGCTGCGTAAAACTTGAAACATTCAGTCTATTCAATAGTTATACTTTCATTTTTAGAGGTTTCCCGTACTTGCCTACAGGTTTTAAAAGTTGTCTGTTGCAGGAGAACCAACCATAGTGTATTCTGAACAAGGGCCGATAAAGATGTGGCTGTACATTCATTCTTACTATCTATTCCAAATCTAAATTATCGGAATACTCGTGAAAGCTTGGAGACAAGTTGGTGTACAGTGTAGAACAAGATCAGACTGGGCAGATGTGCATGATGCCTGGGTCTACACTGGTTGCATATATCCTATGGTTGTTTTCCTGCAAGGCCCACTCATTTGGCCTTTAACCTTTTCCCACATACAACAAACGTGCAGCAGATGACTTTGAAAACATGGTAGACAAAATGTAAAAATCTCCATTACAAAATTATTTAAAAATATTGAAAACATTGTAACAAATGGAGAAATTAATCATCATGAGCAATTACCCCTTTTGCCATAATATTTTCGAAAGTCATCTGCTGCAGGGGCGTCAGAAGGCGTCTGTATGAGGGAAAAGGTTTACTTGCATGACTTTTTGTCAAAATTTACAAAGTATTTTTTTATCATATAAGATACAAAAAGTTTTATGCTATAAGAAATTATGCAAAACAAAATTTCTCATATTTTTATACTTATTAAGAATGTTTTTCTGTTTACTCTTTTTCCCTATAAGCTATAGATAAGATATGCATCTCATGTGCTTAACCCTTTCCCTCATGTTGACGCATCTGGAGCCAGGCGACTTTTGAAAACAACTTAGCGTTTTACTATATGTAGTCAAATGCTATTTTTAGATTTTAAACGAGACTGACACCGGGGTGCAGAACCACAGGGACTTTGCTCCTCTAAAAATATATATGACCTACTCTAAGCATAAATATTAACGCATAGAGTAGGTCATATCTATTTTTAGAGGAGCGAAGTTCCTGTGTGCAGAACGAGAAATTATTTACTCTAAGCAATTTCTCATTTTGCCACAATATTATGGTCTGTATTTTTAAATTTTACTCTCATTTAAATGAATTTTGTGAAGGCTGTGGTGGGACTGTGTGTAAAAGGTTACTTTAGCCTTCCCTGTTTGAAACAGCTTCAAGGCAGTTATTCGCCTGACATTGGTGCAAACAAGATATATTTACATTTTACTTCGAAGTCATTACTGCATTCATTACTGTGTTAACCCTTTCCCACATATACCAAATCAGCAGTAGACAACTTTGAGAACACACATGTATAGGCAAATATAGGAAACGTGTCTATACATAAAAGTAAAGGTATTGAAAAGAGCTGAAAACATGGTGGCAAAGGGGAAATTGGTCATTAAGAGTAACAAAAGTTGTCTGCTGCTGAAGCGTCTGTAAGTGGAAAAGGGACAATGGCAAATGTGAGAGAGCATGACTGTTAGGGATGATTATCCCTTTCCCACATACAATAAATCTGCAACAGACGACTTTGAAATTATCAAGTCCAAAATATAGAAATTCTCTATAAATGATAGTATGATTATTGAATAGAGTTGAAATCATTGTGACAAATGGAGAAATTGCTCATATTGAGCAATTTTTCCTTTTGCCATTATCGGCTACTTCAGAGGCATCAGAAGGCGTCTACAATGGGTTATAAAGCATGTTTTAAGCTCACCTGTGAACAAAGTGTGTAGTGAGCCATTGTGATCACTCGGAGTCCGCCTGTCTTACAGCCTCGAGTTCGAGGGGTCGCGGATTCGATCCCCGAACAGGTCATACCAAAGACTTTAAAAATAGTACTAGTAATAGCTCCTTGGGGAGAAATGCCAACAATTTAAACAAGTTCAAAACTTTTCTTGTACAAAAGTATATGCTTGTTGCTTTTAAAATGATTTGGCAAAAATGTTCCTTGGGTGACATTCTACCAATATTGTTGCAATTATTCAGATCTGTTAATAATTATGTCCATCAGGGGGTGTTGCTCGTGTTTATAATATGTGTCGAGTAAGAAGATGTAGAACTATGCAACTTCAATTAAATCAGGTGAGCGATAACGGACCATCAAGTTGCTCTTGTTCTTAGTATCGTCTTATTCGGAAAGATATAATCAATTTCCCGGTGAGAGAACTTAATCCACTAGTAATACTATTACAATTTTGTCTTTACAAGTCCCGCCATTTATATTGGTCTTATGATATCATTGAAAACATCACAGAACATTCATGCGAAGGATCTTTATTAACGGCTGTATTTTCCAAAGTATTTTCCCAATGTTGGAAATAAGTGAATTATTAGTAATTCTCAATATAGTATTAAAGCATGAAAAGAATGTATTATTTCCTTAAAAAGCCCTGTACTTGCTTTAAATAGAGTGGACTTGAGGTAAACAGCACGTCCCGTTTGTCTGTGTGTCTGTCTAAAAGAAATGGATTATGTGATAACTCGAAATCTTTTAGAGATAGGTACATCAAGCCAATTTGTAGATTAATCACGTTATTTATTTTGTCCGTTCTTTAATCAAGGTCTAATGCCAAGGTCAAAGTTATACATATGAGATTGTTCTCTCTAATCGCTCGAGAATTGTTTGTTTTGCATGCAAAACTAAAGCAACTTGTTCAAAATAATATTACCATTGTTGAATTTAACATTTTCCTGATAAAAAACATGTTTAGTAAGTCTGCACTGCACCTATGCATTGCTTTTGTTAAGCAATTCCTGAAAATATTTCGTCAACATATCAAACTGATGGCTTCATTTGACAAAATGTCAAATCTTTTTTTCGGGTGTTCTCTACTTTGAAGAGTTTCAAACATATTATTTATCGGGAAACGAGTTTACAGCGATATATTCTATCTAGCATGCCTTCTATTCTTTGTTGGTCTCATCTGTGCTAAGAGATTGTGTTATGCTTTTGTATTTTGATAGGTTTTCAGGCCATGAAATTTGCCATACTTTTTATACAATGAATGATTTAGAGAAGGAATTTGTATTTTTGTTTGAATGTTTTGAACTTACAAATCATGCAATGAAAATAAACTGTTGATATATTTTTTCTTCGATTGTTCCATTTTATTGAATCTTGTATAAAGCCGCCATTACAAAGCGTCGTTTTTGCATGTTCGTACCTTGGTTTCCCTTCCAAGCGCATGGTGAGCAGTTTCTCCTTTTGTCACAATGTTTTCAACACTTTTCAATAATTAAACTTTCATTTTAAGAGTCGTCTGCAGCAGATTTGTTACGATATGCCTTGTCCTAAAACGACAACGTAAGTGAATGACCCAGAGTGTCATTGACCTTGTACCTACTTCGTTCTCGATCTATATAGTTGAGCCGTCCCGCGAGAAAACCAACGTTGTGGACTCGGGCGTAAAGTATCGACCCGGATCGGGCTAACCCGGACAGACACGTTTCGCCTCCTGTGGATTTTCTGTTTCAGGAATCATTACTCTATACCTCTATCTCCCCGAAACGGAATGTTTCGGCCCGGATAAGCCTGCGCAGGCTGATTTGGGTCGATACATTACGCAGAGTCCATAATGTAGGGTTTCTCGCGTAACGGCTCGTATGATAGTCTGTCGGTCGGTCGGCCGGAAGCCATATTTTGTCCGGCCTATTTCTTACAAACCACTGGGTGGAATTCAATACAATTATACATGAAGCTTCTATACCAAGAGGAGATGTGCATATCCTAAAGGAGTTACAATTGCATGTTATTTTACAGAGTTATGGCCCTTTTACTTATTACGTTATGGTGTAGGTCGAGGTGCTGTTTTGGGGATATTTATCATCTTCAGTGATAGTTCTAGTTTGTCTAGGTATAATTAAACTACAAAGAGTAAGCGTCTACTCTCTAGTTAATTATCTCTCCACTTATTTATGTTGTGCTACATCTCCCATGTCACCCGCCTCCGTCAGGCTTCTCTCTCGGACACAACAAGTCCGAACAAGACTCCAAATCTCTCTCTCCATTCAGTTGCACCAAAAAGCACTCTTCACTGTTTGATGGTAAGGATTATATACCTGGCTTCTCACCACGGTATCATCGTGACGTACTGAAAATATATGCGTGGTATGTTCGCAGGGGCCATTGTGCCACAGTACCTCTACGCATTGAGGGGCTCATATAAGTTGCAGGTAAATGGAGTCGACAGAAAATAGCAATAAACACGACATACTAGAATATTTGATTTAATAATAGTTACAATGTCAAGTACAACTAATACATAATCAAGGTGACATCATTTATACAACCAAGGACTATTTTTGAAACTTGGGATAAAAAGATCAAACATGATTGATTGATTGATTGATTGATTGATTGGTTGGTTGGTATTTAACGCCGCATTTAAACTCTTTTCAGTTATAGTACGGCGTTTTTCTGGGTAAGTTACAAGTACTACTTATTCCATTTATCCTGACACTAGTCAGTCAGTCGTAATGCAACCCTGATCGCCAAGGAGGGCAGCCATTAATTAATACACAAGATTGAACACATGTATACCACGAGGGTTGTCCAGTAAGTTCATAGACAACCGTTATTTTTCTTTCTTAAACATGCTATTTCAATGGTTAGCTTTACATCACAAATTCTTTAACATTCTATTCTTCCTTGATTTAAAATTATTTATGAAACTATCCCTTTCTGAGGCTTTCTGAGGCCTCTGTAGCAGACGACTTTTGAAAACATTGTGGCAAAGGTGAAATTGCTCATGATGAGCAATTTCACCATTTGCCAAAATGTTTTCAATTCTATTTAATAAATAAACTGTCATTAATGGAGATGGTTCATATTTTTGCATAGATTTTTTCAAAGCCATTCTTATATAAAATTAGCGGGAAATGTTATAGAAAATACTTATATACATGAATGACATGAAGTTACATGTATCTATCTTAAATTGATTGTAAAACACGTTTGAGAACTGTATTTGATTGATTGATTGTTTGATTGATTGGAGTTTAACGCCGTTTCGACATACGTGTACATGTATACTTTTTCTAATCGCGACAGCCAGTTCACATAAACATGTGTTCCCTGGCTTTCTTGCACAAGTACTCCACATAACATCCCGCATTAACAAATACCCTACAGGTCAAAGGGAAGTAAATCGGATCGGCTTGTCCAGGGAATTTCAGATTAATATACAAGACTGATGTTGGCTCCCATTGGACAATAATGATTTTGTTGAAAGTTGAAAGTGATTTTCATAAAGTTGAATAACCTCTGACTGATTTATAACCATAATAGTGTTTGTTTTTAGCTATGTTGACACTCTAATAGCCATTTTCAGAACATGCTGTATTTTCTGAAATTGAAAGTAAAATTCAGTGCGGGATAAGGGTGACCTTTGATTCGACCTCCTAGCTCTTTCAAGAAACGGTGAACATGTGAGTTTGTTTTTCTTTTCTGGTAGTTCTAAGAATGAACTTTCGTTTGATACAGGTATATGTGTTAATCCATGTGCTAGTAACGAACCATAACCCATAATGCTATAATGGTCGCCTATGGAAAATGATTTACTTCCCTTTGACCTACATAACATCCTACATTGAACATTTTACCCCATTGGTGGAAGACGAATGCAGCTAGTGACAATGTCCATATATAAAGGCTATTTATAGTAACACGGTCTTATGTGGTTTTTCCTCCCAAAATTTATCAAACTAAAACATTACCGTTATTATTATTATTGTACATCGACCATATATAGATACACATTGTTGTAGCTTAACACGGTATTGTGTGTTTCCTTCCCAAATGTTCTCAAATGAAAACTCGGACTCATGTGTTCTTTGATATTTGCACAATACATGCACAGGTGCCAGTCTCGGTCAAATGATATTTTTAGATTTAAAAAGAGAACCGACGTTCTGAAATACTGGCTTCCACATTGTCTATTATTGCAATGGTAAAACTGTGATTGTCGTCGTATGATATCATATTGTGGAGAGAGTCATTCATTAATTACATACATACTTGTATTCTCATCCTTCCACATAAAGATATTGTGAACAACATAGGCTTCAATGCTGAAATATTTCATTAATGTTCAGCTTTGCATTATGGCAGGGACGTAGATTATAGGGATAAGCTACAATGTACTCCACCTGTACACCTGTTATCTGGTTAAAATATCACATGGAGAAAAACAATTGTCCAATTTTTCACATTTTGTAGCAAATAAAACTTTGAAGTCACATTTGGTACATAAACAAAACATGCATATACTTAAACCTTCAGCTAAAGTTAGAGATACAATGAACAACTGGAATGTCTTTTTATTTTGAATAATGACTGGTTTAAAAGACACAGATATTGTGAATTCTGAATTATATTAATTTTGTTCCAAAAATTAATAGACTGACATTATTCATAAGGATACAATATTATCAAAACGTGAAGTATATTAAAATAGTTTTATCTACTGCAATAGAAGAAAGTTTAAAATTCGAGAAAATATCTTTGTTATTTTCATATCTTCAATAATTTTTCAGTTTTACTTGCTACAAATGTTGGGACGGGAGATATTTTAGTATACAACTTAGTTACTTATCCCTCTTATCTACGTCCCTGATTATGGAGAAACCTTAGCCAATTTTGGGAATATCAAGTTAACAATTTTGACCCGAGTATCAAATAGTATAGAGTTTAGTCAAACGGCACAAAGTCAGAGGATTAAAACAAACCCCGAATGCAACAATTCTGCAAAATTTACCCATTGTTTAAAATGAAATAAAACAATCGGAAGTTATCCTTATAGCTCAATTCAGCAATATAATTACCATTCGAAATCGATTTCATCATATGCCTGCTGAAGCTGGATCGCATTTTACAATGTATTGATTGAGGTTTAACGCCGTTTTCTAAAAGTTACCAGTCATATCACGTAGGCCAGTTCACCTAAGCATGCTTTACCTGGCTTTCTCACACCAGAACTCGACACAACAAACAATCAAAGCATCTGGCTGCATTTTCACATAGACTGTTGGCCTATTGGTGAAAGACGAATGACGCTCGTCATAGTTATTTTTGTCAAACGTCGGAAAGACTGTTGGTCGAGCTAGATTCGAACTCATTACCAATGGATTGACAGCCCGCATCGCTAACGACTGAACTTACAGTTAATGGTGATAATCTAAGATAATTATACTCAAGAACAAAACGTCCTGGTTCAAACACCATTAATAACAAAGTAAAAAGGATTACATTTGAAAGCTTAAACATTCAAAATTTGTATAAGGACGAATCTCACTTTGAACCCGTTAAACACTGTGATTGTATTATTAGCTTATATATGCGGTAATCTATTCTTTGTCTTATTTCCGACTCTTAAGTGTTCTAGGTTGCGCAGAGAAATAACGCAAACTTGATCTTTGCTACATATTTCACGGACAAATGCATACATTTTGGTACATTTACATTTCCTAACCTAGGACTGGTTCGAGACCCAACGATAATGATTGATTGTTTTGTGTTTTACGCCGCTGTAAACTAATTTACAGTTATATCACGGCGTTACCTGTGTAAGTTACCAATACTACTGGTCCATTTATCCTGACACAATCCAGTCAGTCGTAATTTGCTTATCCCACAAGCAACCCTGAGTGCCAAGGAGGGCAGCCATTACTACCATTTTAAAGTCTTTGGAAAGACCCGGCCGGGGATAGAACCCGAGGCGGACGCCCTACCATTAACACCACCGAGGCGGACGCCCTACCACTAACACCACCGAGGCGGACGCCCTACCACTAACGCCACCGAGGCGGACGCCCTACCACTAACACCACCGAGGCGGACGCCCTACCACTAACACCACCGAGGCGGACGCCCTACCACTAACACCACCGAGGCGGACGCCCTAACACTAATACCACCGAGGCGGACGCCCTACCACTAACACCACCGAGGCGGACGCCCTACCACCGACCACCGAGGCGGACGCCCTACCACTAACACCACCGAGGCGGACGCCCTACCACTAACACCACCGAGGCGGACGCCCTACCACTAACACCACCGAGGCGGACGCCCTACCACTAACACCACCGAGGCGGACGCCCTACCACTAACACCACCGAGGCGGACGCCCTACCACTAACACCACCGAGGCGGACGCCCTACCACTAACACCACCGAGGCGGACGCCCTACCACTAACACCACCGAGGCGGACGCCCTACCACTAACACCACCGAGGCGGACGCCCTACCACTAACACCACCGAGGCGGACGCCCTACCACTAACACCACCGAGGCGGACGCCCTACCACTAACACCACCGAAGCGGACGCCCTACCACTAACACCACCGAGGCGGACGCCCTACCACTAACACCACCGAGGCGGACGCCCTACCACTAACACCACCGAGTGATATAACCGAAGTACTGTTGACAACAACGTTAGAGTCCAGTAATTATAGGATGAGGCGCAATTTTGTACAAATAAAACGATATATAATATAGTACCCAAGTGTGTCAGAATGCGTCGTAACTAGTTTCGTTTGTTGCCATAGCTACTAAAAAGTGCATTTCTAAGCGTTAACTACCCCCATCCCCTTAATGCATCTACATACAGTTGAACATTTCGTTTTTCAGATAAAAAATAAAAAACACTTCATAATTCATTATTTTGGCCAAAGGTCATCTTCAGGTTATATTTAACAAAGATGTTTGTCATCATGTTCAATACTTTCAAGATGGACACAAGATAGTTTGTGATCTTTGTTATATATAACATGAAGAAGGCATATGACCGAAATATTGAATTATACAGTGTTTTTTATTTTAATCTATATCTATTGATTCCATATGGAATATGGTAATTTCGGTTGATGTTTGAGGAAAAAACTAGTTTTATCCAGCAACAAATTTAGTTCCTATGTATGTTTAACTCGTTAGATGTTAAAGTTATAAATGCCATTGAAAATATATTATTCAAAAAATAACCACAAAATAAAAAGTTCACTTAATTTAGTAAATGATTGGATGTTGAGTGGTATTATTATTTTTTTTCATATTGAGCTTAGCACAAAACTTTTACCCCAAATTTTGCATAAATATTTCATTCACCTTAGTATTTGTTTTAACCCTTTCCCTCATATAGACGCTTTCTGACGCCTCTGCAGCAGACGGCTTTTTGAAAACATAGTGACAAAAGAAGAAATTGCACAAAACGTGCAATTTCTCCTTTTGCCACAATGTTTTTCATTTTTTGTCATAGGTTATCCATTCAATTATGGAGATTTTCTATTTTTTTGACAAAACACGTTCAAAGTCGTCTGCTGCAGAATTGCCGTATGAGGGAAGGGGTTAACTGTATGTCTATTATTTTTTGCACATGTTTAGTGTAAATACTTTGACGATGAACCAACGTGCGTTAGAGTCATATGAATAAAGCTTATGTTCTGTTCTGTTCTGTTCTATGTACGGTGCTCCAGGAAAACCAACATTAGCGTAATTAGTACATACATGTACAGTCAAACCGTTGCTAAAGACCACCTTTGTCTAGCAATTCCCTGTCTATAGCAACAACACTTTTATAAATTTCCGGATAAATCATTTTCTGCATAAAATACCCTGTACTTAAAGACCACCTGTAAACAAAGACCAGATTGTTTACTTCCTATGGGTGGTCTTTAAGCACAGATTGGACGTTATGTGGAAAAAGACCTGCTTACGTATTCATGCTAAAGATTGAAATGGAAACGGCTTTACAGAGAACTTGTTTTTGTAAGGTTCAATGACTTATTGGCGAACAGCGAAGGATCAGACTGCGCGGATTGTCAGCCTAATCGGGTCCTACAGTGATCTCAAATGTCTTAAGGTCGGTTTTCACAGAGCACCGCCCATTTAATAACGTAATTAATTTACAATATCACTCCCGAATCAAACACACTCACTTGCAATTTCAGTGCATGTTAGACCTTTCCCACATGTAGACGAATTTTTACGTATCTTCAGACGATATTTAAAAACATTGTGGCAAAAGAAGAAATTGCTCATAATGAGCAATTTCTCCTTTTTTCCATAATGATTTCGACTATATTTGATAACTTCATTTCCATTTATTGAAATTTTCCTAATTTTTGCGCAGATGTTTTGAAAATCGTCTGCGGCAGATTCGTCGAAATGCGCCTGCAAGTGGGAAAGAATTAACATGCGCCGAAATCTCAGTGAGTGTGTATGAAAAGGGTTTAATTAAGTAACACGCACAAAACACGTGAGTGGAATAGACAATATTATCTTGATTATTGTTTATTGATTATTAATTAAATATATACGTGGTTTTTTTTTCACGAGGTCACGCTAATTATTACTAGTAAACTTTCGTATTCCAAAGATTGCACAGTTTCTTCCAAATGTCACTGACGGAGAACCTATTCATGAAGGTCTCTTTCATTTGACGCGACGGTACAAACGGTTCTTGATGTTGACTTATCTCCATATTTCTTATCTTGTTTGGTTTTAACTCAGATGATCGGTGACCTTGGAGCTGTTGTGATAACGGTCTCATGTTTTGCATCATTATGTTATTTATTTCTTGCCTTCGAATATCATTTGGTAAAACGCCACCAGGACTCGGCATCTCCATTCGGGTCATACCAGGATTAGACGGCCTCTGTTGCGGGAGTCCCCGTAGGTCTTGAATCATTAGACCTACTTGACTCATTTCTGATCTGATCATGTTGGCGGTATCGGCCATACCCATGGAGCGGAATACAGTCTGATTGTTTACCATCGGCGCGGCGTTATTGGTGCCCATCATAACACGTGTATCAGACATCGGGCGTTGAGGCGGACCCTGCATTGCGTCGTTAAACATTGCCGGCATAGTCTCCGATCTCGGTCGGACCATCTCGCTGTTCGGGCTGGGTAGAATGGGCCCCACTTCTCTACGGAAGTTGGCCTCGACGATTCGATTGTTCATTGGTTGAGTATTGCGGTAGTTCCCAAAACGAGCATTGAAATCTCCTCTGGATTGAAGGCGTGTAAGCTGAAACCACTGAAAGAAGAGTCAAGAAATTTAAATGTCTGATTGATCGATTTAATGTTTTTGATTGTGCTTAGCGCCGCTTTTAACACTGTTTCAGTTATTCCACACCATTTCCTGCGTAAGTTACCAGTACTACTGGTCCTTTTATCCTTATACCAGCCAGCCAGTCAGTCGTAATGCTAATTCCGCAACCCTGAGCATCAAGGATGCTTGACTGTCTGAAACAATTTGAGCATGTACATGTGTAAATGTACAACTTGCAATTTCTGAACAGTATAGGTTCATACCATATTGTCCACATGCCCATCTTATCACACTAGTTGACAGTATGCATTTATCTCATACTGAACCTCCGAATTAGTCATGAACATGGTCTATATCACTCCGACAGAAGGTCTTTTGGTATACGTAATGCATCCGATAGTAAAAGTAATATGTGAAAAATGTCTGGATCTATACCTATCATACATGCTAACGTGTACCCTTTTCCGCACACGGGCCTATTTCTTATTACTAAGAGATGAAACAAACAGATTAAAAAATCAAAATCAATTCAACACACATGTTTCACTTTTTATTCTAAGGTGGGCTAAGATTGAACTTTATTTAACGCAAGCAATCACTGTTTAGTGTAAAGCACAATATTTTACTTACATTTAAAAGATCTTGCCAAATCCTAAACGCTAACGACCACGAGAGTCGTACCTTGCTACCTAGGAAACTCGATCGTGCAGCTTACGTTCTTTTTTTTTTTTTTAATTTTCACTATAACTAGAAAAGTAAACCTTATTTGTTATCAGTTTGTCAACCAGATCATTGATTGATTGTCGATAAATACCGTTTTCTACATTTATCAACAGACCTATCCCGGCGGCCAGTTCACCTATGCTTGTGTCTCCTGGCTTTCTCACATCAGTATTTCAGACAACTGTCTCTCCAAACAACTGTCTGTTTTGCAGCAAATACTGTTAGCGCATTGGTGGAAGACGAATTACTTTTGTCTAACATCGGAAAAAAAATGTTGGCCGAGCTGGGTTCGAACTCAAAGGCCCTGGATTGACAGCCCATGTTGGTGCCGACCTGATCTTCCAGAAGTGTATTTGCACCGTTCACCAATTAGTCACAATTCTATTGAACATTATGAGCCGCACGTGTCTTTGGGTCTTAATGACATTCCTCTTGACATCTTAGTTGAAACTTATTTATTTTACATCAATTGCGAAACAAGCTATCAGGTTATATTAATAACGCTCGATGTCTGCTTCCTGGAGACATACATGTAACCAGTACTTGCACCGTTTGTGTTGAACAATCCGAAATGCCGAACCCGCTCTTGACGGGATTCGAACCCAGGACCTTTGGTATAAAACTACTTGGGCGACACTTCAGGATTTGTTCTCAGATTGTGTATTTTGTGCATGTATGTTTAACATATATACGACCGTGATGGCTGTTTTGAGGCTCTGGCGTGCACACAGGCTTGGCTGAGTCTTCACTGTACGTATATGTATTAAGACCACAAATCGCTGCATGTGGCCGGCACATTTACATCTTGATCCATAAATACACATACGAGCCGTTCCACGAGTTAACCAACATCATGGACTATGCGTAATGTATCGACCCAGATCAGCCTGCGCAGTCCGTGTAGGCTAATCCGGGCCGACACATTCCGTCTCAGGGAGATAGAGGTATAGAGTAATGATTCCTGAAACAGAAAATCCACAGGAAGCGAACAGTGTCTGTCCGGATTAGCATGCGCGACATGCTTAGACTGATCCAGTTCGATATTTTACGCAGAGTCCACAATGTTGGTTTTCTCGGGGGACGGCTCATATATAATATTTTTTTAAGTACAGTGGCTCAATTGATAATGTCAGAATTTACCGATGAATCCTCACTTGCTGAGGCTAAGTGGTGAGCTTAATATAAAAGGTTTGATCACCTCCCGGGGCCATGGTGGAGTGGTCTCGGTCAAGACGCGTTTACTAGCCTAGTACTTGTTTGTCTTACAAGGCTCACGTGTACTGTCTCCATGATGTAACAAGCCGAGTACCGGTAGCTCAGTCGGTAGCGACGCGGGTTGTCAATCCTGGGGTTGTGAGTTCGAACCCCAGCTCGGCAAACATTCTTTCCGACGTTTGACAAAAGTCACTGTGACAAGCGTCATTTGTCTTTTACCAATGGGCTAAAAGTATATGTGGAAAAGCAGCCAGTTGCTTGGAGAGTATGTTGTGTGGGGTACTGGTGTGAGAAAACCAGGAAACATATGAGTGGCTGGACTGGCCGCCGTGATATGACTGAAAAACTGTTGAAAACGGCGTTAAACCCCAATCAATCAATCATATTGTAACAAATTGCTGATTGCTTGATTGATTGTTTGGTGTTTAAAACGCCGCTTTTCAACATTAGTTATGTTATATCACGGCGTGTCCTGGGTAAGTTAACAGTACTACTGGTCCATTTATCTTGACACCAGCAAGTCAGTAGTAATACAAACCCCGTACTCCTGATCTCCAAGGAGGGAAATACGCTATTACCATTTTTAAAGAATTTGGTTTGACCTGACCGGGGATCGAACCCGCGACCTCCCTCACCCCAGGCGGACGCTCTACGACTACACCTCAAAGGCGATAAAACAAACTGCTGAAATACCCTCATAATAAAAAACAAAGCTGCACTTACCGCTCTCTCGGTGACCCGGATGGGTTCCCTGATTATAAACCATTGGACGGTCTCGTGACAGACGGGAGTTGTGGTACTTCCAAAATACGTGTAGAACTGACAGTCTCGGTTGAAAAACATCCCAAGATCCACGTCTAGGGTCATATTTTGTTCTACACGAAAAAAAAAAAAAAAAAAAAAAAGAAAATAGTCAGCTGAACTTTAAAATAACTTACTGTAAGTTCAATTGTATATTAGAGTATAAAGGCCACCGGCCCATAATGCACCATTCATTATTTGATCAAGTTTTGGATTTTTCATCTTTACGTACAAAGAATGTTTTGGTGACATTGTCAAGATGCATGGGATGGCCTAGACGAACATTGAAAGTGTTGGTGACACTGTGCAGATGCATAGGACCGCCTAGACCTGAATGTTCTAGTGACAGAATAAATATCTTAACGTTACTCATTTATTTGCTAGTAGATACCAAAGTGTACATACGGTAAGGTGCAATAAGCGGTATGTTCATCTCAAGAAATTGAGAAAAACTCGATGTATCCCTCGAATCTACCACGTTGCCTGGGAGTTTCTGAAAGCGAAACAAATGAGACAACTCGTCAAAATGAAACCACATCAACGACGGGGAAAAATACGCGCCATTTAAGTGACGTCATTGCGCTTTACTTTGAGGTCATTCGGACTTCAGGTGAGACTTTCCATAGCCAGTGCGTAAAACCGCTAGCGTATCTCCATTTAAAGCGCTCCCGATACCCAAAACACTGCAGGTTTAATCAAATTATGATATTTATGTTAATTTGCCTAAAAATTAAAATCATCACTGGTTCGACATTTTGGACAGTTTGAAATAACGCCAAACGTCACAACGTTGAATATTAATAATAATCTGTAACGTTAAATTCGATTGGCTGCAGCACGTCCAATCAAAACCAGAAAGGTATGGTCAACGAGGAACCAGTTAAAACTCGTATCAAGCCACATAACACAATTGAAACCCGATTTCCCAGCCACATTTTCGGGCGTTTTGACGAACGATGCCCGAGGACTGAAACGATCGAACGAGTATAGCCGAAGAATTCCGACTGAGTCATATGCAGACTTATTCGTAAATTCTTTTATCTTTTTAAAAGTACGAATCTCAAAAGTACCTGCTTTTCGGAATTCATTCAACGATATCACCTTTGTTCTTTATTGGTAATATCTTAAACAAATAATTGTTGCATTATCCTATAAAAACAAGTATCAAAGCTATCGGTTAAAGCGCCTGCCTCGGGTGCGGGAGGTCGTGAGTTCGGTCCCCGGCTAAGTCATACCAAATACTTGTAGGTATACCAAATAAATGCCCTCTTTGGCGCTCAGGGTTGCGGGGTTAGCATTTCAACTGACTTGCTGATGTCAGGATAAATGACCAGTAATAAATGGTATCTTACCCAGGAAACGCCGTGATATAACTGAAAATGTGTTTAAAACACCAAACAATCAATTAATCAACCTTTTTCCACATACACCAAATTTGCAGCGGATGACTTTAACACATCATAGCAAAATTTAAGAAAATATACATGAAAGTATGATTACTAAATTAGAAAACAATTTACCAAAAGGAGAAGCGGATCATTATAAACAAGTTCTCCTGTTGGTGGTCGCAATGTGTGAAAAACTCTTCTGCTGCATATATGTATTCTTAAAAATGCGTCTGCTCTAGGGGAAAGGGTTAAACGTCATAAAAAATCTCACCTGAACTAGAAGTACAACAATAACTACTCCATCGGTCTTATTGTCTGCCTCTTCGAGATTTCTATATTTAGAATTGTAGAATACAAAATGGAGTTCCCCTTCAAACCTCAGTCCATCAATGGTATGTTCGGACCCAGCAGACATAACTCCGCTACCTCGAAAACGTTGACCCTTTATAATAATAATAATAATAATAATAATAATAATAATAATAATAATAACATTATTATTGATAGTAATTTTCATTAATTTTTTTCATTTACACATTTTAAAAGTGAAAAGTAAAGCACCACCTAAGCATGTAAGAAGTCATATTGAATTGCCTTTTAACGCAGAAAATCCAACACAGAACTGTGTTACTATAAATAGTTTTTTGTTATGGTTCATACAATATAAAAATAATGACATTTTATATAATACTATATAGAGATGCTATTTATAGTAACACGGTCTTGTGTGGGATTTTCCCATATGTTCTCAAACGACAACAAAACGTCATTATTATTATTGTATATGAACCATATAGAAAGACTATTCGTATTAGCTTAAAGCAGTCTATTGGCATCCTTTCCAAATTTTCTCAAATGCAAACTCGGACGCCTGTGGTTTATGTTGAGGAGATATGTATATCGTAAATTGACAAAGGGTCTACCTGAGACTCGAATACTCTGCCGCTCACGCCGCCATAATGCAGATGGAAGTCATTAAGATTGTAAACTCCAGGACGATACGGAATATTGGTAAGTTGAAACGCTCGTTCATTGGTCGGCTCGAAGGTCGCAGAATGACCTGTAAATATTAGTCATACTAGATACGTTTTACGCTTTCCAACATACAGCAAATCTGTATCAAACAACTTTGAAGATATCAAACAAACAGAATGTACTACACGTCTATTAATGAAATTACAACTATGGAATAGAGTTGAAATACTTGTCCTTAAGATCAATTTCTCCTTTTGCCATAATGATTTCAAAAGTCGTCTGCTACATTGACGTCAGAATGCGTCTATATATTGGAAAAGGTTAAAACGTATTGTTGCTGCCTTCATTTTGATTTTAACATTTATGGCGACTAAATGATGGTTTACCTTTAGTCTGAAAGTTTCAAATATCGCAATATAAGTTATATGTTGACAGTTCACTCTTGTCCGGTGCTGTAGAACTGCCGAATCGGGTGCGGGAGGTCGCGGCTTCGATTCCCGACCAGGTCATACGAAAGACATTAACAATGGTAGTAGCGGCTTCACCTATTTGGTGCGCAGGGATGTGTGGTAAGCATAACGTCTGGCTGACAATTGTTAGGTTTAATGGACCAGTAGTACTTACTGGTTACTTACCCAAGGAAACGCCATGAAATTACTCTAAAATTGTTGAAAGTGAGGTCAAACACAAACAGATATAAAATAATGCCTATACCAATATTTGAACCACAGGGTGGTTCTAGAAAGCGTTAGTCAACGTGTAAGTTATGTTTATTACGTGAACCCTCTCTTTCTGTAGCCGATTTTCCATCGTATGAATTCCTAAAAACACGCACATTAATTCTGGAATTGAACTTTTGTACGCATTGCATTTCAATGTTAGCCCCGGTAGCTCAGTCGGTAGCTACGCGGGCTGTCAATCCAGGGGTTGTAAGCTCGAACCCCAGCTCGGCCAACAGTCTTTCCGACGTTTGACAAAAGTCACTGTGAAAAGCATCATTCGTCTTCCAACAATGGGCTAACAGTCTATTTGGAAACAGCCGGTTGTTTGGAGTACTGGTGTAAGAAAGCTATGAAATACACGAATAGGTGAAATGACCGCCGTGATATAACTGAGCAATTGTTGAAATGGTGATAAACCCGAAACAATAAATTCTATTGGGGAGAAGAGTTGACTACGAACATAACACAATTACTGCTGTCATACATACAGGGTTAATTTCTCTCATCAATTCCACATAAAAAGAGATGAGTAAGACAATACGACATGTACATACCGTTATTTTTCAGCTCTCCATGCAGTAAGCTACTTGTGTATAGCATCCTAGGACAGGGTAGATCCCGTCCGTACCTCACCATGTCCGTCTGTATGTCAATCGGGGACTGCGACTCACCGCCACAACTCTCCGGGTACGTGTTCCGCCAACTATACACACCTGTATATACATTGACATTTTAGTACCAAATACTTGTAAAACTGTAGTAACGGCTTTCCCTTCTTGGCGTTCCTACGTTGTTGGGTTAGCAAATACGACTCTCGCTGATTTTAGGATAAATGGACCAGTATTACTGGTAACTTACACAGTTGACGCCATGATATAACTGAATTATTGTTGATAAGGGCGTGAAACACCATAGAACAACTGATTGCCCTAACACACCAAGTACGTGGACATGTGATAGCCGAATGATCAAATCAAAAGAGCCGTTGAACGAGAAAACCAACATTATGACCTCTGCGTAATGTATCGACCCAGATCAGCGCAGGCTTGTCCGGGCCGACACATTCCGTCTCAGGGGTATAGAATAATGATTCATGAAAATGAAAATCCACAGGAAGAGAACAAAGTATGTCCGGGTTAGCCTGCGCGGTATGCTTAGGCTGATCGATATGTTACAGTCCACACTGTTGGTTTTCTCGTGGAACGGCTAAAAAAAAAATTGTGTCTCGAACTCACCGAACGTTGTGTTAGGATCATTCGGAATACACTAATTGTCCGGGGATAAACATGTCCAGAACGTGTCCATATCAAGCTCGATGGCGCCATTGTCAAAAATTCAGTACGATAAACGTAACGTACGTTTTTGACAGAAAATGTTGTTTTTAAGGTGAACAAGATGTAAATAGCTGATATTTTGCTCAGTACATAACGCTAGTGCGAATACGACTCAAAATGTCTAGTCACATGTAGTAGGATAACACTTGATTTGTTTTGTTGTCAATTTACGTCGTTTGCATGTTTTCATGTATATCATGGCGACAGTTCACGTAGTAGTCATGACCCCTTGGTAAACATGCTAGGAAATGCTAGGCCTTGCCCAAGAGCACTCCACCGTGATCCTAGCGCCGCGACTGGGGATCAAACCCCGGACGCCCGGTTACTATCCCCGATGATAACCACTAGGCCACGGTGGATTCTAGGATAACATCCGAAGCAGCCTGCATGATAAACATTTATTCGGAATGACCTCGAACTAAATATCAGCTATTTAATCAGTGTAAAAACAACAACAACAACAACAACATCAACAACAACTATATCCGCAATTGCTCTTATTCTTTAAATGTCGCTTACCCCGCATGTTTCTTACATCCGGGTCATAGTTAAATCGTGTACTACTGTCTACGATCCATCGATAGAGAGTGTAGCCCTGGACACCCGCAAAGTGTATGGTCAACACCACGGATAGAAGCCTGATTATGGCTGCCATTGGCGTCTGTAAAAAATAAAGAGTACGAAAATATGATTAAGTTATTAATTAAGAACCACTAAATACACCTTTCATATGTTCTCAAAAAGTGAATTGAACACTTACATGGAGATTTTTAGGCGCAGAATGGGGTTTATGTATTTGAGCCGTTCCACGAGAAAACCAACATTATGGTCTCTGCGAAATGTATCGACCCAGATCAGCCTGCGCTGTACGCGCAGGCTAATCAGGACCCGAAACATTCCGTCACAGTGGGATAGAGGTATAGAGTAATTATTCCTGAAACAGAAAATCCACAGGAGAAGAAAAGTGTTTGTCCGCGTTAATCTGCGCCACATGCTTAGTTTTTATCCGGGTCGATACTCTACGCAGAGTCTACAATGTTGGTTTTCGGCTCATTTTTCTGTTTGTTCTATAAATGAGTTGAAGGAATGGAATGAGTTCTAGCAGCACCACATTTCAGCAGCTGCTCTCTCTTAAATGGCACCGCCTCGGTGGTGTGGAGGTAGAGCGTCCGCCTCAGTGGTGTGGAGGTAGAGCGTCCGCCTCGGTGGTGTGGAGGTAGAGCGTCCGCCTCGGTGGTGTGGAGGTAGAGCGTCCGCCTCGGGTCCGGGAGTTCGCGGCTTTGATTCCCGGCCGGGTCATACCAAAGACTTTTAAAATGATAGTAATGGCTGTCCTCATTGGAATTTAGGGTTGCAGGGTTAGCATTACGACTCACTGGCTGGTGTCAGGATAAATGGACCAGTAGTACTGGTTACTTACTCAGAAAAAGCCGTGATATAACTGAAATCGGTTTAAAGCGGCGTTAAACCAAAAACAATCAAACTCTAACACGGAAAGGCGTGTGAATAACGTCATCAATGTTAAAATAGCATTCATACATAAAGTTAACATTTTTGGGGGATAAATGTTACATACGTCTTCAGACAATTTTCCTATACAGATTTTAGTTATCAAAGTGTGAAAGTTGCGAGGTGTTTGAAAAGTGATGCAAGAAATTAAAATATTGCTCAAAGTCTTTGGATCTGTAATTTCTTTTATAAAGGCATCAGTCTTATATGTAGTATAACTATAATAATTTGATTAAATTAAACACATTAGAAAAAACTCTAAAGCGTTTCTATAAAAATATATAAAAAAAAATAACCGCGACCTCTAACGATTTCTTTTCTTCTTCTGTCAGTTGAATTTTCTATAAACCGTTTACGAAGTTAGAGAGTCGTTAAACATGGTTATTATAAAAAGCGCATTTGGGTGAATGAAAAAAACACACTTCCTATCTTTAAATTTTGAAAATAATATAATAGCGAAGGATTTGTAGGATATCCAAATAGTTTCCATTCTTTATTGTACGTCACTGGTTTATTCTAACGGGCCAAATGTGACATTAGAATGAATTATAGGTAGATTGGTTGCATTCTTGTGTATTTGAATTAATAACTGCAATATATTGATAAAAAAACACTGACATTGTCAGTCGGGGAGACCAGAAAACAAAAAGTTCAGACAAAACTTCACAATATGGTATGGATATCAAACTTACTTATTTTACATCGATTGCGAAACAAGCTTTTATCTTATATATGACGGTAATTAAAATGAATTATAGGTAGATTGGTTGCATTCTTGTGTATTTAAATTAATAACTGCAATATATTGATAAAAATACCACTGTCAGTCGGGGAGACCAGAAATCAAAAAGTTCAGATAAAACTTCACAATATGGATATCATTACACATAATTTAGTTTAGTTATGATCAAACTTATTTATTTTACATTGATTGCGAAACAAGCTTTCATCTTATATAAATCACATTCGATGTCTAGATCTAATTTATTGAGACAGAACCAGGATTCGTTTTATTTGTTAGACTTATCCCAAAAACAGAAAACTCTTAACATAATTCAATTAGATGTCAAAATATCATGAAATGAAAATAACACAAATTTACGTATATATCCAATCATACTTAACAATTTCAAATTCAGTTTTTAGACTTAAAATTGTGAGAGAGTAGTCTTTTAAATAATAATAAACATCTTACCGATTTGGCACACAGAAACAATCTCAAGCGTTAATTAAAGATTAGACGTATGTTACATCCGATCTTAGAGAACGAGTGTCAGCGAAAAACTAAAAAAAATACTAAAGACAAAAAAATCCACATCTTTTGTAACATTAACCTGACTACATGAGAGAGAAGCGCCATCTACATGCATACGTTTCTCTACTGTTCATCTCGATACTAGGCTGTTTGCTCGCATATCGAGGGCTTGGCGTGAAACGGTTGTAACTAAAAACCTATTTTGGAAACCCTGATTTAGGGCCAATTTTGATCCCTTTGTAAACAATGCAAATTGAGGTGCCATTGCTCAGAACGAGCAATGGCACATTCATTAGTTCTGAGCAATGGCACATTAATTTCCATTGTTTACCAAGAAAAAAAGATTTAATGCTTATAAAAACTTTATGGCGAGGTGATTAACCTTGGTAAAAAAAATACCAATTTTAGTTACAACCAAGCCCTCGAGGGATATAACCCTTACCCTGACATATACGACAATTGACGTTTTTGTAACAGACGACTTTTCATTCAAGTAAAATGAATGTTTGCTAAAAATGAAAAATGTCTTCCTTTTTCCACAATGTTATCTCTACAGCATCCTTTTATGCTTACATTTCCTTTTCAAAATATACTATATTTCTATCTTGTCGTTTCAAATCAGACGAAGTTTGAAAACAATGTAGATAAAGGAGCAATTTCTCCTTCTTCCATAATATTTTCTGTATTGCATTAATGGTATACTTTCATTGTTTTTGTTCAACATGTGATATCTTTCCTCAAGGTTTCAAAGCAGACAACTCCAAAAAATGTCATATCCGGTAAACATAAAACACATTTTTTGTTCTGTAGAAGAAGTCCAAATTCAGCAGTTTAAATGATTAAAGAAAACGCTGCAAAAGCTGAACATGAGATATACAGTAAAATTTGTCTTAAGCGGCCAACCAGGGGAGAGTCAAGATTTGGCTGCTGAACACCTGATAGATTTGGGTTTAACGCCGTTTTCAACGATGTTTCACCTACTCACGTGTTTCATTGCTTTTTCACACCAATAATCCACACAACATTCTTTCGAAAGAACTGGCTGCTTTTAACTGGCTGCTTTTCCACATAGGCTGTTAGCCCATTGGTGAAAGACGAATGACGCTTGTTACAGTGACTTTTGCAAAATGTCGGAAAGAATGATGGCCGAGTTGGGGTTCGAACTCATGAACCCTGGATCGACGGCCCGCGACGCTACCGACTGAGCTATTGACTGAGCTACCGGGGCTGCTATCTGAATACTGGTGGCTGCTTTAAACACGTCAAATAAAGATGGAAATGTTATTTTGGTTAATCTTCAATTGGCTGCTAAATACAAATTAGCTATTAAACAGAGGTGACCGCTAACACAAGTTTGGCTGTAATTGAACCCCCGTTTCTATCCATATTCTAAAGTTATTCAAAGACGATACAAAAAGGAAGATCTTTCGTCGCATCGTTAATCTTTTTCGTTGCTGTACAGGATAAGTAGAGTGGTGCGTAATTCGGAGGGTAGTCTGATATCAAAACATATTGAAAAACACATGGAAATTGATAACTAATTTGAACTTTTGAAAACAATGTCTTAAAACGATCAGAACTTGCTCATTTAAAACAAACAATTAGATATGAAGGTTTTCATTCATCTTTATATGAAAACATCTACGTAAATTTAATTCTCACATTTTTAAATCAAAAGTTGATTTTTCGAATTGAGTTAAAAGCATTTCAGCAAATCTAATAATCTGCGCTTACGAACAATTTCTCCTTTTGCCAAATTGCTTTCAAAAGTCGTCTGTTGCAGACGTGTCAAAGTGCGTCTGCGAATGGGAAAGTGTTAAATCTTTTTCTTCCTTCATAAAACCGTAGTTTGACGCGTCTGTTAAGGATTAATTGTGAAAATATAATGGGAACAAAACGAGAGCAATTTCTCCTTTTCCTGCATTTGTTTCTGTACATTTTTTAAAATTCTTATCTCGCATTGTGATGTTTTCAATTATTCTATTCTGACAGTTTCCATTTAACATAGTCAGCAAGAATGAATCAGATTGCGCTTCAATGGACTTTAAAACACATGTCCTAAGCCTAGTTCAGGTATCGTGAATGAGAGAACAATTGTCGTGTTATATCTGAAATACGTATGAACGGGGGCGTTAAACGTTTAATTCGTTAAATAAAGGACAACACGAATGCCATAAAACCTCAAATACGTTCAATAAAGGACAAAGGGCAAAACAGAATGCCATCAATGCTAGAGGGACATTTCGTGGCGACAGGTCGTTCACGTTGGTGAAGAAAAACACGAAGCATTTGATCCCTGACTAGTTGTTAAACATGGACTGTACATACGATAACATGACGTGTGAACCGTCCTGTGAGATGTACAGCATGTAGACCAGTCTATAATTAAATGCGTTTTTAAATAATTTCACCTAAATTTAGACGGCTCTTTAATTCATGAATCACTTTATTTTATGGGAGATGAAAGACAAACAATTGTTGCACCTACTACAGTTGTATGTTTTTGTGTAGTTGTTGTTAATGTTGTAAAGAAAGGCTTTGATATATATATTTCAGCAATTGTTAAAAAGGGTTACTGGCAAATACGCAGGGATCTTTCTCTTTCTATTTGATGTTTTGCATAAATCCTCTAATATTTGAAAACACCTTGAAACCGCCATAGCATCTATATGTAAAATGTTTCATTAAAGAGCTAAATATTAATTATTTGTGTATACATTGATATGTGTCCTTCTATTTTCCATTTGAGAAAAGGATGCAGCATCTGCCAAAATGTGCGCGCTTTGATATTGCACGCAATGTGATATTGCACTCAGATCTTTTTCACGTGCTGCTAAGGACGAAACTATTTCCTCACAGTAACTTTCCAAAGCGCTCCAATCTTATATTTGATGAGTTTAGAGACCAGCTAACAATGTTAGAAAAGAAGCACAATAAGGAATAATATTGGCAGGATAGGTAAACAGTGAAAATTCGATAGACAAATTTAAAAAACCCCAATCCGGTCTATCCATAGCGCTAGCTGTGTGTAAATACATACGTAGTTTATGACGTATGAATGTGACGTGCAATTCAATGACTTCGGTATTTGTGGACAGTACACAATTTGCCATACTCTGTAAGCCTAGTTGTTTTTGATAGTCGTTGACGATCTATATAATTTTATCTCAATTACACAACATCAACAAAATCAAGAGGGATTTAATAACTGCTAGGATAAATATGCAAACTATTGTGTTAAAGGTAGGTCTTCTGACTATTGATGTTATTCTCCAATGTGAAGATTTTCGTCGCAAAATAGAAGTTGTGTTCGCTGAACATACTTTCAGGTCAACAGAAGAAGCATCTATATCGTTTTAAAGAACGCAAATATCCAGGCGTAAGATCCAGAATAAGATCACACACGAGTTATTAATGAAATCCACTGTTAGAAAAAGCGTTACTCATCATTTTGTCGACGATTCAATTTCGAGTCTCAACCAAATGGGGAACAAATGGATGTTCGTTAAAGGATATTTTTTCCACGATCCTAGTAACCATCGGAAAGGACAATAAGTGCGCGATAAATCGTAAATGTTAATGTATCAAAACAATTCAAACTATCAAAACAATTCAACCCCCCCCCCCCCCCCCCCCCCCCCCCCCCGCAGGCTCGGGAAACTCAGCCGAAGGAACTTATCCAACACAATATTTTCCCATACTGATGCAACAACTTATATAATTGAAAGCTTGGCGACATCTTGAAATATTGCTCATTATGAGAAACTGCTCCTTTTGCCAAAGTGTTTAAACAGTGTCTGTGACGTTTAAGAAGGCAATACATGCGTCCAGAGTAAAGTTAGGCAATTGGGCACTTGGATATCATGTATCCATCATCATATATTACAGGAACCTTATTTCATATTTCAACTACAGTCCGACATATGTTTAAAGACCACCCATTGAAAGAGAACAATCTGGTCTTTGTTCACAAGAGGTATTTTATTCTAGGGTCATTTATGTAGCAAATGAGTAATTGGGGAATTAGAAGTGTGGTTTCTGCGAAATTCGAAAATTATATCACGTTACAGTAATCTTAGTAGTTTAAAAGGGTATTTTTAATTTGGGAGATCCTTTTGGGAAGGCACATCGGTATGATAACATATGACAACGATGCTGATTACATAAACACTACATATGCCTATTCATTCAAATCTGTGCTTTAGACCACCTTTGTTTAGCAATTCCCTGTCCATATATGTATTTATGTTCGCATATATTTAGCTTAGATTTAAAGTGTCTGTCTGTTTTAAAGAGGTTTTGCTTTGCTCTACAGACGTTACACTGTCTGTCTGTCTGTCTGTCTAAATTCACTGCTATATAAGATGTACCCTGTTCACCACGAACTCATCTTCACCTTTCGGACCATTATTGGTAGCGGTTTTAGTCAATAATCAACGTATTTTGCTGACGGCATTTTTTTTCGTAACATTGACACTCATGCAGTCTTTATAACGGTTAACATGGATGTTTTGTATGGTAATTTATACCACTTCCGCACAAAAACCCAGTTATATCACCGTGTGCCTGGGTTGGTTACTAGTATTACTGGTTCATATATCCTGGTATCGCCTCGTTGTTGTAGTCATAGGGCGTCCGCCTCGGGTGCGGGAGATCGCGAGTTCGATCCCCCCAAAGGTCCCACGTGTGTACAGAGTAGTGGAAAAGTATCACAACTATCGGGAATATAAAAGTGCTTCAATACATACTGACAGTGAGTATATTAAGTTGCTTGCCGTTTAATCAACTTCAATAATCTAAGGAGTATGTATTTATGAACCCTCTAGCGCTTATAGACATATTTTGAAGCCTTTGCAGTTGACGGCGTTGAAAAGCATTGTGGCAAAAATGGGGAAACGTTATAATGACCGATTTCAATTTTTGCATCAATGTTTTTCAACTCGTTTCAATAATAACATTTTCACCGTTAGCTAGTGAAACTTCTTATTTAAATGTTTCTAGTTGTGTTGCCTGGATGTTTGTAGCATAATTATTTGCTGTATGTGGGAAAGGGTTGATGCAGATTTTTCCGGCGTCATTGATGCCTTGCATCCAATTTCTCTTCTGATTTAAACGATGGTTAATAGCTCCTGTATCACGGATTCGCCATCTTCAGACCGACACTTATGTAATACGCAAACATCTTATACGCAGAAATAATTTGTGGAATACAATGGTGCAATGGTAGCGCGTCAGCCTATCGCACCAATGGTCCCAAGTTCGAATCTCGTGGCCTTTTCCACACAAACGGACTGTCGGTACAGTTAGTGCTTTGATTCAAAACTGAATGTAGTCTGGTGCTGTCTGGGTCATTTATCACTGACTCGGCGATTTCCGTTTGATGTCGTTAGAGACCGGTATTATTCGTGTGCTTGTCGGGTCATTTCCGTTGGATTTCGGTGGAAATGAGTGACACACACATGAACAATACCGATCTTTTACTACGTCTGACGGAAAACGCCGAGATACTACTGTTATTGAATACCGCCGTCATACGTAAATCGCCGATCCCATTAGGTGTGTTCTACCTTAAATCCCGACCATCACTGACCGTAAAGTTGATCCTTGTATGCAATTGTTCTCAAACATTTCCCATAGAATGCGTGTACGACAAAGTGGCGAACATTTAAAGATTCTGCTAACACTATGTTAGTTACAAAGTTGATTTTCCTAATGACGTGGCCCATTTCATGAATGAATTAAGGACCGGATCATATCGTGGTTTGTTTAAGCATGGTCCAAGGAACATGCATGTTGTTCTATTACATCAGCTGACATTTGATGAGTTATTTATTGATATCATTAAATTGGTGTAATTGTAACTACCTATATCAATGCACCTGGCAAAAAATTTTTTTTATGTGATGCAAATGACTCATGTCTGGCGATTTAGGAAGTCTCGTTGCATCTGCCAACTGTGATGACTCGGATGATTGATTGATTGATTGATTGATTGATTGATTGATTGGATGGTGTTTAACGCCGTTTTCGACAAATTATAAGTAATATCACGGAGGCCAGTTCACTTACTCATGTATGCTCCTGACTTTTCCGCACCAGTGCTCAACACAACATATTTTCCAAGCAACTGGCTGCTTTTTCACATAGTTTGTTATCCCAAATGACGAATGACGATTTACACAGTTTCTTTTGTCAAAAGTCTAAAATAAGGTTGACCGAGCTGGGGTTCGAACTCACAACCCCAGGTTTGATCGCACGCTAGACAAGGCTCATTAACATTAACATACCCAATCGTGCTTTCTTATTCAAATGTACTTTGTGTTTTAGAAGTTTAAAGAAATAGCCTTTGACAAATCGGCGAATTGCAAAGGCTCAAATCGAACTGTGTTTATTCAAACATTCCGCAAATGTGTGATTCGTGTACCCAGAACCGAGAACGGTTTAGCTCAGTCGGTAAGGACGCAGGCTGTCAATCCAGGTAATGGTATGGTGTGAGATAGCCAGTAAACACATGAGTATGTGAACTGGCCGCCGTGATATGACTTAACATTGTTGACAATGGCATAAAACCCAAATAAATCATGTTTATCCAGGGAAAAAAACTCAAATATTAATTAAAACCGTCCGTTTGTACATCAATTTTCCTACATTAATTATTAATCAATCCTTACACATTATCCCTAAAGCATAGCACGAGCTAAATTTGTACCTCAACCTCCTTTTCAATCAAATTCATTAAATCAGACAAAAGTACCTAGTAGGTATATCGATCTACCCCGCATAAAAAGTCGTCTGGAATTGACCCTATATCGAGGGCTTGGCGTGAAAACCCCTTTGTAAACAATGCAAATTTAGCTGCCATTGCTCAGAACGAGCAATGGCACCTAAATTTCCATTGTTTACCAAGAAAAATGATTTAACGCTTATAAAGACTTCATGGCGAGGTGATTAACCTTGGTAATTAAATACCAATTTTAGTTACAACCGTTTCACGCCAAGCCCTCGACATGCTTATACACTCATCCGCCCATGCTCGATTTTGATGTCCAATGTAATCTCACGACACAACAAACGCCACTGCTATACAATCGGAGCACTCGACAACCACCGCTTTTCTTTATCATTTAATCATATGGGTTGTCTTATCTGTTTCATACCGAAATGTTTGCTGAGCGACAATTTGATAGGCTGATGAAAAGGTCAATCTGAGATGACCTGTATGGGGTAGTCATCAGATCTATATACGAGCTAGCGAAGTTTAGGTCTGAGTTGAATGAGAGTGCGTGTCAATAATACACGAATACTTGTAAAGCTAGTTGTAAGAAGTGACATGTGTCCCGTGTATCTTCGCATAGGTAACGTTACTATAAATTACAAGAGTTAGCGCGGGAATCAGCATTTTATGGCTTAAGACATACTGTTTGATTCGAAAAACACGAAACTCTCTTTTAAATATATGATATAAATATGTGATAACAAAAGTTTTTTAGTTAAATACGTAAAACGAAAACAAAAAATGTTTTTTACCTCGATCTCCCAACATTATTGTAAACATTCGTTTGCGCATGCGCGTCCTTTTTTCCCCTTAATATATTCTTAAAATCGCAAAATTTCGCATTTATGAAAATATTCCCATTTTCCTGTTATTAAAACCCCGGTGGCTCCCAGTGATGTTACATAGACTCCGCTCTGGTGTACTGCTTGTGTTCAGTTGTGTGACTTCGGGTCGAAGTCAAGAGAAAAGAGGGAGAAATGTAACGGGAACGGGGTAAAGGTATACATATCACTTCTACAGCCTTGCTGTGGAAGCCGGCTTTTATAGCGACGTTGGTAGAGTGGTTGACTTTTTCGTAAAGTTAAGCATCGTTCATCGCGGTTAGTGCCTGGATGGGTGACCCGCGATGGCTTAACGCCGGTACACGCTACACTATGGTTTTAATTTACATTTGCATTATAAAACAAGAGTGCCAGTGCCGCAACAAAATATAAAGATCAAGATTGGTCCTTTTAATTATTGCTTTTAACATGTCTGTATACATAAGCTCAAAATGAGTCTGTGAGACCAGTTTAAGCTGGAAGAGACAGGGACCTGAGATCATGGTTGCTGGTTAGTAGGTTCGATCCCTGCAGGGGCAGCCGGGTGTTTCCTTGAGCAAAACAGTTTATCCACACTTGTTCAGAGTTGAAAGTCTTACTCTGCTTACCAGCCTAGCTGACTTTGGTATTAACTAAAGAAAATAGGATACATATAAACAGAGATAAAACCCTATAGAGGCTTCCTATATGAAAGTAGGTCAAATGGCAGTGTCGATATGTATCCTTTTTTCCTTCTGAGCATAACTTTTGCAAAAATCACTCTACCGGATAATCCCTGCTTTATGCACTTCTACCTGTTTGGAAACTTGAGTTGCGTTCTCAAGAGAATATGCTATAGAAACCAAGTTTCGAAAGGCATAACTATTGCAAAAATTGCTGAACCGGAAAATCCCTGCTTCATGCACATCTACCCATTATAGTAATGACATTGACCAAGTTTTGAAAAGATTCAGTCAGAAACGTAGGAAGAGTTGCGTTCACAAGCCGCACTATCAATCAGCTACAGAGACTAAGTTACAAGGGACATAAATCTTGCAAAAATCAATGACCCGGAAAATCGTCGCTTCATGCACATCTACCCATTATAGTCATGACATTGACCAAGTTTTGAAAAGATTCGGTCAGAAACATAGAAAAAGTTGCGTTCACAAGGCTGCAATATCAATCAGCTACAGAGACTAAGTTTCAAGGGACAAACATCTTGCAACAATCAATGAACTGGAAAATCGCCGCTTTATGCACATCTACCCATTATAGTAATGACATTGACCAAGTTTTGAAAAGATTCAGTCAGAAACGTAGGAAGAGTTGCGTTCACAAGGCTGCAATATCAATCAGCTACAGAGACTAAGTTACAAGGGACATAAATCTTGCAAATATCAATGAACCGGAAAATCGCCGCTTCATGCACATCTACACATTATAGTTATGACATTGACCAAGTTTTGAAAAGATACGGTCAGAAACGTAGGAGGAGTTGCGTTCACAAGAAATGGACGTACGGACGGACTCATGGGAGAGTACTTGTGGGGTTATTTCGTTTGATGTTTTACTTGTGGGGTGCACCCCACAAGTATGCAATTCATTCCGTAATTAACCCCCTTTTACGGAATGAATAACATTAATATGCAAATGAGATACCCGTTATAAAAAATACTATTTATCTAAGTGTCTTTATAAGGGTGGTGGGTGCGGACGGACGGACAGACGGAGAAGATGACGCCAATATACGACCGCCTCCGGCGGCGTATAAAAACTACTCGCATATAAATAGACTGGTTCACTTATCTTAATCTTCTATTGCAAAATCGAACGAAAAAAAGTTTACTGACGAACTGCTACGGAAATATCCGAGAGTTGACGGTAAAATACGACGCATGCGCGATCTAGATGATTAACACGGCGCATGCGCAAGCCCATTGCCCATTGCACGATTGGTAGTTCTAAACACAACCAATATATGCACTGGTGCTGATGCACCCGCGCAATAACAGTTATTTAATCGATTAACGATTTCCAACAGGGTCCAATCACACCAACTTTACTTAGCGCTAAGTAATACTTACATGTAAATATTTAAAAACTTAAGAGCATGTTTCACAATTTTTGTTTCCTTTATATTTTGTAAAACATGAATTGTGAACTTCATTTAAGTAACTGATTCAATTGACATAAAAAGTAACCATATGACAATAATTGCTAAGAAATGAAATCCTTTGGCATTTATATTAGGGAAACAAACATGATGAAATATGCTTCTAAGTATTTAAGTATTACTAAGTAAGGTTGGTGGAATTGGACCCTGTCCTTATTTAAACATCTGTTAAATGTGTGGAGTTCTGCAAACAAAATCTGTGAATTTGCGACCAATTTAAATTCAGATCAACATCGGTTTCCGTGCAGCTTGCTCCAGGTGGGTGCTGTTCGCCAATTACTCAACACAGGGTTCATGTAGCATCTGAAAGTATCCTTTAGCATGGCTGCTCATAACAATTATTATCTTGACGTGTAATAAATACGCACCGCTTAAATATATTTGAATAATTCGGAACTCCTCGGCAGTACCGATATCTGCCGAGGAATGCCGACGAATGTATATTGAATGTGAAACGAGGCTAGGATTCGGATTAATCTTTTCCCACATAAAGACGCCTTCTGACACTGCTGCAGCGACAACTTTTGAACAAAGATGAGGCAAAATGAGAACTTGCTTATTACCATTTTTTTGTATTACTTGTCGAAATGGTTAGAAGAGCGGCTCACTTAAGTTTTCACTTACTCTGTTTGTAGATGCAACAAGACCCCTATGATGTGCGACGCGACTCCTTTGTTTATCTATATAATTGATGACAGTTTCCTCATGCAAATGTTGACATTTTAGTTTGAATAAACTGTAACATGACCAAATCTGCTCAACCAAAAAGTCTTTTTTCGTTTCGTCATTCAATTAGCCTTATAGACCGAGTGAAAATATCTTATGTCGATTTTTATTCGCGCATCGTTCCATTTTCATAGTACAAAACGGGCCTTCGTTTCTTGAAATGAATGTACGTATTCAATTATTAGCCTGAAAAAGTGTCTTAATCAATTTGAAAAGAACAGTATGGTATTCATTATTATAAAAATCCAAAAATCATATTAAATCAAAATGAGACTTTTAACCCTTTTCTGCATAGATGACATTCAGCCAGCAACTGTTGAAAACTATGGAACGCCTTTACTGTCTTATGATGTTGTTTTGAATTATACGCAGTACATTTTCATGTATACGAGGTACATAATTCATTTGACATGGTACATTGTTCATGATATGCAGTGCCTTTTCCGTTATATATGGAGGTAATTTAATAATAGGAAGTGCAAAAGTGTGCAGATACAGTAGAATAACCATTATATGGTGTTCAAACAACTTCATATGCAATACATAGTACATTATATGCAGTCAATGTTTCGATACATGTGGTAGTATATTGATTATATTCAGTACTACTTTTATACGTTGTATATGTTGGTTAATAAATGTGATACATGTTTAAATATGCGAAGTGCTTGCGATTAATTCTATACGTGGTGAATATACAAGGGTTACCGAGAGTGAGTAATGGTGGCTAAGACTGAGTGATAGCGCCTGAGACTTTATGATGGTAACTGATTGAGAGTGACTGAAACTTAGTGATGGCTGTTGAGACTTAATAGTGACGGTGGTTAGGACCGAATAATGGTGGCTGAGACCAAATGAGAGTGACAGAGACTTAAACAGACTGACTGAGACTAAGTGAGGGTGGGAAAGACAGAGTGACAGTAACTGGCACATAGTGGTGGTGGCTGAGACTAATTGATGGTGACTGGGTGAGAGTGGCTGAGACTTACTGAAGGTGGCTTATACTAAGTGAAGGAGACTGAGACTTAGTGATAGTGTCTGAGACTTAGTGATGATGACTGAGGCTTGGAGATGGTGTCTGAGTGAGATTTGATAAGACTGAATGAGGGTGGCTGAGACTGAGTTATGGTTGCTGAGACTAAATGACAGTGGTTCAGACTGAGTGATTATGTCTGAGATTGAGTCATGAGACTTAGTGATGGTGGCTGAATGAGAATGTCTAAAGCTGTTACTGAATGATGGTGGCTGACAGTTAGTCAGCGTGGCCGAGATTTACTGATGGTGGACGAGATTGAAGGAAGCTGATACTTAGTGTGACTGAGACTTATTGAAAGTGACTGAGAGTGAGGCCTAGAGTAGGGGTGACTGAAGGTGACTGGGATTGAATGAGTAGGGGTGACTGAGACTGAGTGGGTGAGAATGGGAGACTAGTATGCGTGACTGAGTAGGGGAGACATTGAGAATGAAGGTGGCTTAGAATGAGTGAAGAAGCGTGACCTAGTCTGAATGATTGAGGTTGAATGAGATGGTAGAGTTGTAAGAAGGATGATGTGAATGAGACTGATTTCAAGCATGTATTGTTGAATTATATAGCCTGATTTAAGTTTTCAACACCATTGACCACATTTACAGTTATATTGCATACAGTGTAACACTACGCTATTCTGTCTTGTTAGATATGGCCCTAATAGATAGATGTAACGGCCTAATATTCAAATACTGGTCAGCAATACGGACACATAAAATATGGCGAAGTTCGGGCAAATTCTACGGAATATTCAGATGTAATACTTTGTCAACATTGAATCGTTAGATCGTCCGGCTTGTAAGCGGGAATTCAGAGTTCCCCCTTGGCCCTCAGAGTTGCGGGGATAGAAGAACGACTGCTGCATCTGTCTACAGATATATAATACCGACCCACATCCGAGTCGGACGCATTTTACCAAAGATTCGGTGTATTGTGAGAAAGTTCAGGTCTCGTAATAGTATCCAAGTAACCCTCGGGATTAAGACGGAAAACCACTACTACCTTTTAAAAGAGACCAGCTTGACATGACCAGGTATCGAGTCACACTTTCATGTTCTCTAAAAGTGGTACTATAATCGTTTAATTATATTCTGATGAGCGCCGGTAGCTCGGTTGACCTGGGCTATCAGCCATAGCTTCACGAGGTCGAATCCTGACTAGACCAACATTATTTCCCGCCGATTGAGAACATTTAGTTCTGCTAGCGTGATTTTTCCTAACACCAGCTAGTCAGTCGTAATGCTAACAACGCAACCTTGAGCGCCAAGGAGGTTCTTCCTATTGTACACATTGACCTAATTCGAACACATAATCAATATGTATTCACCAGTATGGAAATTAATTACCATAAGCTATATACCTATTGTATTCTGGTCGTTAGACAATACAATCATCCAGCTGATGATGATGGTTTGGGGTTATTTACCCTCGCCTCGTTGGCGAGCAAATCATCCAGCTACACAGGCGCTTTGCTTTTCATATGAGGCACCACAGGCAATAACAGGGTCGTATTGCACCCGATGCTGCTTTGGCATAATACAATACGGAATTTGGAGCGAAATAGTCAGGCTACAATCTAGCTGTTCGGCATTGTTACATTGGCACAGCGTACACACCCAGTGCAATCCCATTGTGTGTAAGACAGTCGTGCAGAGGTCGAGTTCGAGTCACATGATGAGCGCGTTCTGATTTCGGGATTTTTCGACACAAACGGCAGGAAGCAGACATCGAGCGTGATTAATATAAGCTGAAAACTTGTTTCGCAATCGATGTCAACTAGATAAGTTTAAACTAAACTAAACAAATCCAATCGAATACTACTGTAAAATTAAGTTCCGTTTAAATTAATAGGTCTATTCTTAGCAATTAAGTTTCACATTAATAAATTAAACTACTTTATTTGACGTTACAAAACTCTTTGTTTTACTCAGAAGAAATCCATCTATGATTCTTCATATTGTAGACCAACATCGAATGCTCATCTGAGTATCCGCTGTTTACAGATGAATAGAATAGAATAGAATAGAATAATTTTATTTTCCAATCATGGGCCATCACTGGCATACAATTTATAAAATAATAATATATATTATAATGTAATATTATTATCATTAAACACAAGATTGATTTTGATTAAGTAACTATATACAAACAAAACAAAATGACTAGAACTATTTAAAACACTAACTGATACATAAACAAATATTCAGAACTGTTGACCCAAAAAGGGGATACAGACTGTTTTAGATTGACAACAGTTTGAAGGATAAACACAGTGACAAAACACAACAACTTGTGACTGCATTACTTATTACAAGCCTTTTAAAATATTAGATCTAAGACTATAACATTTTGAAATATATTCACAAAGCGCAACTATAACGTTTTTATCTTCATTTATAAACATCCATATAAATTTTTGTTCATTTGACATTATGTTAAAATGAATTGAGAATTGCGACATTGTTTTAAAGAGTTCATTTCTTTCACTAGCAAAAGATGGACATTCTGTGACAAAATGTTTTTCGTCTTCTATTGATCCTGACTTGCAAAGTTTACATGTCCTTAAGTTAAGGTCCACTTTTTTATAGCGGCCCATTTCTATTTCTAATTTATGTGAACTAATTCTGAAATTTGAGAAACATTTTCTGATATTTTTATCTTTATAACATTTAAATAAGGTTCTCTACAGAGTCTATTTTTAAATAAATATTTAAATAAACTATTTTTAAATAGTACAGAGGTGACATGTGTATGTTTGTATTTATCTCGTGCGCACGACATACTAAGTTGTGCGCATGAGATACTATGTCGTGCGCACGAGATATTAAGTTGTGTGCACGAGATACTAAGTCGTGCGAACGAGATACTATGTCGTGCGCACGAGATAACTAAGTTGTGCGCACGAGATAATTAAGTCGTGCGCACGAGATACTATGTTGTGCGCATGAGTTACTAAATCGTGCGCACGAGTTACTATGTCGTGCGCACGAGTAACTAAGTCGTTAGTCTGGATTACCTGCCCCTACCACTATGTTACGGGTCAGGCATACTAGAAAAATGGCGGTTCCCACAGGACCATGTATTACAGTTAAAGTCAAGGTTGTCTGTTGGGCACTTTCATCGCAGTAGTTTTTTCGTGTGAATATTATAACCAAGAAGTCATTGGTAAGTTAATATTGTATTGCCTTTACTGCTAACCGTTGTTTTATAATGCATTCGTTAAGTAGACGTATTTCAGACGCCTTGTAATTTTGGATAAATGTTACCTTTAATTTCGCATAACCTACGAGTATATGTTGGCCACATGGAATATAACTAGGTTTAAAAATAGGAGTAAATGAAAAGAAAAGTGTATAGAAGCAACATATTTGCAATTATTTTGAAAGAATACACAATATTTAGTCAACTAAATGAAAGCTTCATTCACAATTACAGTCAGAAATGAATGTATATTTTCTAATACAGAGTTCCCAGTCCAATGGCTTTTGAAGAGTCTTGATATTTTTTGTTCAAATCTCTATCCTTAGGCTACAAATACCCGATCGTCTCCCATAAATAAAAACAACCAACCCAATTTGTTGTCATTTTGTTCTTCTAGAAAGAAAATAACGAATGCCCCTTATCCTATGTTTATTTCTTGAAACTGAAATAAATAATATTTTCCTTCCTATTGTATTTGTAGATTATGAACCATATACATGTATACTCAAAGACAGTTACACCTAAATATACTGATATTAGTGATAGTCAAAAGACACCAAAATTTTCTTCATGTTGATCACCGGTATTTTAATGGCAGTAAACTTGCAACAACACCAGAGAAGAAAGAAACAGTTTCAAAGAGGAAACGTGATTCCTCAACACCTACAGGAAAAACGCCAAAACAAGAGCAAAGGTTTTGCAGACACAACCTTGCTGTCAGTCAAACAAAGGTTATCAAGTATAAATCTCTGTCCTGTTTTTGTAACAGTTGCTGATACAGCAAGCACACTGCACTTAAACACTGCTCTAAGTTGTGCTAACTAATTTTTAATTCAGGTCTAAATTCCTCACCCCAGTCAGTTATACAGTGAGCTTCGTCTACAACTAAAAACACTTCTTTAATATGCATGTAGTCTCTTGAAACATATCAAAAAAATCTCTGTTTTGTAAAACATCCTCTGGATGGCCGAAAAGGAAGTTTGTATTTTCTGTCTTTTGTACTCTGGTTACAACACTGGCCTTGTCCCCAAGCTTGTCCAACTGTTGTTTAATTATTGCATTTAGTGGTTCAATTACAACTACAAGACAATTTTCAATAATAAATGACAGCAGTTCATACACAAGGGATTTTCCATATCCAGTTGGTAAGCAGCAGAGGCAATCGTTACCTGCCAATAACTTTTGCAATGTATCTTGTTGCAGAGGCTTAAGTGTTTGTATATGTGTTGAAAAAAGCTCATTGTATTTTGTAATTGCATCAGAAGTAACCTTAAAAAGAAAAAAATATATCACATATGATATGCCCAGGTAAGCCATTTCAAGGTATAAGACCAAATGATATGTATATTCAATGTTTATTCAATGTTTTACGTACCCACCCTTGAATACATCGACAGATAAGATCTCGAAATAGAATATACTCTTATGTGTATCCGAAATACATAACACTATCCGAAATGTAGCTACTTGATAAATACATAAATTGATGAATTATTTCTTAACACTACGAAACAGGGACAAAATGAAGATATTTTCTTTTAACATACACAAATATAAGTGCAAGTTGAAATTTTAAAAAGTGTGCCCTACAGGGTATAGGAGTTACTCTTTGTTATATTTAACTTATCGTATACACTGGGCTCCGCCATGTTTGTTGTGTGCCTGACGTAGTATTTGTCATATAGTACGCAGGGAACCAGACTACTAAGTCGTGTGAACGACATAATTAGCCAATCAGGATACACTTTACATACATGAATGTTGTTTGAAAATGGCTGATAGCAGAAACAATTTTATTCTTTTATATTTTAATGCAGGGTTAACATATGAAGAAATTCGGTTTCTTTTAGGTGATTTGATTGGCTAATTATGTTGTGCGCAAGACTTAGTATCTTGTGCGCACGACTTAACTATCTTGTGCGCACGACTAAGTATCTCGTGCGCATGACATAGTAATTCGTGCTCAAGACATAGTATCACGTGCGCACGACTTACGTATCTCGTGCGCACGACTTAGTATCTCGTGCGCACGACTTAGTATCTCGTGCGCACGACTTAGTATGTCGTGCACACAAGATAAATAAACACATACACATGTCACCTCTGTGCCACCGTAAAAAACAGTGCGGGCCCTCACTATATGTATTGAATAAACGCCCTGTTATGACAATGTTTTGTCAAATAATGCTGACATACAGACAATCTGTTTTTGGTTTATCGGTAAGTCATGATAGTGGATAAGGGTTTAACCATTTCCCACATAAACCAAATCTGCAGCAGACGACTTTGAAATTATTGAAAAGTGTTGACATTTTTGTGGCAAATGCAGATATTGCCCTTATGAGCAATTACTCCTTTTGCCACAATGATATCAATGATGTTTAACCTGACATACTTTGAAATCATTAAAGATATTATACTGAACATGAAAGTCATATTATTAAAACAAAGCAAATGCATAGTTAGGATGATTGAAAAATTAAAATGCTACGATAAAATGAAAATCTATAAATGACTATAAATGAATGGTACTGTCTTTTATTTTAGCTCCTAACTTCATTCGGGAACCAGAGTTTGTGCGCGGCCGCTAAAGACATAACTCATACATGTATATAGAGTGTAAAAGGGATGTTTTAAAAGTCATTACCTTAAATTAATATACTTAGTAAGGACACAGAGAAATCAAGGTATGTGGTCACACTGGCAATTATCTCCTTGTGCTAAATTTCGAAGCATTCCTACAGGAAACCGCTTTGAGGAGAAAACCATAACGTCTGACCAAACCTTAGTTTGCCATGCGTGCAGTCAAAATAGAACCGAATCGGTGTCTGCATGATCAAGACAGGTTGGACTCTGCTCAGACTGCATCGCACATTATGGTGTGAGCATCAAAAATTAAAAATATGTTTTCATTGTCATGATTCTGTATAAATAAAGGTTAAACTAATAACATGTGAATTTATAATATGGAACTAACATGTCTTCTATGTTACTTTATATGTGTCCAGACAACTTATTTTAGTTCTTAGCATCTATTATCAAATCATATATATACGATTTAATAAGGTAGGTTGGATATTTTAATAAAACATGTAATATGATTCAAAAACTTACAAAACTACAACTTTATTCTGTGGAACGATGCTATAAAACCAGTTGAAGCGCAAATCTATTATGGAAATCTAGAAAAAATAAGCGTAACTGCTTGAAGATAATATGACGTCGACGTTATTTACACAAAATGTTAAGGGCAACTTTGTTTTCAACGTCGATTTAAAAAAAAATCTAGTTCGGCGACATATCGGTTTTATTCGATAAATCTACGTCAAAACATTTCGAGTCTAACATATTCAAAATTTATACGGGGTAATCGAACTACCTTTTGAGAAAAACATCAGAAATTGAACCATTGAAGTTGAAAATATACGACGTTATAAAAATGGAAAATCGTTATATCCCAACGAATTGTGTGAATTACATGATTCGAAAGTATGATTAACAATAAGGACAATATTTCACCTAATAGAGGAAAGTTAAATCATGAAAATCGGTATTTACAGTTCGGATATATACCCGTTGTATGAACAGGACCCGTATACATAACTTGACTTAAGGACGCCATTTTGACGCCATTTGACGTCAAGATCATGTGTATTCATTCGGTATGCATCTTGCCGTTTGACAGCCTAGATGTCAGTGATATTGTATGCCAAGTTTGAAAGATATTGGATAACTTTAGCATTTTCTTGCCAAAGGTGTGGAACTACCTTAACATGTTCCTTTCTTACTTGAGCAACCCTGTTTTTAAAGACCATCCATGAGAAGAGAACAATCAGGTGGTCTTTAACACTTTCCCACATTCAACACATCTGCAGCAGATGACTTATGAAATATCCAGGCAAAAAAACGAAAAGATCTATAAATGTATGTAATTAGTAATTACCAAAAAGAATTGAAAACATTGTGGCGAAAGAAGAAATTGTTCGTTTTCAAAAGTTGTCTGCTGCGGAGGCGTCAGAAAGGGTTTGTATGTAGGAAAGGGTTAATTACAGGGTCATTTGTACAGAAAATAAGTAATTGGGAAATAAAAAGTTGGTTGCTATAGACAGGGTATTGCTAAACAAAGGTTGACTTTTGCACAGGTTTGACTGTATATGAGAATTTATATCCCCTTAATTAGTGAAATTTAGTTTGATATGATTTGTCTGATCTCTAACTGGAGCTCTCCTAACCCAATCCAGGGGTTGCCAGTTCGAACCCTAGCACGGCCAACATTCTTCCCGACGTTTGACACAGGTCACTGTGACAATTTCAATATGATTATTATCATTTAATTCCAAGCATAATAATGATATAGTAATATCTGGTGCAGGGCGTATACAAAAAGGCTTACAAATCGAAATAAAAGTGTTATATCTACAAGAAAGTGGGTATTCAGAAATCTTAATACCAGAGACATATAAACACGGGTTTCTATGTCTCTGTTAAAACATGCGACAGTTACAACGATGTTTTATGTTCTACTGCATTTTATTGGAGAAAAACAAACCATGAATTAAAGGCAGTGTATTTGTCTCATAAATTATGTCAAATTGCACGACAAAACACCACTGAAAACAGTCTTTGTGTGGCTTCAAGTATGTTAAATGACATGTAAATTATCCCGTTGCAATGCATTGGCTAACAACATATGGGCGACAAATTCATTCAATTTGAACAGCATTTTCTTGCGTTTATAAGGGCGTTTGCATAAACTTCGTTTCATTTCTATAATGTAGTAGTTAAAATACACATTATATAAGTATTAACCCTTTCCCACATATAGACCCTTTCTGACGCCTCTGCAGCAGACTCCTTTTTCCACAATGTTTTCAACGTTTAGTCATAGGTTATCTTTTCAATTATAGAGATTTTCTGGTTTTTGACAAAATATGTTCAAAGTCGTCTGCTGCAGAATTGTCGTATGAGGGAAAGGTTTAAATTTCAGGATAACGGTCAATATACGTTTACAAACTATTGTTCCGTTCCGTTCCGCAAAGTACAATTATCCCCTAGGATTATGATATTTTGCGGTACGGAACGGAACAAGATTGTATATACATACAAATCGAGATGAAAGTGTTACATATCTACAAGAAAGTGGGTATTCAGAAAACTTAATACATACGACAGTCACAACGATCTTCTTTATTATATTATATTATATTAATTTGTATCATTATAAAAGGTTTTTAAATTTCAGGATTACGGTCAATATACGTTTACAAAATGTTGTTCCGTTCCGTTCCGCAAAGTATATATATCCTGTAGGATAATGATACTTTGCGGAACGGAACGAAAGAGAACAAACAACAGTTCTTTTCTTTTCGATATAAATCTGTTCATACATTTTTAAAGAAGCATGTTCATCACTGAATACATGATGAACTTCGTTGTCGATGCTTAAATAAAAAAATAATGTACGGACGACCTTTATTTTAGTTTCCGTCTCTTGAACTACAGCACGGAAGACTGGTTTCAAAAGTTATGCAACTCGGTTATCCGAACAATACAAACAAATGGCATGTCGCGTCAGGGTGAGTGTATTAATACACTCACCCTGGTCGCGTGTACCTTTCAGGAATCAAGGTATCTACCATTGTCGACATTATTGTATACAGAGCGATACGCTTAGGTTAAGGTGTCGGCGGTTCTACCAAAAGGTTGCTGGTTCCAGCCTACTAGTAACAACGATCTCCAACGTAACTTCTCTTATGACATCAGCACTGGTTTTTTTAGGAAACGGACTGTAAGTGACTGCAAGTGACTCGATACTCTTCCCTTATAACTTATGTTTTCTTTACAATACCAGTCTGTTCATCAAATAATATGGACACTTCATGATAATCATTGAATACAATACGAAAACTTTATTCTACCAAGAGGTTAAGGGTACCAACCCAACAACGATCACCACCGTTTCGTCTCCTATGACATCAGCACTGGTTTTTCTAGGAAGCGGACTGAAAGTAACTCGATAATCTCAGGAATCAAGGTAACTGTTTGTCTCTCTCGTAATTACTGCATACAGATCGATACGCTTACCCAAGAATTTCGATCATCAAATATCGATAATCCTCGAAAGCAATGTATTCGTTAAAATACGCAAGGTTCCGTGATTTACCGATAATTGATCAAGAGAATTGTAAAACAATAAACGCCCAGGGGATAGTCGTGTCGGACAACGAGCCAGTACAATAGGTTAAGCTTTAAATGGTTAGAATAATAAAGATCTTTATTTGCACATACATCAACCAAGCATTTGTAGATGAAAATGTATCATATATAGAATCGTATGAATACATCTGAACTAACACAGTATATGACATCAGTATATTCATATTCATATGCAAGAAAGAAAAACAGCAAATAAACTAGTAATATTCATATCCGTTATAAAAAAGGCGATCTTACGAGCTTAAAGAAGTCTGATAGTTGTTAACCCTTTCCCTCATATAGACGCTTTCTGACGCCTCTGCAGCAGACGGCTTTTTGAAAACATAGTGACACATTTGCCACAATGTTTTCCACTTTTTGTCATAGGTTATCCATTCAATTATGAAGATTTTTTATGTTTTGACAAAATACGTTCAAAGTCGTCTGCTGCAGAATTGTCGTATGAGGGAAAGGGTTAAATCACTACAGGTACATACATGTAGTACGTTTGATGTTAAAATAACGAAGTCGGCAGATAGATCTCAGTTATTCATATGCTTGATGTAAGTATTTCAGAAGTTCACATTGGTTGCGTAGCAAAGCTCTGTAACCTTTCACATGTACAGACGCTTTCTGACACATCTGAATCAGATGGTTTTTGACAACATTGTGGCAAAAGGTGAAATTTCTCATAATGAGCAATTTACTCCTTTCGCCAAAATGTTTTCAACCTAATTCAATAATTTAATTTCATGTATAGAGATTTTTCATATTTTCGCCTAGATGCGTTGAAAGTCGTCTGCTGCGGATTTGTTGTATTTGGGAAAGGATTGTAGGATAAAAAGAAACCGGATAAAGAATAACAGGACAAAAAGCAATGGACAAAAAGAAACAGGTTAAAAAGCAACACATTTTCAAAAATACAATGAAAATCTATATGTCTAAATCTACACATATGAAAAAGACACACACTAGCAGAGGATTAATGTATCTTCTTGGGGTACTCATCTTCTTGATATATTGTAACGATTTATTTTTTATTTTTTATATACCTTAATATACCTCAGTGCATTGTTCAAAGAGGCAACTCAAAGTTATAATATTTCTTTCACTTTGCAATGTTATTTTATATATCATGCATGTCTGTGTCAAGATGTTTGAAAAAGCGGAAGGAAAACATTGTGGGAGAAAAGATTGCTCATAATTAGCAATTACTCCTGTCCATGCAATAATATCAACTCAGCTCTCAACTCAACTCAATTTTATTAGGCATTTGGCAAATACACATGCCATTGGCCATAAACAATAGTTACATGAAAATATGACACTGATAAATATTTACATTCTATACTTCCATTAGACAAAATATATACATATCTTCTGTCAACAATTATTAAAACTGTTGCTATACTTATGTCAGATGATGAAACAAAGTTGAAGAAAACATTATGGGAAAACTAAGTTGTTCAACTTTGAAGATAACCGTGTGAGAATTGTGTATAAGATAATTCGGATTCAGAACCCAGGGGATACACATTTACTTTATGAGGGTCGATTCGGAAGCATTTCCGAACTATCACGAATACAGTTAAACCACGAAATTACAAATATCTCTTTAAAAAAGACAATCTAAATCTAAATATATTTGTTAATGAAATGAAAATTACATTGTAGATGAAGAAGTGTTGTATCCGAGACCGTTTGCACTTTTTGACATACATCGATTATAAGTGAAGGGGCTTTTATTTTGCGTATATGAAATTGACAACGTTTATTCAACCTAAAACAAGACAATCTAAATCATTTTTTCTTGAAAAATAAAATACGCATGTCAAAGATAGATGATTACATACTGTGAATAACTTCATTGATAAAAGCGTTATAGCGCCTTAAAGTTACTACTCCTCTTTATTTATATATACTGTAAATTAACCGCAATAGCAAATGCCGGATGAAATGATTCTTCCACATGGTTTACATATATAATAGACACCGTTTAAGTCGGCCATTCTACCAAGAGGTTGCGGGTTCTAAACCCAACAACGATCATCACAGTAACTTCTTTTATGACATCAGCACTGATTTTTCTAGGAAGCGGAATATAAGTGACTCGATAATCTTCACTAATAACTTAATGTTTTCAATTCTTCAAACTTCAACATGTTGTTCCTTTCCGTTCCGTTTCGCAACGTATACATATCCCATTGGACAGTAATACTTTGCGGAACGGAATGGAACAGGATTTTCTTCTTTTCAATGCGATTCTGTAAATCAAAGTATATGGATAATTCATGTTAATAATGTAATACAACAACAAAAACGTTATTGCTGGTGCATAAACAAAAAATGCGTTGTGACGACCCCTTCAATTACAGTACTAAAGACGGATGCGCCATTTATTATTTTGAATACTTTATGGTCAACCTCTTGAGATAACTCGAACGTTTTGGAACTCTTTGGATTTGAACATTATTTTATAAAGTCTCATGCACATTTCGGAAACTACGGTAACTGTCAATGATACTCTCATTCACAGACCTATCGATAACCTTTAAACATCCTTCATTTTACAACGATTATGATACAAGTTATTTTAATTAGTCGAGATCACGTTCGTTGGTACAGATGGAAGCGTCGCTGTGGTCTTCCATGATGGGGCAAACCGGCACACGGTGAAAAACAACCTTGTTCGACTTGGTGACCATAAGACCAGCCACCATCCCGACATCGGGGATCGAACCCGGATCACAGAGGTGAAAATGTCAGTGTTCTAACCACGGTGCTAGCCTAACAAAGTTAATCAAATGCATTTACAATGTAAGTTAAACGGTTTAAATATGTATACATTTAAAATGTTCAAGACTGCAAAAGTTTTGTCCTGTTTCCGTTCCGCAAAGTAAAATGTCCCCTAATATAATGATACTTTGCGGAAAGGAACGGAACAAGAATTTGTTTCATATCAATTTGATTCTGTTCATCAGATTATATGATAGCGTTTCTATTTATCAAAGTATCGAATATCATTCTCGCAATTATTGTATACAGATCGATATGCTTTATATAGTAGTAGTAATTCTTTATTGCCTTCATTAACGGAGAATGTTACATACATACAAATTATACGAAAGACAAAACAATATAAACATAAAATAGGCATGTGACAAAAAACAGTAGTGAAATCAAACAATACAGTATGCATATATCAATCAGCCTGTACAATATATATATGAGTATAATTCAGAGATTAGTCATGAATGCAAAAAGGTTTTAGACACCGTTCAAGGGGAACAGTGGGTTCGAATCCCGTGATGAGCGGGTTCTTCCTTTGAGATTTTCCCACACAAACGGCGCGAGTACTTGTTAAGTATCCAGGAAGCAGACATCGAGCGTGAATAATATAAGCTTAAAGCTTGTTTCGCAATCGATGTAAAATAAAAAAGTTTAAACTAAAGCTTTGATCGAAATGCAACGATGCGGACGCATTTTTAACTTTGTACACTGAATGTTTACCACTGCGATCCGAATTCGATCCCCGATGTCATGTGGGCTGGTCTTGTGGTCACCACTATAGGTGGTTTTCACCGGGAGCTCCGGTTTGCTCCATCATGAAAGACCACAACGACGCTTCCATCTATGCCAGCGAACTAACTGAAATATCTTGGATCATAATCTTTGTAAAATAAAATGGTGTTTAGCTAACATATAAGAAAGGTTATCGATATGCTTGTGAATACCAGTATAATAGACAGTTATCGTAATTTCTGAAATGTACATGGAACTTTATAAAGTAATTTTCAAATCCAATGGGTTCCTAAACGTTCGAGTTATCATGAATGTTTTGTTGTATTCAATGATTAACATGAATTATCAATACTATTTGATGAACAGAATGGCATTGGAAAGAAATCATGTAGAACGTAGATTTGTGATCGGTTAAGAGGAGATGCAGAAGTGCATATATAAAGATTTATCTAAAACAAAGCCCCACCATGACAGACAAGTAGTGATGCATCAGTCCAGAATGAAATATTTCCAAGATCATAAATTCGTGTTGGTCTTGTGAAAATTAACTGAACCGAACGCCGAATTCATCATGCGGTCCACATAATACTTTTTTGATTATCATATTAGCCAATAGCTCTACGGAAATCCCAACAGTGTTAACATGTATTTCTCAATTTAGCTCGGCATTTCCGCGAGATACATGCTACAATATCTATATATAAAGTATCGACCCTGATCAGCATAAGAATGCCGTGCAGGCTTACTCGGATAGGCACTTTTCGCCTCCTGTGGCTTTTTTGTTTCAGGAATCATTACTATATACCCCTATCCCCCATCAGACAGAATGTGTCGACCCGGACCAGTCTTCGCGGATTGCGCAGGCTGATCTGGGTCGATACATTACGCAGAGGCTATAATGTTGGTTTTCTTACTGGACGGCTCATATTCTAAGTCATACCGTACGACAATGATTGAAATAAATGGGTAAACGAATTTGCCCCGTTTTTATTGGGTAGACAAATACGCTAATTTAATGAAATAGACATCACCGGGCCATCCGCGAAGATGAAAGTCTTTACGGTCTATTCTCGCTCTACCCGACGGGTCCTTAAACATCAAATAACCCCACATATAAAGTAAATCTACCACTGCATCATACGTCTCGGATTCTAAAAGCTCCATTTGTATGAACCTAACGTTCACGTTTTTAAAAAAATCTGACGCACCTTTCAGAACGAATAGTTCATATGCTTCTATGTCGATTATCATAAAGACTTCTTGCCCTTTAAGCAGCCATTGTAAATCATCCAATAATATAGCGTTCGTCCTTATCAGTTTTAACAAAGTCATGTTAAACTTGGTAATATCTCCGATTCGGGATGCTCCAGCATTGCCTTTGATAACTTTGAATTCAACCTCACCGCGACGATCGGAGAGTGCATTCCAAATGAGTGTTGTATAATCTTCCAAATGTCCAAGACTTATCGATTTAGAAACAAGTCTTAGATTTTCTGGGTTGGCATCAACACAATATGTTCGTGTGTGTATGGAAGCTGCCGCGATAGTGTACACACCAATATTACAACCTAGATCTAAAAATACTAATTGAGGATTTGCTTTTAAAGTATTCATCATTATGTCAACTAATCTCTCTTCCCATTTACCTTGTTCATGTATTATAGACGATACAATGTCCAGACTAGGATCATACGTGCATATGTTTCTATTGGTTTGACTCAGTGGCACGCAGTGTTTGGCCTTGACATCGGACATCTCCCTCAACTTGTACTGACACACGGTGCGCACGCATCCTGCAGGAATCACATCATTCGGTTCACTCGGATCTTTACCTAGACAAGGATAGTTTCTAAAATCCTTCAATGGTTGAATCGATTCTCTGTTATCCTGGCATTCTGGTATTTGCAAGTCTTTGTTGAATACGAAATTCCTTACTTTTACCGGCAAAAAGTATAACATATTGATTAACACCAGTAACAGGGTGATAACCACGCCAGTCACAACCCGTGCCGAGTATCTCATTGTCTAAACTTGAATTAAGGAACTCGAGATATTTTATATGTATTACTGAATATCCAAATGTGAAACTGACACGAGTTCTCTTTATTTTATGATTTATTTTGTCTTATTAACTAGATTAAATGTTCAGATCAAATTTAAAGGCACCTCAATTAATTACTTTATATATATATGTTTTGGTGTGTGTCTGTGTTTGTGTGTACATATAGCACGGTGTTAACATACAGCAATAATCCCTTTAAACTCCAGCCTAGCTACAACATTCACACTGAATGGCTTTGAATATAGGTATAAGTTATACTATGACTGTTCCAACTGATTCGAACGGTTAAGCACTTTGCAAAATTCAAGATTAAACGCTACGAAACCAGTGTGTCGACAACTGCTCCTGTTCATCTAATCGAACTATCAAAATATCCAATACTGAATTATGAGATCAACCATAAAATAGTTGAGGTCTGGACTAGTGACTCCTATACGACCCCAGTTCTTTGACGCAATACCTCACGTTCATTTGACAATACATTGTAATTGGCCATTGAAATAAATACACACACAAACACGTTATTTCAATCCGACCTCTTTCATGTACCCTTCTACCTATTTGATTGGAATGTTCCCGATACGTCGACTCGTACAGAAAGGGGTATATAACTGTAAATCAATTTATTTCATTTTAAGGATAGACGGAATTAAAATGCATTTTAATGAAGAATTCAACTTTTAGAATAACATATGTTTAACAATGGGTAGGGCGACAGACCGATGTTAAACCACTTTGGCACACCAAGACAAAGCTCTACGAACAACATCGAAGGCTGGCACTGCAAACTTAAAAAAAATGACCCAGCACTCCCACCCAAACTTATTTACAGCCATCCAGATGTTCAAAGACATTCAGAACGCAAATTATATTGAAATAATACAGAGAGCTGTCGGTGGAACAACTCGCTCACGTGCAAAGCGGTACCAGACTATTGATCGTAGATTAATGATCCTGAAAGATAGGTATGAAACTGGTGTTCTGGGGTTGATGGCTTATGCTGACTCTACATCTCATATCATTCACTTGAATTGAAACTACTAGAGACGTTTTAGGTGCAGATATGAAACGTGAATTAGTGTTCAGTTACTATTGCGGTGTTCGTGTGATTATATGCTGTTTTCTTATATTTTACTTAATACTGCTGACAAAGATCAGACTGCATAGTTCGAATAAAAATGCTTTAAGTGCAGCAAAATATCGACTTGCACTAAAGTAGTAGTAGTAGTAGTAGTAGTAGTAGTAGTAGTAGTAGTAGTAGTAGTAGAAGTAGTAGTAGAATAAGTATAAATAGTAGTAGTAGTAGTAGTAGTAGTAGTAGTAGTAGTAGTAGTAGTAGTAGTAGTAGAAGAAGTAGTAGAAGAAGATGTAGTAGAATAAGTAGTAGTAGTAGTGGTAGTAGTAGCAGTGGTAGTAGTAGCAGTAGTCGTAGTTGAAGTAGTAGTACTAGTATAATTAGTGGTACTAGTATAAGTAGTTGTAAAAGTTGTATAAATTGTTGTTGCTGTTGTAAAATATTACTTTTTACTAATAATATAACAATTGTTATCATAAATTATATATTTTATGAATATCATTGGAAGCTTTCTGTAGGAATGCTTTGAAATTTAGCACAAGGAGATATATAGACCTGCCAGTGTGACCAGATATCGGGATTTGTCTTTGTCCTTACCAGGCACGTAGATAAGTCCCTGTCCTTACCAGGCACGTAGATAAGTCCCTGTCCTTACTAAGTATATTGAATTAAGGTAAATGACTTTTGAAACATCCCTTTTACAATCTATATACATGTGTGAGTTTTACAAATTAAAAAAAAGACAAAGGCCGGTATATTAATTTAATGTATGTACATGTTTATTTAAGCGAAATTCATACCGTGTCTAGTCTAAACCATTGACAAAAGTTAATACGACATGCGTCATTCGCGGCGATTCCTGCGAGAGTAAACTTTACTACTGGCCCATTTATCGTGACACACAAGCCAGTCAGTCGTAATGCTAACCCAACAAGCCTGCGCTACACGGAAGGAACGCCATTACTACTTTATTGTTTAAAGGTATGACCAGGACGGGGTATCAAACCCGTGGCCTCCCGTACCCGGAGCCGAAGCTTTACAAGCTTTACTAGTGAGGCGGTCTGTGACACAAAGGGATATATAGAGGATCTTACATGAGTGCTGATTTGATACGTGTGAAAGCTCGAGCCGAAGGCTCGAGCGAAGCACGCCTATAGGTTACACGTACGAACACAACGAGAATTCAGTACAATCTTACTGTTTTTCACATATCAAATCTCAACCCCATAGCACTTTTTTTTCGGCCATTTTGCTTCCGGTCTTACTGGACGGACAAATTACCGTAACCTATTAATTTCGTAACCGGTAAAACCCGCATTCACGATATTCGTATGTTTTGACAAATAAAAAAAAACTAAGAACTAGAGAGAAAAATTAAATTAAATTCCTTCTCGATAAAGGAAAGAAAACAAGGAATCTGACAAGTGATAATTTGCGTGTAATTGCACTCGTTTTCTATTTTTAAAATGATATTTTCTCAACCGGAAGTAAACACATCCAAATGTGACGTCATTGCAACGAAAGTAACGTCATTGTAAGGCAAGTAATAAATAGTTAACAAAAGGAAAACGACAGGAATGGTAGGAAAAGATAGTTTGACTCGTCAGAAATGGATTTCATACTTCTTTTGTACCTGTCATAGTTATTTCATGGATTTTATATTGTAAATATTTCAACGGAAGTTATCGTTCGTTACACTGGCCTCGGATATTATTTAAACTGAAAAGGACGAACAATTCTGTTTCTGTATCGACATAGCTTCATTTCAAGGTAGGATATTTATTATATCAATAATTTGCTTAAAAATATAACTTAATTTATAAATTATTTGTTAGTATCTGTTGAGAACCGTTCCACGATGCTTTCGTCAAATCGCGTGACGTCACATCGTGTGTATTGTTTTTGTCTGTATCTGTTCCACGATGCTTACGTCACATCGCGTCACGTCACATAGTGTGTATTGTTTTTGTCTGTATCTGTCATTTGAAGCCGAAGCCGTCTTGTCAAATGTTGACCCCACTCAAGGAAATAGCTAAACTATCATATCTTCGACTGTCTAGTTGTATTTACTTTCAGACGTTTATTAATATATTGAAGTAAATGTAGTAAACAAACAAAACTTCAGTCAATTTCTGAAGGCAATTATTTGTATAATGTAGTAAACAAACAAAACTTCAGTCAATTTCTGAAGGCAATTATTTGTATACTTTTTTTTTGTTTACATTGTACAGTTTAACAGTTTATGTCTATGACCTAGAATTTGTCAAATCATGAAAGTATGGCCAGAATCAGTTCACCCTTGTTTTGAGGTATACATAGTAGATGTCTTAAGCCATATATCCTCCAACCTGAAAGAGAGGAAAACACTTTCATGCCTCCAAATGAGTCCATTGATTTAAAGAAATGATGTCATATGTGGACTATCAGTAAAACACATAACTTTTTATTCAACAGGCTGAATTCCTAGTAGTTTCAGCTTTTTTTTATCCAAAATTTGTTTATTGATCAAACTCAAATGAGTCCATTGTTTTAAAGGAATGATGTCATATGTGGGCTATCAATAAAACACATTACTTTTCTTTCAACAGGCTGCATTTCTAGTAGATTCATCTTTTTTTTAACCAAATTATGTTTATTGATCAAACTCAAATGAGTCATGATTGTTTTAAAGAAATGATGTCATATGTGGGCTATCAGTAAAACACATTACTTTTCTTTCAACAGGCTGAATTTCATTTGTTTTTATCCAAAATTTGTTTATTAATCAGATTGGACAAACTTGTTACTTAGAATTTCAACAATATTTCCAGTAGGTTATTTTAAATGCTCTGCATGTATGTATTCAAACCACATTTACAAAAGATTCAACATCTATTGACAGCACTATTTTCATACTTGGGAGCACAACAACCAATGATGTCATAGAACTGTTTTTCAACTGAAAGGGCTATATTATAAATCATAATTAATGTCAGTTATAAGTCACCCAGTGACCTCACATAAGTGTTCTGTCCTCTGATATAACTGAAATACCACCGAAATGTATATCTTTTCTGTTTTCTATGTAATTTATTGTGAAATTTATCCATTTTTCTGTGTGAAATTGTATAATCTATACAATAGAAATGGTAAAATTTAAACTAGTATACATTCATTGTAAAAAAAAAAAATCTTATACTTTACTGGTAATAAAATTATACATATTTTCATGAACTGCTGCTCAAAGTAAAAACCTATACTGTAGTTTAGTGGTAGAACACCTCGAGGGCTTGGCGTGAAACGGTTGTAACTAAAATTGGTATTTTTTTTACCAAGGTTAAACACCTCGCCATAAAGTCTTTATAAGTGTTAACTAATTTTTCTTGGTAAACAATGGAAATTTAAGTGCCATTGCTCATTCTGAGCAATGGCACCTAAATTTGCATTGTTTACAAAGGGGTCAACATTGCCCCTAAACAAGGGTTTTCAAAATAGGTTTTTAGTTACAACCGTTTCACACCAAGCCCTCGACCTGGTCTAACAAGAGTTCTGAGTTCAAATCTCAGCAGGTACATGATTTGAAAGAAGCAACTAAACTTATCAATTTATACATGAAACAATTATGTTGTGGGGAGTAGTCTTACTTAAACACTTATTACATTTTTATCCTGGCTTCTAGTAAAAATAGTTTACTCCCTGTACCCTTTTCAAAAACTTTTATAATTGCGCAATAACAATTAAAAAAAGGAAAAGTTATCATCATTGATAACTCTGAGAATCTGTACATGTTCAAGGTCTGATAAGATCTTTCACTATCCACTTTTTTTTCAAACGACATATATACATACATAATCAGTTGTTCAGACACTAAGTCTGGAACTTATTAACAAATAACCTGATGCTGTTTCATGTTTTACAAATTAAAGACCAGAAAAGGAGATAGGGGTTCAAAGGGAAATGTTGTTGAATAGGAACATATATTGTTCATTTTGGATATGTTCATTTTGGATCAATTACACCATTCTGACAATCTATTCAGATTAGTCACAGAAATCGAGTAATTTACATCAGGCAAGGGGCTAAACTTTACCCTTTCCAACATACATCATTATAAATGGGACTTTTGAAAATATTTGTCAAAAATTACATTTTTCTCAGTCTGTATGCATAGTGTTTTCATCTTAAAAACATTCAGCCAGATCATGCAAAGTTAGCCATGTGCCTTGGAAGATTGTTGTGTGGAGTATTTTAGTATTCTAGAAAGCCAGGGGGAAATGTTAGGTGAACTGAAGTACCATCGAAAGTAATGTTAAGCTCAAGTCATTCAATCAACCATGGTAAGAGTCAGTTTCCAATTTTATTGCATACTTTCATATTGTCCCGTTCACTTTGCATTGAAGAAAGTGGTCATGATTTTTCGATCATGACCGCTGTCAAGGAGTGATCATGACCGTAGATAAGGACGTGGGAAAATTCTGCATAATTAACATGCTAGGGACTACTTTTGTTATGTAAACAAACATAGCTGACCTAAATATCATTGTTAAACCTCACGGGACTTTGTAATGTTAAATTCTCATATATTGATTATGGACAATTTCTTACTGTCTTATGCTAACAGTACGTTTTTGACATGAAAACAGGCTAAAACCCGCGTATAAAATGTTGGTTATGCACGTGCATGACGTCATTTAAAAAAATTACGTCACCGTTATAATTCAAATGGCATTTGCACAAAAATTACTACTTATGTAAACAAACAGTTTGTTTCTAATTCGGAAGCAGATTTATCAATTCTAGATAATAAAAAAAAAAACTACATAAAATAAAGCAAATAGTTTACAATATGAAAGTATGCAATAAAAAGGTTATTGACCCTGTACTGTGAAATCATCGTTGGACCTCGTTCTTTGGCGAACGTAGCCTCGCAAGCTCGGCAACGTCAACCAAAGAACTCGGTCCAACGATGATTTCACAGTACAGGGTCAATAACCTATAATATGTATTACCAGTTTACAAATAACTAGCATCTGTAAAAATAAATCAAAACATTCTTCAATGCCTTCTAGTGTTGTTTTCCATCAACATCCTTGGAAATCTTACAGTCTGTTACAATTCTGACCTAATAAAAAATAAAACAGATATGTACAAATTAATTAAACTTAAATGCATGATAAGTTTGGTTTTTTTCAATAATATTATGTTTTTCAAATTCTGTTTGGTAACTTTCTACAATTTGCCTATTAATTTGTTTCTTGTTGTAGGACTGACAGTGCTTAATTAATTGTTCTTGCTTTCACACGACCTAGGCTTTGCCTATTAACATATTATTGTTTTTATGAAACGAGTCGACTGAAATAATATGACGCGAGGCTCTGTAAACAATATGCTGTCATTTAAAGTGACGTCACACTGGAGTGACGTCACGTACGTGCTGTGAGTCGGCTATTTATGTAACTAGTTACATATGATATTTATGTCACTGCGTTATGTCACTCCTGGAGTGCAAGTTATGTGATAAATAGAGGATCTTACATGAGTGCTTATTTGATATTGTTTTTATGAAACGAGTCGACTGAAATAATATGACGCGAGGCTCTGCCGAGCGTCATATTCGTTTCAGTCGACTAGTTTCATAAAAACAATATCAAATAAGCACGAATGTAAGATTCTATTTATCACATAACACCATAAAAAGATTGTTTTCAATCTTTAAATCTATCTTTTTTCGCCCTCATATAAAAAGTGACCGAAGTTCACCCCGAAGTTCTAATGCATACTTCCACTGTAAACAATAGTCCCTATCAATAACCTTTTGATTTTATACACAATTAGCAACAAGGCACTTATAGCATTTCATTTATCGAGATTTATTCTCTTTAAACAATATTTTTAATAAACGCCGAAATTCACTACAATTGTAAACAATATGCTGTCATTTAAAGTGACGTCACACTGGAGTGACGTCACATACGTGCTGTGAATCGGCTATTTATGTAACTAGTTACATATGATATTTATGTCACTGCTTTATGTCACTCCTGGAGTGCAAGTTATGTGATAAATAGAGGATCTTACATGAGTGCTTATTTGTTATTGTTTTTATGAAACGAGTCAACTGATATAATATGACACGAGGCTCTGCCGAGCGTCATATTCGTTTCAGTCGTTTTACTCTTCACATTAACACTTTTTAAAAGTATATATGAATGACGAAGCTGACAATACATTATTAACTCATCATAAACCACTCGATCACGTAAATAGAGGATCTTACATGAGTGCTTATTTGATATTGTTTCATAAAAAACAATATCAAATAAGCACGAATGTAAGATTCTATTTATCACATAACACCATAAAAAGATTGTTTTCAATCTTTAAATCGATCTTTCTTCGCCCTCATATAAAAAGTGACCGAAGTTCACCCCGAAGTTTTAATACATCCTTCCACTGTAAAAAATAGTCCCTATCAATAACCTTTTGATTTTATACAAAATTAGCAACAAGGCACTTATAACATTTCATTTATCTAGATTTATTCTCTTTAAACAATATTTTTAATAAATGCTGAAATTCAGAACAATTGTAAACAATATGATGTCATTTAAAGTGACGTCACATACGTGCTGTGAATCGGCTATTTATGTAACTAGTTACATATGATATTTATGTCACTGCTTTATGTCACTCCTGGAGTGCAAGTTATGTGATAAAGTAATGTATGAGTCGCGTTCGACTTCGAGTTCTCGCATGTCGACTTAAATCAGCACATGAGCCCTCCCACGAGAAAACCAACATTTTGGACTCTGCGTAAAGTATCGATCCGGATCAGCCTAAGCATGCATCGCAGGCTTACCCGGATAGATACTTTTCTCCTCCTGTGGATTTTTTGTTTCAGGAATCATTACTCTATACCTCTATTCCCGTGAGACGGAATGTGTCGGCCCGGATCAGTCGGTGCGGACTGCGCAGGCTGAACTGGGTCGATACATTACGCAGAGGCCGTACTGTTTGTTTTCTCGCGGGACGGCTTAAATAACATTCTACATCTCCGAATGATATCTGATCTACTTCCTATCTCTGGTCTGTCCACCACCTCCTTCCTATCCACTCTGGCGTCTACTGATGATGATTCTTTCATTTAATTTACAACACATTTGCAGCAGACGACTTTGATTAGGTCTAGGCAAAATTATAGACACACTTTATAAATATATTATTGAATAGTGTTGAAAAAACATAGATATCAGTGGATTATTTGTTCAAAACGTTGTTTTTGTTTGACACACTTATACCTTGTGACCAGAAGAACGGAAAATACTAGGCATATAACGCTGGTCTGCTTATGTTAGGAATCATTGTACTTGTGTATTGTATTTGTTTACTTTGTTCGGAGCGACCGACTGTCCTTCCGTCTTTTTGACCATCCGTCCGTATATCTGTCCGCCACAGTTTGCATTAATTGGTCTAAACGTTGCTTCTGTTTGACAGATTCATTTCATGGTCACACTTATACATTGTAATCAGGAAAACGATCCAATATTTCGAGCATAAAAATGAGTTTTAAAGGTATACTCTCCATTTGCCAATCTTTTTCTTTGGCCATTGCCCCAATGAAGTTTCAATGTATCAATTTCAAACTTGATTTATAGGAAACATATGACCTGCAGATGTGAATTGCACTAACACCATAACTATAGCATGCTTTCGATTGTCTGTTATTTACATGTATCAGCATGATTCCAACATACAGTATGGATATTTAGTGTCAACTGAACAGGAAATATTATGCTTAATGATCGCTGCTCGGTTTGTCAATCTTTTGTAATTCATAATTATATTTTGGTTTTACGGAAAAGCCTCAAATTTGGATAATTACGTATTGGTTATTAGCAGGCAATTTGTGTTGTTTCAAACAGTTTTGGTTTGGTTTGTTTACATGCAGATAAGACATTGTTTTAATAACGTGTATCCATATAAACTATGCCGTATATTTTCAACTTACAGAGACCCATATACCATCAAGGCTGTCATACTCGGTAATTTCCGAAAATTATTCCGGAGAATGACGAAAAGTATGATCATTGTAATGAAAAATGCACCGCATATAAAAGTAAAACTACTGTATATAATCAAAATAACACTACATGTTTCGAAACACTGACTGCATATAATGTCATTTGAACTGCACATAATGTTGTTTGTATTGCATTTGACGTTGTTTGCACACCATATAAGGGTTATTCTACTGTATCTATACACTTTTGCACTGCATACACTTAAATAACCACCATGTATAACAGAAAAGGCACTGCATATCATGTTAACTGTACCATGTAAAATGAAATATGTACCTCGTATACATGAACATGTATAGCGTATAATACAATACAACATATTAAGACAGTAAAGGCGTTCCATAGAAAACATCATGATAAAAAGGAACAATCGTTCAAAATAAGCAATTTCGCATATCCTCACACTGTTTCTACTCTTAAATCTTTTCAGCTTACTTATTTTATCAAGATGCGCAATAGTTTTTACTCAAATATGTTCTAAGGAGCAGACTCCTAACCAATTTCATATCAGGTAAATTAATAATAAAAAGGTTTAGCCCTTTCCCTCATAAAGACGCTTTCTGACGCCTCTGCAGCAGACGGCTTTTTGAAAACATAGTGACAAAAGAAGAAATTGCACAAAACGTGCAATTTCTCCTTTTGCCACAATGTTTGCAACTTTTTGTCATAGGTTATCCATTCAACTATGGAGATTTTCTATGTTTTGACAAAATACGTTCAAAGTCGTCTGCTGCAGAATTGTCGTATGAGGGAAAGGATTAAACCTTTCCCACAAGCAATCTGCAGTAGAAAATATCTAGGCAAAATTATGGAAAATTTCTATATAACTAAAGCTAAAGCTATATTTATTGAATAAAGTTGAAAACATGATGAGCAATTTCTTCTTTTGTCACAATGTTTCCAAAGGTCGTCCTCTACAAATGCTTCAACATGCGAGTTGGGAAAGGGTTTATTCGGTATAATTCAACCTCAAAGTATTGCTCACTAGGAAATGACAACATTTTTAACAACAGGAGGTGTCAGGCCTGACCTTTTGGTTGTAAACATCATGTTCCCACAGTTTAATAGCTACATGTAACTCTTTCTGACATGTATACGTGTGTTATAGTTCAAGCATCTATCAATACGACCCTCCATTCTTATCACGAAAACATCAATCCAACATTTGTTTAACCCATTCCCAGAACAACAACATTGTTTGGAATGTTATGCCATTTTCAACAGTTTTTCATTTTTTATGGCGTTTCTAGTGAAAATTACCGGTACAAATGCTATATTTATCCCGCCAACAGCCCGTCAGTCGTTATGTTTACCCCGCAACACTGAACGCCAAGGAAGGCAGCAATTACTACCATTTTTAGAGTATGACCCGGCCATGGATCGAACCCGCGACCTTCGGCACCGAGGCAGACGCTCTACCACTTCACCAACGAGGTGGACGCTATGCTATCACTACACCATCGAGGTGGTTTTGATAAAGTAAGTATGCTTATAAGAAAATGAGTAGATGATAATGTGAGGATAAGATAAATTGTTTATTTTGAACAATTGTGCAGCTGCCTACTTTGAAAGCATCAAAGCAAAACTAGGGAAACATTGCGTTAAAAGGAGAACTTGAATTGCTCATGATGAGCTATTTTTTCTTTTGGAAGAATGGGACAATGAACATGTAGGGTTAAAAATAATGTTTGTTTTAGAAAATCGACGATTTTTCACAGATTCAGACATTGTATGGGTAGTTTATAATAGTGCCCGTGCTTTGGAAAGAAAATGTAGAAGTAGGATTTTGTGAAACGTTTTTGATCCAGATCATTCGCGCTGTCTGATCAAGATCTATACTGTTCACATAGTGCTTGCAGGACAACTTCTGTAAATAGTATATGTCGGATCAGATGCACACTGTTTAGATATGCCAACGTGTACCGTTTTCCACGCACGGGCTCAAATAATGTGTCGGCAATTTTTTTTTTTATATTTGTGTTTATACCTGGACTATTATCCGGCGCAAATGCATACAGATGGTCATGCGCAGTTCAACCACGACGTATTAAATTCCGTATTTGACTAGGTGAAATGAAAAAAAACTCAAATAGGGTACCAAAAATGGTAATGATTCGTCACTGAAATATGATGAGATGTCATTGAAATATGCGTAAACGTCATTCAAAATGTGGTAGTTTTCTCTCTCGACTTTCTGTCTCGTGTGATATCAATTGTCTTCGACTCGAGTAGTACAATACTAACACCTGTATCGTTATTGCAACATGATATTCCCTAATATGTATGAGACGTTTATATGATTCACATGAATCTACATTAGAAAACTAAGTGACGGGTTTTATTCTTGGTCGGGTAATCCAATGGTTTAAAATGGTAGTAATGGCTGGGGCTAGCATTACGACTCACTAGTTGGTGTCTGTATAAATGGACCAATACTACTGGTAACTTACCCGGAAAACGCCGTGATATAACTAAACATTCTTGAAATATTGCTTATCAACTTTGCATTATCGTAACCATTCTCCGTGTTGTTCATTCGACTAAATGGTAAACAAAGATGATGCTGCTTTGCCAATGCGGAGAGTTTTTACATGTGAATAAAATGGAATGGTTGATAATGAGCTCTTCCACGTTCAATAAACCCTCACGATACATTGTGTCGAATTCACTATGGGTAAAGGAAATGACGTCACTTTAGCGACTACGGTCAGACCCACGAGTTTGTTCTGGTTGTTGTAGTTTCTTTGGAAACAAGATGGCCGTCTCGGGTAAAGCCTGAAAATGTTGAAACTTGTAAATCTTACTTTTAACACCTCGGCCATGTTATTTGTAACTTTAGGGGTGGACTGACGGCTATTAAAAAGCTTGCTTACAATTTCTTCCTGTTGTCTCGCATATCCAATGGAAATATCATTATTGAAAACCACTGCAAATGACGGGGAAACCCTTTCAGTCGTTGCAATGATCGACCAATGCCCGTTCGATCAGATACATTGTCAAAGGGAAGTAATTCAGATCGGCTTGCGGGACAGACAATTTTGTTCAGGTTTTTTTTAGATGATTATATAAGACTGAAATTGTCTCATATTGGACAATAATGATTTTGCTGAAAGTTGAAAGTGTTTTTTGAAAACTATATTATCCTGTGAGTGATTTGTAACCAAACCCTGTTTTGCGTTTGACTACTATATTGACACATTCAGAGCCATTTTTAGAACATCCTGTATTTTCTGAAATTTAAAGTGAAATTTAGTGCGGGATAAGGGTGACCTATTATTTAAAAAAAAAAAGGTGGGATGACCCCTGAGTTTTTGGTAATGTTATGGCAGATATAGGAATGTACTTTGATTTAATACAGGTGTGTGGCTGGATGGAAACGAGCCCTAACCCATAATGCTATAATGGTCGCCTATGTAAAATGAATTGCTTCCCTTTAACCACATGCGCAGTGCGCCTTCCGGTACTACACTATGGTTGATGACGAACTCGCCCCATAAAACAAACTCACGAACATTCACGAAGTGTCTATATATTTTTACAAGTGCACTGACTCGAAGAATACTCGGTCAAGTGTTTTCAAGAATACAATTTAAAATATAATTTTGTTTTTTGAGTTAAGGGAGACAATTCAATGATATAGCTTTCCAGATTGTATTCGAGGTTACAACCCTTTAACGATCTTACAAAGGTCAGATGGAAGCAATTCATTTTCCATATGCAATCATTATACTGATACTACAAATAAATTACCCGCGAATAGCGAATAGTTTCTAGTTTAAACTTAACCACCCCTGGTATCAATGGTAGCCCCCAGCTTTTCACTCAGGGTTGCGGTGTTAGCACCACGACTTACATAATGTGTTCAGGGTAAATGGACCAGTAGGACTTGTAACTTACCAATGAAACGCCGTAATATAAAATGTTAAAAGCGTCGTTAAACACTAACAAACAATCATGTTACAGGCGCGTAAAGCAAGATACGGATTACAATCATACTTGTAAGTGCACATATTATGTCACTCTCTGGTGAGACAGCCTCAGTGACAGTATACTTTGTATACTTTGTCACCATTATTAGCATTTGAAGCCATTTGCATCCGACACTATTGCTTGTTTGAAAACAAACAAAAAACAAATAAACAGTGAAAAATGGTACAAGTAAATACTGTTTTATGAAGCATGAAAAAAGAATTGGCACATATAATGATGATGATAAATGGATGAACATTTTTTTTAAAAATCAATTCATGACATTTTCAATTCATAAATTTATTGACGCCTCGTGGAAACGCGGTGTCAGTTTTGAATAGGTGAAACCAACATTATAATTGTAAAGAAAAACTCTGTAATATGTTTGAAAAAACCCCAACCTTTATGAATCAATAAATTATATAAACTGATTTAAGAAATAACAAGATGCAAAATACGTATGTTTTCTACAGTTATTACAAATCTTTAGACACATTCAATTTGTATTTAATAATTTTTCCCCGACTTCCTAGGCTACGCGTTTTTTAAAAGTTTGATTTACGGCCCTGACGACACGGTTCATCAAATTTCAGAAAAAAAGTCAACTTTTCTCCAACTTCCTAGGCTACGCTGTTTTAATGTTATGCAAACTGTAAACCAAATGGTTTTAGGAAACTTGTCATTTCATGACTAAACTTCACATGCTGAATATCTATCATATAGATCGTAGCTTATAAAACGTCTAATCCCTACGTCAAAATTGACCCTTTCTGCTCTTGGTAACCTTTTAGTATAGGCTATGGTAACCAAGTGAGCAATATAGGCACATATTGGCCTTCTTGTTTAAAATAAAGGGACATTTGGCCTTCTTGTTCGAAATATTTACATCCTGTATATTTGGACACGTTATTCAGATGTACTGAACGGCATCTGCTTCCTTTAAGTCATGCTTCGAAATAATGCGCGGCATCTTTGATGCTTTGCATCAAAATTCGTCTTGTTTTATAATTAATATTTGATTGTTTTAATAAATATACGTTGTCCTAAAATAACTTGAATATGTTATTTTAGAACTTGAAATTGCAGTAGACGTACTCAATAGGTACAGCGGCATATTCCGCATGCTGACGTATCTGCAACAGTTTTATTTTGAAAACATTGTGACAAAAGGAGAAAATACTCTTATTGAGGCAATGTCTCCTTTCGCCTCAACGGATTTACTGGTAATTCAGTAATTATTCTTTTATTTTGAGATTGTGCCAGACAAAAATGCTTGTAATATCACCATAAATGAACCAAGACACACTGACAAAGATCTTAGGGGGTTGTGAAATGAATTAATCGCAAAGCAAAGCACGCATTGTGACGTTTGGTTTTGTTAAGTACATTATCGGTGTAAATTGTGGGGTTACTAAACTAATCCAGCACTGCATAACACAATATTATAGAAGGCAAATTTAAATACAGATACACTTTAATCTGCACCTTCAATTTCAATCTCATTTATTATAATTCCTATTTTTATTTTATTTTGCTTCTTGTTAGATGATTTCATTTTGTTATTTGTATATACTTAGTTATAATTAACTTTAGGCAAATTTGCCTGAATATAATAAAATATATTGTATTTTATTATATTGATTATAGTCCTACAGGACGTGCAGTGGCGCAAGCTAGTTCTTCTCTTGACGCAAAGTCCAAAGATTGGTCCCCATATGACGTGAACTAAATATCAACACGTTGCTTAATTGGTGTTAATGGGGATATATAACATGATGATTAGTGTATCATTTACCAAGTACCAGTATGACAATGAATCATCAAGACAGTCGGCACATTGCGATCAGTATAAACTAGACAATTCATTAATTGGTCAAGGATGAATGAGGTTTACATATTCCGGCAGCCATATGTTACCTGAATGTCGCACCAGTACTCAACATAACAATTGTCCAAGGCCACAGGCTACCTTCTCACATAGACTTATGGACATATAGTTATCGATGAATGGCACTTTAAGCAATGGCCTTGCAAATATTGAGTGTCCTGGTCGGGATTCTAACTCAGGAGCCCAGCATAGACATCCCTCGTCGTTATCGACTCAGTCATCGCGGCATCGTGTATCATAACAACTACTTTCATGATTGTTCGAACAGCGTTAATTAAACAAGCAGTCTAACAGAGATCTCATATGTTTTCCATCCAGTCATTAAAACATTTCGAGATGATTATAGAAATGCTAACAAGTCAGTGCCGTCCTCCCTTTTTCTTCTTATTAACTTATCTTTTAAGCTGCGGTTATATGATACGATCACCAAATAACTGCGTCTATCATTCCACACACATGTAAGCCGCCCCGCGAGAAAACCAACATTGTGGACTCTGCGTAAAGTATAGACCCTGATGAGGCTAAGCATGCCCCACAGGCTTACCCGGATAGACACTTTTCGCCTCCTGTGGTTTTCTGTTTCAGGAATCATTACTCTATACCTCTATCCCCATGATATGGAATATGTCGCCCCGGATCAGTCTGCGCGCATTGTGCGTGCTGATCTGGGTCGACACATTACGCAGAGGCCATAACGTTGGTTTTCTCGCTGGACGGCTCATATGGTCATTCATAATGATCTAAGTATGGTTCCTAGTGTTCTTCTGTATTGTGGTCTAGTGTTCTTCTGTATTGTGGTCTAGTGTTCTTCTGTAATGTGGTCTAGTGTTCTTCTGTATTGTGGTCTAGTGTTCTTCTGTATTGTGGTCTAGTGTTCTTCTGTATTGTGGTCTAGTGTTCTTCTGTATTGTGGTCTTGTGTTCTTCTGTATTGTGGTCTAGTGTTCTTCTGTATTGTGGTCTAGTGTTCTTCTGTATTGTGGTCTAGTGTTCTTCTGTATTGTGGTCTAGTGTTCTTCTGTATTGTGGTCTAGTGTTCTTCTGTATTGTGGTCTTGTGTTCTTCTGTATTGTGGTCTAGTATTCTTCTGTATTGTGGTCTTGTGTTCTTCTGTATTGTGGTCTAGTGTTCTTCTGTATTGTGGTCTTGTGTTCTTCTGTATTGTGGTCTAGTGTTCTTCTGTATTGTGGTCTAGTGTTCTTCTGTATTGTGGTCTAGTGTTCTTCTGTATTGTGGTCTAGTGTTCTTCTGTATTGTGGTCTTGTGTTCTTCTGTATTGTGGTCTAGTGTTCTTCTGTAATGTGGTCTAGTGTTCTTCTGTATTGTGGTCTAGTGTTCTTCTGTAATGTGGTCTAGTGTTCTTCTGTATTGTGGTCTAGTGTTCTTCTGTATTGTGGTCTAGTGTTATTCTGTATTGTGGTCTAGTGTTCTTCTGTATTGTGGTCTAGTGTTCTTCTGTATTGTGGTCTAGTGTTCTTCTGTATTGTGGTCTAGTGTTCTTCTGTATTGTGGTCTAGTGTTCTTCTGTATTGTGGTCTTGTGTTCTTCTGTATTGTGGTCTAGTGTTCTTCTGTATTGTGGTCTTGTGTTCTTCTGTATTGTGGTCTAGTGTTCTTCTGTATTGTGGTCTTGTGTTCTTCTGTATTGTGGTCTAGTGTTCTTCTGTATTGTGGTCTAGTGTTCTTCTGTATTGTGGTCTAGTGTTCTTCTGTATTGTGGTCTAGTGTTCTTCTGTATTGTGGTCTAGTGTTCTTCTGTATTGTGGTCTAGTGTTCTTATGTATTGTGGTCTTGTGTTCTTCTGTATTGTGGTCTTGTGTTCTTCTGTATTGTGGTCTTGTGTTCTTCTGTATTGTGGTCTTGTGTTCTTCTGTATTGTGGTCTAGTGTTCTTCTGTATTGTGGTCTTGTGTTCTTCTGTATTGTGGTCTAGTGTTCTTCTGTATTGTGGTCTAGTGTTCTTCTGTATTGTGGTCTAGTGTTCTTCTGTATTGTGGTCTAGTGTTCTTCTGTATTGTGGTCTAGTGTTCTTCTGTATTTTGGTCTTGTGTTCTTTTGTATTGTGGTCTAGTGTTCTTCTGTATTTTGGTCTAGTGTTCTTCTGTATTGTGGTCTAGTGTTCTTCTGTAATGTGGTCTAGTGTTCTTCTGTATTGTGGTCTAGTGTTCTTCTGTATTGTGGTCTAGTGTTCTTCTGTATTGTGGTCTAGTGTTCTTCTGTATTGTGGTCTAGTGTTCTTCTGTATTGTGGTCTGTGTTCTTCTGTATTGTGGTCTTGTGTTTTCTCTCTTGGTCTCTCCCCAAGAGGGTCTGTGTCCGTCGAGGGTCTGTTTACCGATGTTATTGCCTGGCATCCTGATGACCTCTATGTTGTATTTCTTGAGTAAAACAGGTGGACGTCGGCGTCATGTATAAAGGGTACTTTGCCAATACCTTGTAGCTCAGTCGGTAGCGACGCGAATTGTCAATCCATGGTGTGTGCGTTCGAACTCCAGCTCGGCTAAAACATGTTCTGATGTTTGACAAAAGTCAATGCGAAAAGCGTCATTCGTCTTCAACCATTGGGCTAACATGCTAGGTGGAAGAGCAGCCAGTTGATTGGAAATAATATTGTGTTGAGAACTGGTGTGAGAAATCCATGGAATACACGGGTAGTTGAATTGGCCGTCGAGATCTAAACTGAAAATTGTTGAAAAACGGCGTTACACCCAGATCAATCAATTATTTTTGCGAATTAAAAATGGCCAGACTATTATCCATATTCACCTGAGGTAACCATGTAGGAAACTGGACAGGAATAAAATGTCTGAGTTGCTGTCTCGCCAAAGTTCTCTTTCATATAGCAGGATTGGTTTAAAATAGCTGTTATAATATTCCTATTTTCGGTTGTATTTCTTAGATTTTCAAATGTAATCAAAGATGAGAGGATGAAACCGGTTAAAAGAATTCACGAGGTCTTGATTAATAACCTGTATACAATGTTTTACCGTTTCTTATAAGCAGGCGAAGATGGATGCATCCGAAGAAGATGAATTTAAAGAAAAAAAGACTATCTGAACAGAGTGAAATCATGGTCACAGTATATCACATGAATATGCATCGTAATTGATTGCTGCTTAATATCATGATAAATCAAGTTGCACGGTGTCGGACAATAGTTAGAGAGGATAATAATAGTTAGATAAAAAAGATATTCATGCACAGGTACTCGTTTTATACACAAGGTTTTCATCATAGTTGAACACCTTGTTATTAGAATGACGATGTCGTTGTTCGGGTTTGGGGCGGATGGGCGGGCCGGCAGGCGCTGTCAAAATATAAGAATGTAAGAAAAGTTGATACGTAGAAAGAGTTTATGGACACCTTTCATGGGATTGCAGTTTGGGACCCTAGGTTCAAGGTCAATTTCATTGTTACTAAAAATAGAAAAATAGTTGAAACTGCATATCTTTTGTTACAGTTGACATATTGTAACCAAAATTGGTATGTAGAAAGAGTTTATGGAGACCTTTCATGGGATTGATTAGTTAATTAGACGTTCTGTGAACTAAGAATGCTGAACTCTTAGAACATAGTTGGATCAGACAACTAAATATAATGGGAAAAGGAGAAGAAGATCGTAATGAGCCACTTCTCATTGTCAGGGCATTTCTATGTCTTCAGCGATTTTATCTGTAAGTTTTTTACTTGTCGATCTTGATTCATTTACTTGGAAATATATAAAAATTTAGTGTAATTTTGTTTACATATTGCGAAGCGACGGAACACGATTTTCTCAGTGACGTACATGTATTGTTGGAAATCACATTAGGTGGCTCATGTGTGTGTGTATATATATAAACAATGCAAAATTTGATGCAAAGCACCAAAGACGCCGCGCATGAATTTGAAGCATGACTTAAAGGAAGCAATTGAAGTTCAGTACATTTAAATAACCTGTAACAAACAGACAGGATCTAAATATTTTGAACAAGAAGGCCAAATGTCACTTTATTTTAAAAAAAGAATGCCAAGATGTGCCTATATTGCTCGGCCTGACTACCATAGTCTATAATAAAAGGTTATCAAGAGCAGAAAGGGTCAATTTTGACGTAGGGATTAGACGTTTTATATGCTTAGATCTGTGTGATATTCAGCATGAGAAGTTTAGTCGTAAAAGAACAAGTTTAGTCCTGAAACCATTTGGTTTACAGTTTGCTTAAAACATTGATTGCAACTATGATGTGTCATACAAGCTGAATGTTTCTTAATTTTTACAAATAAACGGTTTTTAATCTGCTCTAACTAGATTAAATAGATAAAAAAACAAAAACAAAGGTGCTGAAATATTAAAAGATATTAACTTAATGTTTAATGCCTCTAGTTATAAGTTAAGTGTGACACAAGCTTTGGAAAGGGAAGGGGAAGTATATTCTCCTTCCAGTTTATCAGATGTATGATAACAAAAACTGAGTAACAACAAAAAAAACAAAGTAATTTTAACAATTTTAAAGATATTTATTATCAAATTTGAGTATTTGAGGTACAGCGGCATATTCCGCATGCTGACGTATCTGCAACAGTTTTATTTTGAAAACATTGTGACAAAAGGACAAAATACTCTTATTGAGGCAATGTCTCCTTTCGCCTCAACGGATTTACTGGTAATTCAGTAATTATTCTTTTATTTTGAGATTGTGCCAGACAAAAATGCTTGTAATATCACCATAAATGAACCAAGACACACTGACAAAGATCTTAGGGGGTTGTGAAATGAATTAATCGCAAAGCAAAGCACGCATTGTGACGTTTGGTTTTGTTAAGTACATTATCGGTGTAAATTGTGGGGTTACTAAACTAATCCAGCACTGCATAACACAATATTATAGAAGGCAAATTTAAATACTGGTCTAGTGTTCTTCTGTATTGTGGTCTAGTGTTCTTCTGTATTGTGGTCTAGTGTTCTTCTGTATTGTGGTCTTGTGTTCTTCTGTATTGTGGTCTAGTGTTCTTCTGTATTGTGGTCTTGTGTTCTTCTGTATTGTGGTCTAGTGTTCTTCTGTATTGTGGTCTTGTGTTCTTCTGTATTGTGGTCTAGTGTTCTTCTGTATTGTGGTCTAGTGTTCTTCTGTATTGTGGTCTAGTGTTCTTCTGTATTGTGGTCTAGTGTTCTTCTGTATTGTGGTCTAGTGTTCTTCTGTATTGTGGTCTAGTGTTCTTCTGTATTGTGGTCTTGTGTTCTTCTGTATTGTGGTCTTGTGTTCTTCTGTATTGTGGTCTTGTGTTCTTCTGTATTGTGGTCTTGTGTTCTTCTGTATTGTGGTCTAGTGTTCTTCTGTATTGTGGTCTTGTGTTCTTCTGTATTGTGGTCTAGTGTTCTTCTGTATTGTGGTCTAGTGTTCTTCTGTATTGTGGTCTAGTGTTCTTCTGTATTGTGGTCTAGTGTTCTTCTGTATTGTGGTCTAGTGTTCTTCTGTATTTTGGTCTTGTGTTCTTTTGTATTGTGGTCTAGTGTTCTTCTGTATTTTGGTCTAGTGTTCTTCTGTATTGTGGTCTAGTGTTCTTCTGTAATGTGGTCTAGTGTTCTTCTGTATTGTGGTCTAGTGTTCTTCTGTATTGTGGTCTAGTGTTCTTCTGTATTGTGGTCTAGTGTTCTTCTGTATTGTGGTCTGTGTTCTTCTGTATTGTGGTCTTGTGTTTTCTCTCTTGGTCTCTCCCCAAGAGGGTCTGTGTCCGTCGAGGGTCTGTTTACCGATGTTATTGCCTGGCATCCTGATGACCTCTATGTTGTATTTCTTGAGTAAAACAGGTGGACGTCGGCGTCATGTATAAAGGGTACTTTGCCAATACCTTGTAGCTCAGTCGGTAGCGACGCGAATTGTCAATCCATGGTGTGTGCGTTCGAACTCCAGCTCGGCTAAAACATGTTCTGATGTTTGACAAAAGTCAATGCGAAAAGCGTCATTCGTCTTCAACCATTGGGCTAACATGCTAGGTGGAAGAGCAGCCAGTTGATTGGAAATAATATTGTGTTGAGAACTGGTGTGAGAAATCCATGGAATACACGGGTAGTTGAATTGGCCGTCGAGATCTAAACTGAAAATTGTTGAAAAACGGCGTTACACCCAGATCAATCAATTATTTTTGCGAATTAAAAATGGCCAGACTATTATCCATATTCACCTGAGGTAACCATGTAGGAAACTGGACAGGAATAAAATGTCTGAGTTGCTGTCTCGCCAAAGTTCTCTTTCATATAGCAGGATTGGTTTAAAATAGCTGTTATAATATTCCTATTTTCGGTTGTATTTCTTAGATTTTCAAATGTAATCAAAGATGAGAGGATGAAACCGGTTAAAAGAATTCACGAGGTCTTGATTAATAACCTGTATACAATGTTTTACCGTTTCTTATAAGCAGGCGAAGATGGATGCATCCGAAGAAGATGAATTTAAAGAAAAAAAGACTATCTGAACAGAGTGAAATCATGGTCACAGTATATCACATGAATATGCATCGTAATTGATTGCTGCTTAATATCATGATAAATCAAGTTGCACGGTGTCGGACAATAGTTAGAGAGGATAATAATAGTTAGATAAAAAAGATATTCATGCACAGGTACTCGTTTTATACACAAGGTTTTCATCATAGTTGAACACCTTGTTATTAGAATGACGATGTCGTTGTTCGGGTTTGGGGCGGATGGGCGGGCCGGCAGGCGCTGTCAAAATATAAGAATGTAAGAAAAGTTGATACGTAGAAAGAGTTTATGGACACCTTTCATGGGATTGCAGTTTGGGACCCTAGGTTCAAGGTCAATTTCATTGTTACTAAAAATAGAAAAATAGTTGAAACTGCATATCTTTTGTTACAGTTGACATATTGTAACCAAAATTGGTATGTAGAAAGAGTTTATGGAGACCTTTCATGGGATTGATTAGTTAATTAGACGTTCTGTGAACTAAGAATGCTGAACTCTTAGAACATAGTTGGATCAGACAACTAAATATAATGGGAAAAGGAGAAGAAGATCGTAATGAGCCACTTCTCATTGTCAGGGCATTTCTATGTCTTCAGCGATTTTATCTGTAAGTTTTTTACTTGTCGATTTTGATTCATTTACTTGGAAATATATAAAAATTTAGTGTAATTTTGTTTACATATTGCGAAGCGACGGAACACGATTTTCTCAGTGACGTACATGTATTGTTGGAAATCACATTAGGTGGCTCATGTGTGTGTATATATATAAACAATGCAAAATTTGATGCAAAGCACCAAAGACGCCGCGCATGAATTTGAAGCATGACTTAAAGGAAGCAATTGAAGTTCAGTACATTTAAATAACCTGTAACAAACAGACAGGATCTAAATATTTTGAACAAGAAGGCCAAATGTCACTTTATTTTAAAAAAAGAATGCCAAGATGTGCCTATATTGCTCGGCCTGACTACCATAGTCTATAATAAAAGGTTATCAAGAGCAGAAAGGGTCAATTTTGACGTAGGGATTAGACGTTTTATATGCTTAGATCTGTGTGATATTCAGCATGAGAAGTTTAGTCGTAAAAGAACAAGTTTAGTCCTGAAACCATTTGGTTTACAGTTTGCTTAAAACATTGATTGCAACTATGATGTGTCATACAAGCTGAATGTTTCTTAATTTTTACAAATAAACGGTTTTTAATCTGCTCTAACTAGATTAAATAGATAAAAAAACAAAAACAAAGGTGCTGAAATATTAAAAGATATTAACTTAATGTTTAATGCCTCTAGTTATAAGTTAAGTGTGACACAAGCTTTGGAAAGGGAAGGGGAAGTATATTCTCCTTCCAGTTTATCAGATGTATGATAACAAAAACTGAGTAACAACAAAAAAACCAAAGTAATTTTAACAATTTAAAGATATTTATTATCAAATTTGAGTATTTATGAAATTTAAAAAAAATATTCACATGTATAGTCAACATATGACAAGAATACAATGGTCTGCATGCACACACTGTATGGGGAGGAATTTTATAAATAGACAAAAACATCCCCCGAAACTTTTTTTCTGAGCTTTGATGAATCGGGTCGTGTCAAGGTGGTAAACCAAACTATTAAACAGAGGTAGCCTAGGAAGTTGGGGAAAAATTTATTAAATATCCATTAAATATGTCTAAAGTTGTGTAATAACGATAGAAGACATACGCATTTTGTATCTTGTTGTTTCTTAAATCAGGTTATACAATTTATTAATTCATAAAGTTTTTTTTTTTTTCAAAAATATAACAGAATTTTTCTTTTCAATAATAATGTTGGTTGCTCTCTATTCGATTACGCAACCCACATGGTATATTACAGAACAGCAGAGGAATTATTCATAATTGGACTGTATCTAGTAAACCAAAGAAATGTTTCTTCTAATGACATACATGCTGGCTATGTTGCATAGTCCGACTCGATGAGTCTCGGTTCACGTTGAAATACATAGGGTTCACTGACCTTTCAGTCATTTAACTTAGAAGGAAAATAGTGTGAGTGAAGACATTAGATACACATGAGTAAAAGAGGGTATAACCTTCATCGTAGTCCTGTACCACAAATGAGCCGTCCCGCAAGAAAACCAACAATGTGGACGCTGCTTAAAGTATCGACTCGGATCAGCCTAACCATGCTGCGCAGGCTAACCCGGACGGACAATTTTCGCTTTCTGTGGATTTTCTGTTCCAGGAATCATTATTCTATACCTTTATCCCCCTGAGACGGAATATGTCGGTCCGGATTATACTGCGAAAACTGCACAGACTGATCTTGGTCGATACATTACGCAGAGTCCATAATGTTGGATTTCTCGTGGAACGGCTCATATAACAAACGATGCGGTCAGTGACGAATCTGTGATAATAGCCTCATCAGACTGGACGGGGACCGTACGGAGACAAAATAATGTAAAATGTCGCCGGCAATCGTGAACAAAATGCGATTAAACTACCTAAATAATTACAAACAGGAAAAAAGGCGCCGCGCTCTTACTGCGACCTGCGCGATCATACCGCGGCTAACGACAGTCCCGCCTTGACCTATACATGCATATGTTGTTTCTATTAAGAATCTTAATTTAAGATATATGGGCTTGGCAAATGTGATCCCGTGGCATACTAACGATGCGCATGGGGTTCTTTCCACGCGTCTTCTACGTGTATCGCGACTGCAAGGCGTTTATACCACATGATCACGGCGACTATATAAGCTGGTCAGATTTTGGGAAATTTCTGATGGATGATTTTTGAGATACCAGCTTTTATAGCAGGTCGCACATGAAAAGCACGGTCGCCATAGGACCGTAGTTAAAGCTTGAGAAACACGTCACTGTCGTATTAAGAACTCCATAAACGTAGTGGGAACCCCATAATATCGCCATAGGAGCACTGGGAGCCACATCAGGATGTGGTGCATTCCGAACACGTGGTGGGGTCGTGGCAGACACGCGAGGGTCGTCGCAGACACGCGAGGGTCGTCGCAGACACGCGAGGGTCGTCGCAGACACGCGAGGGTCGTCGCAGACAAGCGAGAGTCGTGGCAGACACGCGAGGGTCGTGGCAGACACGCGAGGGGCGTGGCACACACGCGAGGGTCGTCGCGGACACGCGAGGGTCGTCGCGGACACGCGAGGGTCGTCGCGGACACGCGAGGGTCGTGGCAGACACGCGAGGGTCGTGGCAGACACGCGAGGGTCGTGGCAGACACGCGAGGGTCGTGAAGAGGGCGACATGAAGTCACCGTTACAAATGTTACCATTTTCGCAGCATCTTTGCCACGCGTGTACTGCGCGTGTCCTACGTTCATGGAGATTTTACAACGCTAGTCTAACGACCTTCGCGCGACCCCACCATGTTCTCACGGAGTTTCAGGCAGATCGCCGACGAACCTTGGCATTCTTTTTGAACATGCTCAAAACAAACGCCGTGACTCGGCGATCATTGGCGACATTGGCGACCACAGCACAATGTCTGACGTATCCACCAAGCTTATACCACGCTTATGGCGCGCTTTATGCCCATTTTCCGTCGCTATAGTAGCGCAGTAAGGACGCCACCCCGGTCTGACGGGGGTATAACGGTGTGCATGTTTATATATCTGTTGGTCTTTGTAGCAATAAAGGGGACCTGTTAAGACTAGCGGGATGATTATAAGCGTTGCCGTGATGAGTAGAATAAACGAAACCAATTGGCACGTTTAAAAGTAAAGTTATGTCTTTTGTTTGTAAAACAGCATTCAAACGAACGTATCTTTCGACAATTACTAGAAGTGTATCTCCACTAGACGTGCACAAATGTACCCTATATTGACCCCCCCCCCCCCCTCCCCTCCCCCACCCCCAATCGCAAGACGCGGCTAAGTCATATTATCTATGATTGATGTTCAAGAATAATAAAAAAAAAAGTGCGCATTCATCAAAACCTTCCTTTCCGGCTGTCCCGAAATGACTTGATAGTTGTCCCAAACATTCACGTTTATGGATTTGTCGTGGAATTTTATAGACGGAAATAAAAATGGTAAGAATGCATTTACATTATTGAAAACTGTTATAAATGCTATTGAGAAAACAAGAAATAATTTACTCCATGGTCTTTTATTTAAACTGTTGCCATCCAATTTAATATGTAGGTTATAACTAGGGTTTCTATGGTATATACTTTTTGTTTCCATCATCAAAAGTAAAGTTTTATTTGTTATGGATGTAAGTCTATTTTTACTTCAGAGTGTTTCACGCATCTGCAGTAGACGACTTTTGAATTAATTGCGGTAAAAGGAGACATAACCCTACGTTGCAGATGCCTATTTATTGTATGTGTGTAGGAGTGATTATATCCGCATCATTTATTGATTGATTGATTGATTGGGGTTTAACGCCGTTTTTAACAATTGCTCAGTTATATCACGGCGGCCAGTTCACCTACTCATGCATTTCCTGATTTTCTCACACCAGTACTCCACACAACAATCTTCCCAAGCAACTGGCTGCTTTTCCACATAGACTTAGCCAATTGGTGGAAGACGAATGACGCATGTCGCATTGACTTTTGTCAATCGTCGGAAAGAAAGTTGGCCGAGCCGGGATTCGAACTCATAACCCCTGGATTGACAGCCCGCGTCGCTACCGACTGAGCTACCGGGGCTCGGCCGCATCATTTACATTATTAATTAACAAGTCAAAGGAATGCATGTACATAAGTCAAGTATGCACGTTTGTTAAAGACATTTACTTTGTGTAAATAAGTCACGTTGCTTAAAGGTGATAAAACGTTTGTATTTGAATACCTTCCCGCACGCGAACGCCTTTTGACGCATCCGCAGCAGACGATTATTGAAAAAAGATTGTGGCAAAAGGAGACATTGCTCATAATAAAGAATTTCTTCTTTCTCCACTAAATAATTATGGATATTGCACGTTCACATTTAGTAATAGTATTTAAATGAGGCAAATGTACATACGTCGAAGAAAAAATTTAAATGACAGAAATGGAAAAGAAAAGGGAAAACATTTTTGCTGCTTGTGTCAGAGAAGACGCTTGCAGTTATTAAGAGCGACATAAGCCTTATTCATGATCCATATGCGCTTTTGTTTGGGTTTATGACGTTGTCCACCGCTTGCTTTTATTTAGAGCGACAGAAGCCTTATTTACGAATAAAGTCGGTATTTGATAACTATATATTAATCTCAGCAATTTCTCTCGGAAGTCGAAAGAGATCGGTATTGTCAGTGATACTAGTTATCGGACTAGATCAGCAGGTCGTTTTAACCCTTTCCTAGATACAGACGTTTTCTGACGCATCTGTAGCAGACGACTTTTGAGAACACTACATGACAAAAGGATTGATTGATTGATTGGGGTTTAACGCCGTTTTTAACAGTTTCTCAGTCATATCACGGCGGCCAGTTCACCTACTCATGTGTTTCCTGGTTTTCTCACACCAGTACACAACAATCTTCCCAAGCAACTGGCTGCTTTTCCACATAGACTTGCCCATTGGTGGAAGACGAATGACGCATGTCGCAATGACTTTTGTCAAACGTCGGAAAGAAAGTTCGAACTCACAACCCCCGGATTGACAGTCCGCGTCGTTACCGACTGAGCTACCGGGACTCGACTACATGACAAAAGGAGAGATTGCTCATAATTGTTTTAATTTTTTTCAGTAATTGCACTTTCCTACATACCGACGCTTTCTGACTCCTATGCAGACGAACTTTGAAAACATTGTGACAAAAGGAGAAATTGCTCAAACCGAGCAATTTCACCTTTTGTCACAATGTTTTCCACTCTTTTCAGTAATTGCGCTTTCCTTTTAAATCTCTCCAATATGCCCCCCCCCCCCCCCTCCCCCCCCCCCCCCCCCCCCCCCCCCCCACACACACACAGATGTTTTCAAAGTCGTCTGCTTCAGATTTATGGTTTTTGGGAAGGGATTAACGAAGAGATCGAATTCATGACATGCCTATTTCTGACAACTAAGAGACGTGTTTATGACCAGCAATGACCACAAACCCGTTCCTTGATATGCCTAAAGAAAGATATATCACACGTAAAATCGTTGGTATCGTACCGCGACGCGTCGGTGTAACAATCTGAAGTTTGTCAGCGTTTAATCCGAACATATTGCTATTGTTCGCGTTTAGAGAATTTATATGAACAAAAAAACTGTTTAAAATTTGTCAAAAGTTTGGAAGAAAAAAGTGAAAATGTCAAGTCTACAGAATATGATTTATTTAATATTAAGTGACCTGTTTGGCACGTATATGTGTGACCTTAACTGTCCATGTTGACATTTATAGCCTAATGATAAAGCCACGCCATTCGAAAGCCTGCCTTTTTGTAAATGCAGTGGACCTGTGGATATATCCGCCGTCGTCGAGTTGTTAGCGGCGGCGATTTGAAACCGGGCGTCCCGGGTTAGATCCCCAGTCGCGTCACCATGGTCATTGAGGAGTGCCCTTTCAAGGCACTTTTCCTAGCCTAGTACTGGTTTATTTACCCATGGATCATGGGTAAGTGAACTGTCGCCGTGATATAACTGAAATAATGTTGAAAACGGCGTAAAACCCATACAAACATATCCACCATTCGAACGGATCTATCTTAGAGAAAACAAGTTTAACAGCAGTTCTCATTGCTCATACGAGTAATCAGGACAGATGTTGGCATTATATCACTGGCTTGATTGTCAAAGTAAACACTCAAATTAGAATGAATTACGAAGATGACAGTTACTGTATTCAAAGTTAAAAAAGAACAAAATGTTATACAAATAAAAAATATTAACAAATATATTTATATTCAGGATACATTTTTGTTGTAAACTTAATAAGTGCCTTTTTTCTTCTTCTTTTTTAAATTGTTATAGAGAAAAAACTAAAGTGTTTCTTCATTATTCAATGTAACTTTTGGTATCGATTTCTGACGGTCGCTGATTCTCATAGTTTGATATATGAGCCGTTCCGTGAAAAAACCAACATTATGGTCTCTGCGTAATGTATCGACCCAGATCGGCCTGCGCAGTCCCCGTAGGTTAATCCGGGCCGACACATTTCGTCTCAGGGGGATAGAAGTATAGAGTAATAATTCCTGTCCGGGTTAGCCTGCGCGGCATGCTTAGGCTGATCTGGGTCGATACATTTCGCAGAGTTCAATAATGTCAGATGTCATTATTATAAACATTTTAAAACATTATTAAACACCGAACGATATCTTACTATTGAATTACCAGTAAAGTTCAGACTGGCCATGTCACGTTTCCGTTGTTCTAGTCATAAATTAAATGTAGAGATTGGTAGACATAATAAGGTGCCTTTTGAACTACGTATCTGTTCGTAAATTGTCATCAAAATTATAATTTACAAAATGTCGAGTGTGAATACCATGTATTTTTTTAGTCTGGTAAATTTACAGATATACGTAACCAGTATTTATTAAACTGCTATACATTAAATAATAACCTGCAAGGAATCTTTAACATCCTTTAATCATCTGATGAGACAGGGTGAGTGTATTTTAATACACTCACCCTGGATGAGACTGTAATCCACAGGACAGCCGTTTATATCAACAAACTGCTATCAATGATTAATTGATCAACATTTTGATGATATACATGATTACACTTTATTTTAATAAATTTACAATTCAGACATTTAAAACACCATTTGTGATACTCTGAAGTTACATTTAGAACTCGGTAAAAGTTTTAATAAAATACTACTTTAGATTTAAATAGCTCAAGTACTAAATACTGTTTATGCTTTTACACATGTATGAATATTGTAATGTAAATTTAATTAAGCTGGATGCAACTTAAAACGAACATCAACAGTTTATTGTATATATTGTGTATATTGTATATATTGTGTATATTGTATATATTGTGTATATTGTATATATTGTGTATATTGTTTATATTGTGTATATTGTATATATTGTGTATATTGTATATATTGTATATATTGTATATATTGTGTATATTGTATATATTGTGAATATTGTATATATTGTATATATTGTTTATATTGTGTATATTGTATATATTGTGTATATTGTATAGATTGTGTATATTGTATATATTGTGTATATTGTATATATTGTGTATATTGTATAGATTGTGTATATTGTATATATTGTGTATATTGTATATATTGTATATATTGTATATATTGTGTATATTGTATAGATTGTGTATATTGTATATATTGTATATATTGTGTATATTGTATATATTGTGTATATTGTATATATTGTGTATATTGTATATATTGTATATATTGTGTATATTGTATATATTGTGTATATTGGGCAGACGGCATTTATTACGTTGAATAAGTATTTTGAATCTTGAATCTTATTCACAATGTTGGTTTTCTCGTGAGAAGGTTCATTTTTATAATTTTAGAATGAATCCAGCGATCACTCGTTTACGTGGATAACTTCGGTTATTTTCTTCGTACGTTTCGAGTTATCATGAGAGTTATAATACAAAACAAGAGTGCCGCAGAAAAGCGCAATCAAAGAATAATCATTAAACTTAAGTTATGTGACTTAATATAGACATACGTATTGTTTATAGGAACATGCGTACCAAGTTTCATTTGAAAATATTGATTGGTTTTTTAGTTATAAGGTAAGATAACAGTTTTGTGACGACGCTGATGCAGATGACGACGACGACGCCAATGGTATCACACAAGCCCGACTTTTTTCTTCAAAAAAAAAAAAGGACCGAAGAGCTAACAAATAGCAGGCCATGACTATATAAGGTGACCCTTCATGTTCTGGCTTACACCTGTCGTAATGTTAACAACATAACACGTGGTGAGGAAATGACTCTTAAGTGAACCTTATGGGGTCACAGGTCGGATTCCACGTATATTAATGCGATGTAACCTCGACATCTGACATACCAGGCTTATATCCCCTCTACATGTTAACGGGCGTAAACCCAACCTAGACTAGTTCCTCGTTGCAGATACCTATATGACAACAGGTTGGCTAAACTCTCCCTGGTTTTGATTTGTCGTACGCCAACTTTAGCTTTGCAGATGATAAAGTTTGGCGTTATTTCAAAATTGAAAAAAAAAAGTCAAACTTTTCAGAGGAAATGGATTTTTTAGTTGAAAACAAAGTTAGTTTTATGCAAATTTTACATGTTTAGAATAATAATAAAGATTGAATTAAACTTTATCTATAGACTCAGAATACTGCCCGTCTTGATTAGCCAGTACCGAATCCTATATATATATATGTACGTCTGGACGAGTACTTGTGGGGTGCGGTGTTTTCCTAAAGCTCACCAACCACCCTTATAAAGACACTTAGATAAATAGGTTTTTTTTATTATTTATAACGGGTATCTCATTTGCATATTAATGTTATTCATTCCGTTAAAGGGAAGTTATTACGGAATGAATTACATACTAGTGGGGTGCACCCCACAAAAAAAACATCAAAGGAAATAACCCCACAAGTACACTTCATAAGAATGTCTGCAAAAGCGTTATATCAGGGGAGGTAACCAATCTAAAAGCCAACATTAACTTGTATTAGTGACAAAATATAATAAAGATTTATCTGCACGTATCATGCATGTATTCTGACCAAAATTGGTCATTGTTGTCAAAGGTCAAAAGTTCATTCAAACCTTCTGTGGAGAACTGGTGAGTAAAGTAATATATGTGAACCGTTTCACGAGCAAACCAACAATATATGGACTCTGCGTAATGTATCCGGACCGACACATTACGTTTAATGTTCGATAAAGGTATAGGGTAGTGATTCCTGAAATAGAAAATCCGCAGAAGGCGAAAAACGAAAAAAGTCTTCGACCCGGATCAGCCGAAG
>JASEVX010000001.1:207672695-207764216 GCA_031761405.1 Serripes groenlandicus | reverse complement strand
AGGAGTGGACCTAACAAAAATCGACTTGTATTAATCCCTCTCGATGTCAGCCTAAACAGCCAGAGCTTAAGCCGTTTGATTACACAGTTTGATTTCTAACGGCCCTCTTCAGGATCGGGGTCCAATTCCTGCGTATGTACATGCTCAGTCGATACTTTCAATGTACCCACACCGTTGGCTGCATGCAAAACGATTGTATTTCCATTGTGTTACAATATGAAGGTACAACTGCTATGCACGAATCCATTGATATGCAATAAGACGTGTACCTTAAGTATCATATATTAGTATCATATATTATACCATATGTTTCTTTAAGCAAGAAACATCAGCCTAAACCTTGACATGAACTGTTTTTCTCTCTCGCACTCTTTCCCTGTCTGTCTATCTGTCTCTGTCTGTCTTCCTCTCTGTCTCTGTCTCTCTCTCACTCTCTCTCTATATATATATATATATTTTGTCTCTCTGTCTGTCTGTCTGTCTGTCTCTTTCTGTATGTCTGTCTGTCTGTCTGTCTGTCTGTCTGTCCTGTCTGTCTGTATGTCTGTCTGTCTGTTTGTCTCTCTCTCTCTCTCTCTCTCTCTCTTTCTCTCTCTCTCTCTCTCTCTCTCTCTCTCTCTCTCTCTCCTCTCTCTCTCTCTCTCTCTCTTCTCTCTCTCTCTCTCTCTCTCTCTCTCTCTCTCTCTCTCTCTCTCTCTTTCTCTTTTGACGTTCACGTACCTTTCTTTTATATGTTTATTCATTTTATGTAATTTTGACCGTGTAAGTTATCTTTTTTTTATGTACTTATCTATCATATAATCATCTTTCTATTTCTTCCAGCAAGTAACGTCAGTCTAAATCTTGACATGATATGTTCTTTAACCAAGAGTGTAAATTTTACACGTATTACGAAGTACTACAGTTGCCATTTTGCCGTGAGAATGTCCAGTGGTTTATCTTCAGAGAACCATTACGTGTTTCAGAACGAGCGGTAAGCACATTCCGTACTCTTGCTTTTATAACGCATTCCTCGCAACGCGGAGAACGTAGGAAAACAATTCAATAGGCCTAATATCATATCTGTTTAACTCTTTCACTGCCGAATTTCACAAAGTTTACTCTTCCATGTTAAAAAGAATTTGACCACTCCATTATTCGTCCAACAGTAAATTAGTAAATAAAACGTTATAAGTGGCAAACAATGCAGATTCGGAGGTGACGAGCTGTCTCGCCTGAATCTGAATTGTTTTCAAAAGTCTTTATTACCATTGGTAGCGAAAGGGTTTATAAATAGCATGAACTGTGTTTCAGAATAAGTTAATTGCTCGCAATCATGTCCCTAAATAGCTATAAAGAGCGGTGCTTCAGGGAAAAAAAGTTTTAAAGGTGCTGAACTCCAGATTATAGAGAGAGTATAGTCAATAACTTTTGTACATTTTCATTGACTTTCAATTAACTATTGTTCAACATTTACTGCCAAAATATTTGTGAACTATTATTACTTACCTTGTTTTATTTTGGTAATATTTTGCAGAAGTTTCAACATTTCGTAATAAAGCTTTCTCATTGGTATCCAAATGTAAACAATGGTAAAATAGTTCATCAACATTTCATGCATGCTCTCTTTTCTTTGATTTCAGTGGTTTCAACTATCACGATTGCAATCCAGGGGAGGTTTTTCTGCCCGCTTTGGTAACTATCGTGATACTAACCTCTAAATAATAGAATCATCAAGGCTAATTTCCGCACAACCAGTGGACCTTTATTCCCGCGTGAAATCGTCAGTCAACCATTTGCAATGACTACACCAAACGTCATGCCGCCGTCACCTATGACGTCATGCAAGCTCACTACTTCCAATGGAGCCCATGGAATTTCCCTATGGTCCTACGCCAAGTGGAATGGATGGAAGACCAAGCTCACTACTTCCAATGGAGCCCATGGACTTTCCCTATGGTCCTACGCCAAGTACAATGGATGGAAGACCGCAGATACAACGGAAGAACGAGCAGTAAGATATATATAACCTCCGGTGTGGTAGAATGAACCCTCGTATATTCGCATCGTACAAGAAGGGGTTTATAATTATAGTAATCAGGGGCGTAGCTTGGCAATAATCAATGTTTAGGCCGTCTTGTGAGACAATCAACATTCTGGACTCTGCGTAAAGGATCGACCCGGATCGGCCTAAGCATGGCGTACCTGGATGTACACTTTTCGCTTCCTGTGGATTTTCTGTTTCAGAATCACTACTCTATCTATGCCCCTTAGACGGAATGTGTCGGCCCGGATCAGTCTGCGCGGACAGCGCAGGCTGATCTGCTCGATACATTACGCAGATGTGTATCGCCGTAGCTGCATTTAGGGGCATTTTTAGAAAAAATGTGTTGGCACGTGCCTACAGTGCCTAAAGGGAGCTACGCCCCTGATAATCGGCCCGATACATTTATAGAATCTGGTCCGTGTTTCTACTATGGAGATTATTTTATAGTTCCTTGAATTAATGGCGAACAGTGCAACTCCTGATCAGAATGTGCAAATGCACCAGCTGATTGTGTTGATCCACACTGGTTGCAAGTTTCAGAGCCCCCTTTTTCTTGTGTCGAAGCTTGCCATGCAAAACAATATGCTTACTTAAGAGCTTCAGTAATGATATTTATGACCCTGGCCAACAGGCTTGATGGAAGCATGTTGTCCGTGTCTGTTTTTACACAATAAGCTCACCTAAGTTCAAAGTCTGCTTTAGTATTCACATTGTGTCAGTCGTTCGCACAGCGGTTTAAACGGAATATTTCCCTACACAACTGAGCAAAAGCATATCTACATACAGGACGATGGGAATGTTTCCAATGATGTCACTAAGTAAAATACATGTAGTTGAAATAATTAATGTCCATCCCGAAATCCGGTAGCTGTAACAACCGAGACAATAAATACATCAAAAAGATATATTCTCCTTAGAATCTAGCTAAATCAAATTTGACTGGCCAAATTACATGGTCACCAAGGACTCTGACAGGTCGACTTTTAATAGTGTATCATTATAATAGATTGGCTTTAAAGATTGCCACTAGGTAGCTGTGAAAGCACCATTCTTTAAAATATACAGATCAATATGTATAATGAAAATTATATTTGATTAGCGATACAGGGTTTAGTATTGTACTACGAGAACAAGACTAAAACTGTATCGCTACTGCAACGTATGTACAATGTATAGCTTTTAAGACAGAACAAAGAAAGACTATACAAAATTATAAATTTTAAATAACGAAATAACATCATTTACACATGACATATACTTTATGATTGGCGTGTTTTAAAACAACGTTTAAATACCACATTTTGAATGACATAAAAGCCTATTTCAATGACGTCACATCATATTTCCGTGACGCATCATTACCATATTTGGTACCATACTTCACACGTTACACATACAATACGAAATTTAAATCCGACGTATTTGAACAGCGCATGACCATCTGCATGTATGTACAGATATATATACTAAATTACAAACTTTACATTTATCACTACTGCTCTGTCTCTTTAATGCTAACTCACGATGATGTTTGGTAATATTCTACAAATACTGTTGCAGGCAAGTTGATTGGCCAAAACATGTCCACAGTCTGCATGACAGTTCAACTCTGTTATTTGATGTTGAAAACACGTCTTTGACATATGAAAACTTACTTTTCATAAAGAATTCTAGTGATTATGGTGTGGTCTTATTTTAGATTCAGTCTTTAGTTCTATTGGATACATTTTAAAGACCACAAGATTGGTCACTGGTTGACCTTCTGTAAAAATAGTTAAAGGCAAATTGACCGACCAAAATTCTTTGGCATCATGGGTTGGACTAGTACGGACTACTTTCATCTTTGATGTTTACTTTTCCATGGCTTTGCGGTACGGGGTCACCATGATCTTCTTGAGTTTAACACTTTCCCAAATGCATTTTGACGCATCTGAATCAGACGACTTTAAAAAACAGTGTGGCAATAGGAGAAATTACTCAACATTAACACTTCCTGCTCTGTATTTAATAGTTTAAATATTGAATTGGATTGAAACATGCCGAGTCATACTCGGTTCTCATGGAAACACGCCGATTTATATTCGATGTCCACGTAAACACGCCTAGTTATACACGTTTTCACGGAAACACTCCGATTCATACTCGGTTTTCACGGAAACACGCCGATTATATAAGACTCGGGTTTCGAGGAAACACGTCGATTAAAACATGGTTCCCAAAGTCTGTTTGGTTTGAGTGTTTATCAAATGTAGAGCAGGCGGGGCATAGCTTCGTATAAGTAGGATTTTGATTATCGTCTTTGCTTTTGTTTTTTTTCGTCTTTATACAAGTATTGTTTTAAATGACTTGCATTTTAACCCCTTACGCTTTTTACATGATTTAACAATATAAATGTATTCAATGTTAACATGCTGTTATTGTGTACAACATTTATACTTTCATTTAATTCTGTTAATAAAAATATTTGTGATAACATTTGTATTCTTTGTATTACTTATGCACACTGCTGACACTATTTACTCATTGGTATGTTGCCCACTATATTTTTGAAGAACTTTGTAAACTAATAAAACTGGCTTAGGCCTAGGCCAATATATATTATTATTTATATAATAATAATTTGAGCCGTCCCGCGAGAAAACCAACATTGTGGACCTCTGCATAAAGTATCGACCCGGATCAGCCTAAGCATGCCGCGCAGGCTTACCCGGATAGACACTCTGGATTTCTGTTTCAGGAATCCTATACCTCTGAGACGGAATGTGTCGGCCCGGATCAGTATGCGCGGACTGCGCAGGCTGATCTGGGTCGATACATTTACGCAGATGCCATAACGTTAGTTTTCTCGCGGGACGGCTCATATTATTATGAATATGCATGGTGATCGGTGATCTATGTAAATACATAACATGCATCTCTCTCTATTTGTACTAACTAACTTATTACTTACTATTCTTTGTTTGATTTGTTCATTTCACTTGTTTTTCTTTTGTTAAAAATTGTTATCTCTGAAAAGAGGAAATTAAGAGTACATCCATATACAAAGCATACACACATGTATGTGTTTTTTTTTTGCAGTTAATTAATTTTCACAATTTTATGAGCTATCATTTGAAAGAAGAAGTCTAGCATAAATCTGATGTGTACGAAAATGTGGGTGACAATTAATTATTATTTCAGTAATACAAATTGTATCATAAGCAAGGTAAAATCAGTTGAATAGAATCGGGACAAAGTTCGGTATAAGGCATTATTTTTAAAACAAAAACACATGTTCCTTTATGGCGTGCATATTATTATGTAAGAAGAATATATAATTTTTATATTATATTTTCAGTGGAATGAACAAGGAAGATTCCAAAATCAGAGACAATACATCGACAATAAATAAAGCGGTGTGAGAGAGAGAGAGAGAAGAGAGAGAGAGAGAGAGAGAGAGAGAGAGAGAGAGAGAGAGAGAGAGAGAGAGAGAGAGAGAGAGAGAGAGAGAGAGAGAGAGAGAGAGAGAGAGAGAGAGAGAGAGAGAGAGAGAGAGAGAGAGAGAGAGAGAGAGAGAGAGAGAGAGAGAGAGAGTGAGAGAGAGAGAGAGAGAGAGAGAGAGAGAAGAGTGAGAGAGAGAGAGAGAGATAGAGAGAGAGAGAGAGAGAGAGAGAGAGAGAGAGGGAGAGAGAGAGAGAGAGAGAGAGAGAGAAGGGAGAGGAGAGAGAGAGAGAGAGAGGAGAGAGAGAGAGAGAGAGAGAGAGAGAGAGAGAGAGGAGGAGAAAGAGGAGAGAGAGAGAGAGAGAGAGAGGAGAGAGAGAGAGAGGTACCGGGTACTAATTGACAAAAGTGGGCCGTTTCTCGAAACACCTCACAAAACTGAGAAATTATTGAGACCACCTGGTAGTTTTAATCAAAGCACTGCAGTGCTGCCGGCCTGGGGGCTGCTGGAAGGTTGGAGAAGTAGGGGAAAATGTGAAAGGAAATACAATTGCAGCTTATGTTTTATGTAATTTATGTCAAGATGTCAAAAATAGTAAATTTTATTAAACTTCCAATTTAAAAACAGAAGGACCTTGTTGGCACTATATCGCTCACCTGAGTGCAAGAGCTCACAAGTATACATATTTAAGACATGAAGTATCAAGGGAAATTTGATAGGCAAAATATTTTGAAGTTTCTGCATTTTATATATTGAGAAATATGTCAATGTTAAATCACATTCCATCATGTTGAAATAGTTCTCTAAACCATGTACTAGACTGGGAGAAACTCATCAAGACAATTATTCTGACAAAGATTCAAAATGCAACATCTATTGTGTTATCAAGATTTTCCTTCATTTGGCCTAGTTACCTATTTTTGTTTACCCGATATGACCCTTATTCGACCATAGACTTGATATCATTAAGATAAACATTCTGACCAAATTTTAAAAAAACGTGGCCTCTACAGTGTTGACAAGATTTTCCTTCAATTTGGCCTGGTGAACTAGTTTTTTAACAGACATGACCAATATTCAAACTTGGCCTACATATCATCAAGACAAACATTCTGATAGTTTCAACATGCTCATTTTAAAAATGCAGCGTCCATTATGTTAACAAGATTTCCTTTCAATTTTGCCTGGTGACCTAGTTTCTGACCCAATATGACCTATATTCGAACTTGACTTAGATATCATTAAGACAAGCATTCTAACGAAAATGCCGTTGATACCTCCACAGAACTTGCGGGCACATGCACAGCACGATTGAGGGAGAGGTTTACGTTTGCACGCTACCTCTACAACTTAGTTATTGATGCATTGGTGGCTGAAGAGGAGAGGTCTCATTCCCTTTACTGCCACTCTCCCTTTCTTGTGGGTACTGCCCTCTCCTTCTCCTTCAGTACTCCCTTCTTTTATAGGGCATCTTGTAGTACCGTTACTCTGACACTTTTGTGATAAACTGTGTGTTAAATTGCTACCTTCTGTGAAGAGCGCCACTGAAATCTGATTAATCATGCGATGACCCGGCTTTTATAACCTGCGAGACACATTGGATGGTCGTCCAGACGCCGCTTTTCACCGGTCAATGTCTGCCCGATGTCCGGCCGGGCTCTGAGCGGCGAATTTGGCCCGGCGCTCGCCAGATATGTATGATGCCCGACCGGGTCGGGGTGTCGTGGGGTGGCTGAGTCGGGCACGGGCCATACGGCCCCCGGTTAATCCGTCACTGTATATTTCACGTGACTTCTTTCGTGGGGTGAGGGGAGTCGGGCACGGGCCCTATGGGCCCCCGCTAAATCCGCCACTACATTTGCCACGCTTCTTCTTTGTTTACCATTAATTTTTCGACGAAAGGGCCCTACGGCGCTCCGGTTAATCCGCCACTGTATATTTCACGTGACTTCTTTTTTTTTTTTCCGTTCCTCTTCGCGAATGTTAATAATGTTAACAGGCGTCCATATTTGACCTCTCTGCGCATTAATTTCTAAAACAAAACTTATATTGGAGTACTCACGCCTCAAGTTTTTCACTGATGTTCCAACAACATTAAAATGATATTCATGGGGGAGATCCTAACCTTTTAAATGCAGTTTTGTTGAATCCATAATGAACTATTTTTCTCGCGTTGTTTGGTACTAACAGCAATTGGCATGCTGCCAACTCTGAACAAAATGGTATTACTACTATGACCAGGGGCTAAAGCCCCAGGCCAAAACTGGCCCTAACATTCTGTTATGTGATTGACAAATTATCTGTTGGTGGAATTGTTGTAGAGAGTGCAGATTTGCACGCGTTTCCATATTAATAAACAAACACAGATATATTTGGGCTCGCGATATCTCTAAGGGATAATAAATTACTTCGAGTTATCGACGTGTTTGAGTTATTCGTTGATTTATGCTAAATTATTCATGTATGTAAGCTTTATAACTAATAAGCACGTAATTAATTGATAACAATTATATCAAGAAAATAGCTAAGCAGCAATTCTCATAGCTCGTATATGTTCAATCAGCACTCAGTTCCGCTGCTACACTGGATCTGAAGACAGATCTATTCCAGGGAATGGTTTGAGTTAAACGATATATTCGAATGATCCAATATTCGAGTTAAACGATATGTTCGAATTATCCCACATTCGAGTTAAACGATATATTCGAATTATCCCATATTCGAGTTAAACGATATATTCGAATTATCCCACGTTCGAGTTAAACGATATATTCGAATTATCCCATATTCGAGTTAAACGATATGTTCGAATTATCCCAAGTTCTAGTTAAACGATATATTCGAATTATCCCATGTTCGAGTTAAACGATATGTTCGAATTATCCCACGTTCGAGTTAAACGATATATTCGAATTATCCCATGTTCGAGTTAAACGATATGTTCGAATTATCCCATGTTCGAGTTAAACGATATGTTCGAATTATCCCATGTTCGAGTTAAACGATATATTCGAATTATCCCATATTCGAGTTAAACGATATGTTCGAATTATCCCACGTTCGAGTTAAACGATATATTTAAATTATCCCATGTTCGAGTTAAACGATATGTTAGAATTATCCCACGTTCGAGTTAAACGATATATTCGAATTATCCCATGTTCGAGATAAACGATATGTTCGAATTATCCCACGTTCGAGTTAAACGATATGTTCGAATTATCCCAAGTTCGAGTTAAAACGATATGTTCGAATTATCCCACGTTCGAGTTAAACGATATGTTCGAATTATCCCACGTTCGAGTTAAACGATATATTCAAATTATCCCATGTCCTGAGTTATCGATAGGCCACTGTATCTTTGTCTTCATATATAAAAAATAAAATGCTGTTTTATATTCTCTGAAAACACCGTTTGATATTAATATAGTTTGATTTATGTTGGTTTGAAATGTATTGATGGTTAATAACAGTATTTACATAATAAATTTTCGAAATTATCGCAGATCATTTAAATACAAAATAAAGAACAAGAAAAAAATGTGCAATTTTTCCCTTTGTCCTCTGCTGCTGACGACTTTTAATTTTATTTTAACAAATAGTTACCATGAACGATTTCGCCATTTATCACATTGATTTCAACACTACCAATGTTATATTTCTGACTTAAGTGTATTTAAAACAAGAGGACCATGATGGCCCTAGTTCGCTCACCTGAATTATACAATGTACTATGCAAAACACAAGAAGATAATTATTCTGAATGCAACCTCCAAAGTGTTAACAAGATTTTCCTTCATTTGGCCTAGTGATCTATATTTTTTTGACCTGATATGACCCATACTCCAACTTGACCTAGATATAAATCAGACAAACATTCTGACAACATTTCAAGCTTCTGAAGCAAAAAATGCGGCATCCAAAGTGTTAACAAGATTTTCCTTCAAGTTGGCCTAGTGACCTATTTTCTGACCTAATATGAGCCATATTCAAAAATGCAGCCTCTAGATTGTTAACAAGATTTTCCTTCAATTTGACCTAAAGACCTACTTTTTGACCCAGCATGACCCATGCTCGAACTTAACTTACATATCATCAAGACAAACATTCTGATAAAGTTTCATCATGCTCAAGCTAAAAATGCAGTATCCAGAGTGTTAACAAGATTTCCCTTCAATTTGGCCTAGTGACCCAGTTTTTAACCTGGCATGACCCATATTTGAACTATGCCTAGATATAATTTAGATAAACATTCTGACCAAAAAAAGCGGCTTCTATAGACTTAACAAGATTTTCCTTCAATTTGACCTGATGACCTACTTTTTAAACCCAACATGACCCACGTTCGATCTTGACCTACATATCATCAAGAAAAACATTCTGATAAAGTTTAAACATGCTCGAAGTGAAAATGTGGCCTCCAGAGTGTTAACAAGATTTCCCTCCAATTTGACCTAGTGACCTAGTTTTTGACCTCATATGGTTCAGTTTCGAACTTGTCCAAGAATTGATGGAGATGAATGTTCTGATAAATTTTCATGATGATTGAATGCAAAATGTAGCCTGTAGAGTGATAACAAGCACAAATGTTGACGACGCACGACGGACAGACGCAGCTCAAAAAGTGATCACAATAGCTCACCTTGTACTTCGTGCACAGCTGAGCTAAAAAGTAGTCAGATGCAAATTTATATCAAGTTATGTTGAAAAATGGTTTAACGAATCTCCATGCACTCCGACACAGGTGTTTTCCCGCCATCATTTGAATTGTTTACTGCAACGTCTTTTCAAATTTCAAGATTGGTTGCAGATTGTTTTGTGCTTTACGCCGCTTTCAACAATGTTCAGGGTAAGCTACCAGTACTACTGGTCCATTTAACTTGACACAAAAAAGGAGGTCTTACAAGCTGACCTTCCATGGATGAAAAGTGATTGTGATAAATTGATTGATTAATTGGTGCTGAACTCCAGATGGAGATCAAAATTTTGAAATGTTGAAACTTCTGCAAATATTGCTAATAGAGACAACAAAGTAAGTAATAAATAATTCAAAACTATTTTGTCAGTAAATGTTGAAAAACAGTCAATTGAAAGTCAGTGAATATGTTCACAATTTGGCTTACTGGGTATGTTTACCTCCAGTACAAAAATGAAGCATAAACGATCAATATTTAGATGTTTATGGTACTGGAAATTGAAATTATTAGTCTTAATTTTATCCTAGAAATTAGAATTATGATTCTAATATTTCAAGTCAACTTTTGAACAGTTTTAAAACTTTGACTATACCATCTATAATCTGGAGTCCAGCACCTTTAAACAAGTTATATCTCGGCGGTCGGTTTACCAAGGGCCGGGTGGAAAGAACTTTTGTTTGTTTAACCCTTTTCCCTCATATGACAATTCTGCAGCAGACGACTTTGAACATATTTTGTAAAAAAGTAGAGAATCTCTATAATTAAATGAATAACCTATGACTAAAGGTGGAAAACATTGTGGCAAAAGGAGAAATTGCACGTTTTGTGCAATTTCTTCTTTTGTCACTATGTTTTCAAATAGCCGTCTGCTGCAGAGGCGTCAGAAAGCGTCTATATGAGGGAAAGGGTTAACCAAGTTATATCTCGGCGTCGGTTTACCAAGGGCAGAGTGGAAAGAAGTTATGTTTGTTTAAATGGTTGATTGATTTCAACAATTTCATATCACGACGGCTAACTCAACATCTTATGGCTTTCTCACAGCAAACTTTCCTAACAATCGGCTACTTAGACCGTCGGTAAGAATGCTGGCCGGGCTTGGATTAACTTAATTGAAAGCATGCGTCGCTACCGACTTGTTTGAATGGCGTTTCCTGGGTAAATTACCCGCAATATCGGTGCGTTTTTTATATCTCGAGTCTGATGCATCAGCAGTAATGCTATCCCCACAACAATTCAGCACCGAGGAACGAAGCCATTTCTACCATAGTAAAATAAATTGATTGATTTGAATTTAACTCAGTCTCCAACAATATTTCAGTCATATATCACAGTGACCAGTTATGCTATCCATGTATTTCCTGACTTTCACACACCAGTACACCACACAACAGTATTTCAAAGCAACCGATTGCTTTTCCACATAAGATTGTTAGCCCATCGAGTCATCCGTCAGAAAGAATGTTGCCTGAGCTGGGGTTTGAACTCACTAGCGTAGCTACCGACTGAGCTAGCAGCACTTGACTGCTAAGTAGAACGAGGACTCATTTGAAAATTAGCATGACACATAATACAACAGAAAAATCATTTCCGTACAAAACACGAGTTTTAATACATGGTAATTTTGTATAAAAGGGTTTTCAAACATGAGCTGAAACTTCGAATATGCTAAACAGAATATCTCCTTGATGACAAACATGTCCCGATATACACCTCGTAATATCCCCCCAACTAACTGTACATTGGGTATGGCCAGTATGTGTTAAAGCTACAGGTAACTTTACAAACTTTCTTTAACCATTTCGCACATACAACAAATATTTCTGCAGCAGAAGACTTAGAACATATCTAGGCGAAACATTTGGAACCTTCTCTATAAATGAAAGCTTAACAACTGATGAATATAATTGCAAACATTGTGACAAAAGGAGAAATTGCTCATCATGAGCAATTTCTCCTTTTGTCACAATGTTTTCAAAATGCGTCTGAATGAGGGTCAACCATGTCCCTAATACAGACGACCATTGGTTATATCTGCAGCAGAACTCTTATGAAAAGTATGGGAAAAGGAGATATTGGGTCACTGTGAAATATTTCTCCATTTCAACTGTTTTAAAAATAATGTAATCATTTGTTGCTAATTATTTTTTCCTGAGAAAATTGAAGCAGACCACTCTCCTAAACCATCATACTAGCTAAATGAATAAAACTATCTAAAACCATTTTATAAATGCACATGCATTTTCAAACATCTGCAGTAGGCGACTATTAAGAAATTATTCTGACAAAGGGAGCAAGTTTTCATAATGAGCATTTTATCAATTCGTCACAGTGTTTTCAACTTTTCTTCAATAATTTTAATAGGCATTTATAGATTTCCATAATTTTGTTTACATGTTTTTAACGTCGTCTGGGGCATATTTGTTGAATGTGGGAAAGGGTTAACTGTAAAGCTAGAATGAAAATAAGCATTTCCCCTAGGTAATATTCTATAGGTTCTAAATGTTGATGTTTGATATGGATATAAACAATATAACAGTATATTTTCATGCTTGGACGGACACTTCCTATATCATATACTAACAGGTCCAACACAAAATAAAATAATGTCAATATTTCTTGTAAGAATCCAAGATGTCCCCATAAATCTGTAACACTTCCCAACTGCAGAAACATTTGGATGCGTTTGCAGCAGACGACTTTTGAAAACATTGTGTCAACATTGTGTCGATAGGAGAAATTGCTCATCATGAGTAATTTCTCCTTTTACCACAATATGTTCCAACTCTTTTAAAAAATAGTTTCTTTCATTTAAAGAGATTTTCAATAATTGTTGGTGCATGTCGTGTGCTGCAGATTTGACATATGTTAACTGATAGAATACATGTAACAGCAAGGGAACACAATTGTTTTGATTAATCGTCATCAGTTTTTATCAATTATGAGTTAACATACATTATCTGCTGTTTGTTAATTTCTTTTGATCTTATATACTTAACCTTTTCCCACTTGTAGATGCAATTTTACGCATCTAAAGCAGACAACTTTTTTGAAAACATTATGGCAAAAGAATAAATTGCTCAAAACGACGGACCAATTTCTCTGTATGCCACAATGTTTTCAACTCTATTTAATAGTAAAACTCTGATTTATTGAGATTGTTCATGTTTTTTTCAAAAAGTTTTGAAAGCAGTCTGCTTCAGAATTGTTGCATGTGGGAAAGGGTTAAACGCTGTTGTGGGTAAATAAATTAATGACTATAGTACATAATCTCCCTATGTAATGGTAAAATTTAAAAACACGGTCATCCACTAAAATCATCATCAAAAACTACAGATTCACACCTACATATGTATATGCACGTACATTCACAAATACACCCTTTGTTCAATAATATCAAAACATTCTCCGATAACTGAATACTGACAGTGACAAGGTATTACTTTGTGACTATTCATTAACACTTTTAAAATTGCTGTGTGAAATATCTTCAACATTTTTCCGCAAATCAAAGTTTAAACATTTTGTACAATTCTGATGCTACACACAATTTTCTAAGGGAAATAAAAAGCATGCTTGTTTTTCTCACATACTTATTTTATCCAATGTGTTGTATTTAAATCTGGAAATAAACTTTCTTAGCACCTTTTTTTGGAGGTACACTCTCCATATTACATTCCTTATATTTACCTACACACACATGTACCTCTGCATCAAACTTGAAAAGAACATGTATTGACCAAACGAATCAATAGTACATGTATTAACTTACTTCAGGTACAAATTTGGCACAGAAAATGAATTACTAACTGATTTTATGAGTTTCTATACAATCTATGAAAAATACCTTTCAATGTTCCTGATATAAAAAACAATTTCAAACAATATACTGTAGTGTATGGTTTGAAAACTATGTAGATTAAGCAGCATTTTTCTCTCAGAGTCATTGTTTTAAATTTTGCTTCCATGTATGAATGTCCATACATTCACCTTTGTAAGTTTAATATATCTGAGTGAAAGAAAATGCATTAAAAGATTATTTCTACATAAAAAATATTTGATTCAAGCAAACAATCATGAAAACCAAACACACATTGAACACAATTATTCTTCCTACATTACGATGGTTACAAAAATATCACATCTCATAAAACTGTTCTACATGAGTAATACTTCAGACTGAAGACACACCGCAATGTTGAGGATACAAATGAGACATGCCACGGGAAAACCAATCTTAGCATACTTATGACATGTGCGGATAAAAATCAATGCTATCCGATCCAAAAAAGACTAGAGTGCCGAGGAGCGAATGCCAATGCTCGTCTGCCTTTTTCTAAGTCCAAAAAGGGGCATTACTGAATAACTATTAACCCTTTCCCTCATATAGACGCTTTCTGACGCCTCTGCAGCCGACGGCTTTTTGAAAACGGAGATTTACTATGTTTTAACAAAATACGTTCAAAGTCGTCTGCTGCAGAATTGTCGTACGAGGGAAATGGTTAAAGCCCGAGTTATGTGACTTGGCATACACATGTATACCAAGTTTTCATTTGAAAATATTGAAAGTTTTTGAGTTATGAGTTGAGGTTAACCCTTTCCCTCATACGACAATTCTGCAGCAGACGACTTTGAACATATTTTGTCAAAACATAGAAAATCTCCATAAATGAATGGATAGCCTATGACTAAAAGTGGAAAACATTGTGGCAAAAGGAGAAATTGCACGTTTTGTGCAATTTCTTCTTTTGTCACTATGTTTTCAAATAGCCGTCTGCTGCAGAGGCATCAGAAAGCGTCTATATGAGTAAAAGGGTTAAAGTTTTGTGATGATGCAGATGACAACGCCAAGGGCATCACAATAGCATCACCTTTTCTTCTCCGAAAATCAGACGCGCTAAAAATATGTGTCAGAAGTTAATGTGATTTACTGAAGGAGAGTGTAGAGCCACATCTGTCTACACTCATGTGCAGGTTTGTCTTGGTTTACACATGTCAGAAATAGTCCAAAGGTTGGTTATTCGTAGGGCACCGCTCAAATACTTGTGCTATTCAGCGAACAAAAAAAAACTATTAAAGTTAATTGGCACTTGGTATGAATTTGTTTAGAATTCATCATGACGATTCAGGGCTTCACCAAAATCTGTTGCTTGGCTTCCAACAAATACATCATATTTATCTAATATTTCTTCTTTTGAAAGTGTTCCATCCTGCAATAAAGACAAACAAGAAAAATTAAATGAAAAACAGAAGAGAATAAAATAGAATGTGTATTTCCCTGAGATTAACCCTTTCCTTTATATGACAATTCTGCAGCAGACGACTTTGAACATATTTTGTCAAAAAATAGAAAATCTCTATAATTGAATGGATAACCTATGACTAAAAGTGGAAAACTTCGTGCCAAAAGGAGAAATTGCTCATTTTGAGCAATTTCTTCTTCTGTCACTATGTTTTCAAAAAGCTGTCTGCTGCAGAGGCATCAGAAAGTGTCTATGTGAGGGAAAGGGTTAAGTCTAAAGGTCCTGTAATACTTTCACTATCAAAACCAACCTGCAGCAGACAGCTTTGAAAACATCAAGGAAAAAATATGGATTATTCCTGAATCGAGTTAGAAAAATGTGGATGTAATGCCATCTCTAAAATCCTGAGCGCTACTTCTAGTGATTCATTGATTGTTTTATTGGGTTCTTCCGCCGCTTTCAACATTATTTCAGTTATATAACGGCAACAGTTCACTTATTCATGGGTAAACAAACTAGAACTAGGCTAGAATATGTGCCTTGCCAAAGGGCACTCCACCATGACCGCAGTGCCGCGATTGGGGATCGAACCCGGGACACCCGGTTTCAAATCTCCGACACTAACCACTCGACCACAGCGGATTCCCTAGTGATTCATCGATTGTTTGATATAAATCGCCACTTTCAACAATTTTTCAGTCATATCACGGCGTTTCCTGGGTAAGTTACCAGTTCTATTAGCCCATTTAACCTGACAGCAGCCAGTCAGTCGTAATGCTAACCCCGCAACCCTGAGCGCCAAGGAGGGCAGCCATTACTACCTTTATTATTTTAGATTTTCCATATTTTTATCAGCTTTTTTCAAAAGTTGTAAGCTGCAGATTTGTTGTATGAGAGAAAGGGTTAGTTTTTTATATATGACAACCCATAACCTTAGGCTTAGGTCATTAGTTTTCTGCCACTAGACCAGTCTTGCATTGAAATGGGTCATTAGACCAGTAATTCAGTTAAAAGTGCCACTTTTTCGGCATGCATAATTCAATCTTCAACATAAGAAAGATTATTGGTAATAAATATCATAGTTCATCCACAGAGTGAAACTAGAATTGTTTTTGCAAAAAACAGATGTCTCCCCTCAAATATCTGTCAAAATATCTCAAAACATTCCAACCTATAAATTCGGGACAGACAGACAGACAGTCGAGACATGGGTTCTGCACATCGCCTTGATGAGGTGAACATTTGACCCAAGTTTCATGAAAATCCTTCAAGCCGTCTCGGAGATATGGAGCGGACACGAAATAAAGCCTCAAACCTTTGACCTTCAAGTGTGACCTTGACCTTGACCCTATATTGTCGAGACGCGGGTTCTGCACGTCGCCTTGATGAGGTGAACATGTGACCCAAGTTTCATGAAAATCCTTCAAGCCGTCTGGGAGATATGGAGCGGACACGAAATAAAGCCTCAAACCTTTGACCTTCAAGCGTGACCTTGACCTTGACCCTATATTGTCGAGACGCGGGTTCTGCACGTCGCCTTGATGAGGTGAACATGTGAGCCAAGTTTCATGAAAATCCTTCAAGCCGTCTTGGAGATATGGAGCGGACACGATTTCGGACAGACGGACAGACAGACAGACAGACAGACGCCCAGGACAAAAACAATATATCTCCCCTGTATACAGGGGGAGACATAATAAGGAATTCTATCCTACTTGCACTTGCACTTTCTGATTTCTTTACAGCAGAAATCTTTAGAAAATATTTGGCAAAATGAGAAATTGCTTATAATTAGCAATTTCTCAATTGGCCACAATGTTTTCAACTTTATACAATAATATTCATTTTTGTGAAGAGAGTTACCATATATGTTTAACTACAAACTATATGTTTTCAAAATCATCCGCTAAAGATTTTGTTGAAAGTGGGTTAACCCTTTCCCACATATAGATGCTTTCTGACGCCACTGCAGCAAACAGCTTTTTGAAAACATAGTGACAAAAGAAGAAATTGCTCAAAACAAGCAATGTCTCCTTTTGCCACAAAGTTTTCCACTTTTTGTCATAGGTTATCCATTCAATTATAGAGATTTTTACTATTTTTTTGACTGAATTGCTGTATGAGGGAAAGGGTTAATGGTTGATTTCATTGATTTTAAATTTTCAAGATTGTAATTTACACTGGATACCATAATGTGTTATGTTTGTAAGACACATTCAGTCGAGTTCAATGAGCAGAAGTAAAGAGTTTAGGCAATAACCTCCAAATATGACCATTCTAACTGTATGAAGCACGTTTTGTAAATCCAGCGTGTTATGACATAAGTTTATTATACCCTATGAAGTGATTTGTGTTATGTCTTATGAAAATCCCACCCTCAGGACTTTGCATCCAGCATAGATCCATCAAGTCACACAAGACCAAACAAGGGGACCATGGTGGTCCTATATAGCTCACCCGATTTAATTTTGTTTGTTTGTTTGGAGTTTAACGCCGCTTTCAACAGCTTTGGTCATATCACGGCGGTCAGTGCACCTACCCATGTTTTCCTGGCTTTCCCACACCAGTACTTACACAACATTCTTTCGAAGCCACTGACTACTTTCTCACATAGATCAGAGGTGAGAGGCAATGGAAAACATCGCCCGAAAGAATGTCGCCGCAACCGGGTATCGAACCCGTGACCTCCAGATCACGAGTCAGATACGCTACCAATTGAGCTACCCGGCCGGGCCCGATTTAATATAACTTCACTAGTTTTTAAAGTTTTCACTCTATTTATATAAGCAAAAGTAGCCCGGATTTTTGGTGGAAATGTTTATCAACAGATCAGAAAAATTTGAAAAATCTTGCCAGGAACATTTGTACCAAATCATTTCAAATCAAACCTATACTTCTGACCAAAATGATCTTTAAGTTTTCACTGTACATACACATATATAGACAACAAGCCCCACCCTTTGGAAGCCATGTTTTTCAAAAGATCAGAATACTTGAAACAATCTTGGTAGAGGGTTACCCAAATATCATTGAAAACAGGCCTGTACTTTTGTACAATAAGATTTTTCTGATACACATGTAACTAAAACATACTCCGCCCCCTGGTAGCCATGTTTTTGAATCAATCAGAATAATTTTGAAAAATCTTGGTAGAGGGCCATCTTAGGAACATTTGTTTCAAATAATATTCAAATAGTAACACTACTTTTTGACATTTTTTCCTCAATCTGAATCTGCGGTAACCAAAGTTCTACATGGAATTAAAATCTTTGAACATCTTTTAAGGAGGACTAACCAAGGATCATTCCTACTAAGTTTAGTCAGAATCGAAAGAGCTATTAAGGAGGAGACATCATTTAAAGTTAAAGTTGACAACGGACATCAGGCCATCACAATAGCTCACCATGAGCACTTTGTGCTCAGGAGAGCAAAAGAAACCCCCATACGCTACAAATATTTTATAGATCCGACATGGCTCAATTACAAATAACATTTAACCCTTTCCCTCATACGACATTTCTGCAGCATACAACTTTAAACATATTTTGTCAAAAAATAGAAAATCTCTATTAGTGAATGGATAACCTATGACTAAAAGTTGAAAACATTGTGGCAAAAGGAGAAATTGCTCGTTTTGAGCAATTTCTTCTTTTGACACTATGTTTTCAAAAAGCTGTCTGCTGGAGAGGCGTCAGAAAGCGTCTATATGAGGGAAAGGGTTAATAAGGATTGAAACAAAACTAGGAAACTAGGAAAACAGGGTAACCCTTTCCAACAACAGACGGCAGACGACTTCGAAAATATCGAGATAAATACAAGGGAAAATCTCTATAAATGAATATCTAAAAAATTTATGAGCAACTTCTCCTTTTGTCACAATGTTTTTAAAAGAAGTCTGCCGCCGATGTGTCAAAATGCATCTACAAATGGGAAATAAATTGAATTTAGTGTTTCAATAATATTTCACCGACCAAATGTGTTTCCTGGTTTTCTTGCCCAAGTACTTCACAGATAACTGACTCCCTTTCAGCAGAGTTTTTTAAAGCTATTAGTGGGAAACAAAGAATGCTTGTAACAATTACTTTTTCAGTGACAGGAAAGAGTCATGGCCAAGCCAGGATTTGGTCATTCATTCTTTCCGAAGATTGACCAAAAATCAGTTAACGCTCTTCAACATACAGACGCTTTCTGACGCCTCTGCAGCAGACAACTTTTGAAAACATTGTAGCAGAAGGAGAAATTGCTCGTTCCTATTGTCACAATGTTTTCAACTCCATTTAATAATAAAACTCTCATTCATGGAAAAACAAATCACGTTTTTGCCAACATGCTTTCAATTCGTCTGCTGCAGATTTGTCATATGTTGGAAAGAGTTAAGACTGTAGATAAATATCACCCAATAGACAAATCCTACAATGAGCACAGATGTCTTCTTCCAATAATTTTTCCATTCTGAGTTGTTAGCCCTTTCTCATCTGTAGAACAATTTTAATGGATCTACAGCAGACTACTTTTGAAATAATTGAGGCAAAATTTCTTCATTTGCAACCAAAATTTCGCCTTTATTTAATTATTATACATTGTTTTAAAGAGATATTTCATATTTTTGCCTAGACATTTTCAAAGCGTGTCTGCTGCAGATTTGTTGTATGTGGGAAAGGGTTCCTTTATGTTCAAAGGAAGTAATTTTTATTATATCTGCCTGGACATTGGTTTATTGGTCATGCTGAAACAACACAATAACTTCACCCTTTCCTCACATATACTAAATCAACAGCAAATGACTTTGTTAACCCTTTCCCTCATACAGCAATTATGCAGCAGACGACTTTGAACATATTTTGTCAAAAAATAGAAAATCTCCATAATTGAATGGATGACCTATGACAAAAAGTGGAAAACATTGTGGCAAAAGGAGAAATTGCACGAAATCTAGGCAGAAATATGGAAAGTATCTAAAAAATGAACGTATGATCATCAAAGAGATTTGAAAACATAGTGGCAAAAGTAGAAATTGCTAAGTATGAGTAAAATTAGAAAAAGTCATCTGCTGCAGATGAATCAAAATGCATCAGCAATTGGGCTTATTCCATGCTTACTTTTTAATTAGCCATACTTTGTTCTAAAAGCCACACACACCCACCCGAACATTATAATTAGCCTTTAATAACCCACACCATCTAAAATAAGGTTTCCCAGTTTTCTGATGACCGCACAGAACACATCATATAGCTGTTCCCTCATAAACATATAGATAAACATTATAAGAAACTACTCATCAAAAAATGGGAAAACTACTAGAATGCATTCAGGCAGATTTCCCAAGTCTTCTTTATTATTCTCACTTGTAAAGTTAGGCATTAAAGCGTCAATTTTGCATTGTATTGCTTCAATGTTTTCAATAGTGGTTTGCATATATGTTTGCATGTGGGATGGTGTTAAACTGAAAGACATTGAAATGAATGAATGAAGTCTTACGGCCTGTTAAAAACACAGTTGATTGATTGTTTGGCGTTTTACGCCATGTTTAACAATTTTTCAGTTATGTTAAGGCGTTTCCTGGGTAAGTTACCAGTGAGTCAGTAGTAATGCTAACCCCGCATCCCTGAGCCCCAAAGAGGGCTGCAATTACTATAATTTTTTAAGCCAGCTGGGATGGAACCCGCGACCTCCCGTACACTCTACCACTAAACCACCGAGGCGGTAAACTCAGAGATAGAAATGCGTGAATGAAGTCTTACGGCTTTTAAAAAAGACAGTTGAGCGGACAGAACAGTTATACCATGCAGAATTAAGCAAGCTTTGAACCCATGCAACCAGTTTTTCCCCACGATGAATTGACAAATAGTCGATCAAACCAACCTTATTGCTATCAGTTTCAAAAATCAAGTGCTTAGCCTCGGCCTCGGAATGATCATAATTTTGAGGTATTATCCACTCTTTTACTTCTGCGCCATCCATTGCCCCATCTCCGTTTTTGTCGCGATGCTCGTTGAACTGATTGCGTTCATTTTTAACCCAATCAGGTTCCTCCACATCCTTGTCCGGCCACATATCTCCTACAATCGGCAGATTGGATAAAAACAAAGGTTTGAAAAAAACTCGGAACTAGTAAAATAATGTAACTATAACAGCTGTTTGAATAATATGACCTTTGTTTTGGTTTGCTGTACATTTTACATTCGTAATTTTGTTTTACTCTAATTTCCAATATATATACATACATGTATATGTAACAATTACAAAGAAAAAAAAGCTCAAACACTCTGGGTAAATGTTTTACTATGATATAATTTGTCCCATTTTTTTCAAAATTAAATTATATTTTTAATGTTAAGCTATACATGTATATTGTACAGCAATATCTAAAGGTCACCTTATTCATTCAAGCTAAAAAGAAACTGGTTTTCAATAATTTGCTTGTCCAAGGGCCGGCTCCACATGCATCAAAAGTTGTCTGTATCTGTGACAGGGTTAACCCTTTCCCAAATACAGCAAATCTACAGCAGATGACATTGCAAGTCATAGTCAAAAGTATGAAAACTTTCTATAAGATAAAGGTTCAATTATTGAAAACATTGTTGCAAAAGGAGAAAGTGCTCATGTAGAGCAATTTCTTCTTTTGTCACAATGTTTTCAAATCAAGTCATCTGCTACATAGGCATCAGAAAGCATCTATATGTGGGTAAGGGCTAACATTTTTTCCTGCTAGAATTTTCTAGATTTTTGATGAAGTGACTCAGAAAAACATGAGGTCAATGGTAGAGCCTTTCCTTCATACAACAAATCTGGAGCAGAAGACTTTTAAAACTCTCTTTAAGCTTATAAATAAGTATCAAAAGACGTCTGATGCAGATGTGTCAGAATGCTTTACTTTCAACCCCAAACAATCAGACATGTTCCTTGGACCGCTAATTATGTGAGAACCTATATCAAATCTACAATACACTGCCATGTCATACCCCATTCTCATCGCACGCGCCCATCAGATGCTTGGACTCGGCCTCGCTGTGATCATACTCCTCGGGTATGACCCATTCTTTAACCTCGGACACATCCAAGTGACCGTCCCCATTACGGTCACGGAAACTTTTAAATTGTTCGATTTCAGAATTGACCCAATCTGGTCGACCGTCCCTGTCCTCGTCTTGGTCTTCATCCTCCTCATCCTCGTCGTCTTCGTCATAAATATCCGCTATCAAAGTCATGTGATCATTTATAATGTACATTTATAAATCGGGAAACTCTTGTGTTTTCAAAATAGAATTGGCAGCAGATGCTCAACACTGAACGGGTTCCCGAATATTGTTGGAACATAATTGGCTCTGTATGATTTGACAATTTGACTGATTGAGACGAGTGATTATACTATGCCTCTGCAGCAGACCACTTACAAGCTATTTCTCATATTCCCACATGTTTTCAATTATGTATCATTACATTGAATGTACAGTCCATTTACCTACAATATCTTTTCCTTCTTGCTTTCAAGTGAATGGAGAAACCCTGACTGCGGAGTTAACATAATACATTACTGAAGTACCAAGGGTTTCTGCAACTTAAACAGTTCTTTAAACAACTATCCATATTTTGAGCAACATTTGAAAATTATTATTTGTATTTGTTGCCATGCTTACTGTTATGGTGGTTTCCACTCGATATAGCGGGCTTTAGATCCGAAATTCATTTTAGTGACTTATGCCACATAATTTAATTTTGATGTGACAACTTTTGAAATATGTACTGATATTTCCATAAGATACACAATTATATTCAAAATAATTCAAAAGAAACCATTACAATATCTTTTCCTTCTTGCTTTCAAGTGAATGGAGAAACCCTGACAGCTCGTTTTGAGCAATTTCTTCTTTTGTCACTATGTTTTCAAAAAGCCATCTGCTGCAGAGGCGACAGAAAGCGTCTACATGTATATGCGGGAAAGGGTTAACAATAAATAACTTTCATTCATACCAATATATTCGTCCAGACTGATCAATCCATCTCCATTTTTGTCTATGTCTTCTATTGTTTCCTGTGTGGGAAAGATAAATATTTTCATCAGATAAAAAATACAATCATGGAATGGTGGCATAAGACACAAAACCAGGATTTTAGCACAGGTAATCTATCGTTGCCAACAGTGACATTAATCTTAATTAGTTCTTAACCCTTTCCCTCATATAGACGCTTTCTGATGCCTCAGCAGCAGACGGCTTTTTGAAAACATAGTGACAAAAGAAGAAATTGCTCAAAACGAGCTATTTCTCCTTTTGCCACAATGTTTTCCACTTTTAGTCATAGAAATTCTCTATAATTGAATGGATAACCTATGTTTTGACAAAATATGTTCAAAGTCGTCTGCTGCAAAATCATCATATGAGGGAAAGGGTTAAACAATCCCAGCCTTTCTTTCTATCCAAGGTGCTTGCATATATATTTCGGTAGGTTCAGTTAAGATTAAAACGATTGAGAAAAATTGAAGCCTGCTCGGACATTAAACAAACAAACCAACCTGTCTAATAACCAGATTGAAATTTTGTTAAAAGCCTGTCTGACACATATGCTTTGCTCTAGAACAAGATTTTTAACCCGCCTTTCCCACATACAAAAAATATGCGGTAGAACACATTGAAAACATCTAGACAAATATATGGAATATCTCTATAAATAAAAGTATTCTTTTAAATACAGTTGAAAGCATAGTGGCAAAAGGAGAAACCGCACATGATTAGCAATTTCTCCTGAAGCTACAATGTTTTCAAATGTCATCTGTTACATGTGGGTCAAAATGTGCCTGCAGGTGGGAAAGGGTCAAACATAAACCATGTGCAGCTTATGTTCAACCTTTATTGAGCATTGGGATAAGACAGAATGTGCAAGCAGATCTTTATCTACACAATTCATGAATATGTAAAGGTTGGTATTTTTTGTCAAGAGTGGCTCAAATATTTTATTCTCCCTCCTAGGCAAAAGATTTAAAAATAACGAGACTTTCACAGCATCACATTGTCAGGAACATGTGGAAGATTGAATTTATTTATTTATTTTGGTTTTACGCCGCTTTCAACATTATTTCAGTTATATCACGGGCCTTCATGGCGACAGTTCACTTATTCATGATCCCTGGGTAAACAAACCAGTACTAGGCTAGAAAATGTGCCTTGCCCAAGGGCACTCCACCATGACCATAGTGCCGCGACTGGGGATCGAACCAATTCAGGACACCCGGTTTCGAAATCCGCCGACGCTAACCACTCGACGGTCGACCACAGCGGAATCCTGGAAGATTGAATAAGATATGCATGACACGAAATGGGAGTTTATTAGTCATTTCTAATAAATCGGCTCCAAAGTCAGTGACTTTGACCTTTTACCGGATGAACACAAAATCAATAGAGTTTAAAACTGGTCATGCTCAACCTTCCTGCAGAATTTGAGGATAATATGCCCAAGCATTTTATCAATTAGACTAGCCTTTTGTGTTCAGGGTCACTGTGACCTTGACTTTTGAACGGATGACAATAAGTATCATCTACTGGTCAAGCTGAACCTCCCAGCTAAGATTGAATACTGACTTTTAAAAAGCATTGTGACAAAAGGAGAAATTGCTCATTATGACCTGGAGGCAACATTTTTCACTAATCAATATAGATTGAACAATTAAAGTAGAAGGTCACCTGTCCGAAGAAACTTTTTTACTACATTATCTTGCAATCAGACATGCAGATTCAGATGAGATTGTTTTAAAGTTTTAGTATACCAAATCCTTGCTAATGCATAAGAAACAAAAAGTTCTAAACAGAATTTAGATCTGAACTATTTGAAAGAGGATCACCATAGGAACAGTTCTGTGAAATTATTTTGAAATAAGACCAATTTTGAAACAGACATGACACATGGTACTTTTTTTCACTCTGGTTGAAAAACCAACAAAAGCGGCATGGAGCGAACACCAAGGCTCGTCTGGTTTCTAAGTTGAAAAAGGGGCCTCACTAATTGATTATTAAAGCCAGAGTATTGTTCCTTAGCAACAAGTGTACCAAGTTTCACTTAAAAATGTTTAATGTTTTATGAGTTATGAGGTAAGGTTAAAGTTTTGTGATGACGATGAGTGCATCACAATAGACCGAATAACAGACAAGAGTTGCATACCAAATAAAGAATTTAAAGAATTCAAAACATGCATTGATTAACCCATTTATAGGTTGAATAAAGATGTTTGAAGAAAACAAACACCATTTCAAATATTACTTTTAACCCTTTCCCACATATAGACGCTTTCTGACACCTCTGTAGCAGATGACTTTAGAAATCATTGTGGCAAAAGGACAAATTGTTCATGATGAGCAATTTTCCCATTTGCCACAAAGATTTCAACTCTATTCAGTAATAGTTCTTGATAATTCCAAAGTCGTCTGTTGCAGATTTATTGTATGTGGGGAGTGGTTAAATTTTCAGTTTCTTTGGTCGCGAAAAATTGTTAAAGAACACTTGGAGCACCTCGACATTCCAGGACCTAACTAAGCCAGTTTGTTCACAAAGTATTTCTAAAATTTGACCCCACACAACCCAGTTTTTCGATCCTGACTGGTATTTAATGGAGATGAATAAACCTGATATGGCCTCGAATGGCTTCAGTTCACAAGGCTTTTCTAAAACTTGACCTAGTGACCTATTTATATTTGCCTTGTAATATGGAAGGAGATGTCATTTACAGACAGATCTCAAAAGCGCAATTTATACTCAAATAAACAAAGACAAAGTCTGCTCTAAGTCATTTCAAGAGTCAACATCAGACAGAAATGTATCTCCTCTGCACAATTTTCTGATGATAAAATGAGGATTTTTATATTTTGCTAGATGATAAATAATATTTATCAAGAGAACCCTCTTATATTATTGAAATTACCAACTATACTTAGCCGACTCGCATCGTAAACTGTTTCTGTTAGAAAAGTATTAGTTTGAAATAAAAACTAAAAATGTTAATTCTGTTAGTGGGTAGATTATGGTGTTTTAACACCTACTAATATAACCACTTCCTCCATATGTTTATACTCTTCAGGATGAATGAATGCCGTGAACTCATCATACGTCAATTTACCGTCCTTGTTGCCATCAGCTTCTTTAAACTTTCTCTCATCTCGACGAACCAGAGCGGGAAATGTCTCGCTTTTAACGTTCAATTCTGGAGAGAATACCAATGACAAATGACTATCAGTCATTCTTTTCATATGATTAATGTATATAGTATATACTAAATCTAATAAGAACCATTTCTCTAAAAAAAAAAACCATATAGCTGTACCAATGACCCAAAGTTTAACCCTTTCCCTCATATGACAATTCTGCAGCAGACGACTTTGAACGTATTTTGTCAAAACATAGAAAATCTCCATAATTGAATGGATAACCTATGACAAAAAGTGGAAAACATTGTGGCAAAAGGAGAAATTGCACGTTTTGTGCAATTTCTTCTTTTGTCACTATGTTTTCAAAAAGCCGTCTGCTGCAGAGGCGTCAGAAAGCGTCTATATGAGGGAAAGGGTTAAAAAGAGCGCCACAGAGAGAATGCCAAAGCCCGTCTATTTTTTCCAAGTCGAAAAAGGGGGATTTCTAAATAATTACTAAAACAGGAGTTATTTGACTTGGTATAGACATGCATATTGTTTCTAGAAACATGTGTACCAAGTTTCATTTGAAAATGTTGAATTTTTTTTTCAATTATGAGGTTAGGTAAAAGTTTTGTTTCGTTATTTTTCCTGGTAAAAATATTTTTATCTGTTTCAGAAGATTTTGCATTTATTCAAAAAGGAGAGATTTTGTACGGACTACTGGTGGAGCAGCTAAATGTTTTATAAGAGAAAGATTCAGGTGTTCAGGTGTTAGTGATCTATTGCATTCCGAGGATATTGATCTTATTTCCAACCCACAACCAAACATCTTTGCTTATACAAAGTATCCTTTTCCCTTTCTCACATACAACAAATCTACAGCAGATGAACTGTGAAAACATCTTTGAAAAAACATGGAAAATCTCTATAAATGTAGGTAAAATTACTGAATAAAGATGATAACATAGTCGCAAAAGGAGAAATAGCTCGATTTGAGCAATTTCTTCTTTTGTCGCAATGTTTTTCTAAAAGTTGTGTGCTGCAGAAGCATCAGAAATCATCTGTATGTGGGAAGGGGTAGACAGAAAGTAACAATAGCAAATCAGAGCTCCAGATAAGAAGAGTTTTGTGGGTTCTAAATTCCTTATATAAGCTTAAAACCCTATGTTGTTGGTACTCAAATGTGTGATCTCATTAAGTACCTATAGCATAGGGTTAAACTGATCGAGATATTGTAGGAGCAAAAAAATTTTTTTTCTTTTCTTATCTAGGCATCTTGCAAATAGAAACATCCTCCAAATGCAATATTTTTTGTTGAGTGCATTTCAAAAAGTATGACCACAGACAGTTGAATATATCATTTGTTAACTTCATTTGAAGAAAGAAAGATGTGGCACATTTTGCATATAACTACATGTAAGTAGCAAAGTTTTCTTATTTATAACCAAGTCCTGGTATGGACACAACTTCGCAAATAATCAAGTACTGCCTCTTCTCATTTTCGAGTAAGGTGTTCTGAATAACACATTCAAGTGTCTGTTGTCCTATTAATTTTCAAAATAATACAGCCTTTATAAGCATAGCAAAACTCATGCACACACAACATGCACTCTCATGCATAATGACTTACTTGTACAACAACACCCTGCATGTGTTCAGCTTCCTCCGGGTGTAAAAATGCTGTGTACTCATCTATACTGAGTTTACCGTCATTGTTTACATCGGCTTTTTGAAATTTACGCTGATCTCTGTTTACCATCTTGGCGAAATCTTCTCCCTCATCTGGATCTACAATTGTTTTTTTTTGTTTTTTAACCCCAATCAGATTCAGGTTAACTTTGGGTCTAAATCATCAAAGTACCTACCACATGTAGGGATGCTTTGTTTGTTTTATTGGGGTTTTACGCTGTTGTCATCATGATTCTGAACGCTATTTTATGGCAAAAGTTTACTTTTTCATGATCCCTGGGGGTAAACAATCCAGTACTAGGCTAGATAAAACACCTTGCTCAAGGGCACTCAATCATGACTGCTGCGACTGAAGTTCGAACCAAGGACGCCCGGTTTAAAAACCCAGACACAAACCCCTGGGCCATGGCAGATTCCTGGATTAAATGCAATTTACGTATTCTTTCAGATACAATTAGGACACACTCACTGTAGTTCTTTGTTTTACACCAGGAGTTTTTAGGATTGCTAGGTCTTGAGACATATTACCCCTTTCCCAATAAAGCCTACGCCTTTGAAAAAATCTAAAAAAATTATCTCAAATCTCTATAAATGAAAGTAAAGACATAGAATAAACATTGTGGCAACAGGAGAAATTGCTCATTCTAAGTAAATTTTCTTTATTTACGGCAGTATTTTCAAAAGTTGTCCGCTGCAGATATGTCAAAGTACATCTACATGAAAGAAAATGTCAACATAAAACATACATGCAACCAAATATTTCTCGGCATCATGCTGGACATATTTTCTGATTTAAAATGCTTGTGCATTCATAAAAAAATGATCATATATTAAACAAAGGAAGCAAATTCAAAAGCTAAAAATTGTTTTCATGCATATAAAACCAAAATTATTTAATTAAGTGAACTGAAATTTGAGTTAAAAATGTTATGTCATGTGTCAAAAGGCAAATAGACAATAAACCAAGAGCACTGCTTAGCTAACACCAATGCTCGTCTGTTTTTTAACTACCGTTAAGTCTATAGATGGGCATTTCTGATTTATTATTGAAGCTAAAGTTATGTGACTTGGCATAGACATGCATATTGTTCCTAGGAACATGTGTATCAAGGCTTCATTTGAAAATGTTAAACGTTTTTTTTGAATAATGAGGTAAGTTTTAAGTTTTGTGACGACACAGATGTCAGACGACAAGTGTATCACAATAGTCCCACTTTTTTTTCTTCGAAAAACAGACAAGATAAAAAAATCACCTCCTCCAAGTTCAAAGACTATATCAAATGGAATCATTAACAAGTGACAAAAGGAGAACCTTCTTACAATGAGTAGTATCTAGATTTGCCACAAGGCTTTCAGCTCTTTTAAACAAAAAAATGCTTTGAATCATCAATATTTTCAATATTTGACTTGTCTTAAAGGTTGTCTGCTGCAAATTTCAATGTATGTCGGAGAGAGCTAATAATTGAAGTATCTATTTTGACAAATTTGGACAAAAAATAATAAATTGATTCATTACAATTATGAGGTCTTCATTAAACAGGTCTTCAAAGTAAAACATGTGAAAACTGCCAACATCCAATAAAACCTAAGCATGATAGACAAGAAAACCGGACCACTAAATAACATGCGCATTTTATGCTCTAAAATCCTTGCTTGACCCGTAAAGGCTGAAACCCTATTTGGAGTATTAACAACAAGGGTTTGAGGTGGGTAAAAGAAATACTGTGCAGAAATGCGTCTGGATAACAGAAAAGATACCTAACCACGGCAACACAAAAACTGATATATGAATAAGTGCAAAAAAATAAAACATTGTAAAATTATATTTAGGCAAGACAGTAAGGCATGCATTAACACATGGACTTTTTATTACAAATTAAAATGCAAGGAACTTATTTTTCTGAAAATCTTTTAACAAACAGAAGTAATCAGAAAAAAAATATGGATATTATAGATCCAAGATTTATGAATTGAACCCCAGCTCAGCCAACATTCTTTCTGGCGTTTGACAAAAGTCAATGTTTATACAACTATCATTTGTCTTCCATCAATAGGCTAACAGTCTATGTGGGTAAGCAGCCAGTTGCTTGGAAAGATTGTTGTTATTACTGGTGCAAGAAGTCAGCAAACACATTGGTAGGTGAAATGGCCACAGTGACATGACTGTCGAAATCAGCCTAGAGCATGCATGCTCATGAAATTATCTACCACGTTTACAAATCATTTAATAATTAAGTGGATTTTATTTTTGTTCACAACATAGTACATGAAGATTCTATCAAAATTTCAAATAGTGGGGAATTATTAATATTCAAGCGTCAATCTTGAACATGTCTAATCTTTCCACAATACATACAAAGATTTGAAACCTTAGCAGCAGACAACATTTGATATCGATTCAAGAAATTTCTCAAAACAATGTATTCCAAAGTTATCTTCTGCAGATGCACTTTTAAAAATACATCTTTATATGGGAAAGGATTAACCCTTTCCCTCATGTAGACCCTTTCTGACGACTCTGCAGCAGACAGCTTTTTAAAAACATGGCAACAAAAGAAGAAATTGCTCAAAATGAGCAATTTCTCCTTTTGTCACCATGTTTCTACTCTATTCAATTATTGTACTTTTTAAGGGAGTTTCCATTTTTTTTTCAGGTATGTTTTCCAAGTCGTCTGCTGCAGATTTGTTGTATGTGGGAAAGGGTTAAAGATTCTTTGAGAGTAAAGAGATTATCCTCACCATATTGATATCCGTAGGTCCTGTTTCTATAGGAATCCCAGGATAACTGTCCATCCTCCAACTCCTCATCGTGCCCCTTCCACATTCTGTCAGTGTCTTCCTTCACATATTTTTTCTGTACGTATTGTATCCAATGTTGGAGTTCTTCTTCCGTAACCATGCCATCTTTATTTTTATCTATCTTATCTACAATAATCCTGCAAGTCAACATAATAATAGTTTCATGAATAAGGAGCAATTTCTCCTTCTCCGACAAAAGAAAATCTGTTGCACATGCACCAAATGTGTGTACAGATATGAAAGAGTTTGATCATTTTACTTCCATTTATAGACATTTTGCTTTCAAAGTTGTCTGCTGCAGATTTGTTGTATGTCAGAAAGGTTTAGTACATGTTTTTTTAAATAGTGTTTAATGCCAATTTCAACATGTTCCTGATATATAAAATTATTTCCTTGGCTGTGCTCTTGTACAACCCTGAAGTCTATGCTGATCATTCATTATGATATGCCTTCAAGCCTGAATGCAAAGTTACTTTTGAAGTACTGTATCAGAGGTCCAGATAAGGAGGGGTATTCCAACTCTTTTTCCCACAATTTCTCACATACTATTAAAGCAAACCCTATGCTGTGAATACTCAAAATAATCGTCTTACGGAGACGATTCTTTTGAGTACCCACAACATAGGGTTAGAGTGTCTTATAAGGAATTTAGAACATGCAAAATGCCCCTTATCTAGCGCTCTGCTGTATATGAGATAACTTGAAGTCAACCCAAACAATTTCATACACTAAAGGCAGATGATATTGCTTTCACAATGCTTTGACAATGCTTTAAAAAAGTTGTCTGCTAATGTGGAAAAAAGTTACCTGTTTTCCCAATATAATGAATCAGCAGCAGATGATTTTGAAAATATTAAAATAAAAGTATGTAAGAATCTCTATAAATGAAAATTTAATTATTGTATTAAGTACCTACATTTCTACACACCTAGTCCTCCTTCCAAATTGTTAAAACAGCATCAAAGTGGAATAAAGAGAAACAGAAGCATTTCCAATAAATTCTACCGATATATAAAAGCAAATTATTTTTAGTAAATTCATTTGCACTTTGTTTACAGAAAAGCAAGCACTTCTATTGCCTGCCAACATGGCAGACTAAGAAAAATCGACTTGTCCATGGGCATGTAAATTATGACAATCTTGTCGGCATTTTCCATATTTTCTTATTTTGAGTGATAGACTCACTGTAGATGAGTTCATTTTGCGTGCAGTAACCTGTCAGTTTGCTACTGCTTTTCTTTCATGTTTTGACATATGTACAAGCAATATCCTTAGCCGAGAGTTGATAGTGTCCTTTTTCATGCAGACGTCAACAAATCCGCAGGAGACACAAAATAAATCTTACCCAAGTCTTCGTTGACTCTCCTCGGGAGTAAGATCTTCAAACTCTTTGGCCTCTTGTTCTCCAAGGAATGCATCATGATCATAATCATTATTGTGTTCTCCATCTACTTCATGCTCTTGGTGACTTAGTTTCTGTTTCAAATAAGATATATTCAAGATGTAAAACCCTTTCCCACTAAACTAAAAATCTGCAGTAGACAACTTTGAAAAGTAATAAACATGAAAATATCTATGAATGAAAGTTATCATTTTTGACAAGTTAAAAACAGCAAATGGAGAAATTGCTCATCATGGGCTCTTTCTCCATTTGCAACAGTATTTTTGCAAGTCATCTGCTAAAGAAGCGTAAAAAATTGATTGCTTCATTGTTTGATGTTTTACAACTATTTTCGGTTATATCACGGCTCTTCCTGGGTAAGTTACCAGTACTCCAAAACAGTCTGAAAAAATATTATAAATGCCTACAAATGGACCCCATATGTTTATAATCCAGTCATAATTGCCAGTACTTAAGATTAAAACCTCAACAGAGAGATTATCTGTGACATTTTACAACACCAAAATATCTAGAAATGAAAAACTTACTGCATCATGAACTCGGTCTTTATGTTCTTTTGGAGGGAGAGCTGAACACCAGCAAGAGGTCAATAGAGCCACCGTTAAACTTGCTGTACCCAATTTCATTTTGATGTCTGAATTAGAAAAACAAATATAAGAGGTTTTTTTTTATCAATTCTTTACATATATATATCAATTGCAAAATTTTAAATTTTTGATATCTGCTTCCATGAGAAAAAGCAGATCACCTGACCCGTCATGTCATTTTAAGATGTATTCAAATTGAGAAACCAATCCAGTATAATAAACCAGAAAGTTCCCAGTTTGATTGCCACATCAACCATATCCAATGCTTAGACAGAAGTGTAATCTTTTCCCACATTCAACAAAATCTACAGTAAATTACTTAAAAACATGCAAGGCAAAATTTTGAAAATCTGCTTTGGTAAAAGAAGAAATTGCTCATCTGTGTCTGCATAAGGGGAAAATGTTAACCCTTTCCAACGCCTCTGCAGCAGACATTTGAAAACATTGAGGCAAAAAGAAAAATTGATCAGAAAGCATTCTTCACATGACAACAAATATCAAAACTGTTTAAAGGTAAATTTTGCTGATCAATGCAATATATCAGCAAATAGTTTGACAGTGGGGAAATATTTTGACAATTTGATTTAAAGTTGGCTTCCTTTGCTCCCAGTACCAGGGACACTTTATTACACAGCTGTTCCTATTTAAAGTTGTGAATTTAAATCGGAGGACTAGATATGGAGGAGTGAACTGGTCTTTTCCCATCCATATCTCCACTAAAACCTATGTAGTCGGTACTCAAAAGAATCGTCTCGCCGAGAGGATTCTTTTGAGAACCCACAACAAAGGCTCTAAAGTCTAAGGGTCAAATAAGGATTTGGGGATGTGAAATACTCTTCTTATCTAGAGCTCTGTTTTAATAAAACATTTGTTTTTCTATATATCGAATCTAATCAAGTGCCATTGCGGAAATGCGGTCTCACAAAATCACAGTGAGGCAAAGACGGAAATTATCGATTCATTTCATATCCCTGACATATAGTGTCCCTGCCCTATCCCTGTCAGGCAAAAACAATGGAAGGATAATGATATTACAAACTAAGGATAATCAGAATTTGGATTGCTAGACAATTCTTATATGCTACAAGAAATTAAGCTTTGAAAATCAACTACTTTTGATTCTGTGTTCCAGCCAAATGGGTGAGAGTCGAGATAGAAATCCATGAAAATTCCAGTAAAATGATCACATTATTAACATTTCAGTGATAACGATATCTTCCCAATTATGTAAATTTGGTGCCGATCCTGCATAAAAATATAAATTATTCTTAATGTGCATAACGCCAATTATCAAGCATTTGTTATCTTATTCGGCAATTCCTTAAAACTTAAATGCAGATCGCTTGAATCAACAGAAACTGACAGCCACCCATTTGCAATAAGCGTCTTGTGATTAAGATGAATTTTTCGCAAAATGTTAAAATATTACCGAAAAGTAATGTATAATTACAACATACCTTGATTGCAATCGTTGTTTGATACTTTTAATGAATTATCGAAAGACAGAAAATCACTCTACAACAAACGAGTGTTGAGTTTCGACAGCTAGAACATTCCGCAACTTGTGTTTGAGATGTCAGCATCCAAATCAGTGTCTTAAGATGCTTAGGCTGGTAACCAACCAATAAGAATATCGATTTTGAATCACGTGACTTGGGTAGCCAATCAAATTTTGTCAACGTGGAAGCGGAAATGAGTTGTACAATTTTGCGGGAAATGATCCAAATACTTACCCCATTGGTTGGAGTACTATTTGCGGCGTGGCGATGTAATATGATACATGAAGGGGGAAATCAGCGAAGTCTTTGTTTTAAATTAAGACGAATGAGTTTAATACAGCATATAAGCTTACGCAATATTTTGAATTGTTACACCAATTCTAAAGTGTGAAGAAGTCACCATACTTAGAAATAAGTTGAACTACTTTATTTTGAGAAGGTAGATCTCCAAAGACATTATAGTATTATACACGTATTTATAATATTATCTCTTTTAGATCTAAATTTAATTAAACTTACGTCTATTTCTAATTATTTTTCATTAGCTTTTGATAATCATTAAATAACGGGCCTGTGTATACACAGGCATATATGAAATACATAAAAAACCTATTTAGACCTATCAGGGACGTTGATGTTACCTATGGCCCTGGACCTACAGGTTTATATGTGGACAATAGACCTAAAGTTCTACAAGTGCATGTGGGCTATGTGTATCAGACCATGCATATACTCACCTGGCACAAGACAATCGATGCGACCAGCGGGGATCGACATAGGCCTATATGTAACTACACACAGTCTGATCAGAATTGGTAAGCCATCTAGTCATAAAAGTATCCTGGATGCATCTTAGTAATTAAAATACGAATAAATGTATACTGATCGTTCAGTATTGCTGTTAACTTCAACGTTTTCCCTCATACAGCAAAACTACTTGGAAGGCATATTGAAAATCGCGAAATATTAAGGTATTATTATTGAATGGAATTAAAAACATTCTGGCAAAAAGAGAAATGTCCCGTTATGAGTAAATTCTCATTTCGACACAATGCTGCAGATCTATTTTTACGTCATAAGGCGTCTTTATGTGGAAAAAGGGTTTAACCCTTTCCCACATACAGCAAATCTGCAGGAGTCTATGAAAATATCTACAAAAAAATATGGAAAATCTCTTTATGTTGTAGGTTTAATTACTGGGAAAAAATGAAAACATTGTGGCAAAAGGAGAAATTCTTAATTGCGCGTTTTTTCGAGCAATTTCTCCTTTTGTCAAGATGTTTTCAAAAGTCGTCTGCTGCAGATGCGTCTATAGGTGGGAAAGGGTTTAATTAAACCTTCTAAGGTAGGTATTCGTGTGACGCGGGTAAGATTGTACACGATATGATTGCTACAGCCAGGCTCTCACAATCCGATGTAATATGATGTAAGATTACATCAGGTGTGTAGACGTGGAAGTACTGAAAGGCTGATAAGCCAGTGTAGGCTCCAGTGTGTTTACTCTCTGGATATACACATCATCTACACATTCAAACTATGCGTTTCTCATTAGAATTGCACCAGATGCCTTGGAAATGGAGTGAGTACATGTGTTCTCTCATTTTGGAAAATCTGACTATAATTTTCCACAAGATCTTCCTTCAAGTTGTTTGTGCTGTATGGGAAGTCTTTGAAGGAATTGTGTATATATTCATTCATAAGGTTATCGGTTCAATCACATATAACCCCTTCCCTCATATAGAAGCTTTCTGTCGCCTCTGCAGCAGACGGCTTTTTAACCCTTTCCCTCATACGACAATTCTGAAGCAGACGACTTTGAACATATTTGGTCAAAACATAGAAAATCTCTTTAATTGAATGGATAACCTATGACTAAAAGTGGAAAACATTGTGGCAAAAGGAGAAATTGCACGTTTTGTGCAATTTCTTCATTTGTCACTATGCTTTCAAAAACCGTCTGCTGCAGAGGCGTCAGAAAGCGTCTACATGAGGGAAATGGTTAAAAAACATGTAGACAAAGAAGAAATTGCTCAAAACGATCAATATCTCATTTTGTCAACATGTTTTCAACACTATTCAATTGCTGTTCTTTTTTTTAAAGCGAGTTTCCAAACTTTTTCGGGTATGTTTTCAAAAGTCGTCTGCTGCATATTCGTTGTATGTGGGAAAGGGATAATCTGCGGCAGTTGAAAAGGAATCCTGTTGTATTTCAATGTAATGCTAATGAGTTTTATTTATTTATTATTTGTTTTTATTTACCCTCGCAGTGCATAATTAACTATTTGGCGAGCAGACAAAGTTAGAATAGATACAAGGGAGTCCGGGTGCGATACCCTAGCTCTTTCCGAAAATACCCCTTGGTTCTTTTACGTGCCCGATATATAGCACCGATACACGCGAGGTTATTTTTCCTGGAAAGGACCAGTACTTAACCTCTAGTTGAGTGGGGGACGCTTAAAAGCATCCCTCAAATTTCCAGAACCCGGACCGGGATTTGAACCCCAGACCTCTGGATTGACACTCTGCTAATGAGTTTAGGTCTGATAACCCTCTGATAAACGAAGGACGTTCATACGGGTGTCGGTAAAGTTAGGACAATTTGAACAAATTTAAAAACAACACCGTGAATGGTTGATTGATTGATTGAATGGGGTTTAACGCCGTTTTTAACAATTTCTCAGTTATATCACGGCGGCAAGTTCACCTACTCATGCATTTCCTGGTTTTCCCACACCAGTACTCCACACAACAATCTTCCCAAGCAACTGGCTGCTTTTCCGCATAGACTTAGCCCATTGGTGGAAGACGAATGACGCATGTCGCATTGACTTCTGTCAATCGTCGGAAAGAAAGTTGGCCGAGCCGGGATTCGAACTCACAACCCCTGGATTGACAGCCCGCGTCGCTACCGACTGAGCTAACGGAATGGAAATTTTTAAATAAAAAAATGAAACAAAATAAAAAATAATAATATGATAATAGGCAATGCTGACTGCACTCCGCATAAAACAGCATCTACCAAACGTCTATGTCTTAAATGAAACGAACTGTTTTCTTGTTTATGTCCCCGTGCATTATCATTGGATTGATTGTTTGGTGTTTTACGCCGCTTTCCATACTTTTTCAAAACAGTTATGAAACGGTGTTTCCTAGGTAAGTCACCAGTTCTACTAAACCTCACACCAGCCAGTAAGTCGTAGGACTAATGCTTACCACGCGACACTGAGCGTCAAGGACTGCACCCATTGCTACCCTTTTTAAAGTTAATACAAGAGAAAGTTGATGCAAGGCATCAATGTCGCCGGAAAAGACTGCATTTATTTATTTTGTAACACACATGTATTCTTGACTTTCATTAGTCTAAACATACACATAATGTTTTCATAAGGATTAATTCCAGGATTTTTAAAATTCCACATAGATCTACATATTTCAGGATTTGGTCAGGATTTTGGATGTTTTGTATTTTTCAATAAAACCACATTTAAATCTACATGCAATAAAAAAATATTCAACCCTTTCCATGTCTGAAGCAACAATGAAAACCTTTAAACGCTTAAAACATTGAGAAAACGGTTAAATTGCTGAAGACATGAACTTCCTCCTTTTTAATAATAATTATAATAAATATTTCACAGATGTTAAAATTTATCCTCATATGTTTAAAAAGTAGACCACACTTGAAACAACATATCAGCTAAATTGTTTATCTAAATCGTTGATGCATACACTATATGTTTGGCGCAAGAGAAATGCCAGATTTTCTTTATTTCTATATCTATTGTTTATCAGAGTTCGTTCTTCTCTTAATTTGTTTCAAGCCAAATCATTTAATATCACATATATTTATTAATTTAAGTGTGTAATATTAGCTATCTATCTGTAATAAGGTGTTTGAGCATTCTTTTGAAATGTTGACCCTCAAGATCGAGTCGTAGTGTCAGGGGTACATCGAAGAAAGTGAATAAAAAATCAGGCAAAGCTTTAGTGCATGTTTTATTCCACTGCATTCGAGAGAGAAAAGCATTTCTATAGTATCTGTCTTTCTCCTATATTCGACCCATGCACTCGTTTCGTGACGTTTAAGAAATCAATTTGTCGTGCGACATTTTTTGTCTGCATAAACAAGTCACTTTTCTAAGTTTACATTTTACTTCCGGTTACTTCGCTTTGTTTACATTTTGGCAATATGAAACTAGGTCACGAACTGAGGAAAAGGCGTTTCGACATTCACGACCGATACACAGGCTTATATTTGAGACATATTTTCCCAAATAATTCTTATTTTTGTTTCTGTTACCAGTTTGTGTTGATACTTATCTATTAAAAGGAGAATTTGACGTGATTTTCATATCGATAGTCTGCTGCGCAGGTGCGCGTATGTTAACAAATTAGACTGTGCGATGTAAAGGTTTGTAGTTATCGCCTTTTGATTACATAGTTTATGAAAATAAAGTATCCCAGTCTAGCTAATAGGGACTGTTTTGTATTCATAAATAAAACACAAAAACGTAAATGCCAGTCAAAATAAAGAAACTGCACATACTTAAAACATCGGAATATTTATTTCATTTTAGATGTGTCATAACTTAGTGTTTTTAAATAAACGCAATTGTAATATGTTCAAGACATTTAAAAAAAAAAAAATAATAATAACCCCCCCCTCCCATGTCATTTCCGAAAACCTATTAAAAATAGAAGTCGCGGGCTTCTGCCCGGCGACTAATGATTTGAAGAAACGGATAGACGGACAGACAAAAAAGAAACTCCCACACAGGAGCATACTAAACCAAGTAGACGCATTTTGAGTCTTCTTCAGTAGACGACTTTTCAAAACGTTGTGGCAAAAAGAGCTTAAAATTGCTTAATAATGAACATTATTTCCTTTTGTCAACGCTATTAAACAACCCCATCTTCATTTGTAGGGATTATATATATTTTTTTCCCTAGTTGTCTGCTGCATACTGGGTGTATGTGGGAAAGGGTTAAGTGTAGGCAGACAGTGAAACCTGATTGTGCATAGTATACACTCTAGCCGTAAGATTGAGCATTCACTGTCCCACCTTACCCTCTCCTTTTCACCGGACGTGACGCGTTTTACAACGTTCCCGCTACTACAATATTTATCTTCCTTGACGGGCATTTTGAAAGGCAAATTTACTATATTTTGAACAGAGAAATATCAAATTTTATTTAATTAATTAAACAATTGTATGAGCAAAAATAATTAAATCAAGAAGTCGATATATTCAGAACAACGACATATGGTTTTTAAACTCAAATTCCTTGATGCTTTCTTAATTATCACATTTTCTTTTTAAATATTCTCTTTCATTCTCCTTTTGTCACAATGTTTTAAGTTCAATTCAATAATTATACTTTATTTTATAGACATTTTGAATATTTTTTGCTATGTGTTTTCGAAGTGTCTGACGAAGATTTCTTGTATGTGGGAGAGCGTTAAGCAATTCCTCATTTTCTTACAATATTATGGAATTGAAAATATTGTAAGGAAAGGAGAAATTGCTCAAACGTCACTTGTAGCGGAGGAGTCTTCAATCATGTGTTTCAGGGGGAGAGTTAAAACCCTTTCCCACTTATAGACGCATGTTGATGCTTCTGTAGCAGATGACATTTAAAAACATCGTGCCAAAAGAAGAAATTGCTCATCACTAGCAATTTCTCCGTTTGTATCGATGTTTTCAAGTCAATTCAATAATTATACTTTCATTTATAGAGATTTTGAATACATTTTGCTGCATGGTTTCAACTTGAATTCGTCTGCTGCAGTTTTCATGTGGGAGAGCGTTAAGCAGATATTACAGTCCGTTTATGGTTTTAATAGTTTTACCTAGATGTTTTTAATGTCGTCTGTTGCAGGTTCGTTGTATGGGGGAAAGGGCTAATATCGATCAATAAAAGTGCACAATACTTCAATTCACGAATCAACTAAAGACACGTATACATTGAATAATGTCAAACCCTTCTCCCGATTTATTTAAACTTAAAACCCTTTCCAGCATTTCAACAAATCCGCAGCAGAAGAATTTGCAATCATTTGAAGAATGACATAAAAAGGTACTTATGCAAACGTTTTTTTTTTAGAAAAGAGTTGAAAACATTGAGGCAAAAGGAGAAATTATTTCAAAAGTCGCTTTCTGCAATGATGACCAATTTCTTCTTTTGTCACAATGTTTGCAACTCAATTCAATAATTATACTTTGATTTATAGAGATATTGAATATATTTTGCTGTATGGTTTCAACTTGAATTCGTCTGCTGCAGTTTTGATTTGTTGTATGTTGGAGTGGGTTAACCCTTTCCCTCATATAGAGGCTTTCGGACGCCTCTGCAGCAGACGGCTTTTTTAAAACATAGCAACAAAAGAAGAAATTGCTCAAAACGAGCAATTTCTTCTTTTGCCACAATGTTTTAAGTTTTTAGTCATACGTTATCCATTCAATTATAGAGATTTTTTTTTTTTGACAAAATATGTTCAAAGTCGTCTGCTGCAGAATTGTCGTATGAGGGAAAGGGTTAAGCAGATATCGTTATTACTGTCCCATGTATCGTGTCCCGTACAGCTTATTAACCGGGAGACATCCGGAAGATATCCGGTAATATCCGCTTCTTCAACCCTTAAACAAGCACAACAACTTGCAGCAGACGACTTGAACATAAAAATAGAAACTCTCAGCAAAACACAGTTTAACTATTGAATGGAGTTAAACACATTGTGATTACAGGAGACATTGTTCATTATCAATAAAGTTTCTTCTATTCCTTCGCACACTGTTTCTAAAGGCGTCGTCTGATAGCAGATGCATTAACATGCGTCTGCATGTTGGGACTGTTAACAACTTTTCATCTTACATTTTACTCGTCCAATATATCTCAGGGGCGTAGCTCCCTTTAGGCACTGTGCATACATATTTTTTTCTCAAAATGCTATAAAATGCAGCTGCGGCGATAGACATCTGCGTAATGTATCGACCAGATCAGCCTGCGCTTTCCGCGCAGATTAATCCGGCCGACACATTCCGTCTTAGGGGGATAGATGTATAGAGTAATGATTTCTGAAATAGAAAAATCCACAGGAGGCGAAAAGTGTCTATCCGGGTAGGCCTGTGTGTGGCATGCTTAGGCTGATCCGGGTCGATACTTTACGCAGAGTCCACAATGTTGATTTTCTCACGAGACGGCCTACACATTGATTATTGCAAAGCTACGCCCTTGTATCTGAGTAAATACTGGAAAAATCAGGACAACTAAATTTGTAAGTTTGACTTTAGAAAAAGAGGAAAGCGTACTTAATCTAGCTACAATCTTCTTTTTCTCGTGATGTTTTCAATGTACATATGAGTTGTGTTTTAACCAAAGAATGTTCGCCGTTTTGAGTTGCGGTTTTAGGAACTGTGTGACTTTTTCTATAATCGCAATGTGTCAACACTATGAGTAGTTGTGGATCACAGTAACGCTTCTCCTGCTAAGTTAATGTAACCTGGTTTCATCATTCTTCATACCAATGACTTTAACCCTTTCCCTCATATAGACGCTTTCTGACGCCTCTGTCTGCTGCAGAATTGCCGTATGAGGGAAAGGGTTAACAGTTGGTAGTAATGGCTCACCTCCTTGGCGCTCAGTGTTGCGGGGTAAACGTTACGACTGTCTAGCTGGTTTCAGAGTAAATGGACCAGAAGTACTCGGGTAGCTTAACCAGGGACCGCCATGATATAACTGAACAATTGTTGAAAGCGGCGTATACACAAAACAATCAATCAATAGGTGTTGTTAAAGCGACTGAACTCCATATACCTAACTGTCGAAAAAAAAAATCAAATTTTAAGAAAATAAGTGTTATTTCTGTATTTGGGGTATAACTGACATATTACATACCCCTATAATCGGTGAGATTTTCTTGTTTTCGATACTTTTTCCATCGCAAATTCTACCCTGTCAGTAACGGGGTAAGTATTTTTAAATAGGAAACCCCTTCATCGGGACAATTGAAAACGACTCAAGTTCACTTTATTGATAAAAAACGATACATTTTCTACCCTGGTTTTACTTGGATAACATAAAGAATAACATTTAGGGCGAATTCGATTTTTTTTTTTTTTTTTTTTTTTTTCGTGCCATCTGGATTTCAGTCGCTTTAAAAGGCCGTTATACCTTATTCATTCATTCATTCATTTCAATTTGTTTGAGTTTAACGCGCAGTGATATAACTTAAAAAGTGTTGAAAGCCGCGTTAAATACCAAACAATAAATCTTCATTCTTCACTTGAAAGTTGCAAATATACAACGCACAATGACGAAGGAAATCTTCAGGATGATCTTGGTCTATATAGTGTTCGCGAATGCTTTAGTCGTTTCTTGTATTCGTAACCTAATATGAACCGTCCCGCGAGAAAACCAACAGTGTGGACTCTGCGTAAAGTAGCTACCAAGATTAGCACGCGCAGTCCACGCAGACTGATCCGGGCCGACACATTCCGTATTAGAGGGATAAAGGTATTGAGTAATGATTCCTGAAACAGAAACTCCACAGGAGGCGAAAAGTGTCTATGAGGGTAAGCCTGCACAATGTTGGTTTTCTCGCGGGAAGGCTCAATTATGATGTTTCACCAACCCTTTCCCTCATATAGACACTTTCTGGCGTTTCTGCAAAAGGTGACTTTTGAAAAAAATTCTCCTTTTGCCTCAATGTTTTCAACTCTTTTCTAAAAAACAAACTTTTGCATACGGATCTTTTTTTTTATATCATTCTTCTGCTGCGGATTTGTTGAATGCGGGAAAGGGTTTTAAGTTTAACTAAATCGGGATAAGGGTTCGATATTATTCAATGTATACGTGTCTTTAGTTGATACGTGAATTGAAATCTTGTGCAGTTTTATTGATCGATATTAACCCTTTCCAACTTACAACGAACCTGCAACAGACGACATTGAAAACATCTAGGTAAAACTATTAATGCGAGAGAGTCAACACAATATGGGATTATACTATCGTTATTATAAATCATGAACAACAAAACAGTTTCTAAAAGCATCGATGTTTATTGTATCTAAAATCACAGATTATGCTTAAAACAAATTAATTTATTTACACAATTTACAATCAACAATTATGTACAAAATATTCAACGCGTCATTGTTTAACCCTTTCCCTCATATAGACGCTTTCTGACGCCTCTGCAGCAGACGGACTTTTGAAAACATAGTGACCAAAGAAGAAATTGCACAAAACGTGCAATTTCTCCTTTTGCCACAATATTTTCCACTTTTTGTCATAGGTTATCCATTCAATTATGGAGATTTTTTATGTTTTGACAAAATATGTTCAAAGTCGTCTGCTGCAGAATTGTCGTATGAGGGAAAGGGTTAATCTATCTTTTTAACTCGTCAACATTGCAAATGTTTGATGAAAGGATGCAATTTAGTAAAAAAGAGATATTTCTTTTCTACACATAATTACGACTATAGTTAATACAGGAGAAACCTTGTCTTTTAATCTTTTCGCATATGAGCCGTCCAGCGAGAAAACCAACATTATGGCATCTTCGTAATGTATCAACTCAGATCAGCCTGCACAGTCCGCGCAGACTGATCCGGGCCGACACATTCTGTCGCAGGGGGATAGTGATATAGAGTAATGATTCCTGTTACAGAAAATACGCAGGAGGCGAAAAATGTCTGTCCGGGTTAGCCTGCGCGGCATGTTTAGACTGGTCCGGGTCGATGCTTTACGCAGAGTCCATAATGCCGCGAGACGGCTCATATATACATCAAATCTGCAGCAGACACCTTTGAACACGTGGAAAACCCCTTTAAATGAAAGTATAACTATCAAATATAGAGTGAATTATGAATAAACCACAATGTTTTAAAACGACGGTTGCTGCAGACTAGTCATGAAGTATGAACATAAAGCAGATTCATGACAATTTCCTTCCGATTGACACGTTTATAAGAGAATATTTGGAAGGTTGGGCGAATTATGTTTAACAGTAAAATTCAGAGCTCTAGATAAGGAGCGTTTTGCTTGTTCTAAAATCCTTATTTGACCTTTAAAGAGCTGTAAACCCCTCCTTATCTGGACCTCTGTTAAAATAAACGATATTTCATTTCGTTAGTTTCAGAAACCACGCTCGTAACACTGCTGCAGCTGAAACGCATTCGGTTCAACCGTAATTGTTCTAATCTTTAATCATGTTTTTGCCGTTTGCTATTTAGACGCAAATTTGACGCGTCTGCACCACACAACGACTTCTGAAAACATAGCGAGAAAAGGAGAAATTACTCATGAATGACCATCAATTTTAGCAGCAATGTTTACTTTTTTTGTATACGAATTTCAATGTTCTTGCCTGTGTGTTTTTAATGTCGTCTGCTGCAAATTGTATTAAGTGTAACGCCGTTTTCAACACTTTTCAGTCATATCATTGCGACCAGTTCACCTACCCATGTATTTCCCGACTTTCTCACACCAGTACTCCACACACTACTCTTTTAAAGCAACTTTCTGCTTTTCCACATAGAGCCCTAGATCATTGGTGGTCGACGAATGACGCTTAAACGCAATGACTTTGGCCATACGTCGTAACGAATGTTGACCGAGCTGGGGTTCGAACATACAACCCATGGATTGACAGCCCGTTATGTTGGGAATACACGGTGTTTATATATGTGTTGGCAACTGCTTTGTTTATAGCTAATCGCTCAATGTTACAGACACCAACAACGTAATATAAATGAACAAATTTAAGTCTGACAGTTAAAAGGGCAAATGTTACGAACATACTAAATAACCGCATATAACATAATTATTTTAACAAAGTCAAATACATGCAGTTTACAAATAATCAAAGGGAGATAACACACGTTTGAAACTTATGAAGATAATTAATAAAAGAATACGTAATTGTGAAGAAACTTTACCTTAAAATATATCCATTATCCATTTCCCTCATATAGACGCTTTTTGACGCCTCTGCAGCAGACGGCTTTTTGAAAACATAGTGACAAAAGAAGAAATTGCTCGTAACGAGCAATTTCTCCTTTTGCCACAATGTTTTACCACTTTTAGTCATAGGTTATCCATTCAATTATAGGGATTTTTCTAATTTTTGACAAAATATGTTCAAAGTCGTCTGCTGCATAATTGTCGTATGAGGAAAAGGGTTAAGCGCACTAAATATAGAAAGCTATAATTGAATTAAGATTGGGTTTAACGCCGTTTTCATCAGTCCATGTGTTTCCTGTCTTGTTCATACCAGTACTCCACACAGCAGTATTTCTAAGCACTAGGCTGATGTTCTGCATATATTATTAGCCAATTCGTGAAAGACGAATGGGGCGTGTCGCATTGACTGTTGTCAAACGTCGTAACGAAAGTTGGCCGAGCTGAGGTTCGAACTCTAATAAAAATACCTGGATTGACAGCCAACGTCTCAATTTCTGTGACTCGACACATTATCTATCGTAAAGCGTCACGTCCACATTTATATGAGCCGTCCCACGAGCACACCAACATTACGACCTCTGCGTAATGTATCGACCAAGATCAGCCTACACATTCCACGCAGGCTAATCCGGGCCGAGACATTCCGTCTCAGGTGGGACATAGGTATAGATTAATGGTTCCAGAAACAGAAAATCCAAAGGAGGCGAAAAGTGTCTGCCCGGATTAGCCAGCGCGGTATGCTTAAGCTGATCCGGGTCGATACTTTACGCAGAGTCCTCAATGTTGTTTTTCTCATGGAATGGCTCATATTCATGTTGAAGGTACAGTGGACCCTCTATAACTAGAAAGGGAACCATTAACAACTTCGAGATATCGACGCGTTCGAGTGATTCCTCGATGTATGCTTATCATCATCTTTGCTAGTCAAGACTACTTCGTACATTAGCATTCCCATATGGTAATGTAAATGACAAATTAACCTTGGCTTGCGAAGATGGCTTATCAGGTATGCTATAACAACTTCGTAATTCATTCATGCTCATTTCATTTTATGAAAAGCAAAGCAATTATAAAGTCATATCAATAAAACAGTACAGTAAACAGCACTGCTGCTATGTGGTTTAACCCTTTCCCTCATACGACAATTCTGCAGCAGACGACTTTGACCATATTTTATCAAACCATAGACAATTTCTTTAATTAAATGGATAACCTATGACTAAAATTGGAAAACATTGTGGCAAAAGGAGAAATTGCTCGTTTTGAACAATTTTTCTTTTGTCACTATGTTTTCAAAAATCCGTCTGCTGCAGAGGCGTCAGAGAGCGTCTATATGAGGGAAAAGGTTAAACAAAAAACAAACCCGATCCGTTTCATTTGTTTAACAATATTTTCAAATTATCACATGCTCGAGTTATGGCTATTCCACAGTACATGTAACGGTGTAGATCTTAGTGTAAGAAAGTCATATAGAAATATGAAAAAGAAAATAATACTTATATAAGAATTTGTTAATGTTTGTGTCGATGTATATTGCGTTGAAAAATGAATAATTACAAGTACTACTTAAAGAAAATTTCAAACACAGTCAATGTGTCGCACTCAGCACAAACCGACGTGACAGCTTTGCGACCAGCGTAGAGCCAGATCAGGCAGCGCATCGGTATTCTGTCTGGCCTGGCTCTGAAACGTTCGTTAATAAGTCATGGAAGGTCTCATTTAACTTCTGTCATTCAGTATGCGTTTGAGTTCGTAAAGCTTTCCCATATGTAGACGCTTTCTGACGCCTCTGTAGCCTTCGACTTTTGAAAAACGTTCTGGTAAAAGAAGAAATTGTTCAAAAAGAGCAACTTCTCCTTTTGACTCATTGTTTTCAACTCAGTTCATTGATTGTTTTTATTTAATTTAAAGAGAGTTTCCTTATTTTTGACTACATTTTTACATGTTTTCAAAGTCGTCTGCTGCAGATTTGTATTATGCGAGAAAGGGTTGAATACTACTTATTTCTTCGTAAGAGATGGTGAATTAAAGAAATACTTAAAACACTTGACGGTTCAATCCTTTCCCACATATAGAAACGTCTTGACGCTTCTGTAGCAGACGACTTTGGAAAACATTGTGACAAAAGGAAAAAATGATAAAAACGAGCAAATTCTCCTTTACCATAATGTTTTCAATTTTTGTTATCAATTAAACCTTCATTTACAGATATTTTCTTTATTTGTGTCTAAATATAATAAAAGTCGTATGCTGCAGAGATGTTGTTTGTGGGAAAGGGTTAAAGAGCGATTTGGCGAGTTGAAGAACAACTATATATCACTCGCGTGCGTTGGATCTGGGTGTAGAAACGCAGTTCACTAACAGCAGTAGATTCGTTCAAAGTTCATAATTATCATGTTGCGTTCGAGTTGGATTTTCGGCTGAAAAACAGAAATTATAAAACATGTAAATGGTGTTATCTTCACATATAACATCTTTTAATACTAGTTCCATGTCGTGTATTTTCTGTAGTCTTTTATCTTAAGAAAATGTTGTATTCACCCGATTATTACAATTGGAATCATATATTCATTCGGTATTTTCACTAAGGTCAGTCTACAACAAATACATCTGCTGCCAGTCCCTAAAAACCTTTGTTTGCGTATAAATTGGTGTTTATCTTGGTCAGAATGCATTGAATCTATGAATAAATGACAGCGATTATTCATTCATTGTAAATATGTAGCGGACGACACTTTGACAAAAGAAAATATTGCTTATCATGAGCAATATTTTCCTTTTGCCACAATGTTTTCAACTCTAATAAATGGTTACACTTTTCGTTTAAAGATAGTTTTTCAAATTTTGTTTAGATGTTTTCAAAGTCGTCTGCTGCATATTTGTTGTATTTGGGCAGGGTGAGTGTATTATAATTTTAATACACTCACCCTGATTTGGGATAGGGTTAAAATGCATTTACACCGCCCCACTATTGCAGTGTTTTTATGGCGCTCGACCCGAACTGGAGACCCGTGTTCGATTCCCGTTTAGACTATACCAACGACTTTAACCCTTTACCACATACGACAATTCTGCAGCAGACGACTTTGAACATATTTCGTCAAAAGATAGAAAATCTCTATAATTGAATGGATAACCTATGACTAAAAGTGGAAAACATTGTGTCAAAAGGAGAAATTGCTCGTTTTGAGCAATTTCTTCTTTTGTCACTATGTTTCCAAAAAGCCGTCTGCTGCAGAGGCATCATAAAACGTCTATGAGGGAAAGGGTTAAACTGGTAGTAGTGGATATCATTACGACTGATGTGATGTGATAAACACGTTTACATCAGTACCGGGTCCAATTCCACCAACCTTAATTAGAGTTAAGTAATACTTAAAAACTTAAATGCGTATTTCATCATTTTTGTATCTCTAATACAAATGCTTAAATATTTCATTTCTTAACAAGCATAGTTTGTCTGCAAGGTAACTATTTCCTTTAACTTAGTCATGTACTTAGATACCATTCAAGTTTTACAAAAAAATATTACGGAAACACAATTAATGAAATATGCTTTTAAGCATTTAGTTTAATTTACATCGATTGCGAAACAAGCTTTAAGCTTATATTAATCACCCTCGATGTCTGCTTCCGAGGATACGTAACCAGTACTCGCGCCGTTTGTCTGGAAAAAAATCCCAAAGACAGAACACGCTCATCACGGGATTCGAACCCGAGACATTTGGTACAAGAGGCCGAAGCTCTACCTCTGTACCACTGTCTTCCACTAAGTACTTATGTATTACTGAGCGCTAAGTAAGGTTGGTGGAATTCGACCCTGGTAATAAACACAAAAGTGGAGGACAGTGGTGCAGAGGTAGAGCGTCGGCCTCACGTATCAAAGAGTCCCTGGTTCAAGTCCCATGATGAGCGGGTCCTGACTTTGGGATTTTTCCACCGTGACAAACGGCGCGAGTACTGGTTAAGTCTCCAGGAAGCAGACATCGAGAGTGATTAATATAAGCTGAAATCTTTCTTCGCAATCAATGTAAAATAAATAATGTTTAAATTAAATTAATGAACACAATAAGCGCCGCGATATAACTGACAAGCTGTTGAAAGCGACGTGAAATACCATCATCACTTACATTTTATTTCGGATTCGTCGTTGGTCATTCCTCTTTTTTAAACCATTGCCCTTTTTGCCATCGCTGTTCTTACGTCTTCGCCGACACCGTTTCACCTGTTGTAAAGCCCCATTTTGTTCCTTACATTTACTTTTATTGTCCTTCCTCTTTTTCTTTCCTTTACACTTTTTCCGTTTACAAAGTTTCTTGCCTTTCTTCTTCTTCTTGTTTCTGCTTCTTTCAATCCATTTCTGAAATTCAATCCGAAACTGGGTTGTACTATCTCATAGACTGTTGTATTTATAACATAATAAAATATGTATGTCGTATGTTATTTAGAAAATAAATTTGACATTACATTGATCTATCGTTGAGTACGTTTCTGTTCAATTGATTGATTGGGTTTAACGCCGTTTTTAACAATTTCTCAGTTATATCACGGCGGCCAGTTCACCTACTCATGCATTTCCTGGTTTTCTCACACCAGTACTCCACACAACAATCAACAAGCAACTGGCTGCTTTTCCACATAGACATAGCCCATTGGTGGAAGACGAATGACGCATGTCGCATTGACCTTTGTCAATCGTCGGAAAGAAAGTTGGCCGAGCCGGGATTCGAATTCACAACCCCTGGATTGACAGCCCGCGTCGCTACCGACTGAGCCGTTTCTCTTCAAATCCGTAGCAATTAATTACCAACACCAGAGGCATTCGTGATTTGAATTCCTACGCTTCTTAATTCTTTCAGCGCCGAATTGTTAAATGTAGATACTTCCATGTTCAAAATCGGGTGTGTCCATTTTTCAATTTATGAAAGTTTTGGATTACTTTGGTTACTAAAACGCAAACAATGCTGATTTCAGGTGAGACAGCTCGTCACGAGCTGACTCACCTGAATCTGCATTGTTTGCAAAAAACTCAATATTGCCTGCGGCACTGAAAGAGTTAACTCCAAGACATTACTTTTAACGCCCACCCTCCCGAAATCACGCAACCGGTATAATATCCAATGAATCTTTTAAATTCATACATGAAGTAATCTTTCCTAATTACAGACACAAAATAGCAAATAATGTAGACCAAGAGGAGATCGCAAGAACGTGTTGACTAATCTTTCTCTTCATGTCTACATTGTTTACAGAAGTGTTTAAAGTCAGATATAACAACAACGGCGTGTAAAGCTTCGCTTGGCATAATAAGGAATACAGTTGCCTAATTTCGTACAATTCGAAAGACTCCATTACGTTCCATTACAAATCAGAAAACCTAACATTTAACGTGTGTTCTACATAAATGGACCTTTGTGTGTTGCGACCATTGTACAGTAAGTTTAACCTGCGCATCCACGAAGTCTGATCTGACTCGGCAATGTTCATTCAATTCAATTCAATCCTTTATTGGCAAATATCGACCAAAGTATGTCCATAGCCATTTACAAAGAGGTAGAATACGGCTTAGACAAAAGTAAATAAATATATATATACAGTATGTGATATAAATAATATTTATATCAAATGAAAAAGATACACAGTGATAAGTCGTAGATTGTATAAAGAAAGTTCTAAAATCAAAATTGAGAAATCTCGCGAGAAAACCAACAGTATGGCCTCAACGTAATATATCGACTCAGATTAGCATGCGCAGCCCGCGCAGACTGATCCGGACCGACACATTCCGTCTCAGGGAAAAAGAGGTATAGAGTAATGATTCATGTAACAGAAAATCCACAGAATGCGAAAAGGGTTAGCCTGCGCGGCATGCTCAGGCTGATCCGGGTCGATGCTTTACTCAGAGTCCATAGTGTTGGTTTTCTCGTGGGACGGCTCAATTGTCGCAGACTGATCCGGCGTAATCAACAGTTGTGATAAATACGCTAAGGATGATTTTCCTATCGGGCACGCGACTCAACTACTGACCTTGACCTTGACCTCCCATTTATTGTTCCATCTAGTCACGAGACTGTCCGTCGTGTACATCAATCTGTTATAGAGAACATCCTCGTTGCCGATGACCAGGTACTCGCGGTTCAGTTTGAGAACGGGACACACACAGCTGGAGTTCGTCCACAGATCGAAGTCCCGGCCTTCCTGTATGTACACTTTACCGCGATCTAGGATGTGATTAATGGCCACTCGTACTATCCTGTGATTCTCGTCGATGGCCGTGATTCGACGTACCAAAATACCAATGGCTGGAAATATAAAGTTTATACAACTGTAGGCTTCATCGTTTCTCTATACTTACAGACACTCTTTGATACGTCTGCAGAACGCGACTTAAAACATACTGGGAAAATAAAGAATGACTCGTATTCATCTAATATCTTGAATAAAGTGTATATTTATCGTGTTCCTAAGAACTCATAACAAAGAAAGATAACCATGTCAGTACAATTTATGAGCTTTTTAAGAATTACGTCCCTTCAACTTGTTCATATTGTATTAATCAAATTAATCAAGAACTACCGAAGCGCTTTTTTAACTTACCAAACGTTGATTTATTTGAATTAAGCGCCATTTCAACAGTAGTTAATATACATCACGACTGGTTCGCATAACAACACACACTAGTATTCAATATATTCATCGTGGAAGAGGAAGGATGCTTGTGAAAGAGACTTTTGTCAATCACCGGAAGGCATTCGAATTTATGATCTCTTGATCGATAACCCTCGTCTATGCCTGCTGATCCATAAATGTTGGCGTCGGGGATTTGGAACCGGGCGTCCCGGGTTCGAGCCCCAGTCGCGGCGGTCATGGTGGAGGAACAATGGGTAAGACACATTTCCTAGCATAGTACTTGTTTGTTTTACCCAGGGATCATGAATAAGTGAACTGTTCGCGTGATATAACTGAACTAACAGCGAACATGGAGGAGCCTTATCAGACTTTGCGATGTCGTAGGCTGAACGGAATATGTTTTGTCCGCAAATTGTCGTAAGAAGTTATTCCTGTGACGAGGCCAGTTATCGACCGTCGTGTCTAACTTGCTAGCGCCAGGATAAATGGACCAGTAGTACTTGTAAATTACCCAGGAAACTGCACGATATAACTGAAAAACTGTTAAAAGCGGCGTAAAACACCATTACAAAACAACAAACACAAACAATCCGAAGAACCGCAGACTCAGGTTTTGTTAAATTCTTCACATTCGATGATTAGTATTTTATTGAGCGTACATGTTTCACTTGTACACTAATTCTAGCAAGACTATTTGATGTGTTTTTGCGTGTGTTTTATTACAGTGTTTAATTATGACCCTAATTAGAGTTAATTGACCCAGTTTTAATGTTGAACTCACACCTAAGGATAAAACGCAATACGTGAAAGAAAACGAACGAACATCACAAGAAAACGCGTCCATACAAAAAACAAACATTTTAGTAGATAATGATTGAAACAGATTAAAATGAAAATGAGCATGTCTAGAAGAAGAAATCAAACAATCAGAAGGTTAATTGTTTCTTAAATAGTGAGACATGCGGCTGGAAAACCAAGCAATTCTAGCCATTATGAGCCAAGATTGATCTGGCTACCCGCGATGTTCTCTGGACAGTTACAGATGCATTTTAGATATCTATGATAAACAGTACGGTTTGGATCGGATAGCATGGAAGTTAGAGTAAATATGTATGCACATAAGATTGATTTATTAATTGATTGATTGATTCATTAATTGATTGATTGGGGCTTAACGCCGTTTTCAACAATTCTTCAGTTATACCACGGCGACCAGTTCACCTACTCATGTGTTTCCTAGCCTTTTCATACCAGTTCTCCACGTAACATACCTTCCAAACAACTGGCTGCTTTTTCACATAGACTGTTAACCCATGGGTGAAAGACGAATGACGCTTGTCACAGTGACTTTTTTTCAAACGTCGGAAAGACTATTGGCCGAGCTGGTATTCAAACTCACAAGCCCTAGATTGACAGCCCTCGTCGCTACCGGAGCTCGGCTGCTCATTATACATTTTCTTTTATTGCACATTAGACATTACAAAATATTATTCTGGCTTTACTGTAACCCGGTCTACTTGGATAACTTTTAAAACATTGCTTAAAGTACATTTAACTGAGGTGATAATGGTTGCTATTCTACTACAATACCCTAACAAACAATACACAGTACATGGTAGTGCACTTTGCTGTCTTAAATAGTAACTACACACTGCAAACAGACCTTCAAACGTTTTAGAGTTGACGAATGTTTCGATCAAAGTGTATACTTGTTAAATCTGCTGATCATCATAACCGTTACCAGAAACTATCGAAAGGTGAAAGCCCTGATCAAACTGCGAAGAGGATCAGACCGATATTGGTCGTCTCTGGTCGAAAAGATCCGGAGATCGTATTACGTGTAACATGAATCTAATAAGTAACTTCTTAAGTATGTCATCGACTCCTAATTTGGCGACTTTCAACGTTCAATATTGGCTAATTATGTTCAATTTACATGGAGTCAACTTACACGCGTGAGTAAACAATTAGGAAAGTTTCAAGTGAAAAGGGGCCGACTGCAAAAACCCAGATGGAAGGTCGCTTGCAACCCTGTACAAACGCATAAGTCTCGTCGTAATGATAGCTACTTTCGGCAAGGATGTTTTTCGAGCATCTAGACAAAATATCAGAGTAATATAGTCTTGGAATATTAGTATATAAAGTCTCGCATTAATTATCGTCGATAGACACCGGGGTGATAACACTTAATAGACTCTTTTTAGTCGAAGTGGCTCATTTTGTTTTCTTGCCATTTCATCGTTACCCCCTCCAGAGTGTATCAAACCTATCATATAACACCAGTGCTTAACTTCTTAGTCGGTAATTTCTTTTTCTTTCATCAAACCCTTCCCCACGTCTAGACCCATTCAGATGGCGACTTTGTTAATGCATTACGGAAAAGGGACAACTTGTTGCAAATGAGCCTATTTACTCAATATTTTCAATTCTATTCAATATGTAAACTATCATTTAGAGAGAGATTCCTTATTTGTGTATCAAATGTTTTCAAAGTTGTCTGCTGCAGATTTGTTATATTTTACGAAAGGGTTCACGGAATGGTTTATTCTATCAATCTTCATAACATTCGAAACGGGTAACACTGTGAGAAAAGGAACGAGGTCTGCCTATCACAATGATATATTACCAGAAATAACACATATCACAATACGCATTGCTCTTTATAGATAAGAATCCCCCACCCCCTCTGTAAAATGACCGTACAGTTGTTTTCTGTTCTGTTCAGCTGTAAAGACCTTGAACACTGTCCCACATACAGACGCTTTCTGACGCCTCTGCAGCAAAACGAGCAATTTCTCCTTTTGCCACAATGTTTTCAACTTTTGTTCAGTAACTATACCGTCCTTTGAAGGGATTTTCTACTTTTTTTGTCCACATTTTTCAAAAGTCGTCTGCTGCAGATTTGCAGATTTGTTGTACGTGGGAAAGGGTTAATTGCACGTTGTTAACGGTGTTAAAATTAATAAGTACTCATATTAAGTCAACATATATTCCATTTAACCTTCTCCATGAAACAGCCTGTATTTTGATTGATTGATTGATTGATTTATTTATTGTTTGGGTTTAACAACATTTTCAACAATGTTTCAGTTTTATTGCGGCGGCCAGTTCACCTACTCATATGATACTTGGCTTTCTCACACCAGTACTTCATACAACATTCTTTCCAAGCAACTGGCTGCTTTTCCACATATACTGATAGCCCATTGAAGAAGACGAATGTCGCTTGTCACAATGACTTTTGTCAAACGTCGGAAAGAATGGTGGCCGAGCTGGGGCTCGAAGTCACAACCCCTGGGTTGACAGCCCGTCTCGCTACCGACTGAGCTACCGGGGCTCGGCAGACTGCATTTTTAGGACAGGCGCTTAATATCGCTTTGTTGTAAACCATTTCCTACTGAATCCGATATACAGCAGGAGACTTCAAAACGTATAGGCAAACACATAAAGAAAATCTCTATAAAGTGTAACTAATGTTTGGAGTTAAAGATATTGTTTTCAGAGCGAGTCACGAGATGGTTGGAAAATGTTTAACCCTTTCCCTCATATAGACGCTTTCTGGCGCCTCTGCAGCAGACGGCTTTTTGAAAACATAGCGACAAAAGAAGAAATTGCACAAAAAGTGCAATTTCTCCTTTTGCCACAATAGTTTCCACTTTTAGTCATAGGTTATCCATTCAATTATGGAGATTTTCTATGTTTTGACAAAATACGTTTAAAGTCGTCTGCTGCAGGAAATGTTTAAAGTACGGAACAATCCGGACAAGCGTAATCGTGGTCTGATTTGGATCAATCTGATCTTGTAGAAAACTTATTTATATTGAATGGTGTAAACAATCAGTTACACCAACTACATCACTTACCAAAGTCAAATTTCCCCTTTGTGTATAATCTTCTGGAAGGCTTGTTTCTCTTGCCTCTACTGCAAGCACACTCTGAAACTGATATAGAATATAAATAGAATATTTTATTATTTAGATATATATACTGTTTTATCAGTAACATAGACTGGCATATCATATCAACATCACCATCACCATCATCATAATCATCACCATCATCATCTCCATCATAATCATCATCATCATCGTCATCACCACCACCACCACCATCATCATCATCATCATCAGCATCATCACCATAATCATCAATATCATCATCTTTATCTTCCATATTATTATCATCATCGTTATCATCATCATTGTCGTTGTCTTCGTCATTATGATGATGATGATCATCATCATCATCAACACCAGAATTATCATTGTTATCATCACTATTATCATCAACATTATCATCATTATTGTTATCATCACCATCATCTATATACTCATCTGCATCATCATCGTCATCGTTGTCGTCGTCATTTGGATCGTCATCATCATCACCATCATCATCATCATCATCATCATCATCATCATCATCATCATCATCATCATCACCACCATCATCATCATTATCATCGTCTTCATTATCATCTTTATCATCATCATCATCATCATCATCATCATCATCATCATCATCATCATCATCATCATCATCATCATCATTATCATCGTCTTCATTATCATCATTATCAGCATCATCACCATCATCATCATCATCATCATCATCATCATCATCATCATCATCATCATCACCATCATCATCATCATCATCATCATCATCATCATCATCATCATCATCATCATCATCATCATCATCATCATCATCATCATCATCATCATCATCATCATCATCATCAGAATGATCGACGTCGTAGCCGTTGAAGTCCCTTCATTTACTTATTGCATCCTAGTTCTCTATGAAGTTAAAACAAGATCAAAGAAAAAACATTTTAAAGTTACCTGGTTTTGTTTCCTTGTGATTCCCATCCTCGTTTTTAGGTCTGATATCTGAAAGACATGAACAGAGGAAGAAATGGTTACAAATGGCGTAAATACATGAAAAGAGGAGAAATGGTTACAAATGGCGTAAAGACATGAAAAGAGGAGAAATGGTTAAAAATGGCGTTAAGACATGAAAAGAGGAGAAATTGTTACAAATGGCGTATATACATGAACAGAGGAGAAATGGTTACAAATGGCGTATATACATGAAAAGAGGAGAAGTGGTTACAAATGGCGTAAAGACATGAAAATATGAGAAATTGTTACAAATGGCGTAAAAACATAAAAGAGGAGAAATTGTTACAAATGGCGTAAATACATGAAATGAGGAGGAATTGTTACAAATGGCGTAAAGACATGAAAAGAGGAGAAATTGTTACAAATGGCGTAAATACATAAAAAGAGGAGAAATGGTTACAAATGGCGTAAAGAACATGAAAGGACGATAACTCGAGTCTAATACTTAAACTTTCGGATCAACGTAGTTTCGTAACAAACACTATGTACATTACTCGGTACGATATGTCCGCTCGTAGATATTCACAATTCAGATGGTGGCCACCTTGAATTTAAACATGAAGTTGCTTTATATGCATTTTATCAACTAAATAATGGTTCCATTGGATTCCTTATGTCTGAAAACATACCAAAAGACTCCTCATTTATGTTCTTGTGTCAACTATTCACAAAGATATGACGATTTACGGATATTTCATTTCGGATGGCGGCCATCTTGGGTTTTTGCACTTGATGGGCTTCTGGGAAAAACTCCAGTTTTGCATAAAATCTTAACTCTTTTTGTATGTCCTTAACCTCAGTTGTGCCAATTTTGATGCTTTTACCACAAAACACAATTATTTCACATAACCGCCTCGCTGAAAGGTCAATATATTATCTAATCATTGTTTACTAGCTTCTTTACGGTACCAGAATTGCGTTTATTTCTATATAACACTGCCTAGATAGTGCAGATTATCCAAAGACTCGACATCATTTTAACCCTTTCTTACATATAACACGTTTTCAGCAGAATATTTTTGAAATATCTAAATAAAAAAATTATTGTATAATTATTTAAATGCTGAACTCAAGTGGAGATCAAAATGTTGAAATGTTGAAACTTCTGCAAATATTGCTTATGGTGATAATGAATAAGTAATAAATAGTTCAAAACTATTTTGGAGGTAAATGTTGAAGAAAAAAACCCAGTCAATTGAAAATCATGAAAATGTGGCAAAATTTGCTTGGTATGTCTACCCATTAACAATGAAGCATAAAGGATCAATATTATTTATATGTTTATTGTACTAGAAGTGAAATTATTACTCTAATTTTACCCCAGAATTATGATCCTAATAATTCAAGACATTTTTGAATAGTTTTAAATGTTTGACAGTTTCAACAGTATTACAGTTATATCACGGAGATAGTACGGTTATTCATGATATCCGTTTGACTTTTTGTATCGTTGTTTTGGGCATTTACAATTTTTTCAACATAATTTAGGTTATATCAAGGAGACAGTACAGTTGTTCATGATCCACGGGTGACTATTGATTGATTATTAGGGCTTTTACGCCATTTTCAACACTGATTTAGTCATATCACGGCGGACAGTTTACCTACTATTGTGTTTCATGGCTTTCTCACACCAGTAATCTACACAACATAATTTCCAAGCAACTGGCTGCTTTACCACATAGACTGTCAGCCCATTGGTTGAAGACGAATCATAGGCTTGTCACTTTGTCTTTTGTCAAACGTCGGAAAGAATCTCGACCGAGATTGGGTTCGAACACGCAACCCCTGCATTGATAGCTTACGTCGCTACCGACTGAGCTACCGGGGCTCGGCCCGGGTGACTCACAAGTATAAGCGGATACGAAATATACCTCGCCCAACAAATCTCAACCATGACAGCCGTGAGCAAGTATCGAACCAGGGACAACCGGTTTCTAATCATCGACGTTAATCTATAAGACGTAAATGACAGTCTAGTCATGTTTTGGTTCTTTTTTAAGTACAAGATACCTTGTAGAAGGAGTTCATATAAAACACTTAGAACTTTACAAAGCTATCACTTGAAACGAAATGGTCTCTTGAAAGATCAAAAAACAAAAGGAGTGTAGTTGTCTTAACCCTTCTAACACCATTCTACCTGGTTAACAGTTTACCTGATAACATATTTGAGACAAGTCATACCTAAAAAACAAACAACCTCCGGGGTTTTTGCGACCAGCGAAGATCTAGAATAGACTGCTCGTCTCCGCCTAATCTGATCTGGATCTTTCCTTGTTCGCAATTTTGTCACACTGGCATCTTTGAAGCCTCTTGAAATGACAAAAAATGAAAAAAAGTACCCCCCACGACTGTTCAAGTAAACAATTTGATCGCGACTGCCATTGATTCTCAAAATCTCTGAATGTCGTCTGTTTTAGGAGTTGTCTGCTTCGGCACAATGTTGAAGCGGGGTAAATCACTGTTTTATTTTACTGCGCATTCCGAGTCTAAGTCGCGGGTTCCGGCTGGATCATACATAATCAAGAGCGCCTCGGAGAGAACGCCAAGGCTTGTCTTATTTTTTGTTTTACTAAAGTCGACGTTTTACTTCGATAAACAGACGAGCCAAGAAAACTGAATGGAGGTAATGGATAACCCTCCTCGGGGCTTAGGAAGGGCGAATTAGCAGTACGACTACTATTATGTTATCACTTGACGGCCATATTGATCAAATGATGGTGCACTTATTCAATTTCTTGGCTCTATATTTTAGACACGCACTTTGCTAACACTGTTATTCACAGTCGAACTGCCGAGCCCCGGTAGCTCAGTCGGTAGCGACGCGGGCTGTCAATCCAGGGGTTGTGAGTTCGAATCCCGGCTCGGCCAACTTTCTTTCCGAGGATTGGCAAAAGTCAATGCGACATGCGTCATTCGTCTTCCACCAATGGGCTTAGTCTATGTGGAAAAGCAGCCAGTTGCTTGGGAAGATTGTTGTGTGGAGTACTGGTGTGAGAAACCAGGAAATGCATGAGTAGGTAAACTGGCCGCCGTGATATAACTGAGAAATTGTTAAAAACGGCGTTAAACTCCAATCAATCAATCAATCAATCACAGTCGAACTAATGCTGAGAAAATCCTCCCTCATCCCACAATGTTAAAACTCGAATGAAATGTGTTAATATGCGTCTAAAGCCGTTTGTATAAAGAAAATGATAATCCTATTACTGATTTGCTATATTTAGACTCGATTGTTTTGAAAACGTATCCGTGTCCTTCATACAGACGCATCTTCACGCATGTGCAGCAAACGACTTTGTTGTAAACTTTGAGACAAACAAATTTGCTCATAATGATCAAATTCTCAATTTGTCGCAATGTTTTCAACTCGATACAGACATTATACTTTAACTCTTTCAACGCCGAATTGATTAAACTAGACTCTTCCGTGTTCTAAATCGGGCGTCTCCATTTCTCATCTAATAAGAGCTTTAAACTATTTTGAAAACTAAATGGCAAACAATGCTGATTTCAGGTGAGACAGCTCGTTACGAGCTGACTCACCTGAATCTGTATTGTTTGCAAACACCTCAATGTTGCCTTTAGCGCTGAAAGAGTTCAATAACATCTAGGATTTTCATATTTTAACCAGGACGTTTTAGAAACCCCTCTGCTGCAGAATGATGGTTGAAGGAAAAAGGTTAAACTACCTTCATATAGACATTTGGAAAAAACATATCTTTGGTCATAGAAACCGAAAACGGAGCGAATTTCCTCGTTTTCCAACAATGTTTTTGTTTACGACTCGTCTGTTACAAAGTGGTCTTTATCGCGGAAAGCGTTTTTGGGGGGAGGGAACTTCAATGGGAAGACCGTGTAAAATGTTCAAGTGTGATGTTTTGCCTATCCCGATTCAAAGGTAGCAGGTTTCCTTTGAGCCCTGTCCAAAACTCGAAATCAATCCGCCCCGAGTTTTAGAAGTTTGAGATTGCGAATAATAAATACTCGCTTTTGTGTTTAGAAGATAAATAAAAAAACTTTGACATCAAACAAAACAAGATGAGTACATTGAGGGGACCGAATTCTTTTTCAACCGTTTATTTTGTCTGTTCTTTTTTTTTTCTCTCGATGTTTTGGATCCCAAGATATCACAAGGACTTTTTTTGCGGGTGATTTTTGAAACGTTTCTAGACTTTGATTTAAATTAACAATACGCTTACCGTTGCAAAATGAACGGTTTGATATCATATATGTTTGAGATGAACACGTCATGGACATGATGACCTTCAATGCAGGCGGTATTTGAAGCCTCGGCAACAGATTACTTTTCAAAATATTAATTAAAGAAGGAGAAACTGATCACGCGCATTAGTCATACGCTGAAGTTCGTTTGCGTTGTATTGTGCATAGATATGTTGATTGATTGATTGGTATTTAAGGCCGGTTTCAACAATTTTTCAGTTATATTACGGCGTTTCCTAGTTAGTAAACAGTACTTCTTGTCCATTTGTCCTAACCACAGTCAGTCAGTCAGTCGTAATGCAATTCTGCTAGCCTCGGTGCCATGGATGTTAGGACCAGACGTCCCGGGTTCGATCCCCACTCGTGGCGGTCATGGTTGAGTCCCAATGACACATCTTTTAGCGACGTGACTGATTTATCCCATTGATCTCAGACATAAGCGGTCTTTCGCAGTGATATAAATAAATATATGTAGAAAACAGTGTTAAACCCCTATAGAACAAAATAAACCATTGTTTTATGCAGATGACCCACAGTCCGTAGAAAGCCCAGCCATATCTTGTCGTATAAGCAGGACATTGCAAGCCTATACATATAGTGCATACTTAACCCTTTCCAACATACAACAAATCTGCAGCAGACGACTTTGAAAACATAGCGAAAAAAAACCTGAGAAAATCGCCATAAATAATAGCTTAATAGTTAAAAAAAGTTGAAAACATTCTGGCCAAAGGAGAAATTACTCATCATGAACAATTTCACCTTTGGCCACAATGTTTTCAAAAGTCGTTTGCTGCTATTGCTTCAAAAAGCGTCTGCACGTGGGAAAGGGTTAACAGATCCCACTTTAAATAAAGTTAACCCTTTCCCTCATGCAGACGAATTCTAACGCATCTGCAGAAAACGACTTTTGAAAACATAGTGACAAAACTCTAGTAAATAAATATATATTTGTATTTACAAAGAATGTTCTTATTTCGTTGCGATGTTTACAAAGTCTTCTTCGGCAGATTTGTTTAATGTTCAAAGGGTTAAACAACATTTGGGAACACAATACAGACCACGAAGAGCCTGCACGTTTCTGTGATATTAATATATTTAATACTGGCTGAACTCCCGCGATTATGCATGAAACTTACAAAAACATATGGTGGTTAGTTCGAGTTAGGGGATTAATTGTTTGATTGTTTGGTGTTTTACACCGCTCTCAACATTGTTTCAATTATGTCACGGCGTTTCCCGGGTAAGTTACCGGTACTACTTGTCCATTTATCCTTACACCAGCCAGTCAGTCGTAATGCTAACCCCGCAACCCTGAGTGTCAAGGACGGCAGCAATTACTTCCATTTTTAAAGTATTTGCTATGACCCGAACGGCGATCGAACCCGAGACCTCCCGCACTCGAGGCGGACGCTCAACCACTACAACAACGAGGCGGTCGAGATAGGGGAGCTCGGCAGGATAGGGGTTACACCAAGTGCACTAATGTGTTTCATAATGAGGCTTAAATCAATCAACATCTTCCATTTCTACCTGTAACAGTGATTTATACAATACAATACAAGCCATCAGACGGGCTTGCATGGTTTATTACACTTCAAAGGTTTACTTAACTACCTATTTAACATAACACTACTTTTTAAAATTATTTCAACAATTGTGGCCTTGTTCTCGTTAACCTTGGTTATCAAGTTTCAGTCGAGTTTGTTTTAACTGGCAATTGGAAGGGGTATGGAGAACAAGTAAAAGAGAGGGAATGCGAAAGAGAAGTGGAAAAGAGAAGAGAGAGAGAGAGAGAGAGAGAGAGAGAGAGAGAGAGAGAGAGAGAGAGAGAGAGAGAGAGAGAGAGAGAGAGAGAGAGAGAGAGAGAGAGAGAGAGAGAGAGAGAGAGAGAGAGAGAGAGAGAGAGAGAGAGAGAGAGAGAGAGAGAGAGATAGAGGGGGAAAGGGAGAGAAAGAGAAGAAGACAAAAAGAGAGAGAGAGATTAGGTGAGAAAGAGATATAATGAGACATAGACAGTGAGATGGAGAGACATAGAGATATAGTAAGAGGGATAGCAAAAGAGAGAAATAGTGGGAGAGAAAGAGAGAGAGAGAGAGGGAGAGAGAGAGAGAGAGAGAGAGAGAGAGAGAGAGAGAGAGAGAGAGAGAGAGAGATAGAGAGAGTGAGTGAGAGAAAGATAGAAACGGGAAGAAAGATAGAGATAGGGAGAGAGAGAGAGAGATGGGAAGAGAGAGACAGACAGACAGATAGGGAGAGAGGGAGAGAAAGAGAAAGATGGAGAGAAAAAGAGATATAATGAGAGGGAGAGAAAAAGAGATAAAGTAAGAGGGCGAGGGAGAGAAAGAGAGAAATAAAAAGAGAGAATGAGAGGTAGAGAGCGAGAGAGGGACAGACGGACAGACGGACAGAGAGAGGAAATGAGAGACAGCGAGAGAGAGAGAGAGAGGGGGGAGAGAGAGGGGGGGAGAGAGGAGGAGAGAGAGAGAGAGAGAGAGAGAGAGAGAGAGAGAGAGAGAGAGAGAGAGAGAGAGAGAGAGAGAGAGAGAGAGAGAGAGAGAGAGAGAGAGAGAGAGAGAGAGAGAGAGAGAGAGAGAGCTATTCCAAATATCGGATTTATTGATATGATGTTATCTTAAGCTTTTCATAAAAACTATGTGTGAATGAATTAACTGTAATTTCATGAAACAAAGTATAACTTTCTTTGGAGAATATGCATGAGACCTGTCATAATAAGAAACTTTCTCGCACGATGATCACTATCACGTTAATATTTATAAGCAATAACTCATATATTTGTCAGAAGTTACATCTAAGATTGTGTTACAAAGAGGCTATTTACCAATGCATATTTAATATATATATATATAGGGAATAGTATATGCAGTATCGATACAGGTTTTAGTATTATACTACTCGTGGCGTGGACAAATAATATCTCGTCGAGAGAGATGTCAAATTATCCACGTCCCGAGAAGACAATACTAAAACCTGTATCGCTACTGCACGATGATTTTCCTTTAATTATATACCATGTATACATTTTAGAGAATAAATAAAAAGACCGGTTTACGTATGCCATTTCTCGAAGATTCTTCAACTATCGATATAGGCTATATATTTGTTTGAAGACAGGCATTTCAAAGAGATGACAGGCTTGCTCGTGTCTTACTTCGGGTTTATAGATCGAAATACTCTTTACATCTTAGTACCATAAATATGTATCCCTATTATCTAGATGTAATTATGAACCGCGTCGAGCGATCTAAGGTATTTTGACCGTGCGATCAGTAAAGTCTCCCGAGAGCCTAAAATGTCTGTTCTACACTTAAAAAATTTATTTGCAACTTTGGGTAAAACGGCTTGAAGTTTAGCCTCACCAGTCTTACACTAATGCAACTTTCAATGATACTGAACCGGTGAGTCAACGAGACCTCGACATTGAGTCTAAAAAATATCAAGGTCTCCGTAACCTCGACATCTAGTCTCATAAATAACAAAATCGACGAGACCTCGACATCTAGTCTTATAAATAATAAGGTCGACGAGACCTCGACATCTAGGCTCATACACATCAAGGTCGACGAGCCCTCGACATATAGTCTCATACATATCATGGTTGACGAGATCTCGACATCTAGTCTCATAAATATCAAGGTCGACGAGACCTCGACATATAGTCTCATAAATATCAAGGTCGACAAGACCTCCACATATAGTCTCATAAATATCAAGGTCGACGAGACCTCGACATCGAAGCTCATACATATCAAGGTCAACGAGACCACGATATCTAGGCTCACAAACATCAAGGTCGACGAGACCTCGACATCGGTACTGATACATTTCAGGATAAACGAGACCTCGACTTCGAGACTCATTAATATCAAGGTCTTAAATACAAAGTTTGGCAATACTGTCGAGCCGTTCATTGACAGTGCCGGCGACACGTGTTTGTAAGACACAACAAACAGGGAGTTAGTTGTTTGTTGTTTGATTAATTTCTAATTCTGAAACACCTGATTTATATTTTCTTTGAAAAACTAATCTCTCTAACTGATTAAAAGAAGAAAGAGGTAGAATAATTTGATTAATTGGTAAGATTGAAAATATTATGAGGGCTATAAAATATTATTGACTCCGCCGGTTAATTGCCATGATCTAAAGAAATTATCGATAAGGATGATTATTGATATTTGATAACGATAGGAAAAAAGGCCAGACGCACACACCCACCTGTAGTGGCTGAACTCTCTCTGTATCTTTGCCTAACATGCAGGTTCGTTTGAAAGTTGTTTTTTTATGCCGCTTTTATCAATTTTACAGTTATATCACAGCGTTTCATTGGTAAGATACCAGTAGTACTGGTATATCCAGCCAGATACCAGCGAGTATGTGGCAATGCTAAACAAACCCACAATGATGGAAAACAGAACCACTCCTTTTTCGTCCAACAAGATGTTTGGTAAAATTTAGCGGTCTACGTGGCAAACGTCTGGAGAGACAGCTCGTTACGAGCTGTATGTCCTGAAATCTGCATTGTTTGCAAAAGCCTTTAATTGTCTTTGGCAGATTCGAAATAGTTAAAAGATATATTGAATGATTAAATTGATTTTGGTTTGACGACATTTGAAACAATTTTCCAGTCATTGTCAGGGCAGACAGTTCACCTACCCATGTGTTTCCTGGTCTTCTCATACCAGTACTCCACACAACATCCTTTCCAAGCAACCAGCTGCTTTTCCACATAGATTGTTAGCCCTTTTGTGGAAGACGAATGACGCTGTTCACAATGACTTTGGCCAATCGTCGGAGAGAATGTTGGCCGAGCTTGGGTTCGAATTCACAACCCCTTGATTCAAAGCCCGCGTTGCTACGGTCTTAAATGTAGAAGTGTTGCCGGACTATTGTTATTACAATGAAACTGGCAAATTTCATTTCTTCCTATCTTGGACAGCAGTCATTGTCCCTAGTGTGATTCATTTTATGACTGAGCAAATATTGAAAACGGCGTTAAACCCCAATCAATCATTCAATAAATAAATCAATCAAACAATCATTCAATCAATCAATCAATCAATCAATCGAATTCATTATCCTCCACCAATGGGATAAATACTATATGTGGCAATTTAGTAAATTGAATTGTGGGATAACTGGTAACCGTGATATAACCGAAATACTGTGTAAAACTGTGTTAACCTACAAGCAACCATATATACCGTTAAATGGTTTCTTGTTTAATTTGGGTGTACAAGAAATCTTTAAAATAAACTTACGCAATTAATGCATTTCAGAAAGGTCGCTGACTCGCTGCACTCTCTGTTCCTTAGAAGGAGTTAAAAACAGAATTTAATCAAAAGGTTTTCAACTCGCCTTTATACTAATATCATATTTCGTGTTTGGGTTCATATTTTCAATTATTGAAAATTGTATAGTATTTATTTTAAACCAATCAAAATGCGAACAGGAAATTTTCTCACGTAGCAGACGAAAAATTAGTACCGAGTGACTTCTAGGTGAAATATTTTCAGCGATTGATAAAAGTGTTTACCCTTTTGTAAAATACAGACGAATATTTACTCCCCGGATCTTATTGCGGATTTCTTGGCGCTCAGGGTTTGCGGTGTTATTAGCATTGCGGATTTGGAAAAGTTTTAAGGACAACAATTTAACTTCACACTTCAAACATTTACTGAACACATTCCCCACATACAGACACATTTCGATTCATCTGCAGCAGACGACTTCTATCACAGTACTTTAAGTCATTCTTTCGCCTTTCGAAATAATCCACACATTATTGGCAGGATATTTTCAAAGCTGTCTGCTGTAGATGTGTTGTATGTGGGAAATGGCTAGATATTTCATAAGATCATTATCGTAGTATAATGGAGCCGAGCCTCGGTAGCGACGCGAGCTGTCAATCCAAGGGGTGTGAGTTCGAACCCCAGCTCAGCCCGTCGTTTGACAAAATTCACTGTGACAAGGGTCATTCGTCTTCTACCCATGGGCTAACAGTCTATGTGGAAAAGCAGCCAGTTGCTTGGAAAGATTTTTGTTTGTTGATAACTGGTGATAGAAAGCCACGAAACACATGAGTAGATGAACTGGTCGCCGTGATATGACTGAAAAATTGTTGAAAACGGCGTTAAACCCAATCAATCGATTAAAGTCTGCTGCTGTGGCACCAAAATCGTTTGCAAAAGAGTTAAAAGGTTGATTAGAATAAGCTACATGAGATAAAAAAAAATCTCATACAAAACTAACTCTTTCCCACCTGGCGACGCATTTTGCCGTATCTTCAGTAGATGGATTATGAACACGTTGTACATGTATCATAGGGAGAAATTACTAATGATGAGCATTTTCTCCCTTGACCACAATATTGTTTAACTCTTTTTTTATAATCAAATTTTCATTTATAGATAACTTGTATACAATTACTTCGAATGTTTCATAATCGTCTGTCGCAGATTTGTTGTAAGTAAAGACATAACATGTTTATTATTTTGACATGAGTTACATCAGAGACATATATTTCTATTTAGGTCTCTAGTTACATCAATTAATTTATAGTATAGAATCGTAATCAGCAATTCTTATTTGATAATTTCCACCCGATTCCGTGGTCCTATAGGTCACAAAAGACTTTCATGTTTCACTATAGCATAAACAGATTTACTCTTTAATAACCGAACAGAACAGAACATAACAGATTTGTTTCTAAAAAAAAAAAAAAAAAAAAAAATATATCATAGAAATACACAAGAACTACGTATATACAAAATATCGTAATCGGATGTGCAATAAATAAATATAATAAGTCGGTCTAAACAATATTTTACAAAATTGTGAAATTCCAGTATGTGGGAAAGGGTTAACCAAGGGAATAGTGCACCTAATCCGTTACGTAATCATTATTCATTAAAACTAATTAAAATCCTCGCTCATGAATATGCATATGATTATTTCAAACATCAAAGAAAGTTGACTTAATAAATGAATAATACGATTACCTATTTTCCCATATATTTCCTCTTTAATCATTTACCTCATAGGATCGCTTAAAGATGCGGTTTCAGCAGACGAATTTTGACTAATTAAAGAAATGGCGTACAATTTAAATAACAAACCGCAGTTCCTTTTCGAAAATATTATCTTCAATGTCCAACAAATTTACCTTTATTTAGTAAGATTTCTTATATTTGCTGCAATGGCGTCTTTATTTATAAAAATCCCCCTTTCTACGATGAATGGTAATTTTTGTGAATATATTATATATTGTGTTGTTTCCTTAACCTTTTCCCTCATATAGACGCTTTCTGACGCCTCTGCAGCAGACGGCTTTTTGAAAACATAGTGACAAAAGAAGAAATTGCTCAAAACGAGCAATTTCTCCTTTTGCCACAATGTTTTCCATTTTTAGTCATAGGTTACCCAATCAATAACAGAGATTTTCTAATTTTTGACAAAATATGTTCAAAGTCGTCTACTGCTGTTTTGTCGTATGAGAGAAAGGGCTAAATAGGCCAGATGCAAACAAGCTAGGAATTTGCACAGAGCACTATTCATAAGTACGCCTCCCAAAAATAAAATTTAATTACTTAATTATTATTATAGGTAAAAAGATCAAACAAACACTGTTTGATTTAAAATGAATCATATTAGGTTCGTTATTTTATTGCAGGAGGTGCAATCAAATACTGCATTTCCTAGAATACAAACAGGCATGATATTACACCGGTGGTGAACGGTAACACCTGTACTGTTCATTAATTGTCGGTGAACTATTTTATATTTTAATATCTTACAGACAATTAACATTCTCCGCATTCATATTGTGTTTACTGTCAATCCAGGGGTTGTGAGTTCGTTCGAATCCCGGCTCGGCCAACTTTTTTTCCGACGATTGACAAAAGTCAATGCGACATGCGTCATTCGTCTTCCTATCAATGGGCTAAGTCTATGTGAAAAAGCAGCCAGTTGCTTGGGAAGATTGTTGAGTGTAGTACTGGTGTGAGAAAACCCGGAAATACATGAGTAGGTGAACTGGCCGCCGTGATATAACTGAGAAATTTTTAAAAATGGCGTTAAATCCTAATCAATCAATCTAATGGTTTTTATAAGTTTAGTCACGGGATACACAAACGGACCTTTGATATTTCATTGATTGAATAATTGGTTGAAGTTCAACGCCGTTTTCAACAGTATTACAGTTATATCAATGCCGCAAGTTCACAAAACGAAATCTTTCCTGGCTCTCTCGTTCCACGTGTGCACCAACGGTCACACGCAGCTTAGAACCTAACACAAAGAATACCGCCTCGGTGGTGCAATGGTAAAGCGTCCGCCTCGGGTGCGGGACGTCGTGGGTTCGATCCCCGGCCGGGTCAACCCAAATACTTTTAAAATGATAACAATGGCTGCTCTCCTTGGCGCTCAGGATTGCGGGATTAGCATTACGACTGACTGGATATATGGACTAGAGGTACTGGTAACTTACCCAGGTTACGCCGTGATATAACTGAACACTTAATGAAAGCGGAGTAAAACAACAATTATTAATCAATTATTAATCAATTATTAATCAATTATTAATCAATAAAAAAAACTCACGGAATAGACTCTATAGGACAACTGGTAGAAGACGAATGACGCTAGTCTCTTCCCACTTTGTCAATCACCAGATATATTGTTAGCCAGGCGATTGTGTTATCGAATCGCTGTTCCTTAACACATTTTCCTCTGCAGCAGACGGCTTTTCGAAAATATAGTGACAAAAGAAGAAATTGCTCAAAACGAGCCATTTCTCCTTTTGCCATAATGTTTTCCACTTTTAGTCATAGGTTATCCATTGAATTATAGATCTTTTTTTTTGACAAAATATCTTCAAAGTCGTCTGCTGCAGAATTGTGGTATGAGGGAAATAAAGGGTTAACTCGTCACAAACCGGTCATAGATTCTTCTAGAGAATGTTTAAGACCAACATCTAGCTATGTAAATGGCCAACTTAACCCAAGTTTGAACAGCTGCTAAATGGTCAATGTTCAATAGTTATGACCAGGATAACTTAAATTACACACAAGGCAGAATCAAAATGATATTCCTTTATATATTTTCTATCCACAATGTCTCGATTTCTTTCTTCATATTATTCTATTTTCTCATGTTATATAATTTATATGTCCGCCTGTAAGGTCTAAACAAAAATTGTAATGTTTTTCGTCAATAAAATCTATTGACTTTGACTTTGGACTTTATCGGTACACAATTTGATAACCTCTTAAGGACGTGACCGATTGATTGATTAATTAGAGTTGATATCGTTTTCAACAGTTTTGTCATTATAGTTTGATAAATAATCGTATTCATGTTCACCCGTCATGTATAACGTCTACATAACATTTAGGCGGATAACGAAGTTTCTTGTGAGACTGTGGTGCGAAGATGCATTTAACCCTTTCCCTCATATAGACGCTTTCTGACGCCTCTGCAGCAGACGGCTTTTTGAAAACATAGTGACAAAAGAAGAAATTGCACAAAACGTGCAATTTCTCCTTTTGCCACAATGTTTTCCGCTTTTTGTCATAGGTTATCCATTTAATTATGGAGATTTTCTATGTTTTGACAAAATACGTTCAAAGTCGTCTGCTGCAGAATTATCGTATGAGGGAAAGGGTTGTTAAGCATTACATATGGCCAGATGTGGTTTTATTACGCACACCGCACCATTCATTGTCCGTCTATATGTAATATAGTTCTATATGCAACTTTGGGGAACGAACTTTTCGTATAACCTCTAGTGTTTGACGCCAATGACATTTTAAATGACGCCAGAGTCAATAAAACTCATAATCGTCAAACCTTTTTAAAACGTGCATGTATTGGTTTATCATCAGACCATTATAAAGCGTGAATACATTGCTTTATCGCCAGACATATATAATTATAGCCTCTACAAAAAGTGTATTTACTGCTTTATCGCTAACCTATGTATAACGTGTATTTACTGCTTTATCGCTAAACCTATATATAGCGTGTATTTACTGCTTTATCTCTAAACCTATATATAGCGTGTATTTACTGCTTTATCGGTAAACCCATATATTGCGTGTATCTACTGCTTTATCGCTAATCCTATATGTAGCGTGTATTTACTGCTTTATCGGTAAACTTATATAAAGTGTGTATTTACTGCTTTATCGCTAAACCTATATATAGCGTGTATTTACTGCTTTATCGCTAAACGTATATATAGCGTGTATTTACTGCTTTATCGCTAAACTTATATATAGCGTGTATTTATTGCTTTATCGCTAAACCTAGATATAGCGTGTGTTTTTACTGCTTTATCGCTAAACCTATATATAGCGTGTATTTACTGCTTTATCGGTAAACCTATATATAGCGTGTATTTACTGCTTTATCGCTAAACGTATATATAGCGTGTATTTACTGCTTTATCGCTAAACTTATATATAGCGTGTATTTATTGCTTTATCGCTAAACCTAGATATAGCGTGTGTTTTTACTGCTTTATCGCTAAACCTATATATAGCGTGTATTTACTGCTTTATCGGTAAACCTATATATAGCGTGTATTTACTGCTTTATCGGTAAATCCATATAATGCGTGTATTTACTGCTTTATCGCTAAACCTATATATAGCGTGTATTTACTGCTTTATAGGTAAACCCATATATATTGCGTGTATGTACTGCTGTATCGGTAAACCCATATATGTTGCGTGTATTTACTGCTTTATCGCTAAACCCATATATATTGCGTGTATTTACTGCTTTATCGTTAATTTATTTATTGGGGTTTTACGGGGCTTTCAACAATATTTCAGTTATATCACGGCGACAGTTCACTTATTCATGATCTCTGGGTAAACAAACCAGTACTAGGCTAGAAAATGCGCCTTGCCCAAGGGCACGCCACCATGACCGTAGTGCCGCGACTGGGGATCGAACCCGGGACACCCGGTTTCGAAATCCCCGACGCTATCCGTTCGACCACAGCGGATTCAGCTTTATCGTTAAACTTATATATAGGGTGTATTTACTGCTTTATCGCTAAACCTATATACTGCGAGATGCATGGCTTTATCACCAAACCTATATATAGGGTGTATGTACTGCTTTATCGCTAAACCTATATACTGCGAGATGCATGGCTTTATCACCAAACCTACATAAGTATGTACTGCTTTATCGCAAGAAAAGTGAGAAAAAACCCACCAGAAATCAATTGAGTGTATGAAACTGGCCCCGTTGAAATAACTGAAATACTTGAAACTCTTGTTATACAATTTGTATATAGCGCAGATGTCACAATATTTGGCCACGTACAACGAAAACCGACCTTCTGAACTTTGCGAAATGAAACGCCCACGATGAGACTGCGTCTTTGCACAGTCGGATCAAGATACATATATATATATTGTTCACCGTCTAGTCGTGTGCAGTCATCCCGGAGTTAACCCTTTCCCACATACACTAAATCTGCAGCAGACGACTTTGAAATTATTCAGTAAAAATTATGGGAAATCTCTATACTTGAAAGAACAACCATTGATTAAAAGAGAAAATATTGTGAAAAAAGGAGAAATTGCTCGTTTTGAGCAATTTCTCATTTTGTCACTACGTTTCCAAAAGTCGTCTGCTGCAGAGGCGTAGGAAAGCGTCTATATGTGGGAAAGGGTTTAAACAGCGAGCTGTATGACTCAAAAACAGACTGAACAAGTATACGATATGATATTAATTGTCCTTTAACACTTTTCCCTCATATAGACGCTTTCTGACCCCTCTGCAGCAGACGGCATTTTGAAAACATAGTGACAAATGAAGAAATTGCTCAAAACGGGCAATTTCTCCTTTTGTCACAATATTTTCCACTTTTAGTCATAGGTTATCCATTCAATTATTGAGATTTTTTAAATTTTTTGACAAAATATGTTCAAAGTCGTCTGCTGCAAAATTTTCGTATGAGGGAAAAGGATTACGTTCAAATGTACCGTAAGGTCGGTTTTAGCGTGACATGTTACAGTTAGTTACCTTCGGGCATGGATGACACAATAGCATCTGGCGACACACACACTCCTTTATCATACTCCGGGAGTCTATCACAGTTTAAATCCTCGGGCCACGTGAAATTGTACTTGTTCATCACGGGCTCGCAGCCTCGTCTGGACTCCTCGCACAGTGACCGGCACGGTGGAATCGCTTCCTTCTGAAACTGCGGCGTGCAGATTGGCGCGAACATCGCGCACAAGAAAAACAAGAGGTCCGCACTGCAATTCTGTTTGACGAGTTCACCGTACGGGTCGATCGCCAGTCGAGCGTTTTCCTGGGTGCTGTGGTGGAGGTGATTCGGCATCCGAGTCATGTTGTACGGCATACTCGTGCACATTGGAATTGCGATTGGTTCACACATGTCTATGCCGCGGTTACGCCGAGAGCTCGCGCCCACCGATAATATTAAAATACTGAGCGGGAAAATTATTAGCAACACCGGATAATTATTTTCACGACCGCACGTGAAAGAACACGAGTCTATAATTCTACAACAGCATCTTAATATTCCCATCGTAGTAAAATACCTCACTTCAAGTCACTTCAACTATCTTTTCATTTATAAATATAACAGAGATAAAAAAATAAATAAATAAATAGATGTCATTTTATTTAAGACACATTATCACATTAAAATATAAATCCGTCCAATACCGTGGTTTTTTGACTGCGTATATTATCACCACCGAAATGCGTTAAGTTCTGCGTTTGAAGAAAATTTATACTTAGTTTTTTAAACACAGCAATAGGTCATTTCAACTCAAACTTCAAAACAGTTACGTTACAGGTTTATTTCGCTGTTTGTATAATTTAGCAATAAACATTAGAAGTAAGACGAACCTCTTTATTTGACTGAAGCGATCGCTTTGAACATAAAACCCTAACTGTAACTGTATTCACTCTATTTATAAGGTGACGTCTTGTATCCGAGCTTTTCTGATCGCCCTGATCATACACGTGGTATCAAATCTCAGATTGCGGTGGTTCAGATTAGAATAAAAAAAAATTAATCATCTGACAGAATACTCATCTTTCAGAAGTAAAAAAACGCCAAGTGACTAATAGCCTTGCACTATCCCTCCTCCTTATAACACTCTCATCAGATTAAACCTTTCCCACATATAACAAATCTGCAGCAGACGACTTTGAGAACTCCATAAAAAATAGCTTTATTGTTAAATAAAGTTGAAACATTGTGGCCAAAGGAGAAATTGCTCATCATGAGCAATTTCACCCTTGGCCCCAGTGTTTTCAAAAGTCGTCTGCTGCTATTGCGTCAAAATGCGTCTGCAGGTGGAAAAGGGTTAACAAATAAAATGATTTTACATTCCCTTCATTATATACCACACAGCAAATGCATTGATAGGTTAATTGATTGATTGATTGGTTGTAGTTGAACGCCGTTTTCAACAGTATTTCAGCTTTATCGCGGCGTTCGATTGATCTTCCCCATGTGTCCGATGTCTCTCTCGCAAAAGAAATCTATACACCAAACTGTCCTTGCAACTAGCTAAGTTTCCATATTTTGACTTTTAAAGACATTGGTGGAAGACGAATGATGCTAGCTAGTCTTAATGGATTTTGACAATCTTGGGAATGAATGAAAAGCTGATTTGAAATGTAAACTAACGACTCATAAATAGATAGCACTCGCCATAACCTCCTGAATGGATAGCATTGGTCATTATCTCCTAATTGGAAAGCCCTCGTCATAACCTCCTAAATAGTTAGCCCTCGTCATAACCTCCTAAATAGATAGCCCTCGTCATAACCTCCTAAATAGTTAGCCTTCGTCATTACCCACTAAATGGTTAGCCCTCGTCATTACCTCATAAATGGACAGCCCTCGTTATTACCTCATATATAGACAGCCCTCGTCATAATCTCATAAATGGACAGCCCTCGTCATAATCTCCTAAATAGACAGCCCTCGTCATTACCTTAGAAATGTACAGCACTAATCATTACCTCCAACATGGATAGCCCTCGTTATTACCTCATAAATGGATAGCCCTCTTTATTACCTCATTATGGATAGCCCGCATCATTACATCTTGAATTGATAGCACTCGTCATTACCTCCCAACTCGATAGCCCTCGTCAAAACCTCCTTTATGGATAGCCCTCGTCATAACCTACTAAATGGAAAGCCCTCGTAATAACCTCGTTATAACCTTCTAAATGGATAGCCCTCGTCATTACCTCCTTTATGGATAGCATTCTGCATTATCACCTAAATGAATAGCCCTCGTAATAACCTCCTAAATGGACATCCCTCGTTATTACCTCATTATGGATAGCCCTCGTCATTACCTCATAAATGGACAGTCCTTGTCATTACCTCCTTTATGGATAGCACTCGTAATAACCTCCTAAATGGATAGCCCTTGTAATAACCTCCTAAATGGACAGCACTCGTCATAACCTCCTTTATGGATAGCCCTCGTAATAACCTCCTAAATAGACAGCCCTCGTCATTACCTCATAAATGGACAGCCCTCGTCATAACCTCCTAAATGGATAGCCCTCGCCATTACCTCCTAAATGATCGCCCTCGTTAGTGCATCCTAAAGTGGATAGCCCTCGTTATCACCTCCTAAATGGTCGCTCTCGTCAGTGCCTCCTTAGGTATAAACTTCGCCGCTAGAAATGCGCCTACATGTATTTCCATGTGTTTAGTTAATGATCAGCAGTCAATTATTCGGATATCTACTTTAAAACTTCTATTAGGACCAGTAATGACCAATCCAGAGTATGTGTGTATACACGGGCTTGACGCAAACGCCTGAAAGTTATATTCCTCCCTCGGGGATCATTTATGATTCAATGCGGACGAAATCTGCAGTAGACGACGTCGCATTGTGTTCAAAAGTCGTCTGTTGCAGAGGCCAATCTGACAGCGTTCTTGTTCTTGTTCACGTCAATACCCATACCCATACCATCAATTCTCCCAGGCTGTTGACGGCGTATCCACATAGCCCATGTGATGAAGACAAGTTCACGCATGCTAATCATCTGCGCCTACCTTTTTGACATGTACCAATATTCGAGGTCGCGTGTTCGATCCCCGGTTGGGTCATACTAAAGTGTAGAAATATGTCAACGATTGACTCCGCTCTCAAGGATCCAAACAGGAAACCTTTGGACCAAAATATATTGCAGTACATGTACTACTTCCAAAACGACCGACCGCCACTGTGGTGTAGTGGTAGAGCGTCCGCCTCGTGTATCCGGTCGGGTCATACAAGACTTTAAAAGATGGTGCTCAGAGTTGCGGGTTTAGAATTACGACTGACGTACTGGTGTCAGGATTAAACTGTGTTTTACGCCAATTTTAACAATGTTCTAGTTTGATCACACGGCATTACCTGGAACAGTAACCAGAGAGGTTAACCATTTCAGCCATTGATATCTGCACATGCCTCGAAGCGAGCTCTGTAATCTAACCATGACGTGATACCATCATATGTTGCAGCCTTCACTGGAGCTCCTTTGCTGGCTTTATGACGCCTCAGAGTTGTTGACTCTTTCTCCTTAGTGTGCACTTTTGCTTTTGTAGATTCAATGCGGGGAGTACTACTACAAGGTATCCTTATGTTACCTTCCGGTAGTATACGGGTAGTCCCTAGGTCTAGCTGATGTGACGTATCCATCCTGTAATTACTGAGCCGATGCTCTAATTCAAATATTTCACCCTCCATCTTCAACTGTTCGTTCTCATATTCGAGCATCCGTATACGCCTCATCGGTTCCTCTTCATTTCGAAATGAAGCCATTTTCACTATATAGGGGTCTGACAATGGAGAAGTTGTCAAATGATATAACCTGGCGAATGCATTTATAATGCTTATTTCGAGGGCTTGGCGTGAAACGGTTGTAGCTAAAATTGGTAATTTTTTTTATCAAGGTTAATCTTGGTAGACAATGGATATTTAGGTGCCATTGCTCGTTCATAAATTTGCATTGTTTACAAAGGGTCAAAATTACCCCTAAATCAGGGTTTTCAAAATAGGTGTTTTAGTAAGAACTGTTTCACGCCAAGCCCTCGATTTGCCCTCGATTTGCTGGTATGGAAAACAACGATTAAAGACATTCTGCCGATGCGTTATTGTCTGTGTAAACTGAAGTGTCGCTTGATAAGTGGCCGGTTGTCTAGTGGTTAACGCACTGGACTGTCAATCCAGAGGTCTGGGTTTCAAGTGCCGGTCCGAGTTCTGGATTTTTCCGAGGTGATTTTATGTGTCTCCAATTCAACTAGACGTCAAGTACTGGTCCTTTCCAGGAAAAAAAGTGCATCACGTGTATCGGTGCTATACACTGGGCACGTTAAGGAGCCAAGTTTGTTTTGGAAACAGCTAGGGTATCGCACCGGACTCCCTTGTATATTACTCTCTCTTGAATGTATATACACCTGTCAGATGCTTGTACATGATATAGTTTAAATCGACCAGTATCAACCCTCAATTGTCGCCATTTCTAAGCGTTTCTCATGTAGAACACCCATATCATTAAAAAGAGTTATCTCTAAGCTTTAAAACAATCCAAAGAAAATGGGGTTTCATGCATAAAGCAAGAAAGAGTATTCACCGTCATAAGGGACCAAATCGGGCCCGGACAAAACTGAATGTTCACACTCTCTACCAGGCGACAGTTTAATGTACATGGATGGTATGTAGTAAAGGGTATTTCTTTTTAAACTAGCAGTCCTTTGATTAAATGGGAGGGGCGAAAGATAATCAGTATCCAATCATTTCGCCCAGTAATCTAAGTTGGTGGCTAATTGATATCAATATCTATTTACACTCTACGTTTTTGTCGGTTAACTAAATCACCGTTGTTGACGTCGCCTTAAACAGCTTTTCAGTTATATTTCAGGTGTTTTTCTTCATATTTCAGTTATTTTCATATTTCAGTTATTTTCATATTTCAGTTATTTTCATATTTCAGTTATATTTCAGTTATATTACGAAGTTTCTCATTTTCTCATTCTTGATTTTAGAGTCCAATTGCTCTGATTGAGCAAACGCTTGTAAGCTTGTATTACTGGGAAAGACCACCAGTACTTGACCTCTAGTTGAGTTGGGGAATACTTAAAAAGCATCCCAGAAAACTCCAGAACCCGGACCGAGATTCGAACCCCGGACCTCTGGATTAACAGTCTAGCGTGTAACCACTAGATCATTTCCTTGGAAAACTACCGGTCCTGATGGTAATGCTATCCACGCAACCCTAAACAACAAGGAAGAAGCTCCTACTGTCACTTAAAGCTCATATTATGATGTTATATAGAGAGTTGGCCTCTCGTTCCAAAGGTCCTGGGTTCGAATCCCGTGATGAGCGGGTTCTGACTTTGGAATTTGTTTACACAAACGGCGCGAGTACTGGTTAAGTCTCAAGGAAGAAGACATCGAGCGTGATTAATATAAGCTGAAAGCTTGTTTCGCAATCGATGAAACTAAATATTTGTGATAAAGGGAGAAACTGCTCAAATTGAGCAATTTAACCTTTTGTCACTGTGTTTTCACACTCTATTTAATAATTTTTCTTTCATTTGTAATCATTTTCCCATTTGTAGCTTGGACGTTTTCAGAATCGTCTGCCGCAAATTTGTTGTATGTGGGAAAGGATCAAGGGCTTACTTATCATATCGGTTGCGTTCGTCCAAATTATTAATCCTCATACCACAGAATTCAGACGTCGGAAATACGCTGAATTCTTACAATCGATTTGAGCATCCATTTGATAAATGAGTGGCGAATTATTTAGACCGATATTAGAATGCACGAATGTGGGCAAAGTCGTGTAAATACTGTGACAAAAGGGAGGCATAGCGCTAATAACGATAAAGCTATTTGCCACAATTCTTCCAATTCTATTCAATAATTTCACTTTCAGACATACAGATATTTAATATTGTTACCTTTACATTTTCAAAATCATCTGCTGCGGATACATCATATCCGATGTTGGACTATATCATTCATGATCAGACGAAATTTAAACAACTGTTAACCCTTTCCCTCACATAGACGCTTTCTGACGCCTCTGCAGAAAACGGCTTTTTGAAAACATAGTGACAAAAGAAGCAATTGCTCAAAACGAGCAATTTCTCCTTTTGACACAATGTTTTCTACTTTTAGTCATAGGTTATCATATCCATTCAATTATAGAGATTTTCTATTTTTTGACAAAATATGTTCAACGTCGTCTGCTGCAGAATTGTTGTATTTGGAAAAGGGTTAAGCCCTCTTGCCCACACACAACATATCTGCAGCAGACGACTGAAAAATATTTACACGGACAAACGTTTATTAATACAAATAAAATTATAGAATAGAGTCGAAAACATTGTGGCAAATAAGATAAATTACTCATCATGAGCAATTCCTCCTTTTTGTCACAATGTTTCCAAAAATGGTCTGCTACAGAGGCGTCAGAAAGTGTCTGTATGTGGGAAATAATTAACAAGGTATCTTGCCAACATGAGTGAATTAAAACGAAAACAATACCGCATCAAACTGATCTCGCGTTGAGGGCGGTGTTCACTTAGTTTAATTACCCAAAAATCATGAGTAATTAAACGACATTTCGTCTTCCTTTAACCCTTTCACCCCAGACAAAAACAAGTTTCAGCAGACAACTTTGAAAACATGTAGGGAAAAACTATGGAAAAACTCTATAAATAAAAGAATAATTATTGAATAAAGTAGAAAACATTGTGGCAAAATGAGAAATTGCTCAATAGGAGCAATTTCTCCTTTTGCCATATTGTTTTCAAAGACGTCTGATGCAGAGGCATCAGAGAGCATCTAAATGTTGCAATGGGTTGATACAGACACTATTGTAAACATTTACCTCAAATTTGGTTGAAATGTCAGCTTCGACGAAGGAACGTGGACCTTCGGACATTCGTCCCTAGATTAGTTCAAGATAAGTTAATATATCCGCAAAGACTGATATGTGTATCTACTCTTCAATATTATTATTTTCCACATGCAGACGCATTTTGACGCATCTGCAGCGGGCGACTCTTGAAAACATGTTGGCAAAAGAAGAAATTGCTCATAATTTGCACGTAATCCTTCTGTCACAATGCTTTCCAATTGTTTTCAATGATAAATATTCATTTATAAAAAATGTACAAGAGTATCCCTTTATGCAATGGTTAAATTGTCCATTGTCTTGACTGAGACTCGGAAACACAGTCGGTAGCGACAGAGATTGTGAGTTCGAAACCCAGCTCTGCCAACATTTTAACCGGTGTTTGACGAAAGTCACTGTGACAAGCGTCATTCTTCTTTCACAGATGGGCTAACAGTCTATATTTTAAAGCAGCCAGTTGCTTGGAAAGTTTGCTGTGTGGTGGTACTGGTGTAAGAAAGCCAGGATACATGTGAGTAGGTGAACTGGCCGTCGTGATATGACTGATACATTGTTGAAAACGTCGTTAAACCCCAATTAATCAATCAATCAATATGTTTACTTGATGTTTTAAAGAGTAGATGATGCTCAGACTATGAAGAACACTCGTCCATCATGACTTGTCTGAGTCAAGGCCGCCTCGGTGGTGTAGTGGAAGAGCGTCCGCCCGGATGCTTGAGGTCGTGGGTTCGATCCCCTGCCGGGTCATACCAAATACTTTAAAAATGCCCTACTAAGTGCTCAGGATGGCTGGGTTAGAATTACGACTGACTGGCTGGTGTCAGGAAAAATGGACCAGTAGTACTGGTAACTTACCCAGGAAACGCCGTGGTATAACTAAAAAAGTGTTGAAAACGGCGTAAAAACACCAAACAATATATGCATGTATAAGGTCAGATCCTTTCCGTTAATCCGGATGATTCGCAATCCGGACTTTTTTTCTTGGGTAACCAAAGTGTCCGATATAACCCTTTCCCTCTATAGACGCTTTCTAACGCCTCTGCAACAGACGGACTTTTGAAGACAATTTCTCCTTTTACCACAATGTTTTCCACTTTATTCAATTATAGAGTTTTTTTATTTCTTTACAAAATATGGTCAAAGTCGTCTGCTGCAGAATTGTCGTATGAGGGAAAGAGTTAACCGACTCGACTGTATTTATGACATACGGATTAATCCTTTCCAGCATACAATATATCTGCCGCAGACCTCTTTAAAACGTTGCAGAATATCGACAAAGAAAGATTAGTATTGAATAGTGATGAGCAATGGAGAAATCATGAGATCAATATCAGCAACATTTCGATTTGCACCACATGTTCGAAAAATGTGAGCTGCATAATAATGTGTTCAATATATCTGCAAGTTGGGAATGGTAAATCAAATTATGAATTGTGCGCAATTCCGATATTACGAAAGGTGTTTTCATGTGTCAAGATTTTCTCTCATCCTGCTCCTCGCGAATTTGACCCGTTTACCACATACAACAAATCTGCAGCAGACGGCTTAGAAAACATCCAGGTAAAAAATATTGAAAATCGTCATAAATGATAATATGTTCAACGAATAGAGTTGAAAACATCCAGGCAAAAAGTCTTCTGCTACATTTGCGTCAAAATGCGTCTACAAGTTGGAGACGGGTTAAACCAGCCAGCATTTTCGACCACAGTAGATCAAGATCAACAAGTACATTCGGGGTTTACACTGTCCGCCAACACGTCACTTATGGGTTCAATACATATCAGATAGTTTTATGTACATGTGTTCATTGACTGCCATCTTTTTACAAAGTCGTCTGCTGCAGATGTGTCATAAAGTATATCGAGGGCTTGGCGTGTAAACGGTTGTAACTAAAAACCTATTTTGAAAACCCTGGTTTAGGGGCAAATTTGACTTCTTTGTAAATGATGCAAATTTAGGTGCCATTGCTCAGAACGAGCAATGGCACCTAAATTTCCATTGTTTACCAAGAAAAATGATTTAACGCTTATAAAGACTTTATGGCGAGGTGATTAACCTTGTTAAAAAAATACCGATTTTAGTTACAACCGTTTCACGCCAAGCCCTCGATATGTATATCAGAAAGGGCGATAATGTGTCCTTTTGCTTTTACCTCTATGTTTTCTAAAGTCGTTATCTGCAGAGGCGTCAGAAAGCATCTGTATGTCGGAAAGGGCTATAAGACGGTACGTTTTTCAAATGGCTCGTATGAAAGGGGGAAAATGATGAAAGTGGGAATCAATAAGAAAAAGATGATCGAATTCGTTTTGATTGCATGTTGATACTTATACGGGTCGGATAAACGATTATTTCCGAGTTCATGAAATATCGCATAGAAGTATCCATTTGTTTCCTTTGGCGGCAATGTTTTTAAAAAAACTCGATTGCTGCAGGGGTGCAAAAACGCGTCTGATTGTAGTAAATGGCTATAACATAAGCTACGGTTCGTTTTCAAATGGCTGTTATGAAAGGGAGAAATGATGAAAGTGGAAATCAGAAAGAAAAAGATGATCGAATTCGTTTCGGTTGCATGTGGAGCCTTGTACGAACAGCGGGTGGGGTAAACGATTAAACACTCATCTTTTAGGATGTCCTCAGTGCTTTTATCTCGTTAATTGAAAAATGTTTGTGATCTTTTGTTGTTTATTCTCGGTGATAAGTGATGCATGGTCCATTTTAAAGAGTTGTGCAGTCCTGGATAATTCGATTTAACCCTTTATCACGTACAGTGTACCTATCACTCCTATTATATCAATATTACATCAACATTATCTAGTTTATTCGGCCCATGTATGGTTCGTAAGCAAAAGCAGTTCTTATCACTGTAGAAATTACCTTGGCTATCTGATGTTTTGACTGTGGACCGAAACAAAATGAACCCATATCAAATGATATTAACGTTTCTAGTATAAGTTAGACGACCAAAGTGTTTAAAAAAGTATTATATGTAATACAAGACCGGTTCGTGCTTATGAAAGTATTAACTCAGCACGCTATTTGGACTCAGTAGATTATTTGTAACTTAAGATGAACGGAACATCTTTTTACATCATGGATTAACTCTTTCACGCATTGAACCATTCTTATGCAGTAGACGACTTAATAAACATGTACGCAAACCGATGATAGTATAAATATTCGAAAATGTTGTGGCAACAGGAGAAATGTTTTTTTAAAGAGTTTTTTCTCCCTTTTTCCAGAAAAATGTTCAATTGTCGTCCGCTGCAGATGCGTCAATAGATGCAGACGGTTTCTGTCGCCTCTACAGCTGACGCATTTTAAAAAACATTGTGAAAAAGAAGAAATTGCTCATAATGAGCAGTTTTTCGATTCGCTACAATGTTTTAAGCTCAATTCAATAATGATACTCTCATTTATAGGAATTTTCCATATTTTTGCCTAGATGTTTTGAATGTCGTCTGCTGCAGATTTGGTGTATGCGGGAAATGGTTTAGTAAACGGTTATAGAATATAATCAAACGCGATACTTTTTGATATCCGCTTTTCTTTGATAGTTTCAGTGTCGTATGTGTTTACCCTTTCCCACATACAATACATCTGCAGTAGACGACTTGGAAAACATTTAGTTAAAATATAGAAACTGTCTTTATTTTAAAGACTATCTATTGTATGGAGTTGACAACATAGTCGCAAAAGTCGTCTGCAGCCCTAGGCGTATACATGCGTCTATTTATGGGAAATGGTTAAGGTATCAGATTTTTTTTATACAACATATAGACATTTTAAAATCTTAATTTGAAACTGAGTTTAGAACAAAGCGATAAAATGAGATATTGCTTATATAATCGCTGATGCCTACGTTGACGTATAGTTAACCTTTTCCCACATATAGACGCTTTCTGACGGCTCTGCAGCAGACGACTTTTGAAAACATTGTGACAAAAGAAGAAATTGCTCAAAACGAGCAATTTATCCTTTTGCCACAAAGTTTTCAACTTTTTTCAATAATTATATCTACAATAATAGGGATTTTCCATATTTTTGAGTAGACAGTTCTAAAGTCGTCTACTGCAGATTCGTTTTATGTGGGAAAGGGTTAAAGGGATATATTTGACAGGTTGAAACCTTCAGAATCCATCTATTATTATATAGCACTCGAGAATAGAAGAATTCTTTCATTTAAAAGTTTTAGTTAATATCTAAATAAGTTGTCAAAAAGTTGCTTCACAATAGATGCATACTAAAGCCAGTTTAAACTAAACTAAAATCTAATATATATTTCCATGATGGGTATTAACGGCAAAAGCCTATTCTGACGCCCCTTTAGGCTTACCCATATGCAGATGATGTTTTTTAAACGTACTGAAGCAGACGATTATTCTAAATCACCGTAGAAAAATGATAATTGCTCATGATAAATAATTTCTCCCTTTGCTACAATGTTTCCAGCTCAATCTAAGTAATAATTAAACTTTTAATTGTAGAGATTTTCCACCATTTTTCTTTTCTTTAACCCTTTCCCTCGTATAGACGCTTTCTGACGCCTCTGCAGCAGACGGCTATTTGTAAACATAGTGACAAAAGAAGAAATTGCTCAAAACGGGCAATTTCTCCTTTGGCCACAATGTTTACCACTTTTAGTCATAGGTTATCCATTCCATTATAGAGATTTTCTATTTTTTGACAAAATATGTTGAAAGTCGTCTGCTGCAGGATTGTCGTATGAGGGAAAGGGTTAACTTTAACATTTTCAATGTCACCTGCTGCGTGTTGGCTGTAAGCGAGGGGGAAATTAAGTGAAAGTAGTCCGACATAGTTATCATGCAATGGTGTTGCGTCAATTATGGAGTTAATGTTAATCTAGAAGCTTTAACATCCATTTTTATGAGAGGAACATCAAAGGCGGTCCGGGTGTGAAATTGTCGACAATTAACCCCCTCCGTATTAACAATTTATTATCAGGGCTACCTGTGGGATTATGCTACCGATTACCGATGATAAAATATTATAATACCTCTGCCTTTACCCCCGCAAAAAACCCACAAATCTTACATCACTCTGAAGCTTAAGACTTCAAGACCGGTTGTCACCAAACAATTCCTATTTTATTTTGGCGATTGATTGATTGAATTAATTGAACTCGAAAACAGCTTTCAATATTATTTAAGATATCACACTGTTCAAGTTCAAATAACCTTGTGTTTTACGGCTCTATTCAACCGTCGTCCAAAGCAACTGCAAAATAGCCTCTCAGTCCATTTGTTGTACACGAATGAAGTAAGCTACAATGACTTGTGTCACTCACTCACCGTTATGATTGAATAGTCGAGTCAATGTTTGAACTGCGACCCCTGTATCGATTTCGTACTACTGGTCCATTTATCCTGACACCAGCTAGTCAGTGATAATGCTAACCTCGCACATGGCACCAGCCAGTCAGTCGTAATGCTAACCCCGCAACCCTGAGTGCCAAGGAGTAAGTTACCAGTACCACTGGCCCATTTATCCTGACACCAGCTAATCAGTCATAATACTAACCCCGCACATGGCACCAGCCAGTCAGTCGTAATGCTAAACCCCGCACCTGACACCAGCCAGTCAGTCGTAATGTTAACCCAGCAACCCCGAGTGCCAATGAGGGATGCAGCAATTACTATCATTTTTAATATTTTTTGAATGACCCGACCGGTGATCAAAACCGCGACCTCCCGCACCGAGGCGGACGCTCTACCACTAAACCACCGAGGCGGACGCTCTACCACTAAACCACCGAGGCGGACGCTCTACCACTAAACCACCGAGGCGGACGCTCTACCACTAAACCACCGAGGCGGACGCTCTACCACTAAACCACCGAGGCGGACGCTCTACCACTAAACCACCGAGGCGGACGCTCTACCACTAAACCACCGAGGCGGACGCTCTACCACTAAACCACCGAGGCGGACGCTCTACCACTAAACCACCGAGGCGGACGCTCTACCACTAAACCACCGAGGCGGACGCTCTACCACTAAACCACCGAGGCGGACGCTCTACCACTAAACCACCGAGGCGGACGCTCTACCACTAAACCACCGAGGCGGACGCTCTACCACTAAACCACCGAGGCGGACGCTCTACCACTAAACCACCGAGGCGGACGCTCTACCACTAAACCACCGAGGCGGACGCTCTACCACTAAACCACCGAGGCGGACGCTCTACCACTAAACCACCGAGGCGGACGCTCTACCACTAAACCACCGAGGCGGACGCTCTACCACTAAACCACCGAGGCGGACGCTCTACCACTAAACCACCGAGGCGGACGCTCTACCACTACACCACCGAGGCGGACGCTCTACCACTACACCACCGAGGCGGACGCTCTACCACTAAACCACCGAGGCGGACGCTCTACCACTAAACCACCGAGGCGGACGCTCTACCACTACACCACCGAGGCGGACGCTCTACCACTACACCACCGAGGCGGACGCTCTACCACTAAACCACCGAGGCGGACGCTCTACCACTAAACCACCGAGGCGGACGCTCTACCACTAAACCACCGAGGCGGACGCTCTACCACTAAACCACCGAGGCGGACGCTCTACCACTAAACCACCGAGGCGGACGCTCTACCACTACACCACCGAGGCGGACGCTCTACCACTAAACCACCGAGGCGGACGCTCTACCACTAAACCACCGAGTCGGTACTATGAATGCTAATCTTAATGTGCAGTCTGATCTAGGTCCGCATACATCTTTAAATCATCTTGTAGTGAGCTGAGGTGTTATTGTATGGGAGAGGACACGTGTGTAGAGAGTATCGTCAAATAGACTGCGCGATATCTTTATACGGTGATTAATTTCTGAAATAATTTTCTCGATGAAAGTGAAACATTCCATTTGCCCATTGACGTCGTGTTGACGGGAGCACGCAAGGTTTTAAAATTATAAAACAAACTTGTTCATTCCAATAACAAACTACATCCATGAATCATTATTATAAATCTGCTATCTGTCTTCAAAAACTACAGTGGACCCGCGATATCTCGAATATGGATATTTTTAAGCATATGAGCCGTCCCACGTGAAAACCACCACTGTGGACTCTGCGTAAAGTATCGACCCGGATCAGACTAAGCATGCCGCACAGGCTTACCCGGATAGATACTTTTCGCCTCCTGTGGATTTTCTGTTTCAGGAAACATTTCTCTTTACCTCTATCCCCCTGAGACGGAATGTGTCGGCCCGGATTAGCCTGCGCGGACTGCGCAGGCTGATCTGGGTCGATACAATACGTAGAGGCCATAATGTTGGTTTTGTCGTATATATCGTGTGACTCGATCCGTTTCCTTGAACGGATCTGTCGTTTGAAAACAGCGTAGCAGCAGTTATACGTGCAATCAGAACTACTGCTGTGCTGTTTTCTTGGTATGGTATGATTACTGGCTCGCTTTTCATAATACACACTTAAAGAATAAAGGAATTACACATTCACGAATTAAGCATAACTCAAGCATCAATTTAGCATAAATCAAGCATCAATTTAGCATGAATCAAGCATAAATTTAGCATAAATCAAGCATCAATTTAGCATGAATCAAGCATCAATTTAGCATAAATCAAGCATCAATTTAGCATGAATCAAGCATCAATTTAGCAGGAATCAAGCATTAATTTAGCAGGAATCAAGCATCAATTAAGCATAAATCAAGCGATCTATAACTCCCATTCGAGTTATCGCGATTCAAGAGCGACGAAGAATGTCCATCCATATATCGTGAGTTCGAATCCCGACTGGTCATTATTTTCAATGACAATTTACATATATTGTCTTGTATTCTACAGATGGAATGCAAACGAATGTGCGATCGGTAAATGTCATTAAGACTAAGTTTTTGAAAGCGAACGGCACATAGACACTGGCATAGACATAGTATGTCATATATATATTATTTTTTTGATACATGTTTTGCTCTTTCTTATTTCCTCACATTTTTGTATTCGTCTGTTCGAATCGTTTCCACAACTATGTAGCGTACAACTTTTTAAAACATTGTTGCAAAAGGACACATTTCTTAACGTTTTCATATCTATTCATAATTGTTCTTGCTTTTCTTTAAATTTTCAATAGTTTTGTCTATATGATTTTAATTTCTGTCTGCTGCAAATATGTTGTATGTGTGAAAGGGTAATCAGATGCCTCCAGTTCGAAAAGGCTAAACGGAGCACTAAGAAATCAGAAACAGTTCCACTCGAGTACATTCAATCTTTGAGCGCCACCTAGACGGATGTATATTTGGCTAATCCTTTCTCACATACTGACGTTTTCTGACGTCTCTGCAGTTGACAATTTTTGATAGCTATTTTTGATAGTATTGTGGTAAAATAAAATGAAACGACCAATTTCTCCTTTTGTCAAAATATTTTTAACTTTGATCTTTCTCTTTCATTTCCATTTAATTTCATTTAGAGAGTTTCCATGGATATGCCCAGATGTTTTCAGAAGTCGTCTGCTGCATATTTGATGTATAATGGAAAGGGTTAAATGACGTTTGTTCCACAAATACAAGAGTATCGACTCACATTTAATTAAGCCGAGACAAGCGGAAAAAGAGCCTCGTTGTATATTCAAACAGATGAGTGAAACTATGCATATCCACAATCTTCCAGGAGCAAAGGATCCGCCGTGGCCGAGTGGTTAGCGTCGGGGATTTGGAACCGGGCGTACCGGGTTCGATCCCCAGTCGCGGCGATGTGGTCATGGTGGACTGCTCTTGGGCAAGGCACATTTCCTAGCCTTGTACTGGTTTGTTTACCCAGCGGTCATGAATAAGTGAACTGTCGCCGTGATATAACTGAAATAATGTCGAAAACGGAGTAAAACCCCAAACAAAGCAAACAAACAAACCAAGAGCATTCATATAATAAAGCCCCTGGTAAAACTTCGGACGATAGCTTCAGCGATGTAGTGGTTGCGCGACCGCCTTGGATGTGGGAGGTCGCGGGTTAGATCCCCTATCGGGTTACACCAAATATTGACAAAATGGAAGTACTAGATGCCCTTCTTAGAAACAACGTGATATAGTTGAAAACTTGTTGAAAGTGGCGCTAAACACTTTACAATCAATCGACCAATCAATCAATCAATCAATCAATCAAAAGCTTCGGACGAAAGGCTTCATGTGTAGCCTGACTTGTTTTGTATCTGTAAATTGTGAACATTTGACAACATCTGGACATAGTTATCGAAATTATCTTGCAAAGAAGTATAATTGTGACAGTTTTAAAGCACACATTTCTCATCACCACGAAGTTCTCCTTATCTCTCAATGTTTTCTAAAGTATGTTGCTGCAGATGCGTCAAACTGCATTGATTAATTAATTGATTGATTTGGGTTTAACGCCGTTTTCAACAATTCTTCAATCATATTACGGCGACCAGTTCACCTACCCATGTGTTTTCGTGCTTTGTCACAACAGTACGTCACACAACAGTCTTTCCAAGCAACTGGCTGATTGTCCACATTGACTGTTAGCCCATTGGTGGAAGACAAATGACGCTTGTCACAGTGACGTTTGTTTAACGTCGGAAATAATGTTGACTGTGCTCGGATTCGAACACATAACCCCTGGATTGACAGCCCGCGTCGCTACCGAAAGCCCGCGTCGCTACCGACATGTCATTTCTTAACTAACCTTGTGTGGAAAAAAAAAGATAATAAGTTGAAATTCATTGATGAGAAAGTTCTCCATTTTCCATCGTGGTTTCAAAGGTCGTCTGCTTTGAAGGCGTAGATATCGCCAGTCTAAGGGAAAGGGAAGAGTTATCGGTATCGGTATAAAAAGCATTGATAGTCTAAGAGCTTTGATGTTTGAAATCGATCATTGGCGTTAATCTTTTGATCCGGATTTCAGCCTTTTTTACCACTTATTCACCGTCTGCGTGTTTCGTGTTGTCTTAAAACAGGGTAATATCCTTGTATGAAAACACTTCTCTTATTTTGGCTTACCGAGATGTGATAGATTTATTGATTGATTGTTTGGTATTTACGCCACTCTCAACAATTGTTCAGTTATATCACAGCGTTTCCTGGTTAAGTTACCAGTTCTAATGATCCATTTATCCGGACACCAGCCAGTCCGTCGTAATGCTCTAACTAACTTCGCAACCCTGAGCGCCAAGGAGGGCAGCTTTCAGTTCCATTTTAAAAGTGTTTGGAATAATCTGACCGGAGATCGAGCCCGCGACCTCTTGCACACGAGGCGGACGCTTTACCACTGCACCACAGAAGCGGTTCCTGACCGACAGTAGTAATATTGTAAAAGCTTTCTGTATTTTCATCTTCAATTTACCCATTCCTGTACCACTACAGCCTCATATATATCATTAAAAAAAGGGGGAAATCACATATTTCATTCAAATCAGAATAGGTACTGAACCTCGGTGCTGAATGAAGAAATCATTGACATCCTAAACATCACCGAAAACATGCATATCCAAAACCAACCGCAACCAACAAATAATATTAAATATGTTAAATGCTGAGTTGAACGTGAAGCGAAACTGAAAAATACATGGAGCGGGGGTAAAGAGTAAGCTGTCTGCCAGGCTGTCTGTCCGTATATTGTTTTCATCAATTCTTACCATTGAGACCAAGACAACTGACTATAACGAGCGTGTTTGATATTCAAAGTTGGGGGTCAGTTTAATCGTGGATGGGCGGAGTAACCTTCCTCAATGATTTGTTCAAAGGAAAACCTTTAAAGTTTAGCGTTAAACCTTTCCCACATATAGACGCCTCTGCAGCAGACGACGTTTGCAAACATTATGGTAAAAATGAGAGATTGCTCATAATGAGCAATTTCTCCTTTTGCTACAATGTTTCAACTCTATTTATTAATCTTGCATTCATCTATAGAGATTTTTAACATTTTGAGCCTAAATGTTTTCCATGTCGTTTGCTGTAAATGTGTTGTAAGTGGGAAAGGGTTAAACACGGTTTAATTGATTGATTAATTAGTTAATAATCGTCGTAACACATATTTAATCCTTTCCCATATACAACAGTTCTGCAGCAGAGGATTTTGAGAACAACAAGGTTAACTTTTTCAGCGCCAAATTGTTTAACCCTTTCCCTCATATAGACGCTTTCTGACGCCTCTGCAGCAGACGGCTTTTTGAAAACATAGTGACAAAGAAGAAATTGCACAGAACGTGCAATTTCTCCTTTTGCCACAATGTTTTCCACTTTTTGTCATAGGTTATCCATTCAATTATGGAGATTTTCTATGTTTTGACAAAATACGTTCAAAGTTGTCTGCCGCAGAATTGTCGTATGAGGAAAGGGTTAAAGTAGACGC
>JASEVX010000001.1:207543837-207672495 GCA_031761405.1 Serripes groenlandicus | reverse complement strand
CTAACAATACTTGTTAAGATATAAAATGTTTTAGCATGTTTAGTAGGGAAACGAAAATGGTGAAATACGGTCTTAAGTATTTAAGAATTACTTAGCGCTGAGTATCGCTGGTGGAATTGAGGCCAGCTGGTCCAATAGAATAGGCTTGGGGAGAGCAGTAGAGTGAAGGATGTATAAAAACACACCCGGTGCCCTACTCAATTCCGATGAAATGCATCTCGATTATTTGTATTGTAATAAGTCCTGCTGAACGCTATCTCGAGCGTTCTTGTGAACCTCTATTACGAATATTATAAATAGTCCCCGCGGCATCGGAAATGAGACCCGTCCCATACTACTTCAAGACCGGAAATAAATTGTGCAACGATGGCTGCACAAGTGTGATGCATTATGGGTATATATGTAATCGTTGAGGTTCAATCATGTATGCCCCTCTCTTTTATTTTGATTTATTGATAAATTGTTTGGTGATTTACACCGCTTTCAACATTTTTACCAGTTATATCACGGCGTGTCCTGGGTAAGTTACCAGTACTACTGGTCCATTTATCCTGACACCAGGCAGTCAGTCGTTGATAGCCCCGTAACACTGAGCCCTAACGAGGGCAGTCATTGCTATCATATTTAAATTATTTGGTATAACGGAGATCGAACCCACGACCTCCCACACCGAGGGGCTCTCCACCACTAGCCGAGCCCCGGTAGCTCAGTCGGTAGCGACGCGGGCTGTCAATCCAGGGGTTGTGAGTTCGAATCCCGGCTCGGCCAACTTTCTTTCCGAGGATTGACAAAAGTCAATGCGACATGCGTCATTCGTCTTCCACCAATGGGCTAAGTCTATGTTGAAAAGCAGCCAGTTGCTTAGGAAGATTGTTGTGTGGAGTACTGGTGTGAGAAAATCAGGAAATGCATGAGTAGGTGAATTGGCCGCCGTGATACAACTGAGAAATTGTTAGAAACGGCGTTAAACATCAATCAATCAATCTCTCCACCACTAACCCATCCACTAGATTTGTTTTAGTAAGTACACCTTGTCATCTATACACATAACTTGTTCAGTAGAAGGTTAATATTAATCATGGACATATCTATTAATGTAATTATAATTGGTGAATTTAATGGCTCCTAGTGCCACAATGTTTGCAGCGGATGCGTCATACGTTATCTGCATGTGATAACAGTTTAACTCTTTCAGCGCCAAAGGCAATATTGAGGTTTTTGCAAACAATACTGATTCAGGTGAGTCAGCTCGTAACGAGCTGTCTCACCTGAAATCAGCATTGTTTGCCTTTTAGTTATCAAAATAGTCCAATCTTTTATTACATGAGAAATGGAGACGCCCGATTTGAACATGGAACAAGAGTCTACTTTAAACAATTCGTCGCTGAAAGGGTTAAAAGAAATTAGGAACTAGATGGATGGAATAAAATTAAAGGCAGTGGTTAAATATGCACCCTTTTAACTTGACGCCGATAACATGTTTCGACGCATATTGAACTTGGTGTTCGCAAATGGACGAAATCTTTTGAAAATAAACAGATGTCGCAAGTAATAGCTCGGCTTTGAAATAATTCCGAGATGAAACGAACGATTATCTAGTAGAACATAAAATGGGATTGGTGTGTTAGAAAATATATTTTCATATTTGATAAGCCCCTCGGGTCGTCTGGTTAAAAATATATATTGCGTATAATTAGCAGGCTTGGGATTTATGATCCATGGGGTAAAAGGGTGGATTTTGTTTTCTGAGCGAGTGAGAGACAGATTTATTTATGGATTGTTTGGTGTTTAATTACGCAGCTTTCAACACTTTTCCAATTATATCCCAGCGTTTTCTGGGTAAGTTACTCGTACTGCTGGTCCTGAGACCAGACCGTCTGTCGTAACGATATCCACGCAACCCTGAGCGCCAACGAGGATAGGGGTCGAGCCCGCGACCTCCCGAACCCGAGGTGGACGCTGTACCACTACACCACCGAGGCAGTCAAGAATAAACAAAATTGTAAGGAGGGAAGAAGAGTATGAAGAACAAGAAGAATATGAAGAAGATGATAGAGAATAGGATGAGGAAAAAGAAGAAGAGGAGGAGGAGGCAGAAGAAGAAGATGATGATAATGATGATGGTGAAACAGAAGAAGACGAAAATAAGAAGAAGAGGAAGAAGAAGAAGAAGAAGAAGAAGAAGAAGATGATGATGATGATAATGATGATGGTGAAAAAGAAGAAGACGAAAGCAAGAAGAGGATGAGGAGGAAAAGGAAGAAAAGAAAAAGAAAAAGAAGAAGAAGAAGAAGAAGAAGAAGGAGAAGAAGAAGAAGAAGAAGAAGAAAGAAGAAGAAGAGAAGAAGAAGAAGAAGAAGAAGAAGAAGAAGAAGAAGAAGAGAAGAAGAAGAAGAAGAAGAAGAAGAAGAAGAAGAAGAAGAAGAAGAGAGAAGAAGAAGAAGAAGAAGAAGAAGAAGAAGAAGAAGAAGAAGAAGAAGAAGAAGAAGAAGAAGAAGAAGAAGAAAGAAGAAGAAGAAGAAGAAAGAAGAAGAAGAAGAAGGAAAAGAGAAGAAGAAGAAGAAGAAGAAGAAGAAGAAGAAGAAGAAGAAGAAGAAGAAGAAGAAGAAGAAGAAGAAGAAGAAGAAGAAGAAGAAAAAGAAGATGAAGATGATGTTAATGATGATGATGATAATGATGATGATAATGATGATGAGAAAAGAAGAAGACGAAAAGAAGAAGAGGAGGAGGAAGAAGAAGAAGACGAAGAAGAAGATGATGATAATGATGATGACGATAATGATGATGGTAACAAAAGAAGAAGACGAAAAGAAGAAATGCGGGAAAGAAGAAGAAGAATAATAAGAAGAGGAAGAGAATGAGGAAGAAGAAAAAGAAGAAGAAGAAGAAGAAGAAGAAGAAGAAGAAGAAGAAGAAGAAGAAGAAGAAGAAGAAGAAGAAGAAGAAGAAGAAGAAGAAGAAGAAGAAGAAGAAGAAGAAGAAGAAGAAGAAGAAGAAGAAGAAGAAGAAGAAGAAGAAGAAAAATAATAATAATAAGGAGAAGACAAAGAAGAAGAAGAAGAAGAAGAAGAAGAAGAAGAAGAAGAAGAAGAAGAAGAAGAAGAAGAAGAAGAAGAAGAAGAAGAAGAAGAAGAAGAAGAAGAAGAAGAAGAAGAAGAAGAAGAAGAAGAAGAAGAGAAGAAGAAGAAGAGAAGAAGAAGAAGAGAAGAAGAAGAAGAAGAAACAACAAAAAAATAAGAAGAAGAAGAAGACAGAAGAAGAAGAAGGAAGAAGAGGAAGAACAGAAGAAGGCGAGAAGAAACAGAAGAAGAAGGCTGAAGTATGAGATTGTAGAAAAAGGCAAACAAGTAGAATCTAAACCGTATCTGATACTTATTGGTTACAGTAAAGCGTCCGCCACGAGATTCAAGGTTCTGGGTTCGAACTCAAAATGTTAACTCTAAATATAAAACATAAATATTAATGCAATTCACTAACCATAATAATAAAGATCAACCTACACATTCCGTGCAGTCTGTTCTTGATCTAAGATTGTTTACTATTAATTTACAAATTCTCAGTAAATATAACTCCGTGATTATACTACTTGACAACGCAAACAATGTAGATCAAGATCAGCCTGCACATTCGATTTGTTTGTTCTCTGTTTGTTTATATGTGTATTTGCTCTCTACTCATTAACGGGTTCGATCCCCTAGCGAGTCTTACCAAAGACTTTAACAATGGAAGCAATGTCTGCCTTCCTTGACGCTCAGGGTTTCGGGATTAGCATCACGCATGACTGTCACGTGTCATGATCAATACGCCAGTAGTACTGGTAACTTACCCAGGAAACGACGTGATATAACTGAACAATTGTTGAAAGCGGCGTAAAACGCCAAACAATCAATCAATCAACTCATTTAAGCCGACTGTGTAAATATATAAGAAATTGACAAAAGAAAAGTGATTATTTACTGGAATAATTTTATACCAGAATTATGATTCTAGTATTTATTTCAAGACAACTTTTGGACAGTTTTAAAACATTGACTATAATATCTATAATCTTGAGTTCAGAGCACCTTTAAACATCACTTTACTGAGTTCAGGAATATCTTACAATAAACATATACACATTGATATTCTATTCATCATATTCACTGGGTAGACATACTCATTAAGCCAAATTTTGTACATTTTCGTGACTTTCAATTGACTGTTTTTTTTTCAACATATACTTCCAAAAAAGTTTTGAATTATTTATTATTTTCTTTGTTGTCACAATTAGCAATATTTGCAGAAGTTTCAACATTTCAAAATTATAATCTCCACTTGGAGTTTAGCAGCTTTAACGTCTTATACCCCTTTTTCCCATGAAACAGATCGGGTGGGTCTTTTTTAAAACCACTAATTCCTGGCTCTCGTCAGCACACCCACGCGTCGTCCAAAATGTTGTGTTGTTGCAGATGAATAACTGGGCGGAGTCCAGGTCTGGAATCTAGTACAGAATCGATGTATAACATGAGTTTTTTTTCAATGGTTTTGAACTCTTTCCCAAGCGCAGCTATGCAGAAGACGACTGTGAAAACAATGTGACATAAACCTGAAAAATGTCAATAAAAGATAGCTTAATTGTTAAATAAAATTGAAAACATTGTGGCCAAAGGAGAAATTGCTCATCATGAGCAATTACACCTTTGGTAACAATGTTTTCAAAAGTCGTCTACTGCAAAGACGTCAGAAAGCGTCTGTATTTGGGAAAGGGTTATACTTTTTCTCATATACAGTTAATCTCTAGAAGACTACTTCGAACACATATCGTGCTTAAAACGAACAATCTATACAAATGGAATATTATTTATTTAAAACAGCTGACAACACTGAGGCACATGTAGAAATTGCTCGCTTTGAGCAAAGTTTTCCTTTTGCCATGATGTTTCAAAAGTAGCTAGCTGTAGTTTGCGTCTGAATGTGTCTGCCTGTGGGGAAAAGGGTTAACTTAATGACCCTCAAACCACGATCTAGCCCCAACTATATGGTCACTGAGATCGCTTCACAAATCTTACTTGATTAAAAGAACGGAAAATCTACGATCGATTAACAAAATACTTATCTCCATGTTTCTGTTTGAAATATACAACTGGTGTTTGAAGAAGAATGGTTCTACTAAAAATTTAATATATCATTACAATATGCGATTTTTAATGGATGTATTTTATTATTATTATTATCATTAAGAAGAAAAATGGGAAACATATTAAATACATATCAAATAAAAAAAAACCTGATCTTTCTAAAACACTTCTTGAGTAAGTAAGACATGAATGCTATAATAGTGGTTTCAGCGTAAAGGTTAGGTCTAAAGTGCAGGTTAATTTGGTCACGGACGTGTGACGATTTCAGTCATAAAGACAGCGCCGGCACCGTTTTTTTGGTCTAGACCTACAGTGAACGATAGTCTGTTTGCATTCCATAGCTAATTAATAATCTTAGATTTTATTCTACTTCTCTTAAAATTTAATTCGTAGACATGCATTCCTTTGAACTTAATTTTGCTCTACAGTCAGACTGTTTTACCTATGCGGCCGACGATTCACTTACGTAAAAACGTGAAACATAATAAATATTAACACCACATCTCATTGAAATCAGTCCAAAATACTTCGCTGTACGAATATTGGATCGGACTAAAACGCATAAACGATCGTCTCGAATTGACTTAGTATAAACTTAAATACTCCTTAGCACGTGCTCTGTTGTTACATCCAAATCAATTGCAAAATACAACAAACCGCCCTTGCATTACAATCAGAGAACTCGTCATTCAACATTTATCTACGTCGTTAATTTATATGGGTTATCTTACCTGTTTATTACCCAACGATTTGGTAAGCGACAAATTGATTGGTTGACGCAAAGGTCAATCTGAGACGACCTATATGGGGCAGTCATCAGATTTATATACGAGCGAGCGAAGTTTTGGTCTGGTTTAAATGAGACTGATTAACATTATAACCTGGTACTGATATACATATTTAGAAGCGTCAGCAGCGGAAGACGTTTGAAAACATCACAGGAAAGGGAGACATTGGTCATAATGAGTTACTTGTCCATTTATTATAATGTAAACGAATGCTTTTTCAAGATGTTATTCTTACCATGATATTTTAATAACAGACAACTACAACCTTACCATATCATGTAAACGGTTACGTAACCTGTATTTTTTATCGATTGTTATTGTTGTATTTCAACGTTATCACTTGAACAATTTGACCTTGAATTGACCTTCAAAACGATTTAAATTCATTTTAACTAAATTTAAACTGGTTGGCATTTATCCTATCATGTATATAACCATTTAATAAATCCAACATTTGATAGAGACACCTGGTGCCGAAACAATAAAACTCGAAACGTTCTCAACTCAGAAAACGTCTTCCGTACTCAGAATAAATGGTCACAGGAGAACAGTTGCAATTCGTTCTCAGACGCGAACTATAAAACACTTTGAGTACGTTCTCCACTGCGTTCGTTTAGGAGCACGTTTGAACCAGCCTAGATAACTATTTATAGCTGAATTAAGCAATCCAAAATGCGGAAGTAAATAAATAAACCGCGTCAATCGATTTTGAATCTTACTGACTTTCCGTACAGGGATAATATAAACGCGAATTATCGTAGGATCCGTTTCTAGTCAAATTATACATCTATGACTTAAAACTAGGTTACACGGACATTGAAGACTCTTGTCAGATGATACTGTGTGGATGCTCGAGCCTTCTTTGTACGCATGCTCAATAATACGCAGCTCGCTAGAAGGGGCTCGACGACCTTTACACGAAGGTCAAGGTTTACGTCAGGTCAACTTTGTCGTGTTATACTCGTTTACCTATGTTTACCTGAGACTTTGAATAATCAGTATGAATTTTAATCAGTTTGTTTTTACGTTTTCTACGCTTTTGAATCGATTCATATTTTAAAATAAAGGTCCATGTTTGCGGATGCATTCTTCAGGATTCATAATTGCAGAGACGAAATTGTGGATCAATGCATGTGGAATCTTAAATGCGGATGCATGCTTCAGGGTCCACGATTGCGGATCCAAGATTTTTTTTATTATTCATTCAATTAACATCGATTGCAAAACAAGCTTTAATCTTATATTAATCACGCTGGATGTCTGCTTCCTGGATACATAACCAATACTCGTGCCGTTTGTGTAGAAAAGTCCGAAGGCAGACCTCGATCATCACGGAATTCAAACCCGAGACCTTTGGTACAAGAGACCGACGCTCTACAACTGCACCACTGTCTTCCACACACAGATCCAGTATTGAGCATTCATGATTGCTGTCGCATTATTCCGGATCCATGATTGTGTATTCATGATTGCGGATGCATGCTTCCGGATCCATGATTGTGGATGCATGCTTTCGAATCCATGATTTCGGATGCATGCTTCCGGATCCATGAATTCAGATGCCTGCTTTCGGATCCATGATTTCGGATAAATGATTGCAGGTCCATGATTGCGGGTCCAAATTAAATATGTTTTAGCTACGATGTAGGATATGAAGTTTCACAGTTTCAACCTTACAGTCCATCCAGCTCTGATTCAATAGTTTAAATCAATCTGAGAAGGCGCCTTGGAACTATTATATCCCTTGTGCAGAGTGTGACAGGGTATCTGATCTGATCTGAATCTTTATGTTATTTTGAAGGCCATGGTGTGTCTCCCTACATCAATGTAAGACTTTTGTATCATTCGGTATTTATGCAGGGTTATCCCTGTCTATACACATTTTTTTCCCAGCCAATTTATAAGTATCATTAGTTCTCCGCATATTTTCACCGTATGTAAACCTTACCAGATCCCACATTCATATATTCTGCACAGTGCTTGTTTCTTTAATAAACCCGTCCCTTCGTACATACGCTTTACTGAAGCCTGTGCAGCAGACGTTGTTTGAAAACAAATTGTGGCAAAGGGAGAAATTGTTCACTATGAGTAAATACCTCCTTTTGCCAAAATGTGTTCAACCTTATTCAATACTTATACATTAATATTACAGCGTTTTCGCCTATATGTGTTCAAAGTAAGCTACTGTGGGTAGGCGTTAACAGTCTTGATACCGACGAACTATACAGGCGTCAGTAATACGAAAACAATACCACTTGGCTTCTGTGAACAAGGTAGATGCAGATCAGCATGTGCTTCTACACAGTCCGATCAATATCTACAGTGTTCATATATGAGCCGTCCCGCGAGAAAACCCAACATTATGGCCTCTGGGTAATGTATCGACCCAGATCAGCATGCGTAGTCCGCGCAGACTGATCCGGGCCGACACATTCCGTCTCAGGGGGAAAGAGGTTTAGAGTAATGATTCACGAAACAGAAAATCCATAGGAGGCGAAAGGTGTCTATCCGGGTAAGCAGGCAAGGCATGCTTAGGCTGATCCGGATCGATACTTTACGCAGAGTCCACAATGTTGGTTTTCTCAAAAGCTTCTATGTCAATGTGTGCATATTCGGATACGACACAGCAGATATATAGGGTAATCTGATCCTTCACCGACCAGAATTGCCAACATAAACCATTTCCGACGGACAAGCTCAATTTAAGCGTTCTTCCCATACAACGACCTCAGAAGATTTTATGTCAAAGAACGAAAATTCGACAATGAGAAATCACTCCGAATAAACTCTTTCTGTGGTTCACACAATGTTTCTATTTGATGTTACATCATATTTTACAATTTTAAAATAGATCCTCGGGGATATCAATAAAGAATAAGAAACAATAATTCTTAGAAAAATGTTTATTTTTATTCTCAATTTTTCTTTCACATTTTTTACTTTTTTGTTCATAAAATGTTAATACTAAAATGTCAATTACTAATGTTCATTACTTTGTTTATCAAAACAGTTCATTGATTTATCTATCACAAAAGTTCATTGATTTGTCTATCACAGAAGTTCATTGATTTGTCTATTGAAATAGTTCATTGATTTGTCTATTGAAATAGTTCATTGATTTGTCTATCACAAAAGTTGATTGATTTGTCTATCACAGAAGTACATTGATTTGTCTATCACAACAGTTCATTGATTTGTCTATCACAAAAGTTCATTGATTTGTCTATCACAGAAGTTCATTGATTTGTCTATTGAAATAGTTCATTGATTTGTCTATTGAAATAGTTCATTGATTTGTCTATCACAAAAGTCCACTGATTTGACTATTTCCTAAAGAACCGTCTGTATAAAACCATTGCAGCGACAGACACCCCAGCAATTAGTCCTACTTTCAGAATGCAATTTTTGTTTCGGCTGAACATAGTCTTCCAGTTGCTCTTTGATCCAGAATTGTCTCTCAAATCATCTACGCTTGTTCCTTCAACATCATTTAACCGATTCCCAACGAACAGATCTTCTTTACTTGCTTCACTAGATAATTCTCCAGTTTTCCTATGTACATCTGGTACGTAGTCTCTCGGCTCCAAATGTTTACCTTGTTGTACTAGAGATTCGTCGTACTTAGCAGCACCACTGGTAGAAAATATACATTTCCCAGACTTGTTTTGTGCTGAAATGTCTCTGATTTCATCTGTTGATCTATCATACATTAAGTGTGGTATTAAGTTTGTCACCTCTTCTTGCCTCATTTCCCTGATACTCTGTATGCCATTTTCTTCATCTTCAATCAGGAGGGGTTGGTTCTCAACGCGAATGTGCCTGTTGTTCCCTGTCTCGTAAGATACAATGTCACCAAGAAGCTTGTTGTAAATAATCCACTTATATTCGATGTCCTGTCTGACGGGTAACTCGACGTGAACACGCCATATACCGCGATCCTCGTTGTATGTCGCCACTATCGGACTGACTCTGTCCCAACTCCCTACCTCTGGTGCAGATCCTAGTAATGCCATAGATCTACAGTAGTTAGGTTCTAAAGGATTCATTTTTGTTTGAAATATACACCACGTTCTCCTCCCCGTATTCGGCTGTATATCATCTGATGTTTCGCTAGACTTAATATCTGCTGTTGCCATTTCTAATTATGTGTAAACTTGTCTTAAGACAGATAGAATAATTCGCTTCTCTTTTCTACAAAATTGTCGTTGTGACTGACGTGGTCGTCAGAGACACGGCGTTATTTATACACGTCAGAACATCACGTGACGTAACGTTACTACCACGTGAAAATAGTATTGTATCAGATGACGTCATTATGTCAAAGGTCATTATCGGGTTATTTATTTAAAGAATAATCGTTTTCATATTATCGGATGCGATGATACCGTTAAAGTCATAATTGCATAATGAAGATGCAAGCTTCACGTAACAGCTACCCCTCTGTTATATATGTTGTTAGCGTCTTGAAGGGATCGGAACAGTGTTCATATATGGAGTACACCAATCGGGAATACATTAACCCTTTCCCACATACATGTACGCTTTTCTACTAATCTGCATTCGATGTCTTTTGAAATCGTTGTAGCTAAAGAGGAAATTGCTTATAATGAGCTAATTCTCCATTTGTCACAATGTTTTCAGGGTTATCAATAAGTGTTCTTTCATTATTAGAGAGTTTCAATATCGTTGACGAAATGTTATTAACCCTTTCCCTCATATAGACGCTTTCTGACGCCTCTGCAGCAGACGGCTTTTTGAAAACATAGTGACAAAAGAAGAAATTGCTCAAAACGAGCAATTTCTCCTTTTGCCACAATGTTTTCCACTTTTAGTCATAGGTTATCCATTTAATTATAGAGATTTTACATTTTTTGACAAAATATGTTCGAAGTCGTCTGCTGCAGAATTGTCGTATGAGGGAAAGGGTTAAAGTCGTCCGCTATAGATTTGTTGCATATGGGAAAGGGTTGAGCGGTGTTTCAAGTGTAAATAACACTTTTTGCCCACAAACGTTTAACCCTTTCCCTCACACGACAATTCTGCAGCAGACGACTTCCATCACATTTTGTCAAAACATAGAAAATCTCTATAATTGAATGGATAACCTATGACTAAAAGTGGAAAACATTGTGTCAAAATGAGAAATTGCTCGTTTTGAGCAATTTCTTATTTTGTCACTATGTTTTCAAAAAGCCGTCTGCTGTAGAGGCGTCAGAAAGCGTTTATATGAGGGAAAGGGTTAATCTTAAAGCGGGAGATTTTGTGAAGATCGAAGCAAATATTATGGAAATTATCTCCATATGAAAATTGAATAATTGAAAGGGTTTATACATGGTAAAAAAAGGAAAAACAAAAACATTCTGATTGCTGAGTAATTTCTCCCCTCTGTCAAATATGCTGTCTTAATCCATCAAAAAGTGATAACATTTGGAGAAAAAGGTTTAAACAAGTCCGCCCTCTTGTTTTCAATACGTTTTTTTCTTTCTTTTTGTGCTTCATTTACCGTGTTTAGGTTCATTTATTCAATGTCCATTCATTCACAAATAAGCCGTTCCTCAAGAAAACCAACAGTATGGACTATGCGTTATGTATCAACCCAGATCAGCATGCGCAGTCCACACAGGCTAATCCGGGCCGACACATTCCGTCTCAAAAGGGAAAAGAGGTATAGAGTAAACATTCCTGAAACAGACAATCCACAGGAGGCGAAAATGCTAAGCTGATACGGGTCGATACTTTTACGCCGATTCAATAATATTGGTTTTCTCGTGGAATGGCTCAAATTACGATTATTTATATTGGCCTATCTTTTACCAATGACATTTCTTACGTTAAATAGACAGACCACAGTGAACGGAACTTCTCAATGAAAAGTCTCTTCTTTTTTTTTTTTTACACTAAACAGGGCTAAATTTTTCTTCAAATTATTGTGAGCGGGTCATTGGAAAATTGTATAATCAATTTGAAGGCTTGTACCAATAAACGGCTACATGCGGAAGTATACAATATACACATTAATATATTGTATATACATTAATAATGACTAATTACGCGATCCAAAGTGAAGCCACTGATTAGGTTATGCGTCAACATGCGATGCGCAGAGTCTGTGTTGACTTTAAGAGGGGTTTACTTATCGCGCGAATATTTTATACTTGATCAACGTCTTAAGTTACCTTTTCCCCATATATATGTACACAAAATCTACATCAGACGACTTTCAAAACATCTTGGCAGAACTCTCTGTAAATGACAGTATTATAATTGAATAGAGTTGAGAACATAGTGACAAAAGGAAAAAAATGCGCTTTTTTTTTTCAAATGATGCAGAGGCCTCAAAATGCGTCTGAAATTGTAAAAGGGGTTCAACTAACATTTGGATGTTCTGAAGTTACTGATGAGCTTAAATAATCCAACATCATATTGCACGTCTGTATTGTCGGTTTACGGTTACAACCGATATCCATCGTGCTCTAGTATGCATAGACATAAACTAGCTAGCGAAGAACATGATCAGACTATTTGAAGGAATAGATTGATTGATTGGGGTTTAACGCCGTTTTTAACAATTTCTCAGTTATATCACGGCGGCCAGTTCACCTACGCATGCATTTCCTTGTTTTCTCACACCAGTACTCCACACAACAATCGTCCCTATCAACTGGCTGCTTTTCCACATAGACTTAGCCCATTGGTGGAAGACGAATGACGCATGTCGCAGTGACTTTTTTCAATCGTCGGAAAGAAAGTTGGCCGAGCCGGAATTCGAACTCACAACCCCTTCATTGACAGCCCGCGTCGCTACCGACTGAGCTACCGGGGCTCGGCGTTGAAGGAATAGACTGATCAGGTTGTTCGCTCTTCTCCATGGACTGAAGGTCTCGCGGTCGTTGTGCGTATGACGTGACAACATATTTAATGAAACAAACAGTTTGATTGACAGCTCTTCAGTATTCAACTAGATAAGGTAAACGGACCGAACTTGACCCCCATTTACAATGAACAAATATCCCGTCATACCGATCACCTTTGATGGCGCGCTGATCGATAGGGGAGATAATCTTGTTTTTAACGGAAATTGTTCTCAAATCCTCCGTCCATGCGAGAGTCGCTAATTTTGTGATCACATTTTTGATTAAACAGCACGCGATCTCTCATTCATCAAATCTTTGGGATTAATTTTTTTAATGTTTTTTTTTTTTGTACTTGGGTTTTTACGAAGAAACGGCGTCATAACGAAATTGAACTTATTTACCATACCATTATATTTTTGCTTTCGATTTGTTTTCCATTTGTCTGTATTTGATTCACTAATTTGTTTAAGTGTTATGTCTATCTATAGGCGGTTACTTATCGATAAGTTTGTTAGTTATAATCATAATTCATAACAAAATTTTGTCTCCTAAATTGTTTTGACTAGATGTGAGCTGTTTAATTTATTTGTGGATGACGTCATTATTTGTTATCTCAAAATGCACGTAATAAACAGGAGCGTCTGGAGTCTTCATTGTAAACCTTTTCCCACTTGTTGACGCATTCTGATACATCTGTAGCAGACGACTTTTCAAAAAATTGTCGCAAAAGCAATTTTTCACCATTTGCCACAATGTTTTCAATTCTAAATAAAAAAAATCTCATTTATAGAGATTTATTCCAATTTTTTGCCAGGATGTGTTCAAAGTCGTCTCCTGCAAATGTGTTGTATGTTGAAAAGGGTTAACCTTACCTTATATAGAGGACCGAATGATCATTTCAGGGCCGACATTCGTCGAATAATAATGCTACCCGCCCTAGTAACACAGTCGATAACGACGCGGGATGCAATCCAGAGGTTGTTAGTTCGAACACCAGATCGACCAACATTCTTTCCAACGTTTGAAAACGGGCTTACAGATTATGAGGAAAAGCAGCCGGTTGCTTGGAAAGACTGCTGTATGGAGAACTGGTGTGAGAAAGCAAAGAAACACATCGGAGGTGGACTGGCCTCCGCGATAGGACTAAACAAAATATGATGAAAACGGCGTTAAACTCCAATCAATCAATCCATCAATCTCAAGTGGAAATTATTTTCGGAACAGTGAGGTATTGGTTGTGTTTAGTTATTTCTCCGTTGGTAAAGTGGGATTAGTCAGAGAGATATGAGTCGCCGCGAGATTACCAACATTATGGCCTCCGCGTAATGTATCGACCGAGATCAGCCTACGCAGTACGCGCAGTCTAATCCGGGCCGACACATTCCGTCTCAGGGGGATAGAGGTAAAGAGTAATGACTTCCGAAACAGAAAATCCACAGGAGACGAAAAGTGTCCATCCTGGTAAGCCTGCGCGGCATGCTTATGCTGATCCGGGTCGATACTTTACGCAGAGTTCATACTGTTGGTTTTCTGGCGGGACGACTCATACGGTCTGTTTTACACGCCTCTGTCCGTTTTGCATTTGAGTTAAGCGAAACGGTTCTGTTTACAGGATTAGTCAGCCATTTCGTCCAACTGTGAACTGATAATGTACCGGAAATGACGTAATACTTGATTAATGGCTATGAAACAATCACATCTACTTCAGGAGTGAAGAACCTAATATAGATTTACATAAATACATCTTAACAAATCCCTTTGAAGGTGAGTCGAGAAATAATTTCAAAAACCACAATAATTAATTATTAGAAGTATAAATGTCACTTAGATATTCATTTGAAATTGTATAATATGTGATGCCCGTCGCACATACTTACAGGTGTACGCTTACATGTTAACCATTTCCATTCTTACAGACGAAACTTCAGGCATCTACAGCAGACGACTTTTGAAAACATTGTGACATAGAGAGAAATTGTTCATACGGAGCAATATTTTCCTTTTTGTCGCAATGTTTAACAACTTTGTTCAATAATCGTATAACTTTGTTCAATAATCGTACTTTCATTTATAGAGAGTTTTCATATAGTCCTCTTTTTTTTTAAAGTGGTCTGTTGTATGTTTATTTTATGAGAAAAGGTGTTGATCGTGTCAAATGAAAAGGGGGCATTGTTGTTTTCCCCGTTTCGTGCTTCACGTAGAGTGATATGGGTGTGAAACTTGTACGACTGCAGTTCAAAATGCTCTATTTTTTTTTCAAACTAATTGTAGCGACAAGTCCTTCCAACAAAGCAAGCTGCAGAGCCCCGGTAGCTCTGTCGGTAGCTCAGTCGGTAGCGACGCGGCCTGTCAATCCAGTGGTTGTGAGTTCGAACCCCAGCTCGCCCAACATAATTTCCGACGTTGGCAAAAAATCACTGTGACAAGCGTCATTCGTCTTTCACAAATCGGCTAACAGTCTATGTGGTAAAGCAGCCAGTTGCTTGGAAAGTATGTTGTGTAGCGTACTGGTGTGAGCAAACCAGGAAACATATATGTAGGTGAACTGGTCGCCGTGATATGACTGAAAAAATTGTTGAAAACGGCGTTTAACCCCAATCAATCAATCAATCAATCAATCAATTAATCCCATGAAGCTGTTCGATTTAAATCAGTATGAATGGCCCGGTGGTCTTGTGGTTACACGGTAGATTGTCAATCCAGCGGTCCCAGGGTTCAAATCGTAGTACGGATTCTGGATTTTTCTAGATGCTTTTAAGTGTCTCCCACTGAACTAGAGGTCAAGTACTGGTCTTTTTCCCGGAATACAACCTGAAACAGCTTATGCTGAGTCAGAGTAAAAGTTCTCTATAATCAAAGAATGAGAATGAGAATACTGTGTAAGAGCATGAGTCACGCAATAAAGCTGGTAAAGGCAAAGCATATCATCCTATGCATAGACAAGTTTGACCTTTCGAACTAGTATTATACAGTCCAACCTGTGTTTAAAGACCAACCATGGGAAAGTCACGATCTGGTCTTTGTTCATAGATGGTCTTTAATTAATTAATTTTATGTAGAAAACTGGTAAATTGGAAATTAAAAGTGTTGATGCTACAGACAGGGAATTACTAAACAAAGGTGGTCATATTCACGAGGTTGACTGTATATATACATTCCAATGGACTATTGAAACGTACCATTTGATTATATCCTTACCGGTTTAATTAAAACAGTCAGTGGTTTCATGTGATAATGTGTCACGGTTTACTTTATCATTATTATTATTATTTTGACCACAAGGTGTCTATAACTCAATTTAGTATGTATAGTGTACGGTGTTCCGTTAGAACCATCGTTGTTTCGCGGTTTCGACCTAGGGTCGACAGTACGAAAACGCGATGCGATAGTACGAAAATGCGATGCGATAGTACGAAAACGCGATGCGAAACTGCGAAAACGCGATGCGAAACTGCGAAAACGCGATGCGAAACTGCGAAAACGCGATGCGAAACTGCGAAAACGCGATGCGAAACTGCGAAAACGCGATGCGAGGAGGCGATATTAATATCGTACTTTCGAATCGCTCTTTCGCATTGTGTTATCGTGGTTTCGACCTAGGGTATCGTACTATCGCATCGCGTTTTCGTACTATCGCATCGCGTTTTCGTACTATCGCATCGCGTTTTCGTACTATCGCATCGCGTTTTCATACTATCGCATCGCGTTTTCGTACTTTCGACCCTAGGTGTTCCGTTAGGGCCATCGTTGTTTCGCAGTTTCGACCTAGGGTCGAAAGTACGAAAACGCGATGCGATAGTACGAAAACGCGATGCGATAGTAAACAACGATGGCCCTAACGGAACACCGTAATAATGTTACTCATCATTCAAGCTTGCGGCCTGCGGCCTGACGCCTTTCTTCAGGATCTGAAATTTGATTTAAAAGTATACTATTGTAATAGAAATATAGGAGCTACTGCTATAAATTAAATATACGATTACTTTATCATTAAACGACATCTACATGTAATGTGATGACAACGAAACTATAATAGTTTCGTGTTATTAATCAAGTTTGTACTATCATCCTAGTTCAAAGGATAGTTAACTAGCTAAATAAAGTAGATCCTGTATTCACTCACCTTTGAGAGACACTGTGGAATTAATTAATTCTAATTATAATGTCCTAATTAAGCAACCAACACTTATTAACCAGTTTTCATTTCGAGGACTTATCATTTATCTTAATTGATCAGATTCAGAATAACCCTTTCCCTCATACGACAATTCTGCAGCAGACGTCTTTGAACACATTTTGTCAAAAAATGGAAAATCTCTATAATTGAATGGATAACCTATGACTAAAAGAGGAAAACATTGTGGCAAAAGGAGAAATTGCTCGAGCAATTTCTTCTTCTGTCACTATGTTTTCAAAAAAGCCGTCTGCTGCAGATTGATTGATTGATTGGGGTTTAACGCCGTTTTTAACAGTTTCTCAGTTATATCACGGCGGGTCTGCTGCAGAGGCGTCAGAAAGCGTCTATATGAGGGAAACGGTTAATACATCTGTTTACATCTTCTTCGTAAAAGTACATCTTATCAACCATTTCCAACATTAAGCAGACGACTTGGAATGATTAAGCGGGTTTTAACGCCGTGTTGAACAGTTTTACAATAATATCACGGCGGCTAGTTCCTCTATCCATACGTTTCCCGACTCGCTCACACCAGTACTCCACAAAACAGTCACAATACAGTCTTTCCAAGCAACTGGCTGCTTTTCTTTACACACATAATCTGTTAGTGGAAAAACGAATTACAATGTCGCATTAACCGTGCGGAGGCGTCAGAAAGCATCTATATGGGGGAAAGGGTTAATTAATACATCTGTTTACATCGTCTCCGTAAAAGCACATCTTATTAACCATTTCTAACATCCAGCAGATCTGCAGCAGACGACTTGGAATGATTAAGCGGGTTTTAACGCCGTGTTCAAACAGTCTTTCAATAAAATCACGGCGGCTAGTTCATCTATCCACGTTTCCCGACTTACTCACACCATTACTCCACAATACAGTATTAACAATCAACTGGCTGCTTTTCTTTACACACATAATCTGTTAGTGGAATACGAATGATAATGTCGCATTAACCGTGGTCAAACGTCGGAAAGGAGAATGTAGTTCGAGCTGGACGAAGGCGACTTTGAAACTATTCAGGCAAAAATCTGGAAAACATCTTTCTTCAACCCTTTGCCTCATACAACAATTCTGTAGCAGACGACTTTGAACATATTTTGTCGAAAAATTAGAAAATCCCTATAATTATATGGATAACCTATGAATAAAAGTGGATAGTTTTGTGTCAAAAGGAGAAATTGCTCGTTTAGAGCAATTTTTTCTTTTGTCACCATGTTTTCAAAAAGCCGTCTGCTGCAGAGGCGTCAGAAAGCGACTATATGAGGGAAAGGGTTAACTGAAATATAATTATTGAGTGATCTATTTATGGGGGTTTGACGCCGTTTCCAAAACAGATTCAGTCATTTCACGGCGGTCAGTTCACCTACATGTATACATGTGTTTCCTGTCTTTCTCACACCAGTACTCCACACATCAGTCGTTCCCAAGCAACTGACTGCCTTTCCGCATAGTTAGTCCATTGGTGAAAAGCGAATGACGCCTTAACTTATTGAATAGATCTGAACATGTTGTAGCAAAAGGAGGAATTGCTCAATTTGAGCAATTTCTCTTTTGTTACAATGTTTTCAAAATTCATCTGCTGCAGATGCGTGAAAACGCGACAGTGTTTGGGAAAGGGTAAATCGTGTAGAGTCTGGTTACTTATTCTGTGTTGCATTTTTTATCTTAACCATCGTTGCTTTTTTTTTAAAATCGTCTTCTTTAAATTTTCCGACATAAGTGTCATTTCTTGAAAAGTAGCAGAATTTAAATTATTTTCAGACAGGGTATAAAAAACTATAAGCAATTTCTTCTTTTCGAACAATGCTTTTCAAATGTCATCTGGTACAGACACGTAGTTATGGTTACACTCTATACGTGTCTTCTTACAATTCTCATAATTCATTAACATCATCCTTTCTATATCTGTGGTCACATATGCATATTTGCGGCTCTTCAAAATATGTTGGTATTTGAATTTAATTCAAAAGTGATTATAGGTAAACACACTATGGACCACGACATATGAAAATCTGACCTACGGCACACAGTGACCAGAGAAGATCGAGATCCACATAGACCTACACGAAGTCTGATCAGGTCCTTCCGTCTGTTTTAACAATACCTAATCGTACAAAAACACACCGAGAGCCTCTGTAGAGCCTCATGTTCGTCCATTACATTTCCTAAATTACAAACAGTCCAACCTGTTTTTAAAGACCACCAATGCATGAATGGGACGAGAACAATCTGGTCTTTGTTCACAGGTGAGGAATCCGCTGTGATTGAGTGGTTAGCGTCGGGGATTTCGAAACCGGGTGTCCAGGGTGTGCTCCCCAGTGGCAGCACTACGGTCATGGTGGAGTTCCTTTGGGCAAGGCCCATTTTCTAGCCTAGTACTGGTTTGTTTACCCAGGGATTATGGATAAGTGAACTGTCGCCGTGATATAACTGAAATAATGTTGAAAGCGGCGTAAAACCCAAATAAATAAATTGTTCACAGGTGATCTTTAATAACAAGATCATTTATGCGGAAAATGAGTAATTGGAAAATTAATTAGGTGGATGCTATAAACAGGGAACTGCTTAACAAAGGTGGTCTTTAGCACAGGAATGACTGTATACTTATGGGAATGCTGATGTACGAAGTAGCCTCGGCTAGCGAGAATAATGTATAGAACAGAATAGAACATAAACTTTATTCGACATGTATAGTACAACGAAGAAAGCTCATTGGGCTTAATAGAAATGTCTTCTTTTCCCCTTATAATTACGATCTGTCCCACAGATTCACTTCCGATGCTCAAAAAGATATATGTTTCAAAACGAGTAAATTTCTCCTCTTGCCACAATGTTGTCAACTTTATTCAATAATTAAACTCTCATCTATAGATTTTACTTTCAGTTTGATGCCAACATGTTTTATCCCTTTCCTCATACAACACATCTCCAGCATACGAATTTAAAAGTGGGAAAAGTTGTTGCTGCAATTGTGTCAAAATATTTTTGGACATGGGAGAAGGTTAAACAAGCGGTAGATGCAATGTGCTACCAAAGAAGAAGTAAACAGGTCAATCTATTCGTCAATTATTCAACCAAATTACAAGCTACTATCATTTTCAAATGCCTCACAATTGATAAAATGTTGGTTAACAAAAAAAGAGAGAAAAAAAGGTGTTATCTGGTCGATTAACCTGATTAAAACATGCTAATTGATAAAACCGTTAATTAATTAACCACGTTACCAGACCTGGGTGTACTTAAACCACGATTATAACCATATCCCAGAGTCGTGCGAGGGCGGTCGAGGTAACCAGGTACTCCGCCTGTAACAAAAAAGTGCCGCGTCCGTCGATATGGGGGTCGTATCGTATCTGTGTATACAGTGATTGATTGATTGGGGGTTTAACACCGATTACAACGATTTTTAAGTCATATCACGGAGGCCAGTTAACCTACACATGTGTTACCTGACGTTCTCATACCAGTTCTCCACACAACCGACTTGCCAAGTAACTAACTGATTTGTCAAATAGACTATTAGCCCATTTTTGGAAAGACGAATGACGCTTTGTTAACTCTTTCAGCGTCAAAAGCAAAATTGAGCTTTTTGCAAACAATACTGATTCAGGTGAGTCAGCTCGTAAACGAGCTGTCTCACCTGAAATCAGTATTGTTTGCCTTTCGGTTATCAAACTAGTCCCATCTTCTATTACATAAGAAATGGAGACGCCCGATTTTGAACATGGAAGAGTCTACTTTAAACAATTCGGCGCTGAAAGAGTTAAACGTTCGATAGTTATGTTGGCCTAGCTGATACAATATGTTGATTGACAGCCCGCGTCGCTAATGACCGAGCTACTAGGGCTTGGGGCGTGTACACAGTTTTAAAACTTTACAGTTTAGCTAAGTTCTTCTTCAGTTTTCACACTGTTTTCGTCAACCCTTACACAACGTTATTGTTGCTATTTGAACATATACGATCATATTCAGAGAAACGGAGTTTGCTCAGCATGACTTACTCTTTTTCTACGATACTTTCAAAAATCATATATTTCAAGAGGGGTAAAGTGGCTCTGTTGGGAGGAAATGGTCATATTATGATGGGTTCCCATATACCAATTAAGTCTGAATAAAAAAAGCCGTTCCACGAGAAAACCAACATTATGGACACTGCTTAATGTATCGACCCAGATAGCCTGTGTAATCCGCACAGGCTAATCCGGGCCGACACATTCCGTCTCAGTGGGCTAGAGGTATGGAGTAATGATTCCTGAAACAGAAAATCCACAAGAGGCGAACGGTGTCTGTGCGGGTTAGCCTGCGTTGCATGCTTAGGTAGATCCGGGTCGATACTTTACGCAGAGTCCATACTGTTGGTTTTCTCGTGGAACGGCTCATATTGTAAGGGGTTCCCGTATATCAATTAAGTCTGATTAAAATGAAATACGTGCTGATTTGGTCTAAGCCCTGACGTAGTTTTGGCAGTAAAGGTGCATCTTGAGTATTTCAAAGCGGCACCGAGAAAACAAGAGTTCCGCAATGATACCTATATCGACCTACTGGGCATCTTAACAGTTAATGAAACATGATTGATCCGCGTTTAGAGCATTTTTTCTTGTCGAATTTGCACCTAGCGTATAGTGAAAACTCCGGTGAGCCTGTGCATCCACATAGTATCACCAGAGTCTTTAATTCCTACCAACATGTTTCACTTACCTAACTAACTACATTAACATCTTCGGACAAAAAGAACCAGCGGTGTAGATCCAGTAGTTGTACGTCAATGTTAACGTTAAATGATGTAAAACCGAAAATGACCTCCAAAATACCTACACACGTGCTCAACGCTTTCTACTTGAGCACGTGATTTTTTACAGTGGAATTTAACACTGTTTTCAAGGCATCCAATAATCACCGACTATTCCGGTATTTCATTTTCGTAGTTTTTAACAATAATGCATCGTTATCAAGACAGCAGTACATTTAGCATTGATGCGTACGTGATAAACCGTTACTGCGTTAGCTATTTACCTTGTCGAAGGGGCACTACACCAATAAAACACCGTGTGAGTGCATGGTCACAGTGAAACGACCTGGTAAAAAACACATTATAACAGATCGACGTGAGCGTGGATGATTCGGCTTGAACGGTGAAATGTCCTGGTAAATAACACACTATTACATATCGACGTGAGGGTGCATGATTCGGCTTGACCGGTGAAATGTCCTGGTAAAGAACACACTATTACATATCGACGTGAGTGTGCATGATTCGGCTTGAACGATGAAATGTCCTAGTAAAGAACACATTATTACATATCGACGTGAGCGTACATGATTCGGATCGAACGGTGAAATGTCCTGGTAAAAAAGACATTATAACATATCGACGTGAGCGTGCATGATTCGGCTTGAACAATAACGTGTCCTAGTAAAGAACACACTATTACATATCGACGTGATCGTGCATGATTCGGCTTGACCGGTGAAATGTCCTGGTAAAGAACACACTACTACATATCGACGTGAGCGTGCATGATTCGGCTTTAACGATGAAATGTCCTAGTAAAGAACACATTATTACATATCGACGTGAGCGTACGTGATTCGGCTCGAACGGTGAAATGTCCTGGTAAAAAAGACATTAACACATATCAACGTGAGCCTGCATGATTCGGCTTGAACAATAACGTGTCCAAGTAAATAACACACTATAACATATCGACGTGAGCGTGCATGATTCGGCTTGATGGATGAAATGTCCTAGTAAAGAACACACTATTACATATCGACGTGAGCGTGCATGATTCTGCTTGAACTGTGAAATGTTCTGGTAAAAAACACATTATAACATATCGACGTGAGCGTGCATAATTCGGCTTGAACGGTGAAATGTCCTGGTAAAAAACACATTATAACATATCGACGTGTGTGTGCATGATTTGGCTTGAACCATAACATGTCCTGGTAAAGAACACACTATTACATATCGATGTGAGCGTGCATGATTCGGCTTGATCGATGAAATGTCCTAGTAAAGAACACACTATTACATATCGACGTGAGCGTGCATTATTCGGCTTGAAAGGTGAAATGTCCTCGTAAAGAACCCACTATTACATATCGACGTGATCGTGCATGATTCGGCTTGAACGGTGAAATGTCCTAGTAAAGAACACACTATTACATATCGACGTGATCGTGCATGATTCGGCTTGATCGGTGAAATGTCCTAGTAAAGAACACACTATTACATATCGACGTGATCGTGCATGATTCGGCTTGAACGGTGAAATGTCCTCGTAAAGAACCCACTATTAAATATCGACGTGAGCGCGCATTATTCGGCTTGAACGGTGAAATGTCCTCGTAAAGAACCCACAATTACATATCGACGTGATCGTGCATGATTCGGCTTGAACGGTGAAATGTCCTAGTAAAGAACACACTATTACATATCGACGTGATCGTGCATGATTCGGCTTGATCGGTGAAATGTCCTAGTAAAGAACACACTATTACATATCGACGTGATCGTGCATGATTCGGCTTGAACGGTGAAATGTCCTCGTAAAGAACCCACTATTACATATCGACGTGATCGTGCATGATTCGGCTTGAACGGTGAAATGTCCTTGTAAAGAACACACTATTACATATCGACGTGATCGTGCATGATTCTGCTTGATCGGTGAAATGTCCTAGTAAAGAACACACTATTAAATATCGAGGTGATCGTGCATGATTCGGCTTGATCGGTGAAATGTTCTAGTAAAGAACACACTATTACATATCGACGTGAGCGTGCATTATTCGGTTGGAACGATAAAATGTCCTGGTAAAGAACACACTATTAAATATCGACGTGATCGTGGATGATTCGGTTGGAAAGATAAAATGTCCTAGTAAAAAACTCTATTACATATCGACGTGAGCGTGCATGATTCGGCTGGAAAGATAAAATGTCCTGGTAAAGAACACACTATTACATATCGACGTGAGCGTGCATGATTCGCATTGAACGGTGAAATGTCAGAATGATATGTCCCGGTAAAGGATAGATTATAAAAAATCGACTCGACCATCACGGTGAAATGTCCTGGTAAAGAACACATTATAACATATCGACGTGAGCGTGAATGATTCGGCTGGAAAGATAAAATGACCTGGTAAAGAACACACTATTACATATCGACGTGAACGTGCATGATTCGGCTCGAACGGTCAAATGTCCTAGTAAAGAACACACTATTAAATATCGACGTGAGCGTGCATGATTCGGCTTGAACAGTGAAATGTCCTCGTAAAGAACCCACTATTAAATATCGACGTGAGCGCGCATTATTCGGCTTGAACGGTGAAATGTCCTCGTAAAGAACCCACAATTACATATCGACGTGATCGTGCATGATTCGGCTTGAACGGTGAAATGTCCTAGTAAATAACACACTATTACATATCGACGTGATCGTGCATGATTCGGCTTGATCGGTGAAATGTCCTAGTAAAGAACACACTATTACATATCGACGTGATCGTGCATGATTCGGCTTGAACGGTGAAATGTCCTCGTAAAGAACCCACTATTACATATCGACGTGATCGTGCATGATTCGGCTTGAACGGTGAAATGTCCTTGTAAAGAACACACTATTACATATCGACGTGATCGTGCATGATTCTGCTTGATCGGTGAAATGTCCTAGTAAAGAACACACTATTAAATATCGAGGTGATCGTGCATGATTCGGCTTGATCGGTGAAATGTTCTAGTAAAGAACACACTATTACATATCGACGTGAGCGTGCATTATTCGGTTGGAACGATAAAATGTCCTGGTAAAGAACACACTATTAAATATCGACGTGATCGTGGATGATTCGGTTGGAAAGATAAAATGTCCTAGTAAAAAACTCTATTACATATCGACGTGAGCGTGCATGATTCGGCTGGAAAGATAAAATGTCCTGGTAAAGAACACACTATTACATATCGACGTGAGCGTGCATGATTCGCATTGAACGGTGAAATGTCAGAATGATATGTCCCGGTAAAGGATAGATTATAAAAAATCGACTCGACCATCACGGTGAAATGTCCTGGTAAAGAACACATTATAACATATCGACGTGAGCGTGAATGATTCGGCTGGAAAGATAAAATGACCTGGTAAAGAACACACTATTACATATCGACGTGAACGTGCATGATTCGGCTTGAACGGTCAAATGTCCTAGTAAAGAACACACTATTACATATCGACGTAAGCGTGCATGATTCGGCTTGATCGATGAAATGTCCTAGTAAAGAACACACTATTACATATCGACGTGAGCGTGCATGATTCCGCTTGAACGGTGAAATGTCCTCGTAAAGAACCCACTATTACATATCGACGTGATCGTGCATGATTCGGCTTGAACGGTGAAATGTCCTAGTAAAGAACACACTGTTACATATCGACGTGATCGTGCATGATTCGGCTTGATCGGTGAAATGTCCTAGTAAAGAACACACTATTACATATCGACGTGAGCGTGCATTATTCGGCTTGAACGATAAAATGTCCTGGTAAAGAACACACTATTACATATCGACGTGATCGTGGATGATTCGGTTGGAAAGATAAAATGTCCTAGTAAAAAACACTATTACATATCGACGTGAGCGTGCATGATTCGGCTGGAAAGATAAAATGTCCTAGTAAAAAACACTATTACATATCGACGTGAGCGTGCATGATTCGGCTGGAAAGATAAAATGTCCTGGTAAAGAACACACTATTACATATCGACGTGAGCGTGCATGATTCGGCTGGAAAGATAACATGTCCTGGTAAAGAACACACTATTACATATCGACGTGAGTGTGCATGATTCGCATTGAACGGTGAAATGTCAGAATGATATGTCCCGGTAAAGGATAGATTATAAAAAATCGACTCGACCATCACGGTGAAATGTCCTGGTAAAGAACACACTATAACATATCGACGTAGGCATGCATGATTCGGGTGTAACGGTGAAATGTTGAGTAGTTTCACCTTTTCCCTCTACCCAATAACTAAGCTTTCATTTAAGAGGTTATGAATACTTTTGTTGAGATATTTTCATCCGATGCATATGTGTTGTATGTGAGAAAGGGATAGAAACAACGTGTAAATCATCCCAAACTTTTCGAAACTACCATCATTCGTATTTTGAATGGCTCGAGGACATACCGTATGTACGTATTTACAATGGCTCGAGGACATACCGTATGCACGTATTTAGAATGGCCCGAGGACATACCGAATGTACGTATTTACAATGGCTCGAGGACATATCGTATGTACGTATTTTCAATGGCTCGAGGACATACCGTATGTACGTATTTACAATGGCTCGAGGGACATACCGTATGTACGTTTTTTCAATGGCTCGATGACATACCGTATGTACGTATTTACAATGGCTCGAGGACATACCGTATGTACGTATTTACAATGGCTCGAGGACATACCGTATGTACGTATTTTGAATGGCTCGAGGACATACCGTATGCACGTATTAACAATGGCTCGAGCACATACCGTATGTACGTATTTGCAATGGCTCCAGGACATACCGTATGTACCATGATGTCATTCCCGACTACATGTGTGTTCCGTACCTTTTATCACTGTACCAATAAAACTGGATGGTTCATTAAGAACCAGAGCATCGTTAGTAATCCTCAAAACCCATCCCCTAATAATATGTATACGGTGTACCTACGATTCATTATACAAGCCTTTGTCTGAAACAGACGGCATCGGACCGTACATGCAGGTGAACAAAAAAAGGCCTCATTGAAATAATTGTTCAACAAAAAAACAACAACAAAATTACAAATGATCCATTACTCCTTTTCCAATAACGTTTTCTTTTCTGTATCACAATTAATGTTCCAATTTTCAAAATGTTGCCAACTTTTCCATGGATGTTTTCAAAACAGAATAATAATAAAAAAGACAAAGTGATTATCATATGCCGCATTAATTTGTCATCGTAAAAATATTCTACGATTAAATCCTCTCCTGCATACAGCAGACGACTTTAAAAACATGGCTAAAAAAGTCATTGTGACAAAAAGGTGAACATTCTCATTATGAGTAAGTTTTCCTTTTGCTGCTATGTTTTCAAACGTCGCCTGCTTAAGATGTATTTCAATGTGTCTGCATGCGGATTATGGGTAATGATGTCGACACTCAATCATATAATCACTTTAAAGACGAGCCCCGGTAGCTCAGTCGGTAGCGTCCTCCATCTTAAAACAGTGTGTTTAAGTATAAGTGCTGCGTGGGAAGGCTAGTTTGTGGAGCACTGGTGCGAGAAAGTCAGGAAACACTTACGATTTCCCTAGCAGACATGTGTCTATATATAACATACAGATAGAATCGTTTACACGTTGTTTTCTGTCTATATATAACATACAGATAGAATCGTTTACACGTTGTTTTCTGTTTATATATAAAATACAGATATAATCGTTTAGACGTTGTTTTCTGTCTATATATAACATACAGATAGAATCGTTTAGACGTTGTTTTCTGTCTATATATAACATACAGATAGAATCGTTTATACGTTGTTTTCTGTCTATATATAACATACAGATAGAATCGTTTACACGTTGTTTTCTGTCTATATATAACATACAGATATAATCGTTTAGACGTTGTTTTCTGTCTATATATAACATACAGATAGAATCGTTTAGACGATGTTTTCTGTCTATATATAACATACAGATAGAATCGTTTAGACGTTGTTTTCTGTCTATATATAACATACAGATATAATCGTTTACACGTTGTTTTCTGTCTATGTATAACATTCAGATAGAATCGTTTAGACGTTGTTTTCTGTCTATATATAACATACAGATAGAATCGTTTACACGTTGTTTTCTTTCTATATATAACATACAGATAGAATCGTTTACACGTTGTTTTCTGTCTATATATAACATACAGATAGAATCGTATACACGTTGTTTTCTGTCTATATATAACATTCAGATAGAATCGTTTAGACGTTGTTTTCTGTCTATATATAACATACAGATAGAATCGTTTAGACGATGTTTTCTGTCTATATATAACATACAGATAGAATAGTTTAGACGTTGTTTTCTGTCTATATATAACATTCAGATAGAATCGTTTAGACGTTGCTTTCTGTCTATATATAACATACAGATAGAATCGTTTACACGTTGTTTTCTGTCTATATATAACATACAGATAGAATCGTTTACACGTTGTTTTCTGTCTATATATAACATACAGATAGAATCGTATACACGTTGTTTTCTGTCTATATATAACATTCAGATAGAATCGTTTAGACGTTGTTTTCTGTCTATATATAACATACAGATATAATCGTTTACACGTTGTTTTCTGTCTATGTATAACATTCAGATAGAATCGTTTAGACGTTGTTTTCTGTCTATATATAACATACAGATAAAATCGTTTACACGTTGTTTTCTGTCTATATATAACATACAGATAGAATCGTTTACACGTTGTTTTCTGTCTATATATAACATACATATATAATCGTTTAGACGATGTTTTCTGTCTATATATAACATACAGATAGAATAGTTTAGACGTTGTTTTCTGTCTATATATAACATTCAGATAGAATCGTTTAGACGTTGCTTTCTGTCTATATATAACATACAGATAGAATCGTTTACACGTTGTTTTCTGTCTATATATAACATACAGATAGAATCGTTTACACGTTGTTTTCTGTCTATATATAACATACAGATAGAATCGTATACACGTTGTTTTCTGTCTATATATAACATTCAGATAGAATCGTTTAGACGTTGTTTTCTGTCTATATATAACATACAGATATAATCGTTTACACGTTGTTTTCTGTCTATGTATAACATTCAGATAGAATCGTTTAGACGTTGTTTTCTGTCTATATATAACATACAGATAAAATCGTTTACACGTTGTTTTCTGTCTATATATAACATACAGATAGAATCGTTTACACGTTGTTTTCTGTCTATATATAACATACAGATAGAATCGTTTAGACGTTGTTTTCTGTCTATATATAACATTCAGATAGAATCGTTTAGACGTTGTTTTCTGTCTATATATAACATACAGATAGAATCGTTTAAACGTTGTTTTCTGTCTATATATAACATACAGATAGAATCGTTTAAACGTTGTTTTCTGTCTATATATAACATACAGATAGAATCGTTTAAACGTTGTTTTCTGTCTATATATATAACATACAGATAGAATCGTTTACACGTTGTTTTCTGTCTATATATAACATACAGATAGAATCGTTTACACGTTGTTTTCTGGCTATATATAACATACAGATAGAATCGTTTACACGTTGTTTTCTGTCTATATATAACATACAGATAAAATCGATTAGACGTTGTTTTCTGTCTATATATAACATACAGATAGAATCGTTTACACGTTGTTTTCTGTCTATATATAACATACAGATAAAATCGATTAGACGTTGTTTTCTGTCTATATATAACATACAGATAGAATCGTTTAGACGCTGTTTTCTGTCTATATATAACATACATATATAATCGTTTAGACGTTGTTTTCTGTCTATATATAACATTCAGATAGACTCGTTTAGACGTTGTTTAATCATTTAGACGTTTTTTTCTAGAATAATTTCTTCAACATTGTTTGAAGTATATTTTATTCAATGGGGAGTATTTCGAAAAGCACTGAGTGATTTTTCAAAGAGAATTTATCGAGGGCTTGGCCTAAAACGGTTGTAACTACAATTAGTATTTTTTTTACCAAGGTTAATCACCTCGCCATAAAGTCTTTATAAGCGTTAAATCATTTTTCTTGGTAAACAATGGAAATTTAGGTGCCATTGCTCGTTCTGAGCAATGGCACCTAAATTTGCATTGTTTACAAAGGGGTCAAACCAGGGTGAGTTACAACCGTTTCACGCCAAGCCCTCGTTATCATGTACAGGTACATTGACGTCAATGTCAAAATGTGTTTGGCCGGTATTTTTTAAATGACGTTACCGTAGTTACGATAACTCTATATCGAGGGCTTGGCGTGAAACGGTTGTAACTAAAATTGGTATTTTGTTACCAAGGTTAATCACCTCGCCATAAAGTCTTTAAAAGCGTTAAATCATTTTTCTTGGTAAACAATGGAAATTTAGGTGCCATTGCTCGTTCTGAGTAATGGCACCTAAATTTCCATTGTTTACAAAGGGGTCAAAATTGCCCCTTTAACCAGGGTTTTCAAAATAGGTTTTTAGTTACAACCGTTTCACGCCAAGCCCTCGATATGTTCGTGAGTAATAAACCTGATATGTTGTGATCAAAATGGCATTAAATCGAACAATATCTAAATAATGTTCCAGCAACGAAACTGCCAAAATATAGAAATAAAATCCCTTTCCCGCGAATGTTTTGAACACCCCTCGTATGTACATGTACGTATGTGAACTGTTCACCGCAGCTGAAAGTTTGTGGAAAATGGCATTTGAACTGCACTCAATCGCAATATACTCTCCTGCTTTTCGACACATTAAGCTTTTTTTCCCCCAGCTTGTTTATAGCAATCCTAAGGAAGAATATATAACGTTGTAATACTTGAGTTTCATTAGTGTTAGAAGCATTGTGAAAAATGTTTCTTTCAATGATTATCTGATAGAAAGTCATCAAATACCGTGTTTACCAGTGATAAGTCAGTGACTGATGTACGTAAAGGGACACAAACATGTATCGTTCAAATAAAAGTTCTCGTAAGAGTTGTCTGTTTCTTTTTCACTCGCTGTAAGGGATACGCGACATAACATTATGCGAGAAAACCAACATTATAGCCTCTGCGTAATGTATCGACCCATATTAACCTGCGCAGTCCGCGCAGACTGATCCGGGCCGACACATTCCGTCTCAGGTGGGTAGAGGTATAGAGTAATGATTCCTGAAACAGAAAATCCACAGGATGCGAAAAGTATCTATCCGGGTAAACTTGCGCGGCATGCTTTGGCTGGTGCTTGTCGATACTTTACGCAGAGTCCACACTGTTGGTTTTCTCGCGGGACGGCTCATGCTGCACTTACGACCAAACTCGCGGCCTCCAATACTCAATATGGTTGCTATTCGTGTTTACAATATTGAATGGAATGTTTTCTACGGGGTTTAAGCGATCGCCCACTGTTCGTTCATAAGACCATTAAGGTCGACCATTGGTCTTTACTGTTGAAAATGAAACCCTTTGCCTACCAACACGATCATGAAAGGAGTTAAACCCTTTCCCACATACAACACAATTGCAAGATGGAAGACAGTGGTGCAGTGGTCGAGCGACGGGCTCTCGTACCACATGCTGAAGTATTGTATATGTTGTAGGCGATCGCCAGCTGCTTTTTAAACCATAAGGGTCGACCGATGGTCAATTCTGGTAAAAGTGAAACCATTTATTCGCCTACCAAACTGATCCTGAAAAGAGTTTAACCCTTTCCCACATAAAACATAATTGCAAGATGGCCTCTCGTACCAAATGATGAAGATTCTCTATGTTGTTCGGGTCGACCGTTGGTCTTTGCTGGTGAAATTTAAACCATTTATTTGCCTAACAAACTGATCCTGAAATCAGTTTAACTCTTGTCCACACACAACACAATTGTAAGATGGCAGACAGTGGTGCAGTGGTAGAGCGTCGGCCTCTCGAACCAAAGGTTCCGGGTTCGAATTCCGTGATGTGCTGGTTTTGCCTTTGGAATTTTCTAGAAAAATGGCGCGAGTACTGGTTAAGTCTACAGGAAGCAGACATCGAACGTTTTTATTATTAGCTAAAAGCTTGTTTCGAAATCGATGTAAAATAAACAAGGGCACCGCAAAGCGGATGCATCCCCTCGGTATTTAATAATCACATCGAGTTCTCTTGTGATCAAGATCAGGCTTCTAGACCTTGCCATATACTAACTGTATACCAAGTTTGGTTAAGATCAGTCAAAGGATGTTCAGTGTAAAGTGGTCACAAGGTTGTTACGGACGGAAAGTCCAATTTTGACATTGATCTTAACCTTATGACATTGAAAATAAATAGGCTTCAAGACCATGCCATATACTAATTGTATACCAAGTTTGGTTAAGATCGGTCAAAGGATGTTCGGTGTAAAGTGGTCACAAGGTTGTTACGGACGGAAAGTACAATTTTGACCTTGACCTTGACCCTATAACCTTGAAAATAACTAGGCGTCTAGACCTTGGCATATACTAACTGTATACCGAGTTTAGTTAAGATCAGTCAAAGGATGTTAAGTGTAGAGTAGTCACAAGGTTGTTATATGGGAAAATAGTCAAAGTCCAATTTTGACCTTGACCTTAAACGTATGACCTTGAAAATAAACAGACTTCTAGACCTTGCCATATACTAACTGTATACCAAGTTTAGTTAAGATCGGTCAAAGGATGTTTAGTGTAGAGTGGTAATAATGTTGTTACGGACGGACATTCGCACCCACAAACGGACGAACGAACAAACGGACAGCCCCGTTACTATATCCCCTCTCAAACTCAGTTTGACGAGGGGATAATAATTTAAACTAACAAAATTACAGCAGTAGACTTTCTAAGTATATAAACAAAAACATGAAACATCTGTATACAAAATAGCAGTTATTGAAGCTCCTGAAACTCTTTTCGACTACATCGTTCCATGTCCGTTCAATTTCATCAATTGCCACAATGTGTTCAACTCTACTAAATAATTGAACTGTCATTAATCGAGATTTTTCGCAGTTTGGAAAATATGTTTTCTAAGTCGTCTGCTGCAGATGTGTTGTATGTGGGAAGGTTAAGAGTAGACAATCACACGGTCCTGATGGATTTGTGGCGGAGTTTTACAAAATCTCAACATAAACCCTAACTCCAGTCTTATTTCAATTATCTAATACGATTTTGAATACGGGTATTTCCCCAGATGTTTGGAGTAATATCATTATTGTCCTCGTACACATGTCAGGCTCTAAAAAAGATCCTTCAAATTATAGGTGTCTATCAACGTTATGTATAAACTATTTTCAAACATAATATATGATGGACTATGTTCATGGGTTGAACAGTTTAGTCAAATTGTTGAGACACAGGCTGGATTTCGGACTGGTTATTCGACAAAGAATAATAAGTTACATTACAAAACATGGTACAAAAATATACCGGGGGTAGATTTTAAGTGTTGTACGAGGATTAAAAGTTCTATAGATTGATACACCATAAGTTATTCGCTAGTTCGCATACAAATGGGGTCCAAGGACAGTTTTTTTCGTGTACAAACGTCTGTGTACGAATCGACGACGATACAGTTATTCAAGCCTTCAATTGGAATTGACACAAGACAAGGGGACGTAACATGTATTATCATTTTAATTGTATATATTCATGAATTATCTTCCGTTTCAAGACGCAAGGAGCACACAGGTATTTTACGTAACGTAGCAAATCGCTGATATAAAATGTTAACTTTTGGCAGATGACGTGATGAAGTGTGCTAACACCAATTTTGGGTTAACTTTACGATTAAGTTAATGTTTCGGAATTGTGTGGGAAAATAACGGTATGACTATCAATCAGATTAACACAGAAATAATAATTGTAACCACTGCGATCGTTCGAGCACTGGTCATATCGTAAATGTTACATCAATGTAAGCAAAACATTAAGCTCATATTCAGGCCCGGAAATACATTCAATTAAATTCTATAAATACATCCGCTGACTTGCTGATCTACTATAGCCCCTAAAAAAACCTTTGTTTGCATAGCAATGAGTGTATACCATCACCAGAATATATTGAATATATGACATTGAGTTTAAATGCATTGTGAATGTGTATAGGATGCCCTGGAAATGATTGATTTGATCACTTTTAGTATTTTGACCTTGTTTGAAAGTGAAAGTAGAGAATGCTAAACACCGGTTTTGTCCAGGCCCGATTTGGTCCAAAATGACGGTTACCATTTTCGTTTGGTGAGTTCTTTCTTACATAATGCATGACCCTACAATTTCTTTGGATTGTTTTAAAGCTAGGAGGTAACTCTTTTCAATGACATATGGTGTTCTATCTAAGAAACGCTTAGAAAGTGTGACAATCGAGGACTGAATCTGGTCGATTTACATGGAATCAAAGAAGGAATATTTTTGGTGTATTGTAACCTATAATCAAGTATTTCGGCCTCCTGCCCATATACAAGCAGTATATACATAAATAAGCATAACTCAATAATTATATACATGAAATAACATGAACATTGTTACTGTTTTACATATTTGTATCGTTTTAAAGGCTTTTTTATTACTTTTCCAACGTGTGTTTTCTTAGTTTAAGCGCTCCAATTAAGAAAGTTGCCACTAGTCGTATTGTTCGTATTTCATTTAGAGAAAATATTACATTGAAAACATCTAGGTTTCTAGTGATTAGCCAATATGTTTTGAAATAGAACAATCTCAGATTTTCATATAATGGACACTCGAAAAAAAAGATGATTTTTTTCCAACAACATATGCATTTGGTTTGCTGCACAAAGGACAATATCTCAAGTGTCTGTCAATCCGAAGATGCATACCGAGCTCTATCATAAGGTCGTGGATTGAGCACCTGAAACACTTTTCTATATATGTAAGGTATGTCAACACTCAAGTACAATTCCGGACTTAAAGCACTGAAATATTTACATGTTATCGATTTAGGTGTGTTATCAATATTTGAATGCCATTTCGCGTAAAACAATCTACAAGTATCTTTGTAAATAGATTTAAAAACATATTCACATTGCCAACTTCTTGGCTCAAATCCATAATTAAAAAGCATGTCCATTATACATATATAAATGTATGCTATTGAGTCATACTAGAGGTCTTTTGGACACTTTTCCCATACTGAGTATTTCAGATTATTTGATAATATGGATACGCCTATATAATTGAGCGGTCCCACGAGAAAATCAACATTGTGGACTGTGCGTAAAGTATCGACCCGGATCAGTCTAAGCATGCCGCACATGCTAACGCGGCCAAACACGTTTCGCCTCCTGTGGTTTTTCTGTTTCTGGAATCATTATTCTATATCTCTATCCACCTGAGACGGAATATGACGGCCCGGATTAACCTGCGTGGACTGCGCAGGTTGATCTGGGTCGATATATTACGCAGAGTCCATAATGTTGGTTTTCTTGTGTAACGGCTCAATATTAAGTTATGGAACTGACATACATGTATACATATGCAACACAAATGTCTCCATATTCTCCAGTAAGTTCAAATTTAATATTTTTAATATTTTCTTGGAGTTAATGATTATGGTAATGATTGTGTTGAATAGGAGGGACAAAATAGAACTGGAACGTGGTATACAAACTCAGTGAGGATTTCCCGCCCCGTTACGACATGGGTCACAACCGTATAAACTAATAAACGAATACTGACCCTCATCTTGCCAGGGCATGAACATCACATTATGAGAGACATTTTCCATTTCCCTGAAGTTCAATGATTAGACTCTAGCAAATTTGATGTACTACTACTACTACTAATAATACTACTAATAAAAATATCTTTATTTAATGAAGGTTACATATTAAGATGTATTTTGATGAAAAAGAAAATAATCTTATCTAGCATATGGCCTTCAACTTATATATACATATATACTCATTCATACACACACGCACACACACACACACACACACACACACATACAAAATACACATACATACATGTATACAAATACATACCCATATACTTACATGCACATACATACATACATAACTATATACAGACACGCATACATAATATTTAACTTGTTATCAACTTCGCGACAGACACTCAGCAGCTTATAGACTTAATATGACACAATTTCATTATAACTAATAGTCATATATAATTCAAATAGATAAAACTCAATGCTGCAGTAAACATTTGTTATATCTTTCCTTAAACGTTGTAACGCTAAGCGATGCTCGTATGTCACATGGAATATCATTCCATATATATTTACTATAATATGTGAATGAGTTCTTCATACAATTGGTACGAGGTATATCTTTCAAAACAAGATCCTTATTTGATATTGATCGCAGCTTATGAGTTTTATTTTTCAGAAAAATGTATCATATCTGTTACGTATGATGGTACCATATTATTCATAGTTTTACAAATAAGGACAGCTGTATGATAATTACATCTATCAACAAATTTAAGCCACTTTAATTCTTTAAAATGTTCAACTGAATGAGTTTTTGTCGATTTGTTAAGTATGATTTTGGCAATTCTCTTTTGTAAGCTAAATACTTTATTCGTATGATGATTAGATCCTCTACCGCAGACCGAACAACAGTAATCTATAATTGGTAATATATAAGAATTATAAAACATAGCCTTCATGTCTGGAGTAATACTCGGAGAAAAAGATGTCGATGTCAGACACAGCAAGAAAGGAGGAATTTGCGCATCTCGAGCAAGATCTGCCGCTCGAAGCACATCCTTTAATATATGTGCCTGATATACAACAAAACATCACATATCTAATGAATCAGATAAAGAGCTTAATATAAGCCTTTCACAATGAAAGCATCATATAAACACGGACATTTCAACGCTAACATTAAAAACAAAGTTAGCCGTTCAATTAGCGATAATCTGTAAAGAAAAAAATATGTTAAGACATTTTCTCTTCAAGCAATCTTGGTTAATTCATGCCGCATATCTATCAAAAGCATAACACAAGTCTATCAAATTGACAACACACTTGTCCTTGCTTCTATACTTATCATTTACAATCTAAAATACAGATGAAAACAGCGTTTAACTCCAATCAGTTATCTGTAAACTAATTACATCGTAATACATTGTTACCTGCAGAAGAATTACAAGAACTTTAAAACCATCGATCTAGTAATAATGATTTTGATCAATGCTCTTATTGTGTTTCTTATGAAATATCTCTAAACATCCCGAACCCTTTTTAGCATTAGTACTTGATTCACCTTTTAACTATACAAAGTAACCAAAATGTGGCTGTATACTTGTGTACATTCGAAATAATAAAACCTATATATTTACACACAAAAATCAAATTTGCAGTTGAACATGAGAGAATATTGAGACTGCAATCTGGTCAATTACAGCGTCTCTTTTCTCGGAAAGGTTTCCAATGATTTTTTTTAGTGTGATTTCGATGTGTTTTATGAGGATCTGAAGATTCTTTAACATTGGTAGTGTTGTCAGTAATTTCTCGTAGGGAGGGCCATACAATTCTTGTCCTATCTTCGAACATCTCTCTAAAAATTTCCTTATATTCCTCTGGATTGCAATCAATTAGATACAATGGTATTATTGGTACACGACTAATAAATGCTCGTCTAATTTCAAAATCACACCACCTGCTGTTCAAAAAAGCTTTCGTTATAATTGCTACAATCACGTAACAGTTTAACACTGCCTGTTCACATGCTTCGTCGATGTCTTGACCGGCGATGAAATGTTTATCATATAAACATAAAATATCGCCTTTGTAATCCGGAAATAGTTTACGTAGAGACCTATCCAATTTTGGTACAAGTTCAAGGCACACAAAATCACGGTCAATATGTGAATATGCGACGAATGACAGAAACGCAGGATTCCTTTGTATCACCACAGGATCTACGGCTCTAACGAAATGAACGACTGGTTCATGATTCGGAGAATCCTTAGACTGTTTTATCAGTTGTAATGATATCCTTCGTCTCCATAAAGCGGATATGCATACAACAAACACGAGAAGAAGAACCAAAACAATTGGGACGATAATGGAAACATATTTATTTCCACTACCTGGCTCTTTGAGAACTGTCTGACACGGATATTGTGCTGTTTCGTTTGGATAGATAATGTCTATTCCATTTGTTATATCATAACATGTCAGTTCTAAATTGCTGATATTTGATAATAATAAACTGTTAATTGTGCAGTCACAAGGAAGAAAGTTGTATGATATATCTAAGTTGAATACCGCCAAATGTTGATGAAGATTTATTCTTGCTAAAAATGTTCCGTCTAAATGACTTATTTTGTTGTACGATAGGTCTAAGACTTCGAGGTTTTCAACTGTTATAGAATCTGGTGCGAACCATGTCAGTTCATTCCTTGATAGGTTGAGATGTTTAAGGTTAAAGTTGTTTCCAAACATGTTGCGTGGTATCTGTTGAAGACCGTTATTTGAAATATCAACCAGCTCAAGGTATTTGTTAGTTGAAAATAACTGCTGAAGTTCCATTACTCTCATCGCATCTAAACGATTTCCCGGAATCAGAATGATCTGCAGCGATGGCATACTGTGAAAGAATATGCTGGATATGGCAGAAAAGTATAATTCTGGTGATACATAATCCGGATAGGAAATGTCAATCAGTTTTAAGTTTTCAAAACCAACAATGGAAAAGAACGAACTCGACAAAGCAACTTCTGGGATTATTAAATTAATGAGACCCTTTGAAAGTATACAAACGTCTTTCGACAAGTCTATAAAAAAAGAGCTTAAACGAAAATGTTGCGCCTGGATTGTACGAAGGCTAATTGGAAAAATGTAACATCCGTTATTTCTTAAACCAGACGCGTCCTCGCATGTTTGCGATACATCTAATCTATACCTAGGTTTATCATAGACTTGTACTCCAGCACTCCTCTTTACAAAAATCGAAGACTACATCGGTTAAGTTTTCAAGAGCAAGAAGGGATGTCATGCATGTCCCAAAAAGTCCAGTGCCCGCGCAGTTAAAACTTCTCAAATGAGGAGTGTAACTTGCAGATGCTTCAAATGAATATATTCTACTCCAGCTAACGTCTAAAACCTCCAAGGATGTATTGGCTAGTGACTTAAAAAGGTTTAATGAGATACGTCCAAGCGGGAGGATGTAATCACCTTCTGGATTGTGGATTAAACTCAGGTTGAAAAGGCGCAGTTGAGGAGAATTCAGTCCAGACAATCCAGCTTCCACAACATCGTAAGCAAGGTTTAGATTTCCTGAAAGGTCTAATGTCTCTAACTTATACAGTCCCTGAAAAGCACAAGTTTCTATCTGCATAATATTACAGTTTCTAATGTGAATATTTTGAATGTTAGGAAATTGAATGAGGAACGAATGTAAAATTTCACTATTTGTTTCATGTCCCTCAAGATGCAAGGATTTTATACTGGTATATGACATTGACGGTGAAACTGGCTGCATCACAATTCTCTTACCATGTACTTCGATATGAGATATACCGTTCAAATCGGTTGTTCGAAAATCGAATAAATCCTGGTCCCTCAAAGAACAAACAACTTTACTACTGTCCGTCACATTAAAACAATTGCAATTTACAAGACTGTTAAAATCCAATGTTGATACGAACTTGTTGACCACAAAGACACATATCAGTGTGAATAAAATAAACTGAAAGTGCGTCATTTCTCTGTTTAACACCTAACAAGTATTCTGAATAAAGAATATATTTCCTTATGCTGTTACAGTATTTAGATAACACATTTAAATCCAAAAGTTCTGATCAGTTGATTGACAGTTTATTAAGAAAAAACGTTATATGTTATTACCCCAAGAGCAATGCAGTTCAACGCATATATATATATATGAGTGTGTATTAATAATTTGAATGCGCGGTAGATTCTATGAAACTACCTATTTATAAATAAACTAGTTGTTTATATCTATCGCATTTTCATACATGGGCAGGATTCAATAACAGATTTTAACATCTACGCTTCTCCTGTAAGCAATATCAAGACAACATGTAGAAATACTTAAGGTCTTTCATAATATCCCCAAAACCGGCAAACATTCAATTTTCCTACCTTTTTGACGTCCATATTGAAAGTGGCGTGCGACGATAACATTTCGATACCGGAAATGAACTCGCTACACCTATATCTACTTAAAACCAAATTTCATCGAAATCGGAGCATTTTTAGGTTTCGGCGGCCATTTTGAATCAAAAATGGCCGTGTCGGGATAAAATTTCTATACCAGAAATGATTTCGCCACACCTATATCTACTTGAAAACCAAATTTCATCGAAATCAGAGCATTTTTAGGTTATTTGAGGTTTCGAGCGGCGACCATTTTGAAAATTCCGAAAGTCAATTGCACATCTGTGAGTCATCTATCACTTGTCGTGTTTGAGTTATACAATTCCGAAAAATCGACCAATCAGAAACGAGTATTCGGTCATGCGCTAATAAACTTGAGAAAGTAGTACTACTTGGTTAGGATAACATGTACTAAGTTTCAAGTCTCGATCACTTGTCGTTATTGAGTTATACAAGTCCGAAAAATCGACCAATCAGAAACGAGTATTCGGTCATGCGCTAATACACTTGAGAAAGTAGTACTATTTGATAAGGAACACATGTACTAAGTTTCAAGTCTCTATCACTTGTCGTTTTTGAGTTATACAAGTCCGAAAAATTGACCAATCAGAAACGAGTATTCGGTCATACGCTAATACACTTGAGAAGATAGTACTACTTGATAAGGAACACATGTACTAAGTTTCAAGTCTCTATCACTGGTCGTTATTGAGTAATACAAGTCCGAAAAATCGACCATTCAGAAGCGAGTATTCGGTCATGCGCAAATACACGTGAGAAAGTAGCATCACTTGATTGGGAACACTTGTACTAAGTTTCAAGTCTCTATCACTTTTCGTTATCGAGTTATACAAGCTCAAAAAATCACCCAATTATTAAATATTGAAAAAGGGTAACTAACTTTGCAACAAAGTGGCCCAGAGTTATAATTCTTGCATCTTGCACAACTTCACATTGCCATCTATCTATGTTTCAAGTTTCAATAATATCTGACCATTCGTTCACAAGATATCGCTCGGACAAAAATTTGGAAAGGAGAATTTATCTATTGAGGAGAAAAAAAATAATAAAGAAAGAAAGAAAGAAAGAAAGAAAGAAAGAAAGAAAGAAAGAAAGAAAGAAAGAAAGAAAGAATAATAAAAAACAATAGAAAAACAATACGATTCCTAACCAAAGTCGGGATAAAATTTCTATACCAGAAATGATCTCGCCACACCTATATCTACTTTAAAACCAAATTTCATCGAAATCAGAGCATTTTTAGGTTTTTCGAGGTTTCGAGCGGCGACCATTTTGAAAATTCCGAAAGTCAATTGCATATCTGTGAGTCATCTATCACTTGTCGTTTTTGAGTTATACAATTCCGAAAAATCGACCAATAAGAAACGAGTATTCGGTCATGCGCTAATACACTTGCAAAAGTAGTACTACGTGATTAGGAAAACATGTACTAAGTTTCAAGTCTCGATCACTTGTCGTTATTGAGTTATACAAGTCCGAAAAATCGACCAATAAGAAACGAGTATTCGGTCATGCGCTAATACACTTGAGAAAGTAGTACTACTTGATTAGGAGCACATGTACTAAGTTTCAAGTCTCTATCACTTGTCGTTTTTGAGCTATACAAGTCCGAAAAATTGACCAATCAGAAACGAGTATTCGGTCATGCGCTAAAACACTTGAGAAGATAATACTACTTGATTAGGAACACATGTACTAAGTTTCAAGTCTCTATCACTGGTCGTTATTGAGTAATACAAGTCCGAAAAATCGACCAATCAGAAGCGAGTATTCGGTCATGCGCAAATACACGTGAGAAAGTAGCATCACTTGATTGGGAACATTTGTACTAAATTTCAAGTCTCTATCACTTTATAATTCTTGCATCTTGCACAACTTCACATTGCCATCTATCTATGTTTCAAGTTTCAATAATATCTGACCATTCGTTCACAAGATATCGCTCGGACAAAAATTTGGAGAATTTATCTATTGAGGAGAAAAAAAATAATAAAGAAAGAAAGAAAGAAAGAAAGAAAGAAAGAAAGAATAATAAAAAACAATAGAAAAACAATACGATTCCCAACCAAAAACCAAAGTTTGGGGAATCGTAATAATGACAAATACAGTATGTCTCCCTTTCGGAGAAAGGGAGACATAATTATTAAACGAAGAAAGTGTGTGTGTTAGTGTGTGTACTTCCGTGTCTTCTGTACAAATATGCTTTAGCACGTCCTATACGATATGATTTAACCATTTACCTCATATTGGGTCGCTAATTCAATGTAAGACAGTGGTGCAGAGGTAGAGCGTCGGCCTCTCGTGCTAAAGGTCCCGGATTAGATTCCCATGATGAGCGATCTCTGAGTTTGGGATGATTCCACACAAACGGCGCGAGTACTAGTTAAGTCTCCAGGAAGCAGACATCGAGCGTGATTAACATTAGCTGAAAGCTTGTTTCGCAATCGATGTAAACTAAATAAGTTTAAACTAATTCTAGTTTTAGTATATATACGAATTTAAACTGTTTTTTTAACGGCTTTTGTTTGCATAATCGAAGTTTAAGTAGTCTCATATCTAGGCATAAAATGTGATGATTTACATCAATCGTATAGACTATCAATGCATTCAAATAATCATCGAGCCCCATCGAAACTAAAACTTACATTGGGGCAGTTTAAGGTCAACTTTGTCAGTCATTCATAAGTAATTATTTTGTATGAATATGCCTATTCACAGCTTAGATCGATATAACTGGAAAATATTGAGCAAAAATTGGCGAAGCTAACGATTATTTAGAAACAGAATCAGTCCATTTTGAATATATATAAGGAATATCGACAACGTTCATGATTTGCGAGGACAGTGCTATAGGTGGTATACGCATGTCGAGGAAAGATATCAAGCCTATTTACACTTAGCACCATGTAGCTCCACCTATTACAGTTGATAGTAAATTATTTAATACTGCTTGTGTTTGTACAGTAATGGTTTAGCCATAATTTAAACAAATGAGTACATGTCATGAATGAATTAGACATCAACATCTCTGTAGATATTGTATGTCAAAAATTGTTCTATAAGGGACAATGCGTCATTGAAAGGAATGCGACTTATAAGTGTACAATTGATCTAACGTTGGTAACATCTGATAGGTTTCTAGCAAGAATGAACATGATGCAATGGCAAAGGTAAAATGCTCCTTTCTTCGAATTTATTAACTCTAAATTTGTATTTAAAATTGTAAAAAACAACCATTCAACTGATTCAGATTGGTTGAAATAAACCTTTTCTTTTTTCTTTCACTTCGGTTTCTCTGAATGGATGTAAATATACATTGACACTATCTTTGTGAAAATGATAAGCAACTGTAAATTCCTGCTTTGTGCAAGAACCTAAACATATTTGTTTCTTAATGAACATCACTAGCTTTTCAACTTTATTACATATTATCAATTGAAAGCATTGTGACAATGGAACAAATGCTCTAAAGGAGCAGTTTCTCCTTTTGTCACAACGATTTCAACTTATTACTGTTATTATACCGTCAATCATTGAGAGTTTCCATCTGTTTGCATTTATTGGTTTACAAAGTTTGTCAGCGGCTGTTGAATGTTGAAACGGGTTACGAAGTTAAGTATTAACGGAATAATCATTGTTCATGTATACTTTTACGCACAATGTACGGGATGTTTTGTTGATGTTTTTTTAGTTTATAATGTTAAACTTATATTTAATATCCTTGTCTTTCTACCCTTATTTCTTTTTTTTGGGTGCTAAATATATGAACATTTGTCATAGGCGGTTCCGTGGTATGGCTGACCGGTCTGTTATATGGGGGTTCTCTTCTTTATATCTGATTTAAGTCAAATTACTTTATATAATTAGCACTTTTGAGTTTCCAGCTTGTTAAATGCCTTTGTCCATAGATTCACACATAGTTTTCGAAAAGAACATAATATATGAGTAATAAGGTATCAATTATATCAATGAACGTACACGGTTTGGGTGACATTAGCAAACGGAATTATGTTACGAAACATCCCCTTTACTGATGCACAAATATATTAAGCTACGATGGGGATATGAATGTTTTTTCAGCACGTTTAACAGTCAGTTAAGAGGCGTGTCTTTTTCATAAATGATAATATTGACTGTAACATTTAAAGTGTTGAACCTGATAATAAATGTTACTTAATAGTATTAAATTGTACAATATGTGATAAACCAATAACTCTTATCAATATTTACGATCCAAACAGAGACAATCCGGGTTTTTATCAATACATCAACAACCGACGCTCAATGTATGGATTTAGTTCATTCATTATGGCAGGTATTGTTTATTTAACCCTGAACCCTGGAAAGAATCAGATAAGAATAGTATAAAAATCAATTCACAAATGTCTTATACACAGAATGCTAATTTATCAACATTATTGAAACTCTGTATTCACATATTAGAAGACAGTGATATAGCAACTTACTATGTGTGGTCACCTTATATGATACCTACTCTAAAAACGAACTGAATAATAAATGAATATGTTGAGAGTAGAAAATCCCCCCATGAATGTTACATTTAGCAGGATGCTGTCACAGTAACATTGGTGAAATTGCTTTCTTTATAAATTGGACAAACCAAACAATTATATATATATTTATATGTTTCAAACGGTATTCGGACATAATGTCCACGGATAAATAGCCACAATATGAAAAGAGGACAAAATGCCACAGTTTATTTCGAAAACATTTTATTGTGAATTATAATGTTAAAGCAGCACACTACAAGTTGCAACAGTATTTGAGTGAAACAGTTCATGGTCTATCACTTTTATCAGCTATCCACATATCCCATTTAACATCCTGGCAAACAGTTTTTGAGCTAAACAGTTTTATTCGGCTGTCCAGTCTACTCATCATCCTGGTTTCCAACCCCTAATCTTGAATCAAATTAAATTAACCTTTCAGGGTAGTTATTGTTAGCATAAATCTGAAATTTAACTATTGCATTCTACCGTTTTGCTAACGAGACAACACACTGAACAGCTAAAGGTCTTTAAATTCACATGGTTTTATTCATTTTATTTTAGGCCATTTTCATAGTTTATGTTCAATGAAAATAATAATCTTGAAACAGAAACAAGGAAATATATTTTAATTACGGAAAAACTTTCGTTTACCACTCACCGTCGAAGACCTGTTAATCCATTTCTCTTATTCAAAAAAATCTACATCAGACGAATTTAAAAGCAGTTTCCGAGTTAGTAAAATATATGAAACATTATCAACCATGGAGATCATTACTAGCAACAAGGGTGGCCACAATACTCTGTTTCATGACCACATGTATACAAAGAAGAGCACTAATAATTCTTTATCTGGTGGAAATGTGATCGCCGTACAGCTCAAGGCAAGGGCAGTCTGAAAACCTCTCTGGCTATGGACAATCCCGAGATTGGTACAGAACTCAACCATGATTCTAACCCAGCGTCTGCGGAAGTTGCAAAGGTCAAGGTTAACCTGAAGCAACTAGCCGACCAAACTAGAGAGAAGCCTGCTCATCTGGTTGCCCAGACACTTGCTGACATTGGGGACGATGGCCGGGTTCTATTTGCTAGGGAAGACACAGCACAGAAAATGGTCCGCAGAGTACGCGCTGGGCGACGGCCCCCCGCCCCCCCCCCCCCCGTGCCGGATACTTTAGATGACCTAGCGATCGATGGCGATTGGGCCCGCACAGCCGGTGACAATCCAGAACAGTTTGTGTTTAATGACAACAGTCAGCAGGCGGTTTCCCGCATAATTGCTTTCGCATCCATTCCTACCATGCGGCTCCATGGTTCGATGATGGCAATTTCGCGATGGCTCCACGAGGATTTATGCAGCTCTATATTATCCGGGTACCACTTGGCACTACATCCGTCACTACAGTGAATGCTTTACTGGAGAGGAAGTCCCTTCAGTGCTACTAGGAACTCTTCCATACAGTCATTGATTTCTGTGACTCTGGAGCTTCCAGAACCAACACAAGCCACTGTACTGTTAGACTTCGAACTGGCTGTCATCCGGGCAATAAGAGCTGTGCTGCACCCTGACATCGCAATACAGGGTGTTTCTACTATCTGTCCCAGTTAACCTGGAGGAAGATCCAGGAGCTGGGCCTCAGCCCAGGTACGCAGCCGACGACGACTTCAAGCTGTTCTGCGGTAAAGCTTGATTGCCTGGCCTTCCTACTTCTGGAGTACATACTTGCTGGGCTGGACTACCTGCTGCAGCACCCACTAGCTGGTGTAGCACACCTCGCTGACTAATTCAACAAGACATACGTCACTGGATCTTATCGCCAGGTCCAACCAGCACATGGCTAGGTTCGCAACCATCTCCATTGTGTACCTCCCCGTTATCCACCCGAGGTATGGAACGTGCATGGCGCCACCATCAACGATAACCCCAGGACCAACAGCGAGTGCGAGGGATGGAACAACAGCTTCGTCCATCTCGTTGGCTACACCCACTCACCCTTTTGGACTTTGATCGACGCCATCAAGAAAGAAGACGACTGTAAGACGCGCACACTGATTGCATAGGATTGAATCGGTCAGCCACCACAGAAGCGCATCCGACGTGAATATAGAGATCTCCAGACTCGCCTATGCAGCCCTTGCCACGATCGCATAGCACGCCGCACGACCGTGGAGGAGTTCCTTGCTAGGGTTGGACACAACATCCGCTGAATGCCAGCTAACAGGCAGAACCAGGATGATGGGTAGACTGGACAGCCGAATAAAACTGTTTAGCTCAAAAACTGTTTGCCAGGATGTTAAATGGGATTTGTGGCTAGCTGATAAAAGTGATAGATCATGAACTGTTTCATTCAAATACTGTTGCCTATTGTGGTGTGCTGCTTTAACATTATAATTCACAATAAAATGTTTTCGAAATAAACTGTGGCATTTTGTCCTCTTTTCATATTGTGGCATTTTGCTATGGAGTTTGAGGATAATAATCACTGTACTAGTAGTAAGTAAGAAACTAACTGTTGTGAGGCTGAATAGAATTTTTCAGAAGTAAAATTGAAAAACAGACAAATCATACATTGGATTAACAATTTTCCACCTCTAGACCATTATCTGCAGAAGATCACTTTTGAAAACATTGTGACAAAAGGAGAAATTGCTCAAAACGAGAAATTAACCTTTTTCCACAATTTGTTCAACTTTTTTCAGTAATTTTACATACAATTAAAGAGATTTTCAATATTCTTGAGTAGAACATGTTCAAAGTCGCCTGCTGCATATTTGCTGTATATGGGAAAGGGTTAATGTTAAGACTACTCATTGAACAATACTTTTCAGAAAGTGATGAAAAAATAGTATGAACAGCAAACACTGCTGATAATGATTATAAAGTCTATGCCTTCCTATGATTAATTAAAAAGACTCCCATTTCATCATGAATCAGTAAGATCAACATTAAATCTATTCCTGAAAAAAGTCTCCATTTTTTGTTATGTAAAAAGGGACTATATGTTAATGGTCAATTTAAAAATAGTCTTATAGTATATGGATATACAATCCAGGTGTATAATTTCCATTTGTTTAATATGGTGAATACTGCTTGTATTTACCACACTAGCTAAAGAATTGCAATTGAAGCTGAATAGCTTTCTAGTATGAGACAATGTCACATGTATTGTTGGACCAACAGAAAACATTGACTATAAAAATTCAGATGACAACAGAACAAGATTTAACTTTTTCCAATCAGCAGATGACATTTGGTAAACGATTTATGCTTATCAAGATTCAATCAATATGTCATTTTATAGACATATTCAATAGTTGTTTGCTGTATATTTTCTGTAATAAAAAGGGTTACAAACTGTGTTAAAGTTCTCATTTTATCACAAGTTTTCAACTCAAATTAATAAAAGCACTTTCATAAAGACAGATTTTCATAATTTGTGTGGGAAAGGGTTACCTCAATATGTGTAAGTGAACACTCTGAGCCATAGCTGTATATTTATTAGTGCTCTTCTTTGTATACATGTGGCAATGAAACATAATAGTGTCCAGCCTTGTCGCTAGTAATGATCTCCATGGTTGATAATGCAGATGGACATGTTGTCAATTTTACATACTTTCCGGTCAACTTGCATACTATGCAGGAATATTAATTAATCATAAACAGATTTCGAGAATGACTGCAGGAAATTGCCTGCTGTTATTTGGAGTCTGGTGCTATACCGTCATCTGGTGTCCCTGCTGTGTTGATACATCCTCTCAACTATCTATGTACATACAATATATAAAACACATGTGTGGCATTTTGTCCACTTTTCACATGGTGGCATTATGTACGTGGACAATATTTCCTGTGGCATTTTGTCCGTGGACATTATATCCTGTGGCATTTTGTCCGTGGACATTATGTCCTGTGGCATTTTGTCCATGGAAATTGTATACGGATAAAATGTACTGGCTAGCAAGCTATCTAATTAAAGTACAATGCAAATTTAATAATAAACATTTTTAACAGGAAAACAAATATTAGAAAAATATAAAACACAACATAACTGATACATCCATTCAACAGTCTTACTTCTTTTATTTCTAAAGTATAAAGTGCATTGATGACTGCTGACTTGGTTGTGTCCTATTTATAGTTTGCCAGATGATTTTTAGTTGAGATAATGTCTTCTCAAAAACAATTAGTTTGGATGCCAAATGTTTTCACTTATTCTTTGAAATGTTACTTCTAGCTATAAGAGGACAGACTATTGCCTACTCATCATATAAACAGAAGACATATATAGATAGGGAAAATACAATTCTTAAAGAATTGGACATTTTAGAGAAAAAAGATAATATAGACCATTCGCTATCGATCGCTATGATATTTTAGACATATTTTTAATGTTTAAAGAAAGATTATGCTGCAGAAACAGATGTATGCTTAACACCACAAAGTGATATCCTCTTTGAAGCTAAAGTCACTATTAATGTTTATATAAAGAAAGATGCATAGACAATAAACACTTAAATGAAATATTCAACAGTATTGATATACCAAAACTTACTGAAAACGATAAAAATGCAAAAGAAGGAATTTAAAATATTCAGATGTATTGTCAAGTGTTAAAAAAATCTCAAATAACACCAGTCAAGGAAATGTCGGTTTCACTGTAGAGTTTTTCAAAAATTTCTGGAATGATTTAGATTAATTATTAGTTAAGTCTATAAATTATTCTTATTCTGAAGGGGAAATGTCAGCTACACAGAAACAGGGGGGTTTGACATGTATTTCCAAGGATAATAAAGCATCAGCAGCCATAGCTTGTGACAGTAAAACTGAATTAGGTATTAAAGCTAATGAAGAACAAACTGGTTTCTTGCCTGGAAGGTTAATGTCTACGCACATAAGGTTATTATATGATATTTAATTTTATACTGAGAAGCAGAGCATCCCCGGGGGTTTATTACTAATTTACTTCGATACCATTTCTTGGCAACTTATGACTAACGTTTTGGAATGTATTACCTTCGGACCGCTGTCAGAACTTCATTTATTTTATAATGATACAGTCATGTGTCATAGTAAATAGCCATATCTCTGAATAGTTCCATTACAAAGAGGCTGTCATCAAGGTATTGTTGGTCGCCGTACCTATTCATTTTATGTGCAGAAATACTTGCGATATTACCTAGAAAGTACCTAGAAATAATATTAATGTCAAGTAAAGAATATATAGTTTCACAATGTGCAGATGATACAAAGCCTGTTTTAGATGGTAGTAAAGAAGCCTTATTAACATCTATGTTGGTGTTAAAGTTTTTTGGTTTTGGTCACGCAAACATAGCCGAGTAACACCATGTCCAGAACTGTAGTTTTCATGGGAAATAACTACCTTTACGTACTGTTCTTGGTGTTAAAGTATCTACAGAAGTCTTATATATTTTCCTCCAATATTGAAGAGATCAGGAATCTGTTGTCAAATTGGGCAAAGGGAACATTAACACCATTTTGTAAAAATGTTTATAAAAATCTCTGGCATTGCTGAAAGTACATGCCCTACATTGAAACATATTTTAACTACAGTACTGATTACATAAAACATGTTTAGAACGAGAACAAAATCATCTTTCAAAATATATCTTATACAGTCTGTTATGTTTAAACTTAAATATACATCCTAAGAAATACAAGACGAATGTTTGACGCAAAGCGTCAAAGAGAAGCCGCAATTTTTCGTTGTTCATGTAAAAATAAGAAAAAAGAACATTTAAATCCACAAACAACTGTAGACGGTAATACGCTGACATATTTATCCCTTTGAAGACTGTTGGATACTTCAAATTACCTCCCTTTAAGCAATACAAGGATATTTACCTTGTGATTCGTATGATTAAGATTAATAAACATTGAAATTATATGAATGAAAACTATTATTTAAATTAGTAACCACATCAAAATCAAATTTAAGCCAAGATAAATGTGTACACATTTCATTCATTGTTTGTACATACCCTAATGTATAGGTATGAATATAAAATTTATAATGTTATAAACAAGTTTTTATTTCAACGTACTAAGTCTGTGAATCTCACAGAAACACCTATTTCAATATACCAAAATGTTAAAGTAAATTAAAGAATGAACCGTTTTTGTATGTACTGAAACTAAAAACGTCCGATTGTGTATAAGTATATTTCCAATATTTGCGATTCTATATTGCGACTAGCTAACTCGTCACGACGTAAACTTTCCTCTACCAAATTGGTTGTTGTATGTGGGAAACGGTTAGCTGCTGAACATGTATTTAAATGTTTAGCTGTGTTAAATATTTGTATTCCCTTTAAATTGTTTATTTAAATCGTCATACATGCGTATTATTAGACAAAGGTATCAGACCAAATGGGAACTTAGTTAAATTGTGCGTATATACTAGAAATTACCTCCCTTTAAGTACTACCACGATTTATTTTTTGTGATTCGTATGAATAAGTTTGATAAACATTTACATTTCAACTAGACGGCAACATTTATTGTGAAACAGATATTTCTGTGGTTTATATATGTTCATGTCTGCACTTCTTCATCTAGAATTACTGCGTAATATATGATAGCATGTAAGTAACGGAATGGCATTAATGCCGAGCGCGAGGGTAAACAACGCCAAACAACAACAACACGAAACAGATTACATTTACTGTGTGCCTTCTCTTGTTCACTGTTCAAGATACAATATGAATTTCGCTTAAATAAATGTTTAACTGTGTTAAATATTTGTATTCCCTTTAAATTGTTTATTTAAATCGTCATACATGTGTATTATTAGACAAAGGTGTCAGACCAAATGGGAACTTAATTAAATTGTGCGTATATACTTCAAATTACCTCCCTTTAAGTACAACTAGGATTTTTTTCTTGTGATTCGTATGAATAAGTTTGATAAACATTAACAGTTCAACTAGACGGCAACATTTATTGTGAAACAGATATTTTGTTCATGTCTGCACTTCTTCATCTAGAATTACTGCGTAATATATTATAGCATGTAAGGAACGGAATGGCATTAATGCCGAGCGCGAGGGTAAACAACGCCAAACAACAACAACAAGAAACAGATTACATTTACTGCGTACCTTCTTTTGTTCGTGGTTCCCGGTTTAACATACTATCGAACTAAAAAAAGCGTATGAGGCAGGTAACCAATTCAGTTTACTGTTTAGACAAGATACAGTATGAATTTCGCTTAAATAAAAATGTACATACATTCAATTAATATACTGGCCTTTGTCTTTTGTTTTTAATTTGTAAAACTCACACATGTATATAGAGTGTAAAAGGGGTGTTTTAAAAGTCATTACCTTAAATTAATGTACTTAGAAAGGACACAGAGAAATCAAGATATGTGGTCACGCTGGCAGGTCTAAACATTCTACTTGACCGAAAATTAAAAGCATCCCTACAGGAAGCCGCCTCCTGTCGGCTTCCAATAAACAAACTTTTTCAGTAAACTTACGGCTTAACCCGGATATAAGGGTAGGTGGGTCGAGCATCTGCTACAAAAGATGGCTAGCAGCTGGATTTGTTTATCTTGGTGATCTTGTAAATTGTCAAGGTGACTTCTATAGCTAGAATATAATTGAGTGGATTGAAGTCATCAAGCGGTATCTCGAATTAAAAGATATTCGTTATATATTCCAAATACAAAACAAGGATAAAAAAGGTTGTAGATCAAAATTATTTTGACAACTGAAAGATTGCCAAAAGCATTAATTAAGTGGCAAACAGAACTTTATAATATGCAAGACACAATTAAGATTGACAATGTTTGTTCGTGTACAGTTGATACTAATTTACCATGTTTCCAGTACAGAATAAACCACAGAATATTAGGCACAAACTACTATACAAACTATAATGAATATATAATAGATCATCGGAAACTTTAGAGCACATTTACTGAAGCTGTGAAATTACCAAACAGTTGGGGCTAATTTAGCAACATATACTTATGATAAATGTAACCTAAACCAAACTGTTTGGAAGGCAACTGACATCTTATTTGGAAGTAATACAATGGAATTAGATATAAAGAAACCATTCATACAGGCCAAATATTATGTTTATTCATGCAACATGAAAAAACAGAGACCATCAATTGAAGGATCCAAATATAAAAGCGTATCTTTGCCACACAGGCTGAAAAGTATATCACAACAACTATATTAATTATGAATACTGTCATATTTGAAGCTTTGTGGGAAATAACAATCAATTGATATAAATAATATTATATATATATTTATATCTTCAATCCATGTTATATTTAGTAATGTGATAGAGCACAAATAGACTTATACACATAAAAGTGTATAAGCAATATTAAAAACAAATTACATGTAAATATTTTGATTTACATATGATTGTTTTTTTGTTACCCTCCATTATCCTAGACGGACCACCACACTCACAGATTGTTATTTTTAGCTCACCTGAGCTTTGCTCAAGGTGAGTTATTGTGATCGCCTTTTGTCCGGCGTCCGTCGTCCGTCGTGCGTCGTGCGTCGTGCGTCGTCCGTCGTGCGTCAACTTCTTCTCCTCAGTAACCAGTGGGTCAATTGGGATGAAACTTCACAGAAAGCATCCTCTCGATGACCTCACCAGAATTCCTTCAATCTTTTGGGATCAATGCAGAATTCCGGTTTCCATGGCAACGAAACCGAAAAACTTCAAAATTCTTCTTCTCCCAAACTGGTTGGCAGATTTTCAAATAATTTTGTAGAAATGTTCCTTAGATGACCCTCTATCAGATTCCTTCAAGCCATGTTGATTGGTCGAAAAACATGGCCGCCAGGGGGGGGGGGGGGGCTATTTTGCCTTATATTGCTATAGTGAAAACTTAAAAAATCTTCTACTCCGAAAGTGTCAGGCCGATTTTCAAATAATTTTGTAAAAACGCCCTGTTATCATACCATGTTTGTCTCTAAGTAGATACATACTGTACCATTATTAAAGAAAACATAAGAATACTCTATGTGTACAAACAATTGTTTTTAAATCTTTAACATTTTCACTTTGTATTTTGCTTATCTACTTTCTGTTTTGTGAGGTCGGGGATGGCTCCCAGACCCACTCACACCTATGGCGGGGAAAGAAAAAAACTACAAGCTGGAGGCAAAATGAAAAACAGATATGAAGCCTATGCAGCCTATGCATATCTTCGTTGATAAAGCCTCAAATTAACCTTCATTTTAATGCAATTGCCTTGATCTTTCGAAAGTATGCTATTTAAGTTTTTATTTTGCCTTATATGGCTATAGTGCAAACTTAAAAAATCTTCTCCTCCAAAAGTGTCAGGCCGATTTTCAAATAATTTTGTAGAAATGTTCCTTGGGTGATCCTCTATCAGAATCCTTCAAGCCATGTTGATTGGTAAAAAAACATGGCCGCCAGGGGGCGGGGCTATTTTGCCTTTTATGGCTATAGTGAAAACTTAAAAAACTTCTCCTCCATAAGTGTCGGGCCGATTTTCAAATAATTTTGTAGAAATGTTCCTTGTGTGACCCTCTATCAGATTCCTTCAAGCCATGTTGATTGGTCGAAAAACATGGCCGCCAGGGGGCGGGGCTATTTTGCCTTATATGGCCAAAGTGAAAACTTAAAAAAAATTCTCCTCCGAAAGTGTCAGCTTGATTTTCAAATAATTTTGTAGAAATGTTCCTTGGATGACCGACCCTCTATCAGATTCCTCAGAAAACTCAGAAAAAACTCAGAAAACTTGATTGGTCAAAAAACATGGCCGCCAGGGGGCGGGGCTATTTTGCCTTAAATGGCCAAAGTGAAAACTTAAAAAATCTTCTTCTCCGAAAGTGTCAGACCGATTTTCAAATAATTTTGTAGAAATGTTCCTTGGATGACCTACTTTCAGATTCCTTCAAGCCATGTTGATTGGTCAAAAAACATGGACGCCAGTGGGCAGGGCTATTTTGCATTATATGGCTATAGTGAAAACTTAAAAAATCTTCTCCTCCAAAAGTGTCTGGCCGATCTTCAAATAATTTTGTAGAAATGTTCCTAGGGTGACCCTCTATCAGATTCCTTCAAGCCAAGTTGATTGGTCGGAAACTATGGTGGCTGTCAGGGGGCGGGGCTTATATAGCTAAAGTGAAAAAAATAAATCGGGTGAGCGATTCCAGGGCCATCATGGCCCTCTTGTTTTTATAACTATCCCCTCTTCTTTTTAGGTTTCTTATGACTCAAACCATTTCTTAAGATTAGCTTTGTTTCTCAGTACTTTACACAAATATTGTCTAACATTCTAAAATGGTTACCAAAGCTATTTGAAAAATATGTCGGTGTAAGAATAAACATTCAATAAAGGTTCAATGGTTTTTTATCTATACAAACATATCTCCTTTTGTATAATCAATTGGTAGGCATTTATTGTTCCTTTTATATTTAAAAGATGTATTTTTTGATTATGTAAGATCAAATCACCTCACTACGCAAACTTCTTCTCCGTTGTACTTTTTACAGGAAGAGAATTTAGAGAAATTCTAAATATTTCAAAACGTACATGCTAAAATGATTCATTAATAAAATGTTATCTGACTCGTTTAACGAATACAGGACCAAAAACTCCCACGGAGGAAAGCTCTCCTGTTATTTTTGACAGGATGGACTAAGGGTACCATATCATTTTGACAGGATGGACAAAAGTTCCCATGCTATTTTTGACAGAGTGGACAAAGGCTCGCACATCATTTTGACAGGGTGGATAAAGGATCTCATATTAATGTGCTATTCTGGTCTTTGTCATTCGATGACAGTAAAGGTGTTGAGTATATTTACGTCTTAATGATTGTTTTCATTAAACAAACCCAAAAAATAACACATAGATTAATAGTCAAATGTTATTTCCTGTATTTATAATTATTAGTACATTTATAGCAGTATAGCATTATATAGCACACAACACATATCATATGGTAACTACTAGTTTAAGAAATGTAGCACATCATGATAATAAAACCTTTCTTTAAAAAAAAAAAAACGCAAAAAACGCCCTGTTATCATACCATGTTTGTCTCTAAGTAGATACATACTGTACCATTATTAAAGAAAACATAAGAATACTCTATGTGTACAAACAATTGTTTTTAAATCTTTAACATTTTCACTTTGTATTTTGCTTATCTACTTTCTGTTTTGTGAGGTCGGGGATGGCTCCCAGACCCACTCACACCTATGGCGGGGAAAGAAAAAAACTACAAGCTGGAGGCAAAATGAAAAACAGATATGAAGCCTATGCATATCTTCGTTGATAAAGCCTCAAATTAACCTTCATTTTAATGCAATTGCCTTGATCTTTCGAAAGTATGCTATTTAAGTTTTTAAATGTTCGTATATTTAAGCCTACAATATACGAACATTTAAAAACTTGCTTGTATGCTTTAGATGATGCGTGTACAAAGCATGAATGCTATTTCTGTTAGTTGTATCTAATAAGATCAAAATCAGAATGCAATGAAATATCTAAGAACAAGGGAAATACACAGAGAGGCAAGGATTACAACTGAAGGGCAATCTATACAGATATTGAAATATGTCAAGGTAAATGGGTTTAAAATTTTGTATCTACAGTGGTAGGTAAGGAATGTAAATCCCCATTCTCACTGTCCCGGTTCAGGTTCCGGTATCTCCCGGTGAAAAGTAGTCGGTATACCGGGAGCATCCGGGACGTTTGTGCCGAACAATCAATTGCATTCTTACATTCCCGTCGTTGTTCCTTAGGGCCCCTCGGTTAAGAAGCCGGATGTCCCCGTTTGATCTCAAACCTAGTAAAGCCCCGGCATGCGCCGATGGAGCCTCCGAGTCACCCCAGTGGCCCTCGTTGGTAACTGGGTAGTATTTAAACGTGTGCAAGCGCAGAATACCACGGACTATTACTGTAGAGCCCAGTAGAGAATAGGCCGGGACGGTAAACCTGATCGAGCCAGAACAAATGTTTCATTCCGATCACCCCACACTTCTACGGTACCGCCGCGGTTGTCTTGCCAGTTTGACAAGATTTCTCCCGAAATATCACCGAAATGTAACGGGGCGCCAATCCGGGACATTGAGAATGGGGCTAAAGGGGGAGATCAAGACACAACTATATTGATATAGGAAGAAAAGGAGTTTTAAATAATGGACACTATTAATATAGTTCAAAAGAATGGTATTTAGACAGGAATGTGAGCAACAACACAGAAAGATTATCTAGTGCTGAGCCTGTAAGTGACGAATAAGACAAACACCGAGGGCGGATGGGTGGCACATTAGAGAGTATGAAAAACATAAATTATTGATTTGGTATTAAATAAGGAAGGGAATAATGTTGGGAAGAAGGTAACACACATATTATTCACCAGGTTTTGAAGAATGAAGGTAAAGAACTTTATTGCGAAGAAAAACAAATATGTTTAATCTTGCATCGAGAGCGGGATGGAAAATGTATTAGAAAGTATGCATCTGGTATGGAAGCAGGAATGGAATGAATAATTGGGGAGGTTTCAATACTTAAGGTGTTCATCTGGGTTTATGACAATAAGGGTGGGACTGACGTAGAGAATAAAAGATGTTTCATTGTGATATATTTAACAGTAGTTTGGTTATATAACAAATACAATTGATGTATTCATGAATAGATACTAGACTAAGGAAATGTATCTTTCAGAATATCTCTCTACCAGCTCTGAAATCACAACTAATTATAGTTACCGTCAGAGAACAAATGTCATTGAGGTGAGAGATAAAGGAAAGAAATTTAATTCTCCTTGGGTGTCAAAATAAAAGATTATTACGTTACGATAAATGCTAAATATATGATACAGAACGCAGAACCTGGACTACTTACGTCAAAAACTTACTTTTTCTCTACGGTTTTGACTATATGTGGATTGCACAGGAAGTTGGAAACGCCAATCATTTTTAAAAATGTTTCAAACAGCGCTTGATAGACTGTTTCAAACAAAATTGGCATGTACAAATGAACGAATCTGGCCGTTGCCATCATTACACACATCATAAATCTCTGCTAAATTCTGACAGATACCTGTTAATTGAGATGCCGTTTAAATAAAGAATAACTCATGCTAAATTGTGATGCTCGAGCCACAACATTTGGCATCGCGACTGGTCGTCACAATATTATTTATTGATTATGAACTAAGAATATTGCCAAGAGATAAGTTGACGTTTTTGCGGGTTGTTTCGCAGGTGACAATGTCTTAACGGAGACTGTGTACAATGTGGACAGTATATAGAATGTTCCTCGGGCTACCTGGCCTCTGTTGATCTGTGACGAAGTATCAACTATTTGGTCTCGTCTCAAACTGCCTTGTGGTATGTGGTTTCAACTGTCTGTAACGGTGCTGAACCTATCTGTTCAGCGTATGGGCTCTGGAACGGTATTGAACCTATCCGTTCAGCGTCTGTTCGGAAACGTCCCTTCTGAACCAACTCCAGCTCTGAGCACCCTGTGTGAAATGTCCTAATGCTGAACCGATGCTGAACCACGGATGTCAATTCGAACTGCTCAACCGATGTAGGATGTTTCAGCTGATACTTCCTGGTAAAGTGGTGCGTGTATGTCTAATCGACGTTTAAAGCATTGATGTAACAACGATAACGTAGCGGCTTCTCTTTTTCTATTGGGAAATATGCACAAATCGAACGAGACCACTTTCGATACTGTCACTTTATGTATTAAATTAACCTTTTAGTATAAATAAAACATTAAACTAAAATTTGCATAATAATAAAACAGTTACAAATCAGCAATTTGTGTTTTATCAACGTTAGTCATAACATTATCAAATTACGCTTGGTACTACATTGAAAAAGAACTATATAGAAAGTTTTATCAATTAAGAACTGTATTTTTATTTGATTGGTATGTAGGCGTCATCAACATTGATGACGTGTATACGTTGCTTCAAAACGGCAATCCTGATGTAATAAAACAACTTTCATATTTCATCTATATGTTAATGAAAAAATGATAAGGACATAATTCTCAGCTCTATAATATTTGTTTCAATAAATATTTGTCATTGTCATTGTCATACAAACGTAGACTTTTTGAAGTTGCGTGTCTACTGTTTAAGTGCCTGTGCTGTCACAACAATACCAAATTTAATTGTAAATACTGTATATCACTGGACTGGATCACTTAGAAGTATTAGATTTATTCTATCCGTAATATGTATTTTTGGACTTATATAGTTCTTTTCCCCATACCGAGTGTGGTTTTTGCAAACTTTCAAAGGAATCGGCCGTGGACGAGTGGTAAGCGTCATGGATTTAGAACTGGACCTCCCGGCGGACATGGTGGAGTAGCTATTGGCATGGCATATTGTCTAGCCTGGAACTAGTTTGTTTACCAAGATGTATCATGAATAAGTGAGATGTCGACGTGATGTTACTGAAATAATCTTGAAAACGTCATAAAACCCATAAAAAAGACATAAAACAAACAGCAATATGTGATTTAGGGATTATTGCATTCGCCATAAATAAAATGCAGGCATAAGCATTCCCCATAAAGAAATAGGATTCTGATTCCCCATAAACAAAATTAAGATATAAGGATTCCACATAAGCATAAAGGAGGCATAAGGATTCTACATAATCAAAATGGTGGCATTAGTATTCTAGAGGTAAAGATAAATAATTGTTTTTTGTCGGAGCAAAACTATATATGTATTGTTTATATTATGGGCCAGTGGCCTAAGTATTTAAAAAAAATATTTGAATCCTGAATCTGGACTCTTGTTGGTGAAAACACTAGTGGTAGAGGGAGTTTGAATCCAGCCTGTATTCGTTGAAAGGTCTCGTAGTGTCGATCTTTACAAAGCGTTATAGCTTGAAGTACTGTAAGTAATTCATTTAACCAAAAAAAAAAACGTCTATTTGAGGCATACCGAACTATTTCAGACAATTTTCAAGAGTAATCCCCATATTTTCCCTTGCAAAATTTGCTAAGTTGGTGGTGAATCCAATTACTTCCCTTAGACCCTCATAGAAAATACAGGTGACCTCCGCCCTGACAGTAATATATTAAGTAAACGTGACGTGTTATATACGTGTCGTATGCTCTCGGGAATGGGATATGTGTTAGTATTGAAATGCACGATATTGGTGTTGGCATATTAATGCCGTTTTTGTTGTTGCTCTTGTTTACATGAGAAAGAAAAGGGTGTATGCTATTTTGTGACTGTTCAAGCAATTAACACATCATGTTGGACGTATCTTATAAATACCAACTCGACTGTAAAGGGTCTTAATATGTAAATATATTTATATAGCCAGGAATTCATTTCTTCATGTAGATGAAGATTGATTATATTGTATTTATATTAACAAATATAAAACGAATGGTTATATTTATTTAATTTATCCATTTTATGTTTCCATAAAAATTAAAATAAGTTGCACAATAGATTATTAATAATGATATATGATTTTTTTAAACAACAAAATTGAGCTGATATTTCGATATTGTTTATATAATCATTTCCCCCAAAAGCATTTCATTGAACTCTTCCAAATAGAAAACAGTATTGCACCTTATTAGCAAAATCGCACATTATGCAAAGCCATATGGCATGTGACTTTAAATCATAATATGTAAATATGTATACATGTATACAAATAACGGTAACGTATAGGCCCAAAAAGCCGGATGCGGTTTTTGTTTTGTTTTTATATTATATTGTTAACCAAAATATGTTTCACACATGTCACGTAAATAAACAATTTCTTATCGTATCTTATCTTATCATGTCTTATTAGTAATTGGTAAATTATGTATACATTTACTGACAGAGTTCAAACAGTATGTACAGAAATAATTCAGATTGTTCGTTACGAGTAAAATCAGAACTTTCCCTACATTGTTTTCTATTGCCTTCTGTATTGGGAGTGGGACAACGCATATCTATGGAGCAAAGTGTTGAATAAACGTGTACATAGTACACATAGTTATTCACGAATCTTGCATGGATATATTTGACAGAACGCTTATTTCTCATACCCCTACGACACTGACTGACAATTCATTTATTGAAACAAGTATAAGTTGCACAATATTAATATTGATATGTGTTTTCTTAAAAACGAAATACATGTAGACGGATTATTAGTTATAGTTCATTAAACACTTTGCTCTATATGCATTTTCTTGGACTCTTCCAAATTGAAAAAAGTATTTCACCACTTACTAGTAATTTGGGAACCACGTATACATTTACTGAGTGGTAAACAGTGCATGGAGAATGAATTCAAATTGCCCGTTACGAGTGAAATCGAAACTCTCCTTAGATTGTTTTCTAAGGCATTCTGTATTGGGTGTGGGTAAATGCATATCTATGTAGCAAAATGTTAAATAATAGTGAACATGATAAAAAGAGTTATTCACGAACTGAATGGCAGTTACGATCATATTGCATATATTTAAATAAATTCAAAACCGTCTCGATGACGTGGCTGTAGAGTGTCCGCCTTGGGTGTTGGAAATCCCTGATCGCGTCATACACCAAATAATAAATATTATTTAAAAGTTAAAACAAAATATGTTGTTTGGTTATAAGCTTTCTCCAAAGTTGTTTACTAGCGAACAGAGTAGTTCCTTATCAGACTGTACGGAATCTCTAACAGATCAGTATCTTTACTGTTCCGAAAGTCACTGTTACCAGCGTCATTCGTTATCCACAGATTGGCTTACAGGCTATGTGGAAAAGCAGCTTGGAAATTATGTTATGTGGAATTCTGATATGGGAGAGTCAGGAAACACATACTTAGGTGTTTAGATCGCCGTGATATAACTGAACAATTGTAGAAAGTGGTGTAAAAACCAACATAATCAATCAATCAATCACCGATCTGAATGTCTTGAATATCAGTTTTCGTTTGACGTTGAGTCATAATGAATGACGAATCGTAATGTGTTGTTTGTTTCGCATGACTCAGACCATATTACACGACGAGTCACTGAACACGTAGGACCCAGAGAAATGAATGACGATCGTACTTCATACTTGAACAAATCACTTTGTCGTCATCATTTTACACGATACCGCCACCCTGGTATAATGGTAGAGCGTCCGCCTCGAGTTTGTTTGAGGTTGCGGATTCGATCTTCGGCCGGGTTATACCAAATACTTTAAAAATGGTAGTAATAGCCGTCCTTCTTCGCGTTCTGGATTGTGTACCGTTGCGACTGACTATAATGTTTCAGGCTAAATGGACCAGCTGTACTGGTAACTTACACAGTAAACGCCATGATAGTATTGAAAACTTATTTAAAGCGGCGTGAAACACCATACAAACAAACAAACAAACACACAAACACATCGTTTTTTCACGAAAGGCTTTCTGGACAACAAGTCTGTTCATTCGATATCTGATCAAACTCTACAGTCTAAATAGTTCATGTCCTTACATATGCTTAAGGAGCGTCAGTCAACTTTTGACGATAAGACAGAGCAAATATACATGCTGATTTCAACCTGCATTGTTGAGGACAAACGAAGTTGTCAAATATTCAGTTATTTCTCTTATTTCCACAATCCGCTGAGGAACTAAAAGTTGTTTTTATGAGGAAATATAACCATAATGTGGTAATCTAAATACATTTTTAATTCATTATCAAATCCTTTCCCATATACAACAACCATACATCAGATGACATTTCAGATTTTTATTAAAGTAAGTAAATTATTGAAGAGAGTTGAAGTCATTGTGTCAAATGGCGAAATTTCTAAAGATGAGCAATATTTCCTTTTGCGACAATGATTTCAAAAGATGTCTGCTTCAGGCCTAAAATAGCGTCTGTGTACATTCTGCATCTCATTTATTGAGAAAATGTATACATTTCTATTCTACATTTCATTTTTCAGCAAGCGATTTTTTTTAAAGACACTAGACAGTGTTAATGTTAATATGTTTCTGTCATACTCGGTAATTTTTTATGAAATTATTACGGATAATAACATAAAGTAACAACATCATATTGTAAAATTCCCCACATATGAAGGTTAAACACTTGCATATAATCAAATACCATCACATGTATTGAAACACTGACTACATATAATGTCATTTTAACTGAATATACTGTTTTTTGTATTGCATATGACGTTGTTTGCACCACATTGAATGGTTATTCTACTGTATCCACGCTATTTTGCACAGCACATTATTAAATAACCATTATATATAATAGAAAATGTACCATGTCATTAAATATGTACCTCGTATACATGAACATCTATTGCGTAAAATACAATACAACATATATAGACAGTAAAGGCAATGTGTTCGTAAAGAACTGATAAGTATTAATTATTAATGTCTTCATTCATAATTAATACTTATCAGTTCTTTACGAATGTCTTGCCTTTACTGTCTTAATCTGTTGTATTGCATTTTATGCAGTACATTTTCATGTATACATAATATATGCAAACGTAAAAACATATGCGAAATTCGCAAACTACTTCACGTGACAGTAATCTTAGTTGTTATAAATATTCTTTTTAATCTGAGAGATCTTTTGAGGAAGGTTCAGTGGCATGATTAAATATGACAGCAATGCAGATGACATTGACACTTTAGATTAAGATACATATGAACAGTCATATCGTGATTTATTGTATAGTTAGACATTGTAAATATAGAGACTGTGTCTCCAACCATATCGTGATATGTTTTGTAATTGTACACACGGACTAACGAAACGGGTATTTCCCTTAGCTTTGTAAAACGTGTCGAAATTTACAATATACGTAAAGTGTACATTCACGCATCATGTATTACATGTTATTATATGTGGTTTACACATTATTTTATTGATATTCTAATTGACATACATGGTTTATTCAAATTCATATCAAACATATATGTAAACAGTATTGAGCCCACTTTAGCGCATACAACGAAATGTGTCTTTTTAAAAACGATAGTGCAATATGTCACCATGCACAAAGGACTTATGTAAAGTGTATCTTTAACCATTAAAGTTGATGTAACATGTCAGTTTTTGTTTAATGGTTCGACAAAATCAATATAATATTGATTTGCTTGTGTTTTAAGTCACATACACCTGTATTATGGTTATATATTACTCTTTTTCAAACTTACGGGGTGTTCATAAAATATGTAGTGTACCTTGTTGGCTCGCCCAAGAATGTGGATTGAAATATAACAGTCAGTGTTCCGGCGACGGCGGCCACTGTTTTTATTCTCTATTACTCGTCAACCCCTGGTCGAATATTCTGTCACTCAACGGCAAAAAAACCAAGGTCAATGTCATCGTTGGCCAGAACTTGACATTGGTTAACATTAACTCTAGAAACTACATTTTTCATCAAATCTTCATACAATTTCGTTATAACATTTGTCTCTATTAAATCTCGGTCATATTCAAAACTGGGTTATCGGGGTGTGAAAAACTAGGTCGCTATATCAACTATTAGATTAACCCTGTCCAATGTTCGTGAAAATTAATCAGAGCATGTATCTCCATCATGTATCATGCTTTACTAACAGCAATGCATTGCTCTTCACTTACTTTTTACGTTTCATCGACAGTAGTCTTTTTGGGCATATTAATAACATTAAATATGCGGGTTACAAGAAGAGCGAGAATACCTCAGCCCGAGGTCTTGTTTTAGATAGGTATTACAATTAACACTGCAGTAAGAATCATTACTTAAAGGCAACGTTTTAAAGTGTCAAGTGACAATGGTTTAAGTATATTAACTTTGTGATTTTGTCACAAGGTTGCTTAGAGTAGACATAGCGATGTATGTTTGTTCTGCTGCAGTGCAGGCTGACACAATACACTTCTAAAGGTTCGCTTATGATAAACAATAGTTAGAAGCTCTAAATATATATACTGTGTGTAGAATTATATTTAAAATATTCGTTATACCAGACATTATAGTTAGTCTACTATTCCGATCGTTTAACTCAAGTCATAGTTGGCTGACTCTCAAAATGGTGTATGCTTCATTAAGATTAAACTAAAAGTTGACTGAACAAAGACACCGTCATATTTACAATATGTATTATATAGCTCTCGTATTGAAACAAAATCCACACAAACTAATACGTACATGGCATTACAAATACACATGAACTTTTAGGAAAAGAAATCATGTTCTTCCTTTTTTGTATTGTGTGTGTATAGAAATAGTATATTCACTAACGTGTATTTAGAAATCGTTTTTAATAACAACTAAAATACAGTGATTTCTCTTAATTTATGTATTATGTTATTTCTTTTTACGGACACACTTTAAACATTTTCTCTACTGTAATAATATCGTCAAGAGGAGAAGAAATTATCCTTAATATAAATACAATTACTGAAATGATTTACCTTACAGGAATAAGCAATTTTCCGCGCAGGCTAATCCGGGTTGACACATTTCGTCACGGGGTCATAGAGGTATGGATTAAGGATTCCTGAAACAGGAAATCCAAAGGAGGCGAAACGTGTCGGTCCGGTTTAGCCTGCACAGCATGCTTAAGCTGATCTGGGTCGACATTTTAGGCAGAATCCACAATGTTGGTTTTCTCGTGTTTAGACTTACAGCATAACATTTGTTAATACTAAAAGTAAAGTGAAATATTGCGTCTCTTTAGGATTTGAATTCGGATACAATTTTGAATATATATAGAACGGAATTCATCTCCGAAACGTACTAATGTATCTCATGTTTTGTACTTTGTTAAAGGCCTTGCCTTTTTAAGTGAATGTATACACATATAAACATATCTTCCACGCTGACGTAATACTCATGTTTGTACCAATTACATAAATATAATCATTAACATTAATCAAGCTATGATTAATTGTCATTGTTTTCGTAACGCATCCTTTTAAGTGTGCATATAAGCCAATGTATCCACTTCCTGTCAAGGGATTTTTCTATTTACATCGTAATAATTACTTTAAAGCGACTGAAATCCAGATACCCAACTGTCGAAAAAAAATAAAATTACCAATTTTAAGAAAATAAGTGTTATTTTTGTATTTGGGGCATTAAAATATGATAACTGACATATTACATACCCCTATAATCGGTGATATTTTCTTGTTTTCGATACTTTTTCTATCGAAAATTCTACCCTGTCAGTAACGGGGTAAGTATTTTTAAATAGGAAACCCCTTCATCGGGACAAATGAAAACGACCCAAGTTCACTTTATTGATAAAAAACGATACATGTTCTACCCTGGTTTTACTTGGATAACATAAAGAATAACATTTAGGGCGAATTCGATTTTTTTTTTTTTCGTGCCATCTGGATTTCAGTCGCTTTAAAGCGTTTTAACAGATTAATATTTCAAACTTGATATATTTTCAAAAACTATATGTTTTCATGTACTGTTTAAAATTCATTAACTAATGCATTTGTATTTGAACATGCGAATATATTGCAACTGCAAGGTTGTCAATCACAGCAACTTTTTTCTCAGCTAAATTCCCAACACAACCGACCTCGTTGGACTGTGTTTGTGGATCTGTTACTTTACTAATAGTGGACTTGTCTAAAGAGGGCCATTCCATTCGTGTCCTATCTTCGAACATATCTCTAAAAATCCCTTTATAATCTTCCGGATCGCAATTCACTAAATACAAAGGTATTACTGGTACACGATTTATAAATGCTCGTTTAATTTCAAAATCACACCAACTGCTGTTCAAGAAAGCTTTTGTTATAATTGCTACAATCACATAACAGTTTAACACAGCCTGTTCACATGCTTCGTCAATGCCTTGACCGGGAATAAAATGTTTATCATATAAACATAAAATATCACCTTTGTAGTCTGGAAACAGTTTACGTAGAGACCTATCCAATTTTGGTACAAGTTCGAGGCACACGAAATTACTGTCAATATGTGAATATGCGACGAAGGACAGAAACTCTGGATTCCTTTGTTTGGTCACATGATCTACAGCTCTAACGAAATGGACGACCGGTTCATGCCGCGGAGGCTTTTTCGTTAACATCTTTCGTCTCCATAGCACGATGATACATACAACGAGAAGAATTACTACAATAATCGGAATGATGATGGGTAATAATTCAAATCCATTATGGTGCTCTTCTGAAACTATGTGACACGGATATTGTGCTGTTTCGTTTCGATATATAATGTTTATTCCATTTGTGATATCATAACAAGTCATTTCTAAATCGCTAATATTTGTTGATAATATACTGTTAATGGTGCAGTCGCAAGGAAGCAAGTTGTGTGATATATCTAAATTGAATACCGTCAAATTGTGAAAATCCATTATTCTTGCTAAAAAAGTTCCGTCTAAGTGACTTATTTTGTTGTACGATAGGTCTAACACTTTGAGTTTTTGAACTGTTGTGGAATCTGGTACGAACGATGTCAGTTCATTCCTTGATAGGTTGAGATGTTGAAGGTTCAAGTTATTTCCAAACATGTTTCGTGGTATCTGTTGAAGACCGTTATTTGAAATATCTATCAGTTCAAGGTATTTGTTAGTTGAAAATAACTGTTCAAGTTCAATTTCACTCATCGCATCTAAACGGTTTCCCGGAATCAGAATGATCTTCAGCGAAGGCATACTGTGAAAGAACTTGCTGGATATGGCAGAGAAATATAATTCAGTGGATACATATTCCGGATAGGAAATGTCAATCAGTTGTAAGTTTTCCAAACCAACAATGGATACGAAAGAACTCGACAATGCAACTTCTGGGAGTATTAAATTGATCAGACCCTTTAAACTCATACAAACGCCTTTCGACAAGTCTATATAAAACGAGCTTAAACGAAAGTGTTGCGCCTGCATTGTACGAAGGCTGCTTGGAAAAACGTAACATCCATTACTTGATACAAAAGGCACGTCCTCGCATGTCTCCGATACATCTAATTTATACCTAGGTTTAGGATAGACATGTACTCCAGCACTCCTCTTTACGCTTGGCCAAAAATCAAAGACCACTTCGGTTAAGTTTTCAAGAACAAGAAGGGTTGTCATGCATGTCCCAAGAAGTCCAGTTCCTGAGCAGTTAAAACTTCTCAAATGAGGAGTGTAACTTGCAGATGCTTCAAATAAATATATTCTACTGAAGCTTACGTCTAACACCTCCAACGATGTATTGGCTAGGGACTTAAACATGTTGAATGAGATACGCCCCAGGGGCAGGTTGTCGAAACCATCTGGATTGTGGATTAAACTTAGGTTTAAAAGGCGCAGTTGTGGAGAATTAAGTCCAAACAATCCAGTTTCCACAACATTGTAAGCAAGATTTTGATTTCCTGAAAGGTCTAATGTCTCTAACTTATACAGTCCCCGAAAAGCACCAGTTTCTATCTGCGTAACATTACAGTTTATAATGTGAAGAGTGTGAATATTAGGAAATTGAATTAGGAACGAATGTAAAATTTCACTTTTTGTTTTATGTCCCTCAAGATGCAAGGATTTTATACTGGTATATGACATTGACGGTGAAACTGGCTGCATCACAATTCTCTTACCATGCACTTCGATATGAGATAAACTGCTCACATCGATTGTTCGAAAATCAAATGAATCCTGGTCTCCCAAAGAACAAACAAGTATACTACTATTCGTCACATTAAAACAATTGCAATTTGAAATACTGTTACAATCCAATGTTGATACGAACTTGTTGACCACAAAGACATATATCAGTGTGAATAAAACAAACTGAAAGTGCGTCATTCCTCGGAGTAAAGAATATATTTCCTTATGCTGTCACAGTAATTAGATAACACATTTAAATCTCAAAGTTCTGGTCAGTTGATTTTACAGTTTATCAAGAACAAACGTGATATGTTATAATCCAAAGAGCAATGCAGTGCACAATGATTCTATGAAACTACCTATCTATAAATAAACTAGTTATTTATATTAATCGCATTTTCATACATGGGCAGGTTTCAATAAAACAATATACCTTCTACGCTTCTCCTACAATCAATATCAAGCCAACATGTAGGAATACTTAAGGTATTTCAGCAAATGAAACGTAGGAAATAACGACAAACATTCAGCGAGTTTGACCTAATTCATATCTGTTGCAATCACATGACATTTTTAAATGCATTTAAAACGCAAGAAAGACAAAAAGTTTATATTTCTAGTTTTGAAAATAAAGTTGAAGAAGTATTAAACTATGAAAGAGTGCGGGTTTGTGTATATCTACTTCCGTGTCTTTCCTTGTCAAACTTTGCTTGATTTACCACATTCTCTACGCCATGATTTAACTCTTTACATCATATTTAGTTTTAGTATAAACACTTATTTAAATTTGTATTGAACGGTTGTGATTTGCAAAATCGAACTCTAATTATTCTTGTTCTAGACATTTATTCTGATGGTTTATATTAATCTTGCTTACACAATCCCTGAATTTAAATTATCATCAAACCCGATTAAGTCTACCGATACATACCAGACCCCCCCCCCCCCCCCCCCCCCCCTAAAAAAAAAAAAAAAAAAAAAAACCACAAACAAACAAAAAACAATACAAGATCTTCAACAGTGGGTATTTTTAAGGAATATGGCTCGCACACTTAGCATTGAAATAACTGGAATTAGTGTACAATCATAAATTATTGACAAATTTGATCCATTTAAAAAAAAAAAATATTGACAATGTTTGTGATTTGCGAGGATAGTGCTATATGTGAAATAAGTATGTCGAGGAAAGAAATTAAGATTATAGATATGTCTCAGATAGTCAATCTTTAAATGAATTTTCTTTTTCTTTTTAATGCAATTTGCTTGCTCTTTCAGATCAACTTATACTATAACAATATGCTACTTTAGATGATGTCAGTGCAATCATTGCATGCATGCTTTTCATGTTAATTTTATCTTATAAGGTCAAAGAAATATACTTAATCTGGTTGGTGTACATGGGTTTCAATGGGTGTTGAGGACGGTAGGGAAGGAATGTAAGGGAGATATGGAGACACACATATATTGATATAGGAAGGCAAGGAGATTTTAAGAATGGACACTATTAATATAGTTCAAGTATGGTATTGAGACAGTAATGTGAGGAACAGCGCAGAAAGATTTTCTAGTGATGAGCCTGGAAGTGAAGAATTAGACAAACACCGAGGGTGGAAGGTTGGATTATCAGTGTGATGGAAATCACAAATCACAAATCAACAAATAAACAAATAGCTGGCATAACGATTTCCCATAAACAAAAACGAGGCATAAGGATTCCCCATAAACAAATAGGAGGTATAAGGATTCCTCGTGAACAAATATGAGGTGAAAAGATTGCCCATAAACGAATAGGAGACATACTGATTTCCCATAATAAAAAAGAGGCATAATGATACACTATAAACAAATAGAAGGCATAATGATTCACTATAAACAAATAGAAGGCATAATGATTGCCCATAATCAAATAGGAGGCATACTGATTCAACACTATAAACAAAAAGAAAACATAATGATACCCCATAAACAAATAGGAGGCATACTGATTCACTATAAACCCATAGTAGACATAATAATTCAGTATACACAAATACGAGGCATAAGGATTCCCCATAAACAAGTAGGGGGGCATAATGATTCCCCCTATTAAACAAATAGGCATAATGATTCACCATAAACAAATATGAGACATAAGGATTCCCCATAAACGAATAGGAGGCATAATTATTCACTATAAACACATTGGAGGCAAAAGTATGCCCAATAAACGTTTGAATAGGAGGCATAATGATTCCCCATAATCAAATAGGAGGCATAATGATTCCCTATAACCAAATAGAAGGAATAATGATTCACTATAAACAAAAAAGAGGCATAATTTCTTTATAAAAAGAATCGGTTTGTTTTCATCATTTTTAGTTTAGTTTAAACATATTTTATTGCCATATAAATAATACATAAGATGATTTGCAACATTCAATATTCATATGACACAAGGGTTAGACTACAAGTTCTAACAACTCAGATTCAGTCTGTCTCTTTTGGATGATATACATTATATCCTGTCTTTGAATTAACAAATAGTAAACGGCAATAAAGATTACATAAAATAGACAATTTGTTCCGACTGGAGTTGGCAAGATAATTTATCTTACTTCACTGAATAAGAGGGCAAGATAACTTATCATACTTCACTGAATAACTGGTTGGTAAACTTTAAAAAAAAACAAAAAAAACCATATTATTAATCAAGACTAACATATCTTATATATGATTACATTAATACATAGTATTATATAGTATTGTGGTATTTTGGTTTGGATAAGAGACCCGTAGAAAAGCAACAGTATCTATTCAAACCTCCCAGAATCTCTTATGTAAGACTGCACTGCCAGGAATATATTTGAGTTCTCAACAACGCTCAGATGATTTGAACCATATAGTAAAATATTCAAGTTTAATGGGTGGTATATTCTAAGTTGTCGAAATAGCAGAATTCGTTGTTGGTAAAATATATGACATCTAAAAAAGAAATGTTCACAGTCTTCCAACCCATAATCACAAACGCACATTCCGTTGTTACTTAAGTGGTTATTGTACAGGTCAAATTGTAAGTCACTGCATTTATTGCGAAGACGCGTGTGTATTATTGAAAATTGGCGTTTACCTATAGAGTAGTATTTTGGAACAGTTGTACTTGGGAACATTTTCTTTACATTGGACTTAAAGGCTGACAGAGAAGTGATAGATTTTATGTTTTCGGGTAGTTCATTCCATAAAGATACAGAAGAAGGGACAAAAGAACTGGCAAATAATGTTCGTCTGGCAATTACTTCTATATTAGACGCGTTTCGCAGTGGATATTCAGTTCGATTACCAACGTGTGGAGGAAACATTTCGCTTAGATAGTTGGGAGTAAGATCATGAATGATTTTAAATGTTAAAATAAGTTGTTGGTACTTTCTACGATCAGACAATTTAAGCCACCCAATTTCTTTGTATAAATTAAAAGGGGAAATTGATCTTGTTACACCAGTGGTAATTCTTGCTGCTTCATTTTGTATTTTGTCTAGTAAATCCTGTTCAGTTTGTGTGCAGTTATCCCATACCACGGAAGCATATTCCAAAAGTGGACGGAGAAAAGAAGTATACATTTGATTAAGTGAAACTCTGTTTAGTCTGAATTTAAGTGCTCTCATCATACCCAAAACCTTTGAAGCTGATTTAGTGATGTTTAAAATGTGGTCTTTCCATTTAGCATTGCTACTAAGTGTTAAGCCTAAGTGCTTATGGCTATTAACAAATTCTAGTTCTACATTGTCAAAAACAAGTCTTGGAAAAGGAACAGCTTTGTTAGTAAACAACATGGCCACAGTTTTAGACGGATTAAAAGAAACTAACCATTGTTTAGCCCAAGCAGAAAGCATTAAGAGGTCATGGTTTAAAATGCCTTCAGTGTCAGTTATACTGGTTGCACAACATGCCATTGATGTATCATCAGCAAAAAGTCTTGATATGCTAAGTATGTTTTCAGTTATATCGTTAACATAAACAAGAAACAATAAGGTCCCAAGGACAGAACCTTGAGGTACCCCAGCATGTATAGTTAGTGGGCTAGATTTGACATTGCCTATAACTACAGATTGTTGTCGGTACGATAAATAATTTTCAAACCAGGCTAAACGTGGTCCATCAATTCCATTCTGTTTTAATTTAAAAAGCAATCCTTTGTGCCAAACACGATCAAACGCTTTGGATATATCACAGAATACCATACAAATATTATGTTGAGCATCAATGGAAGAAACGATTTGGTGATATAAGTCAATCAACTGATAAACTGTTGAGTGACCTTTTAGAAACCCAGACTGCTGTGGGTGAATTAAATGATTAGACTGAATATGGTTGTAAACTTGTTTGTAAGATACCGTATCATTGGTGTAGTGGTAGAGCTTCCACCTCGAGTGCAGAAGATCGCGGCTTCGATCCCCGACCGGATCATACCAAATACTTTAACAAGAGCACCGCGGAGAGAAAGCCAACGCTCGTCTGATGTTGAGCACGGTTCCATTTTAATGACTTTTTAGACTGTGCTGCTTGACTTAAAAACGCTTTAGACCATTTTAGTTTAGGGGTGAAAATTAAAACCTATGTATTTGTAAAAAGAAACTGTTGCAATAGGTTTATTAGAAAGGAACCATTTTTGAACCTTTTCTTAGAAGACCACTATTTCTAAACACTACTACCTTAGTCTGTTTTAGATGTATAGACATACCAACAGTATTTGATTAGTCTTTAATTGCATGTATTTGTCTCTGTAATTGTACGACTGTATCAGCTGGGTTTGCTAAACCATCTGCGAACATGAATATATGTTATACTATTAGGAATATTAATGGTTACGAAAATGCCTGAGTTACTTTTATTCGTGACATATGCACAAATATCATCTATGAATGAATCAAAATTCATTGCCGAGCTTAAATCTCCCTGCCGTGTGCGTTTTGAAAAAGGGAAGTAACTAGTACGGGAATTTTCCACTTTGACGCAAGAGTTGTTGTTCTTGTAAATGCTCGACAGTATTTTCAGAAAAATCCCTGATATTCCTTTACAAAAATTTCAAACAATGCTTTATGTGAAACATTATCATTTCTTTTTCATAATCAATGAATATGATATACAGACGTCCGACTTTCTTCGATAAATATGTTTGGATCATAGCATGCAAAGTGAACATATTATCAATTGGAGAATAACCTTTACGAAATCCGGCTTGAGATTCATCAATGTGAATGTTTATAAATACCCATTTACATAATCGATAAACAATTTGTAGATGACACTAACGAGAGATATTCCTCTGTAATTATTTGGATCATTCATCTGACAGGATTTGTGTATTGGACAGATAATACTTTCTGACCATTTATGTGCCATATGTGTCACATCATCAATAAATAATTAAATAGTTTGGTTAAAGTTGGAGTTACAACACATTTAGTATTAGTTATAGAATGACCTAATATACCGTCACAACCTGAGGCTATATTCAGGTTAATTTTACAAATAGCTTCGTATGTCTTTTTTGTAGATATTTATCATTTTAAATGTCACTTGATAACGAATAATTCACATTAAGTTCATCAATATTGTTATGAAATATGTCATTTCCTAAAGTATCATAGATTAAGTTAACTTTAATTGTAAAAGTTGAAACACAGAGATTATGGTTGCTTTCGTTCCAGAAAAACTTATTTAAGCTGTGCAATAGTTCATCTTCTGTGTTCGGATTACTGTCTTATAAGCCTTTAGTTGTTACAGCTTTTTCGATGGGAAATTCTAAGGTACATTTAACTGGAAAGTTATCCCAATCATCTCTGTCAAGAATTTCAAAATCAGTAACAAACGGGAACAGATCTGTAGATGCAATACAATAATCTTCAACAGACGCTTCCTCTTTGTCTTAAAATAAACGCCCATTTAAAATATGAATAATCATAGTACAACATATTTTAACAAGATATTTCCCAAATCCATTCTGCTTCATATCTTTGTGACTTCTTGGAAGTGAAAGACTGTCTGCAAGATAAGAAGTTTCACCGAAAAGAAAATCTAGAGAGTCATCTGGTATGTAATCTAAAAAGTCTTTGATCAGTGCATTAAAATCTTCTGCCAAAAAGAATAGACAGTCAGGGTTATCATCTTTTAACTCAAATAAGTGATCAAAAATTATTTCAATACCATTCAAACTATCATTTTAGTAAATTTATGAACCCTCAGGTGAAATATTCACAAATATCAAGATAATTTGTAGAAAAACAATACTTTCGGAAAGTTCCTCGTGTATTCTACAACGAAACATTGGTCTAAATGTGCTTCTTTTGATAAATACAGAAATACCCCCACTGTTTCGAAATGCACGATTGATCTTAGTCCTCACAATATCAAAACACATGTATTCAGACAGAAAGTTATCAAATTTAGATTTCTTGTCGCTCCAAGTTTCTGACAAATGAATAACGTCAAACATGGAGAGAAACGTTTAAGATCAATGTTATTCACATGCTTTTAAGATCTGCTAGCTTCCAGGAAACGGTATTTAATCTGTTTATAGTGTGTGTATACAAAACCTGGCGTTGACCTGAATATCAATGAGCACGTAAATGTCGATCCTCTCAAGATTTTCTAAACAGAAGCCTGAGTGATTCGGCAAAGCAAAGACATGGGTTTCAAATTCAGAGAGTTTAAGCCGAGATGTTAGAAATGCGGACAGCGATTTTGCAATTAGAGACTTGCTAATCGAGTTGCAATACTCTTGGATACACTCTGAAAGAAATGTCGGTGTCTTCATGTGTTTCTGTGACAGCACAGGAAACATTAGACGGTAGATTCCTGACAATACCATTTACTGTCATAGTCTGAAAAGGACCAACTGAAATATATTTACGACCAAGACAACGTACAGGAAAGGTTATGCAATCTAAACTGTCAACTGCAAATTTCCAGGTATCGTCTGCCTGTTGAGAAGAAATAATATCTCTACAACGTCTGAGAACATTGGTACCTACAATAACGGGACAGATTGCGTTGAAATAATTGTCCCGTATTACTAAAATAGGAATATCTAGTAAAAAGTTCGAAACCGAAGGAATAGAAACCCTAGTATCAAAATAACCAATGAACTGTATAAAAGTTCCATCTGCTATGGACAAAGTAATACCTAATGAATCAAGGTTGAGTAGAGATGGGTGTGCAGGCAAAGATCGGAAAGCCGATTCGGACATAATTGTCACCATGGATCACGGCCTTTGGATTCACCAGCCTCTATTCAGCCATTGACAGAGGCGGTTAATCTTCTGGCTGTTGAAAGTTTGACTGGTTCTGAGACTGTTGCCAGTTACCTCATACTCTCCGTCTTCCATTCCAGCGGCCTCTATCACCATGGTTGTTGTTCGACTAGTGTGCCGAGTGTTGACTCTGGGTAGAAAAATCCAGCTTCTGCACTAATATCCATGTCAGCTAGCCGGTTGTGTACTGTTGACAAGGAAGAGGAAAACCTGGATTCCAAACGTGATTCTAAATCTCTAAGTTTTCTGTCAAATTCAGAGTTGTCCGACGACAAATACGAAACAGGATTATGCTGGGCCCTCTTTGAAGAAGGTGATGGTACGTCAGCATGAAGTAACCCTTTCTCTTTATTCCTCACCTGGCGTAACACATTGCGTTAATCAGAGAGTGTGCCATAGACCTTCCTAATTTTGTCACTTAACTTAGGAGAATGCAAACCGGTCCAAATCTATGCCGGAGCATGTCCATTTTCGCTGCAGCGTTCATGTGTGTTCTAGCCATAGCAGCGTGCAATAAAGACTCGAGCCGACAAAAATATTCCGTTACACTCTCATAGGGGCGCTGAACGTCAACAAATTCCTGCATGGTCACATTTCTCGGACAGAGATCGCCAACTGTTGAGTCTGTATAGGTATATCTACTGAAACCCCTCCCCCTAAGGGTATTAATAGTCTACGGGCTGTTCCTCCTAAGGTACTTCCAAGTATATGCAATGCATGATTGGATAGTAGTTCGTGGTCTGTCAGCAGGCAAGTCACCACGAATCGCCATTCAGTGTACGAAACTCCACCCCTTGGGACTGTGTCATGTCCTGAAAAGAATGGCTATTTGGGAAACATAGGAAGGATAAGAATAGGTATGTTGTCCTTACTTGGAGATAAAACCGTAGATAAACTTTTGAACACTTTTAGTTTTGCTCCTGTGTCTGTACAAAATGTATCACAACGGCCTATACCACTCTTATGGAGAATATCATACGATTTACTAAGATATTTTACCATTTCTTCTTCTGTCATTGGGGGATTTTCCTCCTCTCAGACAGATATACGTCTCTTTGGAAGCCATCGTCTAACTACAAACAAAAATATGCAATCGAAACACAAATAACGTTCAATCACAAGTTTTAAACTTGCAGCGGCTTCACAAGGAACGAATAAAGCGTATTCCAAAAATAGTTCATACTGGAAAAACCAAAATGTCATAAAATAGATCAGCCACCTTTCCTTTTACGTGAATATGACTGGTACGGCGCTGGAAATAATAACGACGCAATACTATAACAAAACTATTTTTAGTAACACATAAACAGCGGCTACCGCATGAATGCAACGTTTTCAACCTGTAATGAATTAAACTTAATTAACAGCACATACCACAGAACGGCCTGAAATGTATATGATAAGGCAATGCTACACAAGCTTCCAAATCTGTAAAGAAGAAAATTACTTCCAACAGTGATCCTGTAATAAATTTAAACTTAACACACAGCAGGGTCAGTGTAAACTTGGAGCGCTCTTTTTCCCAGGATGTCCTCGTCCGTCTGTTCTCCGTGGCTGGTGATGCCTCCGGTTCTAAAAGATCCGACCTGACCAGGGCTCGAACTATGGACATTTTAGTCCGAAGGCGAACGCTCTACCACGACGCTATAAAAGCTAGACCTTTAGCAGGGAAGTATAAATGTCCCCTTATAGTCCAGTCAGAACATACTTGAACATCAAACTAATTGCAACAGAAATGGTTTATTAAATAAAATGAAGTTTATAGAGTATATAACAACATATTAAAAATCTACAAAAATCTACGCAGCCATAACTGAAATAAATGACTTTGAAGAAAAAAGAATATGTGCTCATGTTGGGTACTCACCGTACTTTGATCTAAACACCAAGCCTTTAACTGATTTTTAATGGATCAAATTCATGAGAATTGCAAAATGAATCATTAAAATATATTTTTGTTTTAAAGGATCTCATAATCAATAGCTTGTGTTGTAATAACATCAAAGAAGCATTTTGATACTTCAAAGATAGCATTATACCTTTAGAAATGATTAAAATCAGAGGGGTAAGTATGACTTTCAACACTTTGACCCAAGCGTCTGGATATACCAAGATGGATTATTATGCAACAAAAATGTCAACAGATTAACACAAAACAATCAATGGTATGAGGTAATTTAGTGTTTATAATTTGATCACAATAATTGCTGGAGGAAATATTAATATTCTTGTCAATGGTACATTGGATACTTTTAAAAGTATCGTATGTGGTTATAATATTGGAGTATTCAATGGGTTTCAATGACTACTGTTACACTCTTAATTGTGTTATTAAATATTAATGATATTTAATGTTTATCTGTATAGTTTTATAAAAGTTATAAGAATGTCTCTAAAACACACAAAAAACTTACATATGTATGCTCATGTGCGAAGAACATTCATAGCAAAATAGCTAATCTCAATATATATTTGTTTGTTTGTTAAGGTGTTTTACGCCACTTTCAACAATTATTCCTAATACTTAGCTCACAACCCCGAGTGCCAAGGAGGGAAAGCCATCATTACCATTTATACATTATTTGGTATGACACGGCCGGGGATTGAACCGACGCGTCCTGTACATTGGGCATACACTGTCCCATTACACCACACATGAAACCTATTGATGCGTAATCTGCCCTGCCCGAATGAAACTTGAGAATAATTAATATGTTGTGTTTCTGTCTGTTTGTCCATCTGTCTGTGGGTACTGGTTAGACCATTCACCTCTGAAGCGAAAGCATCGGGTTTTGACAAAATAATATGAATACATGTAAATCAGAAATTGTCCAAAGAGAGAAATTTGTCATTATCTAATATTTTTCAACTGTCTATTTTAGCAAAACATGTTATGTTCTGGATGTTAACTATTTCCTTACTTGTTGTCAAAGCAGAAATATCTATATCCTAGCAGGTAAAGGTTTTTGAAACCCTTTTATTTTTTATTTCAACAGTATTTCAAGTTCACAGCGTGTCGCTGCCTTCGTAATTCACCGAAACCGTCATCCTGACCTTGATCCCTGAGTGCTTATGTTATGTTTCCCCACAAGTCTATGCTGCAAGGATGATAGACAGGAATCAGTCCCTAATGTTAACAAGTTCCCACGTACACCAAATTTGCAGTAGACGACTTTGAACACATCTAGGCAAAAAATACGAAAATTCTCTATATAATCATGAAAGTACAAATAATTGAATAGTTGAAATACGAGTTTTGAACACATTGTTACAAAAGAAGAAATATTTCAATTTTTTTGTCCAGATGTTTTCATAGGTGTCTGTCACAGATTTGTTGAGATGTGGGAAATGATAACAGTAAGTATTTAACCCATCTTTTCTAAACAACATTACATGTATTTAGAAATGTATGAAGTTAACTCTTAAATTCTCCACATATAGATGCTTTCTGACACCTAGCTCTGCAACAGACGACATTTGAAAACACTGTCACAATAGAATAAATTGCTCAAAACAAGTAATTTCTCCTTTCGCCACTTTGTTTTCAACTTTGTTAGATAACTATACTTTCATTTATAGAACGTTTCCATACTTTTGCGAAGATGTTTTCAAAGTCGTCTTGCAGATTTGCTGTTAGTGGAAAAGGGTTAACATTTTTCGTGCATTGTCCTTTCTTTGATTGATAAGTTTATTGGTTATTTATATGTTAACCTTGCATAACTATTTTTTCCATATATATATACAGGCGCATCGACATTTTGAATTCTTTTCATGGCTTTCGTTAGATTATAATGAATTCCTCTCTAATTTAGGGCGCGCTAGATTTTTTCACTCCCTACAATGTCACGTATACAAATCAGTAAAAAGGACGCTACCCGAGAACACGCTAGGTGTCCTTTCCCAAAGGCTGGAACGCCCACACATAAAGGCAAAAATATGGAACATCTCTATTAATAAAAGTACAGTTATTGAATATATAATTTTGAAAACATCAAGGCAAAAGGATAAATGCTTGTTGTGAGCAATTTATCTTTTTGCAACAATGTTTTCAAAAGTCAAAAGGACATGCAATCTTGGAACAACCCTTGGTCTTTACCAACTAATCATGCATGTCTGAGCCAATATTGGTTGCCAAAATGTTTAACCTTTTCCAACATGAAGATGTATTTGAGAAATTTACATCACACAAAATGTGAAAACCCTCTGGCAAAAGAAGGAATTGCACATAATGAGCAATTTCTCATTATGCCACAATGTTTTCATTTCCATTGAATATTTGTCTTTCATTTATAGCGATGTTCCACATTTTCCTCAGATGTTTTCAAAATCGTTTGCTGCAAATTTATTGTATATAGGAAAGGGCTAGGAATAATTGAGCAAAGGATAGGAAAAACTTGACAAAACAGATATTTCAATACAATTATTTTAAGTATTCACGTGTAATTTTCTACCAATTATAGTTTAAAACATGATTGTTTGATATCAAAAAAGTTGCTTTCTATACAAATGTTGATATTTGAGGGGGTCTTCTTTTGTCAGTCAAGCTGAAAACATTGTATACAATATAGGAGTAATTGTCAGTTCATTTTGTAAATAATGAGTTACAGTAAATAAAGAAGAGTCGAGTCTGCTGTGAAAGGGCTCACAATCTTGCATCTGTGAAAATCCAAGACTCGGGACAGAGAGCTAGATATTAACCCTTTCTATCTTGAGATCTAGACAAAAGTACGGAATATCTCTATAAATGATTGTATGACTTCTGAAAGAAGTTTTGAGCAATTTCTTCTTTTTCCACAATGTTTTTAAAAGTCGTCTTCTGCTGCAGAGGCGTCAGAGTGTGTATATATGTAGGAAAAGGTTAAGAAGGAGTAAACAGTTATTTTTGCAAGAATATCATTGTTTTGGCTTAACATACATAATGTACTCAAAATAATTATCTTAGTGAGACGACTTTTTTAATATCCACAACATAGGGTTTAAGGATATTCAAATGAGGTTGGAGAGTGAAATGCATTGTACAAGCGTTATCTAGAGCTCTGATAGGATGGACTATACATTTTTACAGTTTCATCCGAGTCCTACCTGTTCTGCTACATCAAGATGAGCAATTATAAGCTCACAAAAGTAGTCTCTCAAAATGTCACTTCTCTGGAGCAAATAGCAATCTTTACAACCACATTCGCCATATTCTTACAAAAAGCAAACAGTAAATATTAAAAGAAGTCAGGTTATTTTGGGGGAATACAGTGGAAAACATTGCACGAAAATAAGACATTTGGTCTCCATTAGCAATTTCTCCATTTCCCATAATGTTTTCCTAAATTGTCAGCATTCAGATGACTCGAAAAGTGATTCTATTCGAAGAATGTTTAAATCTCTTAAGAGCAACACCTCTTTAGAACGGCTGTACATCTTTAACCCTTTCCCACATAAAAACGCTTTCTGACGCTTTTGCAGCAGATGGCTTTTGAAAACATTATGACAAAAGGTGAAATTGCTCAAAACGAGCAATTTCCCCTTTTGCCAGTGTTCTCAATTTTTTTCAGTAATTATACCTACATTTATAGAGCTTTCCTTAGAATTTTCCAAGATACTTTCAAAGTTGTCTTCTCCAGATTTGTTGTATGTGGGAAAAGTTTAACTTGCCTCTGTACGGTGTTGATCTGGGGAGGGGGAACTGTATGTTTCTATTACAAATATGAGATGCTGCCCAGCTCTTTTACCTCGATGTGATACCAACATACAATACAATACAGAAGCAACAAGACCCCTTTTGCCATGATAGGGCTAAAACATAATGAACTTCACCTCAAGAAGAAATGAATGCCTTTCATACTTAAATATAGATAATGCTATCTTCTTTAAATCCCCATTGTAGTGCACAAACAAAATTCATATTTAGACTTAATGGCACAAGTTTTAACCATTTCCCACATATCTATCATTGTGGAAGACAGTGGTGCACTTCCACAATGATAGATTGCGCCGTTTGTATGGAAAAATACCAAAGTAAGGATACGAGTGGCTGTCTCTGAGAGGAAGAGCGTCGGCCTCTCGTATCCTTACTTTGGTATTTTTCCATACAAACGGCGCGAGTACTGGTTAAGTCTCCAGGAAGCAGACATCGAGCGTGATTAATCTAAGCCAAAGGCTTGTTTCGCAATCGATATAAAATAAATGAGTTTAAACTAAACTATCATTGTAGTTATATTAGAGATTAGTCTGTAGGTTCTTATAGTAATAAGTATAACTCCTTGTATCCTTAATATTGCATTATACTGTCTTTCCCCGATATGCTGATTTAAATTCATTATCTTTGATTACATTATGAAGCAAAATGTAATATTTGGAAATTTTGAAGAACTATTTATATATAGTGTTGAAAACTTTGTAGGAAAAGGGGAGATTTTTTTTTTCATTACGTGTTTCAAAACATATACATTTCGGAGACATTTAAACCAATCCTTTAATAGCTATTGAGTAAGCAAAATAATTAAAATCCGGAACAAAATGTTAAACAGTGTTGAAAAGGTATGCTTTGTAAGAGCAATGCCCTCTTTTTAGCTCACCTGAGCTTTGCTCAAAGTGAGTTATTGTGATCGCCTTTTGTCCGGCGTCCGTCGTGCGTCGTGCGTCAACTTCTTCTCCTCAGTAACCAGTGGGTTAATTAGGATGGAACTTCACAGAAAGCATCCTCTCAATGACCTCACCAGATTTCCTTCAAATTTTTGGGATCCATGCAGAATTATGGTTTCCATGGCAACGGAATGAAAAAAACTTCAAAATTCTTCTTCTCCCAAACTGTTTGGCAGATTTTCAAATAATTTTGTAGAAATGTTTCTTGGATGACCCTCTATCAGATTCCTTCAAGCCATGTTGATTGGTCGAAAAACATGGCCGCCAGGGGGGGCTTGGCTATTTTGCCTTATATGGCTATAGTGAAAACTTAAAAAATCTTCTCCTCCGAAAGTGTCAGGCCGATTTTCAAATCATTTTGTAGAAATGTTCCTAGGGTGATCCTCTATCAGATTCCTCCAAGCTAAATTGATTGGTCGGAAACTATCGCCGCCAGGGGGCGGGGCTTATATAGCTAAAGTGCAAAAAAAAATCAGGTGAGTGATCCAGGGCCATCATGGCCCTCTTGTTTTACAATGTTTTTGATATTTGTCTTCAGGTGTGCATTAGTCGGCCTGTTTGTCGAAGAAGTCTTCTTGCACAAGCCTTTGCTTTAATTGATTGATTGCTTGTTTATCTAAGTTACTTTATGGTACTGTTTAGTGTTATGTGTATGCCTGCTTGCTCAAGTGGTGGGGTAAGATATACCTCAAAGTATGCTCACAAATGTCTATAAATTGATACAAAGTTGGTAAAATCATTTTGATAAGTACATTTATATTCAGATTACATTTGTGTTAGATATATATTTAAACTAAGGTACAATGTCCGCTTAAATTTGTTCCTTGCATAGATACTTAGAAACAATGTTGAAAACAGTTGATGTTTTCAGAGACATATTTATAAACACATATGTGTTTATATGTTTCTGGTGTTTTCTACCTTTTGGGTTATAATATAAATAAGGGAAATATACCAATTTCCCCTTTGTAGATTTGTGTAGATTTTTTACCAGTGATGTTATAGGTAACAAACTATCAAAAAACAATAATATCATTTCTGTTGCAATTAGTTTGATGTTGAGCCCATTTTCCCCACTTACTGACTGGACTATTATACCTATACCTTGGCTACACATATCGTTATTCAGGTTAACTATATACATAAGATATGCAAACGTGAATACATATACATATACGAAATTTGAAAAATTCTTCACTTGACAGCAATCTTTGTTGTTATGAAAGTTCTTTAATTTGAGAGATCTTTTGAGGAAGGCACAGTGGTATGATTAAACATGACAGCAATGTAGATCACGATGTCACTAACGATTAAGATACGTATGCATAGACATATTGTGATTTATTGTACAATGATACATTGTAAATATAGAGACTGTATCAAACCATATCGTGATATATCTTATAATAGTACACACGGACTTACACAGCGGGTATTTCCCTTAGCTTTGTAACATGTGTCGAAGTATACAGCATACGTAAAGTGTAGTATTGCATGTTATTTATATGTGGTTTACACAGTTTGTTATTGATATTCTAATTTACATAAACATGTTATTCCAATTCATATCAAATTTAAATGTTAACAGTATTGAACCCAGTTGAGCGAATACAAAGAAATGTGTCTTTTTAATATGATTGGACAATATGTCACCATGCACTAAGGAATTATGTAGAGTGTATCTTTAACCTTTAAAGTCGATCTAACTCGCCAGTTTCTTTTTAATGGTAGGGTTAGGGGGTTGCGACAAAATCAATATAATATAGATTTGCTTTTGTTTTAAGTTATATTCACCTGTATTTTGTTATATGTTTCACTTTTTCAAACTGAAAGGGGGGGGGGGGGGGGGGGTCATTAGATATATAGTATACATTGGAGTGACACATAGCAGTCACTTTTCCGGCGATGGTGGCCACTATTTCAATTCTCTATTACTCGTAAACTCCTGGTCGTATATTCTTTCACTCAACGGCCAAAATAACCAAGGTTAAGGTCATCGTAATATACTATGTGGGTATAGAATAGTATATTCACTAAAGTGTATTAAGAAATCGTTTTTAATAACAAATTAAATACAGTGATTTCTCTTAATTAATGTTTTATGTTATTTCTATTTACGGACACACTTTAAGCATTTTCTCTACTTTAATGTCATCAACAGGAGAAGAAAGTATCATAAATATAAATACAATTACTGCAATTACTGAAATCTGATATCATGCAGGTATAAGCTAAGATTTTTTAATTTCCCGCATTGGAATGTCATGTCTATTTGAGCCGTTCCACGGGAAAACCAACAGTATGGACTCTGCGTAATGTATCGACCCAGATCACCATGCGCAGTCCACGATGGTTAATCCGGGCACACACATTCCGTCTCAGGGTCATAGAGGTCTTGATTAAGGATTCCTAAAACAGAAAATCTACATGGAACGAAAATATATGTTCGGTTTAGCCTGCACGGCATGCTTAAGATGATCTTGGTTGATATTTAACACAGAGTTCACAAAGACGTGTTTAGACTTACAGAACAACATTTTCCAATACCAAAAGTAAAGTGCAAATATTGCGTCTCTTTAAGATTTTTAATTCGGATACAATTTTGAATATATAAAGAACATAAAGCATCTCCGACACATACTAATTTACGACGCTTTGTACTCTGCTAAACGCCTTGACTTCAGAAGTGCATTTAAACAAATATTAACATATTTTCCACGCTTACATAAAAATTATGTTTGTACTTATTACATCAATATAATCATTAAGTTTAATCAATCTATGATTAATTATCAAAGTATTCGTAATGCATCCATAAAATTGTGCATATATGTCAATTTATCTTCTTCTACACAGTCCTGTCAAGGGATTTTTTATTGGGATCGTAATAATATCTTAAAGCGTCCCTGTATATTTGCAAACATAGACCATTTGTTCCTTGAAACGTTTTAACCCAACTCAACTGCATTTTATTCAGGCAAGTCGGCACATAAGTACCATTAACCATTTACAAGTATATACACGTGAAGAATATGGCTCAATGTCTTAACATATATTCATTTACATGACATAACATTTAATAACTAATTCATTTGTATTTGAACATGCGAATATATTGCAACTGCAAGGTTGTCAATCACAGCATCTTTTTTCTCAGCTACATTCCCAACACAAACGTCCTCTTTGGCAATATCATTAACGGAACTGTCAAAAGAGGGCCATTCCATTCTTGTTCTGTCTTCGAACATCTCTCTAAAAATCCCTTTATACTCTTCCGGATCGCAATCAACTAAATACAAAGGTATTACTGGTACACGATTCATAAATGCTCGTTTAATTTCGAAATCACACCAACTGCTGTTCAAGAAAGCTTTCGTTATAATTGCTACAATTACATAACAGTTTAACACAGCCTGTTCACATGCTTCGTCGATGTCTTGACCGGGAATGAAATGTTTATCATATAAACATAAAATATCGCCTTTGTAATCCGGGAATAGTTTACGAAGAGACTTATCCAATTTTGGTACAAGCTCAAGGCACACAAAATCACGGTCAATATGTGAATATGCAACGAATGATAGAAACTCTGGATTCCTTTGTTTGGTCACATGATCTACAGCTCTAACGAAATGGACGACCGGTTCATGCTTCGGAGGCTTTTTCGTTAACATCTTTCGTCTCCATAGCACAATGATAAATACAACGAGAAAAGCTACTACAATAATTGGGATGACGATGGGTAATAATTCAATTCCACTATGGCCCGCTTCTGTCTGACACGGATATTGTGCAGTTTCGTTTCCATTGATAATGTGTAATCCATTTTTGATATCATAACAGGTCATTTCTAAATTGCTAATATTTGATGATAAAATACTGTTAATTGTACAGTCACAAGTTAGCATGTTGTGTGATATATCTAAGTTGAATACCGTCAAATTGTGATAAAGCTTTATTCTTGCTAAAAATGTCCCGTCTAAATGACTGATTTTGTTGTACGAAAGGTCTAAGACTTCGAGGTTTTCAACTGTTGTGGAATCTGGTACGAACGATGTCAGTTCATTCCTTGATAGGTTGAGATGTTTAAGGTTCAAGTTATTTCCAAACATGTTTCGTGGTATCCGTTGAAGACCGTTATTTGAAATATCAACCAGTTCAAGGTATTTATTAGTTGAAAATAACTGCTCAAGTTCAATTTTACTCATCGCATCTAAACGGTTTCCCGGAATAAGAATAACCTTCAACGTAGGCATACTGTGAAAGAACTTGCTGGATATGGCAGAAAAGTACAATTCTGGAGATAAATAATCCGGATAGGAAATGTCAATCAATTCTATATTATCAAAACCAACAATGGATACTAAATAATTCGATAAAGCAATTTCTGGGATTATTAAATTGATCAGACCTTTTGAAAGCATACAGACGCCTTTCGACAAGTCTATATATAAAGAGCTTAAACGCAAATGTTGCGCCTGGATTGTACGAAGGCTATTTGGTACGATGTAACATCCGTTATTTGATACACAAGGCGCGTCCTCGCATGTACCTGATACATCTAATCTATACCTAGGTTTAGGATAGACTTGCATACCGGTACTCCTCTTTACGCTCGGCCAAAAATCAAAGACCACTTCTGTTAAGTTTTCAAGAGCAAGAAGGGTTGTCATGCATGTCCCAAATAATCCGGTGCCTGAGCAGTTAAAACTTCTCAAATGAGGAGTGTACCTTGCAGATGCTTCAAATAAATATATTCTACTGAAGCTAACGTCTAAAACCTCTAATGATGTATTGGCTAGTGACTTAAACAGGTTGAATGTGATACGTCCCAACGGGAGGCTGACGGTCCCATCTGGATTGTGGATTAAACTTAGGTTTAAAATGCGCAGTTGTGGAGAACTGAGTTCAGACAATCCAGTTTCCACAAAGTCGTAAGCAAGATTTTGATTTCCTGAAAGGTCTAATGTGTCTAACTTATAAAGTCCCCAAAAAGCACCAGTTTCTATTTGCATAACATTACAGTTTCTAATGTGAAGATTTTGAATGTTAGGAAATTGAATTAGGAACGAATGTAAAATATCACTTTTTGTTTCATGTCCCTCAAGATGCAAGGATTTTATACTGGTATATGACATTGACGGTGAAACTGGCTGCATCACAATTCTCTTACCATGCACTTCGATATGAGATAAACCGCTCAAATCGATTGTTCGAAAATCAAAGGAATCCTGGTCCCCCAAAGAACAAACAAGTTTACTATTATTCGTCACATTGAAACAATTGCAAATTGAAAGACTGTTACAATCCAATGTTGATACGAACTTGTTGATCACAAATACATACATCAGAGTAGATAAAACAGTCTGAAAATGCATCATGTCTCTGGTTTACACATAACAAGTATTCTGAGTAAAGAATATATCCTTATGCTGTTGCATTATTTGAGTAACACATTTAAATCCCAAACTTCAAATCAGTTGAGTAACACTTTTTAAAGAAAACACATGATATGTTAGTATCCAAAAAGCAATGCAGTTCAACGAATATATAAATATATGTGTGTGTGTATTCAAACACTGATTTCAAGGCACAATGTTTAAATGAAACTACCTATATATAAATGAACTAACATGTAGCTGTTAATAGTTGTTCACATTTTCACACATGAGCAGGTTTGAATAAATAAACCTAATGTCTTCACTTCAGCAAAGTAAATATTAAGAAACAAAGCTGAAATTTTTAAATGCATTTAAAACTCAAGAAAGACAAAACGTTTATATTTCTAGTGTTGGAAAATAAAGTAGAAAAAGTATTAATCGATGAAAGAGTGCGGATTTGTGTGTATATACTTCCTTTTCTTTTGTCGAACTTCGCTTGAGTTACCGCATACTCTACGCTTTTAGTTAACTCTTTACATCATATTTAGTTTTAGTATAACCCCCACCCCCGTCTATGTGAGGTTTGGAAATGAATGGCAGTTACGATCATATTAAATACCTTTTAATACTTTAAAACCACATCGGTGGTGTAGTGGTAGAGCGTCTGCATCGGGTGCGGGAATCCGCGAGATCGATCCCCGGTCGGGTCATTCCTAAGATTTAAAAATAATAGTAATGGCTGCCCTCCTTGGCACTCAATAATTCTGGTTGAGCATTACACCAGTTTCACTGCTGTCAGGTTAAATGGACCAGTACATGAAGTACTTGTAATTCAACCAGGAAACGTCGTTATATAAATGAAAAATTGTTGAAAGATGGGTAAAACACCAAATAATCGATGTAATTTACAACAAGAGCGCCGCAAGCGCTCGTCTGCTTTTTTTGTCGAAAAGGGGCAGCAGACGACGACGACGATGATGACAACGACGGTTCCAAAGTCACAATACCCCGAATTTATTCTTCGAAAAATCAGACACTCTAATAATGACTTTTTTCATAAGCAATCTCCAAAGGCTTCCCTCAGCAAGCTGTTTACTAGCGAACAAAGAACAGACTGTTTGGAGACTCTAACAGATATGTAAGTTCACCGGTCTGAAAGTCACAGTGACGAGCATCTCCACCGATTGACTTACAGTCGATGTGGAAAAGCAGCCAGTTGCTTGGGTTGTTGTGTTCAGTACTGGTGTGGGAAAGACAGGAAACACGTCATTAGATTAACTGATCGCCATGATATAACAGAAAAGTTGTTGAAAGCGGCGAAAACACCAAACAATCAATCAAGCAATCACCTATATTAATGTCTTGAAGGTAATTTTTCGTTTGACGTGTCTGATGCGTTATAATGAATGACAAAATCGTAACGCGATGTTTGTTTCGCATGGCTTGGACCATTTTAAACAAGTCACGCAACACGGAGGACCCAGAGAATGAATGGCGATCGTTTTTCATACTTGAAATAGTCACCTTTTGCGTTATCATTTTATACGATACCGCCTTGGTGGTGTAGTGGTAGAGCGTCGCCTCGAGTGCGATCTTCGGCCGGGTCATACCAAATACTTTAAAAATGGTAGTTATGGCTGTCCTTCTTGACGCTCAGGATTGTTGGGGAAACATTGTGACTGACTTGCCGGTAAAACGGCGTAAAAAAAGCATACAAACAAACAAACTAACACATCCATTTTTCACGATGGGCTTACTGGATGCGCTTACGACAAGTCTGTTAATTCGCAGTCCGATCAAAATCTGTGTGAAGATTCTGATAAGACAGAGCATATATACAGGCTATATATATGCTATATATATAACAAAGTTGTACCTTTTTCAAAACACAAAACTAAAAAAATGTGGTAAATATTTTTTTCAGTTATTTCTCCTATTTCCATAATCTGCTGAGGAATTAAAATTTGTTTTTAATCATAAAATTATTACCATAACGTGGTAACCTAAATACAATTTAAAAACATGTGTAAATCTTTTCCAACAAACAACAACACTGTAACAGATGACGTTCAGTCTAACATATCGAAGAGTTATTGAACAAGTTTAAATCAGTGTGTCAAATGGAGACATTTCTAAAACTCATCAATATCTCCTTTTGCCACAATGTCTTCAGGAGTTGTCCGCTTAAGGCCTAAAGAAGCGTCTGCATAGTCGACATTCTGCATCTCGTGTATTAAAAAAATGTGAACACTTCTATTTTAGATTGATCAGCGAGCGCTCTTTTGAAATAATGCCGGAAAGTACGATCATCATAAACAAACAAAAAAGCGCATATAAAGGTTAAACTACGGCATATCATTAAAATACCATCACATGTGACGAAAGACTGACTGGATATGATGTTGTTTGCACACCATATAATGGTTATTCTATGCAATCATGCACTGCACATTATTAAATAACCATCATATACAATAGCAAAGTCGATGTATATCAAGCCAAATGTACCATGTCAAATAAAATATGTAACTCGTATACATGATAATGTACTACGTTTAACACAATACAACATATTAAGACAGTAAAGGCGTGCGATAAGAAGCGACACTTATTAATTTAGACAGACAAACAGACATAATCTTAAATCAGGTCAAATATTCACATAAGAACGTAAATATATATGCAAAATTCCCAAAAGATTTATGAGTAGTTCTGTAGTAGTTCTAACAGTTCTTTTTAATTTGAGAGATCCTTTGGGTAAAGACAGAACATGTTGGCGATGCAGATAACATTGACATTAACGATTAAGATACGTATGAACAGTCATATCGAGATTTATTGTATAATTAGAGATTGTAAATATAAAGACGTTGCTCCAACCATATCGTGATATGTCTTGTTATAGTACACACGGACTTACAAAACGGGTATTTCCCTTAGCTTTTTAACACGTGTCGAAGTTTACAATATGCGTTACATTAACTCATCATGTATAACATTTTATTTATATATATGGTTTATACACTATGCTATTGATATTCTTATTTACATACACATCTTATTCTTATTCATATCAACCATAAATGTAAACAGTATTAAGCACACTTTAGCGCATACAAAGATATGTGTCTTTTGAAAAAACGATTCGGCAATATGTCACCATGCACTTATATGAAGTGTATCTTAAATCTTTAAAGTGGATGTAACATGCCATTTTTATTTCAATGATAGGGTAAGGGTATTTTTAACGAAATCAATATAATATTGGTTTGCTTGTGTTTTAAGTCTCATACAAGTGTATAAAGTGTACATTGTTGACTCGCCCACGAATGTGAAGTGAAACATAGCAGTCACCTTTTTGGCGACGGCGGACTTTTTTTTCAATTCTCTATTACTCGGCAACACCTTGTCGATTTTTTCTGAAACTTTGTCAGATGTTTTGTTGTGTCATGAAATATCATTCAACGGTAAAATTACCTAGGTCAATATCATAGATCGCCAGAACTTAGCCTTGGTTAGGCAACTTGACCTTGGTTAACTTAACATTGATTAGATAACTTAACCATAATTAGTTAACTTGATTAATATTGAATCTAGAGACCATATTTTTCATCCAATCTTCGTTAATTTTATCATAGGATTTGTCTCCATCAATACTCAGTCAAATTCAAACCCTGGGTTATAGGGAGTCAAACACTATGTCACTTGATCAAATGTTAGAATAACCTTGTGAACACTCTAGAAGACATTTTTTATCCAATCTTCATGAACATTTAACAGAACATTTATCTCCATCATTTATCAATTCATGACATATTAACAACAATGCATTGATCTTCACTTATTGTCGTTTCATCGGCTTAAGTTTGTTATGGCATACTGATGCTAATTCGGTCTTCAAAGAAGTGCGAGACACCCTCAGCCAGCTGTCTTGTTTCAATAGATATTATAATTGTCCTTGCAACGCTTTGTTTTAAATTTGTCAAGTGACAACCTTTGGTATGGTCTTAGTTGTGGTAAGTCACAATGTTGCTTAGAGTAGACATAGCGATATGATATGTTTGCTCTACTGCATGCAGTGCAGACTTTACACAATTAACTTTCTAAATGTTCTTGAAGCTCTAAATACGTATACTATGTATATTATAATATTCAATATATGCCTCATACCAAACGTAAGTTTTATTCTACTATTCCAAATCGATTAACTCAAGTCAAAGTCAACTGACTCTCAAAGTAGTGCTTACTCAAGATTAATAAAACTAAGTACAATAAACGCGGTTGACTGAACTAAGATACAGTAAATATATACTATATATATAGTATCTAGATCACGCATTGAAACAAAGTTAACCCATACCATTACGTACCAAGCATAATAAATACACATACACTTTAAAGACAAAAAATATCATGTAAATCTTCTTAATTTCGTGTCTATAAAATGGTCAATTATCTAAAGTTTATTTAGAAATCGTCTTTAATAATACAGTGATTTCTCTTAATTTATGTATTATGTTATTTCTATTTACGGATAAACTTTAAGTATTTTCGCTTTTTTAATAATGTCTTCAAGAGGTAAAGATGTTATTTTTGATATAAATACAATAACTGGAATGAGATACCTTGCAGAAATAAGCTTATATTTTAATTTCCTTAGACTTACAGCATATCATTTTCCAATATCAAAAGTAAAGTGGAAATATTGTGTCTCTTTATGATTTTAATTCGGATACAATTTTGAATATACAAAGAACATAAAGAATCTCCGAAACATACTAATTTGCGTCATGCTTTGTACTTTGCTAAGCGCATTGACTTCTTAAGTCATTTATACAAATATATAAACATATCTTTTACGCTTACGTAATAATTATGTGTATACTTATTTCATCAATATAATCATTAAATTAAATCAATCGATGATTAATTATCAAATTCGTAACGCATCCTTAAAAGTGTGCATATAAGCTAATTTATCGTAATAATATATTTAAATGTCTCTGTAATTTTTGCAAACATAGACCATTGGTTAAACGTTTTAACAAATCAATATTTTAAACTTGATATGTTTTCAAAATCTATATATTTACATATACTGTTTAAAATTAAATAACTAATGCATTTGTATTTGAACATGCGAATATATTGCAACTGCAAGGTTATCAATCGCAGCAATTTTTTTCTCAGCTAAATTCCCAACACATCCGTCCTCTTGTGTAAGTTGTTGACCGGTTACATGTGGATCTGTTGCTTTACTAATATCATTAGTGGAACTGTCGAAAGAGGGCCATTCCATTCTTGTCCTGTCTTCGAACATCTCTCTAAAAATCCCTTTATACTCTGCCGGATCGCAATCAACTAAATACAAAGGTATTACTGGTACACGACTCGTAAATGCTCGTTTAATTTCGAAATCACACCAACTGCTGTTCAAGAAAGCTTTCGTTATTATTGCTACAATCACGTAACAGTTTAACACAGCCTGTTCACAGGCTTCGTCGATGTCTTGACCCGGAATGAAATGCTTATCATATAAACATAAAATATCGCCTTTGTAATCCGGAAATAGTTTACGAAGAGACCTGTCTAATTTTGGTACAAGTTCAAGGCACACAAAATCACGGTCAATATGTGAATATGCCACGAATGACAGAAACTCTGGATTCCTTTGTCTCGCCACAGGATCTACGGCTCTAACGAAATGAACGACTGGTTCATGATTCGGAGATTCGTTAGACTGTTTTAGCAGTTGTAATTTTATCCTTCGTCTCCATAAAGCGACTATGAATACAACAAACACGAGAAGGAGAACCAAAACAATTGGGACGATAATGAAAACATATTTACTTCCACTACCTGGCTCTTTGGGACACGGATATTGTGCTGTTTCGTTTGAATAAATAATGTCTATTCCATTTGTTATATCATAACATGTCAATTTTAAATTGCTGATATTTGATGATAATATACTGTTAATTGTGCAGTCACAAGTAAGTAAGTTGTATGATATATCTAAGTTGAATACCGTCAAATTATGATAAAGATTTATTCTTGCTAAAAACGTTCCGTCTAAATGACTGATTTTGTTGTACGATAGGTCTAACACTTCGAGGTTTTGAGTTGTTGTAGAATCTGGTACGAACGATGTCAGTTCATTCCTTGATAGGTTGAGATGTTTAAGGTTCAAGTTATTTCCAAACATGTTTCGTGGTATCTGTTGAAGACCGTTATTTGAAATATCAACCAGTTCCAGGTATTTGCTAGATGAAAATAACTGCTCAAGGTCCATAACAGTAATCGCATCTAAACGGTTTCCCGGAATCAGAATAATCTTCAGCGAAGGCATACTGTGAAAGAACTTGCTCGATATGGCACAAAAGTATAATTCTGGGGATAAATAATCCGGATAGGAAAGGTCAATCAGTTCTATGTTTTCAAAACCAACAATGGATACGAAAGAATTCGACAAAGCAATTCCTGGGATTATGAAATTGATAAGACCCTTTGAGACAATACAAACGCCTTTCGAAAAGTCTATGTAAAAAGAGCTTAAACGAAAATATTGCGCCTGGATTGTACGAAGGCTGTTTGGAAAAACGTAACATCCATTACTTGTTACAAAAGGCACGTCCTCGCATGTGTCCGATACATCTAGTTTATACCTAGGTTTTTGATAGACATGTAAACCGGCACTTCTCTCTACGCTTGGCCAAAAATCAAAGATCACTTCTGTTAAGTTTTTAAGAGCCAGAATGGTTGACATGCATGTACCTATAAGTGCAGTACCTGAGCAATTTAAACTTCTCAAATTGGGTATAAATCTTGTAGATGCTTCAAAGAAATATGCTCTACTCCAGCTTACGTCTAACACCTCCAACGATGTATTGGCTAGAGACTTAAACATGTTGAATGAGATACGCCCAAGGGGCAAGTTGTCGACACCATCTGGATTGTGAATTAAACTAAGGTTAAAAAGGCGCAGGTGTGGAGAATTAAGTCCAAACAATCCAGCTTCCACAGCATCGTAAGCAAGATTTAGATTTCCCGAAAGGTCTAATGTCTCTAAATGAGACAGTCCACGAAAGGCTCCATTTTCTATTGTTATTATGTTGCAGTTTCTAATATGAAGGTTTTGAATATTAGGAAATTGAATAAGGAAGGAGTGTAAAACTTCACTTTCTGCTTCGCGTCCCTCAAGATGCAAGGTCCTTACACTGGTGTATGACTCTGACGGTGAAACTTGTTTCATCAAAATTGTTTTACCATGAACTTCGACATGAGATACATTTATCATATCAGCTATTTGAAAATCGAATGAATCCTGATCCCCCAAAAAACAAACCAGTTTGAAGGTATACGTCTCATTTAAACAATTGCAAGTTGATAGACTGTTACAGTCCCTTGTTGATGCGAAATTGTTGATCACAAAAATATATATCAGTGTAAATAATACTGATCGAAATTTCGTCATTTCTCAGCATTACATCTTACACTATCATGGGCAGAGAAGTTGTCCTTATGCTGTTGCATTATTTAGTTAACACATTTAAATCCCAAGGTTCTGATCAATGGATAAACAGTGTATCAAGAAAACACGCGATATGTTATTTTCCGAAGACCAATCCAATTCAACGCATATGTATTCAATAATGAGTTAAAATCTTGATAACCCAACCGTAGCTTTTCATCTTCGCTTGCATGTTCAGGTTTCAATCCAAAATAAATTAACTGATTCGCTTCTGCTGAACAAGATCAAGACAACGTGAAGGAATAGACTAGGTGTTACAGCAAATACGATTAGGAAACAAGCAAGTTCAGGGACTTTGACCATACCCATTTCAGTTGCAAGTACATGTAACTCCAAATGCATATGCAACTCAAGATAGACAACACGTTTATATTTCTAGTGTTGGAAAATTAAATAAACTAATTTTCAAACGATGAAAGGGTCTCTGTGTTAGTGTGTGTGTACTTTCGTGCTTTTTGTTAAACAATGCTTGAGTGACCACGTCCTCTTCGCTATGATTTAACACTTTATGCCACATTAGGTTGATAATTCTGGTTTTAGTAGTTGTAAACACGAATTTAAACTATTATCTAATAACGGTGATTTGCATAATCGAAGTTTAACTAAACGCATACTAGACATAACATTTAATGGTTTACATCAATCATTTAGACTATCCCTACATTTAAATTAGCATTGAACCCCATTAAATCTAAAATTCTACAAAGGGGCAGTTTAAGGTCCACTTTATCAGTCATTCAACAGTGAGTTATTGTATATGCATATGGCAACTCACATCTTACACTGGAAAACTGGAATAGAATGAGCAAGACATTGCGAAGGTAACGATTAATTAGGAACAGAATCAGTCCATTTTGAATATAAGTGTAAGGAATATCGATAACGTTCGTGATTTGCAAGGATAGTGCTATACATAAAATACGCATGTCAAGGAAAGATATCAAGCCTATAGATATATCTTAGTTGATAAAGCCTTTAATTTACCTTCTTTTTAATGCAATTGCCTTGCTCTTTCGAAATTATACTTAAATATACAAATCCTAAACACGTGTACACATTCTTTTGATGATGAGAGTACAATGCATGTATGCCATGTCTTAATGAAATGATATATCTAAGAACATGGGAAAGACACAGAGATGCAAGGGATACAATGGAAGAGCAAACTACAGATACTTCATCTGGGATTGAAACAGGTCAAGGTATATGGGTTTGAATTTGTGTTTAGAATGGTAGGTAAGGAATGTAAATGGAAGCTCAGGAGACACAAAAGTGGAAGAGAAGGATGTTTAAAGGAAACAATATAAGAATAGTTCATAAGCATGGTATTAAGACAGGAATTGGAGGAATGTAAGGCAGATGGAACAACCTAGAAAGTGATAAGCATGAAAGTGAAGATTTAGACAAACACCGAGGATGGAAGGATAGAACATTAAAGAGAAGGAAAAACATAAATAATTCATTTGGTATTGAATGAGGAGGGGAATAGTGTTAGGGGGAAGGAAACACACCGATAATACATCAGGTTATATGGCATGAAGGGACGGAAGGTTTGGGGAAAAGAAATACAAGTAGAATTAATCTTGCATCGAGAAAATGATGGAACAGGTGTTAGCGAGTAATCATCTGGTATGGAAACAGGAAGGGAATGAATGTTGGGAAGGTGTCTCATCGCTAATAAGGGTAGGACTGACATAGCGACGAAAAGATGTGTCATTGTGATGTTTTTAAACAGTAGTCGGTAGTGATTATGGACCTGTTCCCAGTCTACTATATAGATACGCATCACTGACCATAAGGGGAGGTAACCCGTCTCTCCCCCTACATGACTAGGCAGTTCTAAACCGGTATCTCTTAGGGTGCAGACTGACAAACAGAGACGGACAAAAAGAGAACAACACACATCGTCACGGTATTTTAAGACCACGCACACACACACACACACACACACAGACAACCGTACCCAGGCAAGACACTTTAGATGTATTCACGACCTCTGTGTTGCACATAAATACTACGATAAGGCAAAATGCGTTGCAGAAGATCACGCTACCAGGGCTTTAATCATAACCACTTAACAGCAGATGCTTAGAGAGAAAATGAGCCTTTCCAGTCACTGTTCGCCGCCTGTGAGTTTTCTGTTTCATGATTCACTTCTCTATACCTCTAGCCCCCAGTCCGCGCAGGTTGATCTGGATCGATACATTACGCAGAGTCCACAATAGTTTCAAGTGGAACGGCTCAAATGTCATTGATTTGAGAGATTAAGAGAAGAAATGCTAGTCTATGGCGAAAACGCGAAGAAAGTAATTGAGTATTGAGGTAAGAAGGGGGGATGTTATTAAAAGGTAAATATTCAGCTACTTTGATTGGAATCGTTGCAAGTGGGAAAGGAATTTTGGAGCGGAACACTTCATAAGGGGTTCATTGGTTAAAGCGGTTGCAATTGAAGGAATGTTAGATACACATACATGTTTTCTTGTATCAAGACAATGTAAGAAAAATAGAGATGAAATGACATATTTATATATATACCTTTTGGTAAAGAGAAAGGTATTAAGAAGTTTCATAGTTTAGGCAGGGTTAAGCGAAAGATCAGAAAAATTGCAAGAAACAGATGGTTCATCGGATGTTTCATTAGTAGTATCATTATTATGACAGGAATGACATACATTATTGGGATTACGAAACATAGTGGATTAATGTGATATTGAGACATTAAGGGAACGAATGAGCAAATTAACAGTATCGACAATTGGCAGTAACAACTGTCATATTTCAATTCATGTTACAGTTACATACCACAGTGCATGTATAGAGTCTCACAGTTTAGCCTTAGTCATTTTAAATTTAAACATGAGCCAGTATTAACCGTTCCAGTTTTCGAAGTGTTTCATTGAGTAGAAATTACTAACATTTTGAGATTGACCCTTCACATTTCTGTGGACTCATGTATCAGTTTCAATGTTATAGGTCATGAATATGTTATGTTGACCTTTGTTTTAGCCTACACCACAATATTTTGTCAGAATAAAGAACGTATCCTTTCCTTTCGTTTGTAATAGTGTGTCAAATGGTTTTAAATGAAATCAAAAGTACAAATTGTCATAGGATGGGCAAAACTCGATCGCGTAAGATATCATAGAAACCCTAAATAATGTTTGAGTAGCATGTATAGACAATTATGTTAAACGCTCGGATTTATTCTCTTATTCAATTTCAAATAAAATATCAAATTACAAAGTTATAAATGCACCCGATAGTTTTCCTGTACCTCATGCAAAACAACCATGAAAAAGCTGTGAACACTGTGATTCTAAATTATTTGATACATCCGGGTCAAATTCCACCAACTGTACTTAGCGCTAAGTAATACTTATATACTTAAACGAATATTTCGTCATTTTGGTGTCCCACTTTTTTGTAAAACTTGAAAAGTGGAGTTGGACCCTAGTCTATTAAACTATATTTGTATAAATAAGAGACGCAATTCAAGTTATGATATCTAAACAAAAATTCACCTTTTTAACCATAATTACTTTCATACGAATTTCACTAAACATACAAAGTATTCCACTAATCGAAATTATGCATCTTTGAATTATTTCATAGTAATCTAAATACACATACAATCTGATGAACTACTACTTTCGGAAGATTAAATAATGCCTCGTTCGGGGTAGATGAGCCATTAATTGGAGTACATAAAATTCAAATAACACAGACATACGTACTCAGACAAAGGGTAGTAGGACTTTAATTTCACGAATGAAACACATACAAATATGTGTGAATGAAAGTGGGCGTTTCTTTATGTCATAAATTATTCAACATGCCGTGTGTTCCATAGTAAACACAACATAAACAGTTTAAGCTATGCCTATCAAACGGAACGAAACCTACCTGTTTTATGAATGGAAAACAGGTAGAACATGTTTGGTTAACCGACTAAGGAACGGTATATCGACAAAACCTATATAGGTTTCGCAAAACAGGTTTTGAGTTTTGTGACTATGGAACACAGGGATGGTTACAGTAACAACCGAAACAATATGGATGATCGACACATTACATATCTGAGCGAAATAACCGCCGGCTGTGCTATTTATATAAGACTCGACAGTAATAACTTATGGGGGAATTTTATTCTCGCTTCGGTCAATTTAACATTGAAATTCTATCTGGGTGTCACAAGATTGATTACGTTACGCTAACCTGCCTTGAACATAACATTGAATGGCGTTGAATAAATTACTACCCTTCACCGATATGTTCGACTAAATACAATATACAAACGTTGACTTTTCGAAGTTGCATGTCTGCTGTTAAAGTGCGTGTGCTGGCCTAGCATTAAAAAATAATCGTATCGATCAATGGACTGGAGAATATAGAAGCATTCTATTTACAGAGCTCTAGATAAGGGCTTTTTGTATGATCTAAAATTATTATTTGACCATCCAACCATATATTGTGGGTACTAAACAGAAATGTCATACTGAGACGATTCTTTTGAGTACGCACAACATAGGGTTGGCTTTAATAATAAGAGAGAAATTGTGGGAAAAAGAGCTGAATACTCCTCCTATCAATACTATGTATTTTGTTCTTTTCCCAATACCATGTGTTCTTTATGCCATTATTCAAGGAGAACCGCCGTGACCAAGTGGTAAGCCTCGGGAATTTGAAACCGGGCGTCTCGGGCTCGATCACCAGTTGCGTCGGATATGGTGTGAAGTGGCCTCGAGCGAGGTACAACTTTATAGTCGAGTACTGATTTGTTGACCCAGGGATTATGAATAAGAGAGATGACGCCGTGGAATAACTGAAATAATGCTATTGAAAAACGGCGTAAAACCAATCAAAATTCACAATTCAAATTGGAACTTCTGGAAAAAGTTTGTATCGAGGGCTTGGCGTGAAACAGTTGTAACTAAAAACCTATTTTGAAAACCCTGGTTTAGGGGCAATTTTGACCCCTTTGTAAACAATGCAAATTTAGGTGCCATTGCTCAGAACGAGCAATGTCACCTAAATTTCCATTGTTTACCAAGTAAAATGATTTAACGCTTATAAAGACTTAATGGCGAGGTGATTGATTGATTGATTGATTGGGGTTTACGCCGTCTTTAACAATTTCTCATTTATATCACGGCGGCCAGTTCACCTACTCATGCATTTCCTGGTTTTCTCACACCAGTACTCCACACAACAATCTTCCCAAGCAACTGGCTGCTTTTCCACATAGACTTATCCCATTGGGAGAGAAATGACGCATGTCGCATTGACTTTTGTCAATCCTCGGAAAGAAAGTTGACCGAGCCGGGATTCGAACGCACAGCCCCTGGATTGACAGCCCGCGTCGCTACCGACTGGGCTACCGGGGCTCGGCTAATGGCGAGGTGATTAACCTTAGTAAAAAAAATACTAATTTAAGTTACAACCATTTCACGCCAAGCCCTCGATATATACGCAACATGGAATTCATTGAGAGATTTCAAAATAACAACTGATTCTTGTCTTGTGGTTTAGGTTTTTATTGTATTTACGACTTTGCATGATTCAAACTTACATTGGCGGACAGTTAGTGGGGTTACAGCTCATTTATATCTATATAAGATGAAAGTGGATAGTAAAGACTTTGGTAATACTATGCGCATGTATATCCTCACCAGAGTAATATATGCAAAAATGGAAGTCTAAATACTCAAACTAGTTTCAACCCTCTATGGGGAATGTGTCTGTAGTGTAGTATAGACTGGATTTGGTTTGTGTTGATTGCGTATGTATTCTATATAGCTGCTCTTGGCAGTTTTTAATAATTTCAAGGCAGCCTTACCGCGGTTATTTTTATTGATACTGAAAACTGTATTAGACGAATACATGAGTCTATGGACATTTTCGTTTTACTGATTGTGTCTTGTGTGTCGCCCCAAACACCAACGGCAACGCTTTATATATTCCGTAGAAATGCCAACACCTTTTTTCTTTAACAGAAGTTTCTGATGTTCGGGCTAAAACAGTCCTATCATACTTAGTCTGTCTTCGTTGAAAAAAATCGAAGAGTCTATATTCAGAGAGCTTAAGAGGTTGATGTACACTTTTACACACAACACCCAACCCCCACGTCTATTTGAGGTTCAGAAATTAACGGCTGTTACGATCATTTTGCATTCCTTTTCTTAATTTCCAAAAGGTCGATCTCCAAAGACTTCACTAAGCAAGTTGTTTGCTATCGAACAGAGAAGTTCCTTATCAGACTCTTCGAAGACTCAAACAGAGCTGTATCTTCACCGGTCTGAAAGTCACTGTGAAAAGCGTCATTCGTTATCCACCGATTGGCTAACAATATATTTGAAAAGCAGCTAGGTATATGGACAGTCTGTTGTGCCGAGGACTGGTGTGGGGAGGTTCGAAAACACATGGGCAGGTGAATTGTTTGCAGCGAAATAACTGAAAAGTTGTTGAAAGCGGCGTACAAGCAAACAATCACTGATATGCATGTCTTGAATTTTTGTTTTCGTTTGATGTAGCTGCTGAGTTATAATGAATCACGCCTCGTAAAGCGATGTTGTTTCGCTTGGCAGAGACCATATTACACGAGTCATGTAACACGGAGGATCCAGAGAAATGAATGGCGATCTTATTTCGTACTTATATTAGACGCTTTTCTCGTCAATATTTCATACGATAGATCATCGGTGGTGTAGTGGTAGAGCGTCCGCCCCCGAGTGTGGGATGTTGCGGGTTCGATCCCCGGCCGGGTCATTCCAAGTACTTTAAAAATGGTAGCCATAGCTGCCCTTCTTGGCGCTCAGATTTGTGAGACTAGCATTGCGACTGACTTGCTGGTGTCGAGATAAATATACCAGCAGTACTGGTAACACACACAGGAAATTACGTGTGATGTAAGCGGCGTTAAACACCATACGATCATTTCATCACGATAGGCTTTCTGGGTTCTCGTGTGACAAGAAGATGACGATCTTCAATCAAATTCCCAAGTGTTCGATTTTCGGATGACGTGGCTCAGTCATAATGGCTCCCTCGGTGTGCGACATATACGGAGCTTGATGGATACCAGTATGCGCCATCTCTAGATGTTATCAGGGTTGTATGTTCCTTCTCTATTTTAAATGTCGCAACCACTGTGGTCGTATTAATGACTACAACGAGTCTGCGGGTTTGCAATCTGATCTGAGAAGTGGAGAGTCTTTTCCGTAATGATATTTCTAAATGTATGTTTATTAATGACACGGCTCGGTTTTAAATGTATAATACAGGTGTAAACGACGGTTCACTTGTTACAGTTCATGTTGAACGACTTAAGTGTATGTTCAGATAGACATTTATAATTAAAGAAAATATTATGGCTTCCGTGGGACATTACGAGCTGAGAGAATATGACCCAGCTGTGAGGATGATGGAACACGTTCTGAAAATGTGCGATGAAAAAGGAGCTGACCCGGACATCCGACAGAGAGTCGAACTCGCCGTCAAACTCAGCAAGGTATCGTTTTTTAGAATACTGCAATATCTTGCCTTAATCTGATCACCAATTGTTTATGCCGTAATGTATCATAATATATTTCAAAAGTGCAGTTAAAGATCGATTTACTCAACATTACTATCTTATATAAATGTAAAATGTATGTCAAAATCGCTGTTCGTATATACGAGCTGGCGAAAGTTTCGTCTGGTTTAAAAAATTGTTGTACCTATATACGAGCGGTCGAAGTTTAGGTCTGGTTTAAATGAGATTGATGTACGTATACACGAGCGGTCGAAGTTATGTCTTGTTTAAATGAGATTGCTGTACGTATGTATACACGAGCAGTCGAAGTTAAGGTCTTGTTTAAATGACATCGCTGTACAAGCCGTCGAATTTGTCGTCTGGTTTGAATGAGATCGCTGTTTATATATACGAGTGGACGAAGTTTAGATCTGGTTTAAATTAGATCGCTGTTCGTATATATACGAGCTGGCGAAATTTAAGTCTGGTTTAAATGAGATCGCTGTTCGTATAAACGAGTGGGCGAAGTTTATCTCTGGTTTTAATGAGATAGTTACGAACAGTGTAGATTCATGGTGATCTGGATCAACACTCGTCTCCTACACCTTTTAATATCTGCCATGACAAATTATATAACTAAATGCGAATTAAAAATAAAGTTTCGCAAAAATATTTTAACAGTAATAAGATTATTTCTGATTTATTAAAAATTCGCCCGAGAGATTTGTATTAAAAAGATGTAATAAATCACAGTGCAGTAAAACGTCTGTCGCGCTTCGGAGCGTTCACTTCAAATTTATAGCTAATAAAATGAATACACATGTTTTCATTACAATCATCAAGTTCAATCGTTTCTGTAAGCTACCCCCTAATACATAATTGTATGTATTTGCTTCTCTTTAAAGATTCAAAGTAGCTACGGTATTGCAATTTATATAGTGAATACATAAAAAATGCAACAAAAGAATACTTGGATTTTTATATGTATTTACTGACTTGTTAACTTCAATGTTTAACTGAGTTCTTTATAACATTTATGGAAATACGAGCACAACACAGAACAAGATATTACATAATACTATTTAACAGAAGAAACGTATTTGAAACCTTACCTTCAATTACTATTACAAATCAGTAGAGTTCTCACATGTCTTCATGTGCATTTTTTCAAAGAGCTCTTTAATATTTATGACCAGAGCCTTTTGTATAATCCATGCTCGATCCTGAAGAATATCGCAGTTAGTCACATATCAATTAATCAGTTTAATGCATTCAATAATATTTGTTATTTTATAGGGATTTTACATCATTTTCAACATTATTTCACTTACATCACGGAAGCTGTTCACTTATTCATGATCACTCGATAAATGAACCAGTACTTGGCTAGTAAATGTAACTTGCCATGACCAATAAAACAACTGCAGATCGAACTCAGGGACGCTGATATAAATGATGCAGTCTCTAGAGTGTTGACAAGATTCTTTTTCAAATTTAGCCTAGTGACCTAGTTCTTGACAGGACATGACCTTCAATGGAACTTAGATTAGAAATCATGAAGACTATCTATTCTGAAAAAGTTTCAACCTGCTGAAATTAAAAATGCGGCTTCTACAGTATTCACAAGATTTTCCATTAATTTAGCTAAGTGACCTAGTTTTAGACCCGACATGACCAACATTCAAACTTGGCCTAGATATCATAAAAAAAAAAGATTCTGACAAAGTTTCAAGGTGTTATGCAAAACATGCTGTCTCTAGGGAGTTAATAAGAATTTTCTTTAATTTGGCATAGAGACCTGGACATGACCTATATTCGAACTTAGTCTAGATATCATTAAGACAATTATTCAAATAAAGTTTCAATATGCACAAATTAAAAATGCAGTCGCCAGAGTGTTCACAAGATTTCCCTTCAATTTCACCCTGTGACCTAGTTTTTGACCTCACATTATCCAAGGCAATTGGTGTCGATGCACGACAGACGTACACAATGTGATTACAACAGATCACCTGGAGCACTTTGTGCACAGGTGAGAAAAATAAAAGAGCTAATAATGAATTGAAAGATATTAACTACATGTACATTTTAAGAATTTAAAGTCTCATGTGAAATTGCATTAGGGTTAGGACATGTATGTTAGTCAATACAAAGGAAGCAGTTTCATTTCCATCATATGGAGCCTTCTTACTTCGGACTGGTGTTATTATGATGCAGCTGGCAAATTGTGAATGAATTGAATTCGAAGTAAACACATCAACTGATGACATTGTTTAAATGAATATAAACTGGTAAGAACTAGATATACAGAAATCTGATCTTTATACATAATGAAATAACAATAACACGATAAACCATTACTAGAATGTCTGCGTCAAGTCGACGCAAGATTACAACATCTATGGACAAAAAACATCATCAGTGGATCTACTTATAAGAGAAGCAGATAAACGAAATACGACATATACTGTCCACAACTTCACATATGACTATGAGTGCGATAAACATTGGGCACGAAACGGAATTCCAGTTTCATATTAGGCAATAAAAAGCATTGAACATGTCTGACATTAAAAGAATGTTGCAACGTGCTTAAATACTATTTATATAATCATATGATTGTGAGGATGCAGTCCAAACATACATTATGGCTTAGCAAAACACTCCTTGTCTGCACATTGGGTTGCTGTCCTAGTGTTTCAAACACGAACAGTAACTCTAACCGTAACCCGGTAAAATGTAAATAAGATCTAACGTTTCGCCCCAATATGGTTTTGTGACCAGTAGACATACGTAAGTACTATAACAGACCTCTGCCAAACGTATCTCTCGGTAAGAGAGGAACATGTTACTTAACTTACATTTAAATAATTACACATGCAGACGCTCACCAGTTTCCTTTAATCATGCCATTTTAATACAAATCTTTTGTGAAATGTGGGCCGTGACAAGTTTGCTGACAGGTTTGCCCTTTTTTTGGTTGCTCTAATTATTTTATACGTTTTGAAAAACCAAATTACTCGATATCGCTGTTGCAATCAAATCTTTGTACCAAATGTCCCGGGTTCGAATCCCGTAATCAGCGGATTCTGCCTTTGGGACGAACGGCGCGAGTACAGGTTAAGTATTCAGGAAGCAGACATCGAACTTGATTAATATAAGCTTAAAGTTTGTTTCGCAATCGATGTAAAATAAATAAGTTTAAACCAAACTAATCAAACTAATCAAATGTTTATGCAGGGCTCGACATGGCTCAGAGTCCATTACTGAGATCTTGCGCGACTGAATTCAAAACATCTTTAATCCTTATATATTATGGCATGTTTGTAAAGAAGAAACGCAATAACTGACACTTACTTGGCAAGATTGTAGATGTCAAAGCAAAGTTCTAGTTACCGATTTTGTTTGAATGTATCGAGAAAGCAGAAAACCAGCACGTTGTTTACCGTAATTGATTTTGTATTCTGGGCATACTCTGCCAATTATATTGAAATGTTTCTACTATAAGTGGAAATAAGATATGATTTGAGATCAATAGTAGTCATACCAAGGAACAATTAGTTATGATAACTCATCCGCGCTGAGTGTTCACGCACGTGTGTTGAACTTCTCTGCTAGCAACAAAGGAACATTTTTATTTTTCGGATTACTTGTTTCATGAAATATACTTGAATACACTTGATTCTGTTGGCAATATTTTGTCTTTTCAAGTGGAATTACGTTTTATTCAAAACTTGACTAAAATGTAAGCCTGTGTGGCTATATTTATATGAAATGACATTCACAACATTTCAAGTTAGACTGATGGCAGTTCCATGACAACAAAACCTTCGTCGCTGCGGACTACTTAGATAAACAATAAATGTTCTTGTTTATTGTATCTACGCCAATCATGTATAAGAAATGTCTTAAAAAATATGAGACGATGAATAAACATAACACTTTTACGAATGCATCAACAGAAATATTTCATTTTTCGAATTATATCCAATTAAAGCGCAGGGTGCGGGTTTAAAAATCATCCTTGAAATGACATCCGGAAAAATGGCCTTACTGAGTTTGATAGACCATTGAATTCTGCTATATATTTTAATCTTGACTGAACTATATTATCTAATAACGAGCTGTGCTCGTTATCACACATTTTATTTTTCACTTTTTTGTTTTGTCACGTATTTTAGATATGTTTTAAAGAAATACCATCCTCTCAATCTCGAGAAAATACCAGTTTGATTGATATTTGGTTCAGTGGTATTTTGTTTCTCGTAAAATGATGAAACTTGCAAATTCACAATGCATACAGCGATGTAAAAGCACCACAACAGACATATCGGGTTGTTACCAAACTATGCAGGGAGACCGTGCCGATTCACATCTTCATTTGAAACTCTTTAACATATATTGAATAGCATAACTGCATGACAATAATGAGGTAATTACTCCCTGCAAACAAACTAAAACATTATAAGTTTATAACGGATAAATTGTCAGAAAACTTTGCCTCAGAAAAATTAACAATAAAAAGCAGAAGGTTGCATTTTTACGAGATAACGAGAATGAAATTTTCAACAATATCAATATGTCCTATCGTGAGAGATGAGGTGACGGGTTGATACTTATGCATGCGAAGATAATTGCATTGAAGGAAGTTATGCAGCAAAATATCAGTACAGACGAGGGGAGATCTAGAAGTAATAGGAATTTTGTTATAATTTCGACACAAGTCAATTGTTCTTTCTTTCCACAGGCAACATTTCTCTTACATACATGACAAATATTTAAATAATCGTCTAACAAACAACATTTCTGGAATATTATGAATATGTAAAGTACAATGGGGGCAGGACACGGTAGTAACGTCACTCTGACGTCTCCGTTTCAAGGAAAACGAGTATGTTTGAAAACTTGAATAAATACTTTAACAACAGGTTTATCAACTCAATTGTTGCTTCAACTTCCACCAGAAATTATTGCTTAAAGACATTCCATAAACGTTGTTCAACGAAATGTGTAATATGTGATGTGATAAATGACAATTATTATGGGAAAAACGGCACTAACACTGTTCCTTTCAACATCCGAACTGGCTCTCTTGCAAGTGACATTAGTTTCCCACTGATATCTGTCCCCCAGCCATGAACAACTGTGTATGTAAACATCGCTAGTTACTGCTTGACTCCTGGTTAACTCCACTGAATAAACATTTCAAATGTTGATTTTGATTTGTGTCTACGTTGTGATATAATTTTACTATTTAGCATTTTTCAATTGATCATTTGACATAGTGATGTACGTGAATATATATTGTATATACTTTGAGATAAAATAACTATAAAGGAAGAAATGAATTAAGATATCCATTTGTTGAAGGGAGTAGATTTCATGATACCATAACATTTATGATTATTGTGAGAAAATGTTGCTAATTTTAAAATGCGTTTCAGCTAAAATATCGCAATGTGCGTTTTAACGCTCTCTTGTAAATCTTTAGTAAATTAAAAATCATGTAATTACTTTCAAAATATTCCAAGGTAATTTTCAATAAAATCGGGTATTGTTATCTGAATCGTCATGGCAGATACATGTAAATTATATCATGACACATGTAACTTTATTCTTTATAATTCGGTGTTATTGGTGTTTGAATACCAATTCAAACAAGACAGCATTAGCGATTTCTTTAACCACACTGTTATTGTCGCAAAAACATACGTTTTGACGTCGAAAACGACGTTATTTCAAAGGTATGATTCCACCTTAAGGTCATATTGAAATTAAGTTGAAAATGGTTTCAAAACATGAACATTGTTTTGTAGGAGAGGCTAAATTATTGCGAGAAAGTAACCACAGAAGCAAGTCCATCATTGAACACCCTGTTCAGAGAGACAATGACGTATCCATTTGCGAAAGCGTTTGATGAGGGAATAACAAAATGGAATCTCAAACCTAACATGATGTCAGGACTTTTAGAAGGTACTTCTCTCATTCTGTTTTGTAGCAATAAAAACTGTCTTAATGAATTAATACTCGACAGAACATTCAACATTAAACCGAACATGTTCAGATATCTTTTTGGAATCTTAAACCCTACATGATTTCAGGATTTAAGGAAGGTACTTCTCTCATTCTGTGTTGATGTGTTGAAAACTGTATTAATGAATTGTTAACCGCACGATATCTATACTTAAACAATCAGCATTAAACCTAACATGTGAACATAACTATTTGGGCGTTAACGAATTCAAATATATCTCGAACTTACAATTACATATGTGATTGTCTACTTTTATTTTCTTGCAACATACTAGAGGTGAGATTATATTTAGTGAACAGCAGCAGTTTTGACTTGATAAAACTAACTTACATTTACATATGTAATTGTTTACCTTTTGCTTGTACATGCTAAAGGTATCATAAAATATAATAGACAGCAGCAGTTTTGACTTGATAAAACTAACTTACATTTACATATGTAATTGTTTACCTTTTGCTTGTACATGCTAAAGTTATGATAAAATATAATAGACAGCAGCATTTTTGACTTGATAAAACTAACTTACATTTACATATGTAAGTGTTTACTTTTTGCTTGTACATACTAAAGGTGAGATAAAATATAATAGACAGCAGCATTTTTGACTTGATAAAACTCACTTACATTTACATATGTGATTGTTTCCTTTTTGCCTATACATACTAAAGGTGAGATAACATATAATAGACAGCAGCATTTTTGACTTGACAAACCTTACTTACACTTGCATAAGTGACAGTTAACCTTGTTCATGGAACATACTAGAGGTGACTTGATAAACCTTACTTATACTTGCATAGGCGATTGTTTATTTTATTGTCTTGGAACATACTAGAAGTGAGATAAGATATAATAAACAGCAGCATTTTTGACTTGACAAATCTTACTTACACTTGCATAAGTGATAGTTAACCTCGTTCATGGAACATACTAAAGGTGAGATAAAATATAATAAACAGCAGCAATTTGACTCAATAAAACCCACTTACACTTGCATATGTGAATGTTTACTTTATTTTCTTGCAACATACTAGAGGTGGGATATTATATGATAAACAGCAGCATTTTTTACTTGATAAAAACCTCTAACATTTACATATGTGATTGTTTACTTTTTGCTTGTACATACCAGAGGTGGGATAAGATATAATAAACAGCACTAATTTTGACTTTATAAAAAACACTTCTACTTGCGTATGTGATTGTTTACCGTTTTCTTGAACATACTGGAGGTGAGATAAGATATACTAAACAGCAGCATTTTTGACTTGATAAACCTGACGTACACTTACATATGTGATAGTTAACCTTTTTCTATGAACATGCTGGAGGTAAGATGAGATATAATAAACAGCAGCAATTTTGAAGCAATGATTGTATTACAGTAGGTTATAATCCACTGCTACCGGTATAAGTTGACAAATAGTGAAAGGATTACAGACATAGAAGCGAAACTGATAATCTTGCGTGATTTATGATTTCTCTATTTCTACACCGATTTATTCAGCATGAATGGTTTTAATGTTTGACTATTTGAAGCGAAAATATATACTCGATCTAAGACTAATGTATGCGACATGTATCATGTCAATATTTGAATTATAAATATGAATACTTTCTCTTAAAAAAGATTATCAAATGTGATTATTTATAGGCAAATTTCTACAAAGTATAGTCATGATGAACAAAGCAAAGAGTGTACTGGAGATCGGGACGTTTACCGGATATGCCGCTCTGGCATGCGCAGAGGTACTTCCGGCAGATGGAAAAGTGGTCACTTGCGAATTCGATCCTTTTCTCAAAGATGTGGCAAGAAGTTTCTTCAAAAACTCACCGCATGGGAAGAAAATTGACATACGTGTTGGTATGAAATTTATTAAATTCTAGTGATAATCAGCTAAAATGTTTGATGTAGTAAGATAGGAAAAATGTGGTTTTATGTTAGTCGTTCAATATGACCGAATGAATTAAAACTTTGAACCGCCATTAGAAAAAGAACAGTTTTGTTTTCATTTAGTATTTGTGTTTGTTTCTTTGGTTGTGTGTATGGGAATGGCGTTTACACTGCATTACGGTTGGTTTTCCAAGAGTGCAGAAATAGTGGCGCATGCATGGTTTCAAAATGCACTGGTCAAGTGTTATATATAGTTCCATGGTGTCGGATGGTATTACAGTTTCTTTTAAAAAACTTGTTACTTTTTTGTAAATGTATAATGCATGTACTTTTAATATGTATTCGTATTCGTCATTTCCTTATTGCTTGCTACACTATTTCGTAGGGCGCCGCAATTATTTGTGTATGCCCGACGATATAATCGTAGGAGTAGCTTACTCCAGACTATCAAACGATGTGCCTATCTTACAGGACGGGCCAGAGATACATTAGACGACTTAGCCAAACAAAATCGCCAGTTCGATGTTATATTTGTGGATGCTAATAAAGACGGGTACATGGAGTATTACAAGGTAGGAATTAGAGATCAATCTTGTCGAGGTAACTTATTGACCCCAGATATTCAAACATATTATATACTGTTATCTTCATTTACACCGATTTCTCATATAGTTGTGTAGATGTTGTTAAAATCGAAAGCTTCAGAATTGTTTGTAACGTCAAATAGTTTAATGTCTAAGCCTGTATGTATCGTGTTGTGTCTTCATATACTCGTTAGACTCATTGATCGTCTTGCCTTGTGTCGTTTTCTAGGCTTTCTTGGATTAAACCTTTTCAACATAATAGAAATATGTAGCAAAAATCATAAGGACATATATTGGAAACTCTCTTAAAATGAAAGAACAATTATTGACTAAAGTTGAAAATCATTGTGATGAAAAGGAGAGGTTGTTAATGATGCTCATAATTTTTGCCATAATATTTTCAAAAGTCGTATGCTGTAGAGGCGACAGAAAGTGTACATGTATATATGAGGTAAAGAGACTCAATAGTAAATCATAATGAAACAGTCTCCTCTCTTTCGTCTATGATTTATTTATTCTACCTTTTCGAGATCTCTGATACTTATTGATAGTTTGTTTTGACCGTGGTCCTCTTCCAAGATCGTTTGACACCGCTTTCGGACACAAATGTGATACGAGCCGTCCCGTGGTAAAATCAACATTCTGCGTAAAGTATCGATCCGGATCAGCCTAAACATGCCGCGCAGGCTTACCCGGATAGACACTTTTCGCTTCCTGTGAATTTTCTGTTTCAGGAATCATTACTCTATACCTCTATCACCATGAGATGGAATGTGTTGGCCGGGATCAGTATGCGCGGACTGCGCAGGCTGATATGGGTCAAGACATTACGCAGAGGCCATAATGTTGGTTTTCTCGTGGAACGGCTCATATCATTGTTATTTCAGAGCTTTACTTTTAGCAAGCTTTTAAATTTGCTTACACTTCTTCTTGCAACTTGTTCAACGTCTTCGCAATTCGCTGCGAGAACATGTACTTCCTCAAAATTGTATCCTTTGTTGAAAATATGGACTCGACTTTGTCGTTATACAATCAATTATATCTATACATACTTTTCATTCGGGAAAAAGCGTATTTGTTAAAAGGAGATAATAAAAGCTTAATTAATAATCAGAAAAAGTTATCCTCCTTGATTGTGAACATAATTATATAATTCATATTGCATATGACTTGTAGGAAGTATTTGACCCACCAGACACAATCTAGACAAATGTGTTTTTATTATAATTATCAATATTTGTAATTATTATTTTTATGATCGTATTAGTGTTATTGTTGTTTTTGTCGTGGTCGTCGAAAAGTCTGTGTGTTGTAAATAAATTATTTCTCTTTCAGGCAATAATGTCAAAAGGTCTGCTATCAACACAGGGAGTCATAGTATTCGATAATTGTTTACATTTCGGTATTCCTTACGGATTAACGGAAGATTCAATCGTTACAAAGATATCCGAAACAGTAACAGATGAGGAGATGACACGAGGCAAGGAGATCAAAGAGTTTAACGAGTTCATGAAGACACAAAACGAGACATTTAGGGTAAGACATTCAACCCTTTGCCGCAACCAAAAACGCTGAAGCGGCCAATTTTTTAAAACATCTTCACAAAATATGTTTTTATTTGAGTTTTACGCCACTTCCAACATTATTTAAGTTATATCACGGCGACAGTTTATTTATTCATGATCACTGGATAAACAAATAAGAACTTGGCTAGGAAATGTGTCTTGGCCATGGGCTCTCCAACAAGACAGTCGCGACTGGGGGACAGAACCCGGTACGCCCGGTTCCAAATAAACGACTCTAACCATTCTGCCACGGCGGATTGCCAAACGATATGATGAGAGAACGGTAAAACAGAAGATATGAGCCTTTCCACGAGAAAACCAACATTATGGACTCTGCGTAAAGTATCAACATGGATCAGCCTACGCGTGCCGTGCAGGCTAATCCGTGCAGACACTTTTCGCCTCCTGTGGATTTTCTGTTTCAGGAATCATTACACAAAGTCATACCTGAGACGGAATGTGTAGGCCCGGATTAGCAAGCGCGGACTGTGCAGACAGATCTGGGTCTATACATTTCGCAGACTCTCTCGCGGGCCTTCTCATATATTAGTGAACAATGTAAGATGTGCGCACCTTATCGTTGAGCGGTGCTCCAGGAAAACCCATTCAGTATAACAAGTATGGGAAAAGACCTGATTGCGCATTCATGCTCAGGATCCAAAGGAATACCAGATGACAAAAGCGCCTTGCAACCTTCTATGACTAATTTGCGAACAGTGCATATTCAGACCAGACTGTGTGGATGTTCTGTCTGGTCTGGATCTACAATGATCGCAAATGAATGGCAGTTGGTATCCGTAAAGGGCCGCTCATTTGGGTGACCAAATCTGACATTTCAAAAAATAAGTATTTTGCATTTGTGTGTATGTACACTATTATCAAAACGTATATTAAATGGTTCAATCAAGCGTTGATATTGAAGTATTTAGTTTAAGCTTTATTGAGGGTTAACGTCGTTGTCAACATTATTCCTGTTATATCACGGCGACAATTTACTTATTCATTATCCCTGGGAAAACACACCAGGACACCTACTAGGCTAAGAGATGTGTCGTGTCAAAGGCCCGGTTCCAATCACCCGTCGCTAACCAATCGGCCATGCCGGATTACCCAATAAATATATTGAATAAAAGAGTATTCAATCTATGCTTTTGTAGACTTAAAAAGACTCGTTTCGGAGTTTTGAAAAAATGTGCTTATCCACTCTGTCATATATTTTGTACGGACTTAATAGGTAATACTTAAATTAATATCGGTTTACATCGCAGTCTTATGAATGTTGGCAAATCAAATACAACACATCGAAAACGAGCTACAACGGCTTCTCTAGCTGTTTTCTAGTCTGTCGCTCGCATGATCTCGCAAATCAATCCACTGATACAAAGACACATGTTGATAAAAATGCAGTTTCTCTGGGTGATTGTTAACAAAGTGAATGCTGATATATTGGGAACCGTATTACTGCCATTGGTGTCGCCATAAAGAATATGTGCAATGAACGATGCAAAACAACAACCACATATGTTTTATTTCGATTATAATTTCGGTACATCAGAAAAAGTTTAATATGAACTTTGACTGGCATGTCATACAGAGGCAATGCAGTCAAGTTCTGTTTTCAGAGTTCTATAATATCGTACTTTTATTTTTATTTCTTGATACCAACACATATGAGCCGTCCCGCGAGAAAATCAACATTATGGCCTCTTCGTAATGTATCGACCCAGATCAGCCTGCGCAGTCCGCGCAGACTGATGTTGGCCGACACATTCCGTCTCAGAGGGATAGAGGCATAGAATAATGATTCCTAAAACAGAAAATCCACGGGATGCGAAAAGTGTCTATCTGGGTAAGCCTGCGCGGCATGCTTAGGCTGATCCGGGGCGATATTTTACGCATAGTCCACAATGTTGGTTTTGTCTCGAGACGGCTCAATATACATTGATGGTTTCACATTGTTTCAGGTTTTACTTCCTCTTCGGGACGGCGTTCTACTTGTCCAAAGAAAACCAGTAGATGGATGAAGACGTTGGCTTGGCTTGTAATGATCAATCATTCTCGTCTTGATACAGTTTAATATTATAGCCATATTAAATAAAGATGTACCGTTTGAATACAATGACACACACACCCATCGTCGAACACCCACGATTGTGGACTCCGCTATGCTCCAAACATGTTAGCCGAGTCAACAATCATGATTTGCCGACGGTCAGACATTCACTTGGTGAATAAAAATGATGTTACATTGCTTTGACATTTAGAATGTTCTACATGTCTAGCTTTAGATCCAGCTTTGATTTTTACCGCGCAAGGTAAAATTGGGTTTTGGTGTAGGCTATATGTAAATAGTTCAAATGCAGACATACGCAGTCTCATCGAAGTATTCACCATCTTCCTGAACGTAAAAGGTGATTGATTAATGGATTGATTGATTTGTGTTTAACGACGTTTTCAACAATGCGTCAGTACTATCAAGGCGGCAAGTTCACCACCTACTCATGCGTTTTCAAGGCTTTCTCATACCAGTTCTCTACACAATATACTTTCAAAGCAATGGGTTGCTTCATGGAAGACGGGTGACTCTTGTCACATTTATTTTTATCAAACGTCGTATAAATGTTCGCCAAGCATGTATTCAACCCTGGTTTGACAACCCGACTGAGCTAACAGGACTAGAGAAATAGAGTTCTAGATGTGACCTCTGACGCAAATCAGGAATTGCATACCAAAATATTTAATTATTGGGATAAACACAAATCGAAACTATAAGCAGTGAAATATGAACTTCACTATTTCAGGGGCACATCTATCATCTACAACTACCGTCGATCTAAACGATATGGCAGCAAAATCCGTTTAAATTTAATGGTCATTACATCATTTCAAGATTGAATTAGCACCAAAAAAAGCAAATTCAATCAATTTGCCTAAGGATATAGTTTCATGTATGCACAAGTCCAATAACGATTATGTGGACTTTCGAAAATAAACAAATGATTGGACTACTCACGTCCACTTGCATCGTTAGATACTTAACAGTTATATAGTTCTAGATGTGACTTCCGACGCAAATCAGGAATTGCATACCAAAATATTTAATTATTGGGATAAACACAAATCGAAACTATGAGCATGAGTGTAATATGAAGCTGAACTATTTCAGGGGCACATCTATCATCTACAACTACCGTCAATCTAAATGATATGGCTTCAAAATCCGTTTAAATTTAATGGTCATTACATCTTTTCAGGATTAAATTCACACAAAAAATGCAAATTCAATCAGTTTACCTAAGGATATAGTTCCATGTATGCACAAGTCCAATGACGATTGTGTGGACAAATGCTTGGACTACTTACATCCACTTCCATCGTTAGATACTTAGCAATAGTTTTGTTTATTGAAACTTGGTCTATTGTATCGTCTATATGTTTTCATTCGTTCGAGAAACAAAAGGAAGATTGACATCAAGATCGAATTAGCTTTACTTCATTGATTTGCTTGAGATTGAAACAGTTGTACGTTAGGTAAGGTATTTATTGTAGGGAATAACATAACCTACGTTATGCTACCAATTACATTAATCTGCCATGACAATTTACATAACATAATGCGAGTTAAATGGAAATTTCGGTACAAAATTTGAATAGTAGTTAAGTTATTTCTAATTGATCAAAAAATCACTCAAAAGATTTTTTTAAACTATATATAGTAGCCGTTCCACGTGGAAATCAATACTATGGACTCTGCATAGCGTATCGACCCAGATCATCCTGCGCAGTCCGCGCGGGCTAATCCGGGCCGACCCATTCCGTCTCATGGTGATAGAGGTATAGAGTAATGATTCCTAAAACAGAAAATCAACAGGAAGCGAAAAGTTTCTGTCCGGATAAGCCTGCGCGGAAAGCGCAGGCTGATCTGGAAAGGTACATTACGTAGAGTCCCGGAGTCCTCGTGGAACGGCTCATATGATTTAAAACACCTTCCAAATTAGCGTTCATAATGTACGTTTTAGTGCTTACGCTATTGTGCTATGTTTCTCGGTAAATTATTTTCCCTAAACATACACGAACAAACTATATGTACACCCATTCTCTTTTTGTCCAGCCCTAGACATACACGGGCACATATTATATAAAAAGGAACTGGACCATCTGTATAATGCTGTACGTGTTTATATTGCTAGTTGGAACAGTTTTTGGTGACTTCCTAGCGCTTAAAATATCGGTTTACGATTGAATAATTACATCGTAACGGAAGAATGTAGCACTGTCATCATTTTCCTAAAACAACACGGCCGCAGCGGACCACCTTGTAAACATCCAGGTACAAATATAGATATCTCTATAAATGAAGGTATAGTTATTGAAAATAGATTAAAACACATTGTCACATACAGGTAAATCGCTAAACCCGTATAACCAAGTATTGAGACGTTTGTGATTTACAGATTTAGGTGAGTCATCTTGTAACATCATTTGTAATGATGCCGGGTAGTCAAAACACTGCTAGTACATCATTTGAAATGGAACTGGGTAGTCAGAACACTGCTGGTATATCATTTGCAATGGTACCGGGTATTTAAAACACTGCTGGTACATCATTTGCAATAGTACCGGGTAGTTAAAACGCTGTTGGCATATAATTTGCAATGGTACCGGGTAGTTAAAACACTGCAGGTACATCATTTGCAATGGTACCAGGTAGTCAAAACACTAATGGTACATCATTTGTAATGGTACTGAGAAGTCAGAACACTGCTGGTACATCATTTGTAATGATACCGGGTAGTCAGAACACTGCTGGAACATCATTTGTAATGGTACAGGATAGTCCGAACACTGCTTATACATCATTTGTAATGATGCCGTATAGTCAAAACACTGCTTGTACATCATGTGTTACGGTACCGGATAGTCAAAACACTGCTGGTATATAATTTGTAATGGTACTGGGTAGTCAGAACACTGCTGGTACATAATTTGTAATGAAACCGGGTAGTCAAAACACTAATGGTACATAATTTGTTATGGTACCGGGTATTCGAAAATAATGGTACCGGGTAGTTAATACACTGCTGGTACATCATTTGTAATGGTAACGGGAAGTCAAACACTGCTGGTACATCATTTGTAATGGTACCGGGTAGTTAAAACACTGCGGGTACATCATTTGTAATGGTACCGGGTAGTTAATACACTGCGGGTACATCATTTGTAATGGTACCGGGAAGTCAAACACTGCTGGTTTATCATTTGTAATGGTACCGGGTAGTTAATACACTGCTGGTACATCATTTGTAATGGTACCGGGTAGTTAATACACTGCTGGTACATCATTTGTAATGGTACCGGGAAGTCAAACACTGCTATTTTATCATTTGTAATGGTACCGGGTAGTTAATACACTGCTGGTACATCAATTGTAATGGTACCGGGTAGTCAAACACTGCTGGTACATCATTTGTAATGGTACCGGGAAGTTAATACACTGATGGTATATCATTTGTAATTGTACCGGGAAGTCAAGCCACTGCTGGTACATCATTTGAAATGGTACCGGGTAGTTAATACACTGCTGGTACATCATTTGTAATGGTACCGGGTAGTTAATACACTGCTGGTACATCATTTGTAATGGTACCGGGAAGTCAAACACTGCTGGTTTATCATTTGTAATGGTACCGGGTAGGTAATACACTGCTGGTACATTAATGTTAATGGTACCGGGTAGTCAAACACTGCTGGTACATCATTTGTAATTGTACCGGGAAGTCAAGCCACTGCTGGTACATCATTTGAAATGGTACCGGGTAGTCAAAACACTACTGATACGTCATTAATTATGGTACCGGGTCGACAAAACACTACTGGTATATCATTTGAAATGGTACCGGGTAGTCAAAACACTTCTGATACATCATTAATGATGGTACCGGGTCGACAAAACACTGCTGGTACATCATTTGTAATTGTATCGATTAGTCAAAACAATGCTGGTACATCATTTGAAATGGTACCGGGTAGTAAAAACACTGCTGGTACATCATTTGTAATGGTACTGGGTAGTCAAACACTACTGGTACATCATTTGTAATGGAACCAGGAAGTCGAACCACTGCTGGTACATCATTTGTTATGGTACCGGGTAGTAAAAACACTGCTGGTACATCATTGGTAATGGAACCAGGAAGTCAAACCACTGCTGGTACATCATTTGTTATGGTACCGGGTAGTAAAAACACTGCTGGTACATCATTGGTAATTGTACCGAGTAGTCAAACCACTGCTCGAACATCATTTGTAATGGTACGAGGTAGTCAAACACTGCTAGTACATCATTTGTAATGGTACCGGGTAGTCAAAACACTACTTGTACATCATTTGTAATGGTACCGGGTAGTCAAACACTGCTGGGATATCATTTGTATTAGTACTGGGTAGTCAAACACTGCTAGCATATCATTTGCAATGGTATCGGGTAGTCAAAACACTGCTGGTACATCATTTGTAATGATACCGGATAGTCAGAACACTGCTGGTATATCATTTGTAATGGTACCGGGTAGTCAAACACTGCTGGTATATCATTTGTAATAGTACCGGGTAGTCAAACACTGCTAGCATATCATTTGTAATGGTACCGGGTAGTCAAAACACTGCTGGTACATTATTTGCAATGGTACCGGGTACACGAGACAAAACTGGTACATCATGTGTTATAGTACCGGGAAGTCAAAATACTGCTGGTACATCATTTGTTATGGTACCGGGTAGACAAAACAATGCTGGTACATCATTTGTAATGCTACCGGGTAGTCAAAACACTGCTGGTACATCATTTGTAATGGTACCGGGTAGTCAAAACAAATCTGGTACATCATTTTCTAATGTACCGTGTAGTCAAAACACTACCGATACATCAATAATTATGGTACCGGGTCGACAAAACGCTACTGGTACATCATTTGTAATGGTCCTGGGTAGTCAAAACTGCTGACATAACATAGTATTTGCTCTGATAATGGCTCGAATCAATGACCTCTCGTGAAAGTTAGATCCTCTACAAAATACAAAACATAACAACGTCAATTAAGAATTCCGAGATCATTTACCATTTGAAGACGCATTCTGAAGCACCTGTAAGAGGCGACCTTTTGAAAACATTGTTGCAAAAGTAAATAAGCAATGTATATGTTAACCTGGATGTATTTAACTCTTTTCATTCTTTATCATACTTTCAATTATATAGATTTGCCATGCTTAGTCCCGAAAGATGACTGCTGCTAATGTGTTGTCCATTTATTAAAGAGCATATTAGCTGTGGCCAAGTACCCCTGTCAGACCTTGCTGCGTTGCCACTGCGATTGCACGGCGTTGTTAAATGTCCCAGAGCGCCGTGAGATCGCAGGACAAATTGATATTTTTCATGAAGATGCCGATGTCACGACCTCGGCGTTTCTACGGAGCTCCATGGCGTTCTACCGCGTTCCTACGGAGTTCTAGTTGGCGATTGTTTGCGCTCTCATGGCGCTCTCACGGCGCTTCCACTGCGTGTATCGAGTTGTCACGGCGTGCGAACTGCATGTGCACTGCGCTTTCATGGCGCTCACACTGCGCTGACGGCGTGTTGTTTTGCACTACCTATACAAACGATATCTCCATCAGTTCTCCATTCTTCCATTTGCTCTCGAACAGTTGAGACCATGCCCGCCAAAAGAATGAGAAGCACAGCGTCTGCATCATCCTCGATCTGCTGTTGCACATCAGTCATGTTGAAATGAATGTTTATTTGCATATATCATTCCTTTATACTATGCTGCTGAGTTGGTTCATTGTCATGCAAACGCCGATGGATGCGGTAGAAGCGCATTGGGAGCGCAATGATCGCCGTGGCGGCTCCGTACAATCGTTGTAAGAGCGCAGTAAGACAAATAAAACTCCTTGTAAGCGCCGTAGACGCGCCTTATAAGCGCAATAGAGACGCAGTGTCATCTCAGAGAACGCCGTACGATCGCCGTGCAAGCGCCACCGATAACCATTGCGTTCGCACTGCGACATCTGTGCGCGCCGCGGCGATCCTGTGGCGTTGTAGGAGACCTAACTGCGCTGCTACGACGACCTCAAGGCGATCCCACTGTCCTCTTATCAAAACGCCGAGCGACGGCGTTTGTTTTGGGCATGCTCAAAGTGCGCACCGTCGCTCGGCGTTCTATTCGATGCCACCGCGTTTACCGGCGATGCCACTGCGTTGCCGCGGCGATGCTTGCGATTCCACTGTGCGCAGATCGGCGTTCTGGATTTTTCTTGGACGCCGTGGGAACGCGGCCATAGTGTGACAGGGGTTTAACACTCGCTTGCGTGTTATTTTAGTGTAGTTAACAATTTGCTTTCAAATTAAAGTTCTTTTATCCAAAAGCGCAATGCTTGTCGGAACTATCCTGAAACCTTCTCTGGCTGTTTGGCGATCAGTGTCTACATATTCTGATCAAACGTCACCAATAGAAAGGTTGATCTGAATATACACTTGTTGAAAATTACTTTATCTTATCATAGAGTACAGCCATACGATTGTCGTCTGCAACCTTTCGTTGTTTATATGTACTGTTGAACCTGTGATTAAAGACCACCTTGGAATAACAATTTCATGTTTATAGCGACCATACTTTTAGTTTCCCAAATATTCATTTTCTGTATAAATAACTGAGGGGGCCGTTTTATCAAAGGTCCTTAGGACGGTCTTAGTTAGGACCGGTACTAACACAAAAGTTAGGACCGTTAACCGTTTTATCAAAATCGTCCTAAATATCGCCCGGATTTGGTCCTAACTTTAGAACTGGTCAGGGGCAGTGTTAAGTCGGCTTTTTGGTCGTAAAAATGGCGGCTGATTTGTTGTTTCTCTCGCTTCAAGAAATTATTTTGCCTTTTACTCGATAAATATGGTTGTTTCATGGGAAATATGCACCCCGGGGGCGATTTAGTATTGATAAATTGTAAGACGATGCATTTTATCCATCCACAAAGCTATTGAACATCATCAATTCGCAGATCCAAAAATGAAAAGACTTGAAAGTGGTAGTAGTTATTTCTCTCCATGGTGCTAAGTGTTGCGGACGGGTGAACTGAAAAACTGTTTTGGGCAATGTATCATTTCCCAAAAGCAGTTGTAAACGTCATCTGTTTCATAGAAGGAGTTATATGTGACATATAGATGTACATGTTGAAATTGTTATTAAACCGCCGTTAGTTACGGGTTTGATACAAAGATTTACGTCTGAAAGTAATCCAACATGCATGCACATTTTATATATATATGGTATATTTGATTTATTCAATGAACCATGTGGCAAGAAGTTACAAGTTACAAAATACAAACATTAAACATACAAGAAATTACACGTGAAACATGGCAGTATGTAATATTTTTAAAACAAACATATCAGATCTAGTAGCACATGCACGCTATCAGAGCACTAGATGAGGGGCATAATTTATGTTCTCAAATCAGTATCAGAACTCCGATCCATTTGGTCTGCTTTCTCAAAAGAATAAGGTCTAAATGAATGTGGAGCGTCTTCCTACCATGCGCCTTCTTAACATCGTCGAGAGTTATCTTCGGAAATAAATGTGCGTCCGGATCTAGGTGCATTCTGCAAGATACATATTGTGTCCAGTGATTAAACGTGTTGCTCCTTTTCCGTAATGTTCGATTTAAAACCACATTAACCAACAGGAAATACCAAGATATGTCTATACATAAACGTCGAGGTGCATCCTGCAAGATACGTAAATTATATCCTGTGATTAAACGTGCTGCTCCTTTCATGCACTGTTCGATTTAAAACCACATAAACCAACAGGGAAGACCAAGATATGTTTATACATAAACGACCAGCCATTGTTTGCTCTATTTCGCCTGATATTCAATTGGACGAGAGCCAAGCCCCGGTGGCTCAATCGGTAGCGACGCGGGCTGTCAATATAGGATTTGTGAGTTAGAACTCCAGCTCATCCTAAATTATTTCCGACGTTTGACAAAAGTCACTGTAACTCGCGTCATTCGTTTTATACCAATGGGCTTATATATATAGTCTATGTGGAAAACAAGCCATACCAAGTATGATTTAGGAAAGCCAGAAAAAACATGAGTAGGTGAACTGGCCGCGTGATATGACTGCAAAATGGTTGAAAACGTGGTTAAACCCTAATCAATCAATATATCATAGGGCGAGAACATATTTGAAATCACGGATGATTAACTCAGCAGGATGAGGGTTAATTATTTACCTGATATAAACGACTTGCGACAGCTTATGTATGCAAAATATAAACTTTTGAAAACATTGTTGGATAGGGAGAACTACCTCAAAACAAGCCATTTCTCCTTTTACCTCGATATTTCCCCAAAACGGTATAAACTTTTGAATATTTCAACGTTTCAATATTTTCCACGAATGTTTGCAATCCAGACGAATCATTCGAACTAGAAGCAGACATTGCGCGTGTTAATGAAACATGAATCGATGTATAATTAAGTTTAAACTAAATCTAGGCAAAATGTTTTAAACTCCGATTATAAAAATAACTTCAGTATGTGTGTTAGCATAATTAGTTTTTAAATAATTTATTTTAAAGTGAACGGATTTAGTATTGTATTTGTGAACATTGCTAAATTACACATTTTCATTAATGTGTCTATATTGTTGAACAGATAATTGAGACGAGTATCGGTCAGTATGTGAATATGCGAGTAACTTAACCAACTATATTAATTTTGACAATGAAGCAGTCTATTGATTGTTTAAAAAAATGTTATCACAAAAGGAAATGTGGGATATATTCAGGTTATCCTATTAAACTAACCGAGAAATCGGATGTCTTCAAGTTACTGCTTTTAACTAGCAACTGTCCAAACGTTCAGTGCGTTAGGGCAATCTCAATACACCCCAGATTCCTATTTGTCCCATGGAAAAATATAGATCGTGTTAAAATTATGAATACATAATCGTTCTATTTGTTTTGTTTATTTATGTACAGGCGATGCAATAAATCTGCTTGTGATTATGCCTAGTTTATGTTTTCTGAATGTGCTAAAAAGATGCTCCTAGAATGCACCAGACGCAATGTTGGACGATACATTCGTGTGTCACCCACTGTTCATTATACATAATGAGCCATTCTTATATTTCCATTAACAAGGAAGAAAAGGAACGGAACAAAATCACTATTAAAGCAAACAAAAAGCATAGACACTTGATTCGGTAAGTGCGACATTTTGCGTTTTATAATGACCCCGGAACTGAGCAATTTGGTGTACTTTGGATGATATCCTTAAAACATACTTGTGAACACATTTGCTATACGTTCCGCGGTTAGAGGTGCACGATTCACACCATGATCAGACCACAACAAAAGATACAAAAAAAAAAAAATGTTAAGACAAAGAGGGAAATACACAGAAAATCGTGTTAGGGGATAGAAATTGAACGTTGGCCAACCTAATGACATACTGACATATAGATGGCAGGGGCGTAGCTTGGCAAAAATCAATGTGTAGGACGTCTCGTGAGAAAATCAACATTGTGGACTCTGCGTAAAGTATCGACCCGGATCAGCCTAAGCATGCCACGCAGGCGTACCCGGATATACACTTTTCGCCTCCTGTGGATTTTCTGTTTCAGGAATCCCTTCTCTATCTATCGCCCCTTAGACGGAATGTGTCGGCCGGATCAGTCTGCGCGGACATGCGCAGGCTGATCTGGTCGATACATTACGCAGATGTGTATCGCCGCAGCTGCATTTTGGGACATTTTTAGATGGCGTGATTCCAAACAGACGTAGACAGGAGCTTTTGTGTTTACAGGATGTGACTCTTTTGGTGTCGTCTGCTTTAAAAAATGTAAAATCTGGTAAAAACTTATCAATCAAAGTAATTTCGATACAAAGTTGAAAACATTGTGGGACAATGAAAACAAAATGGTCATTCTTAAGCAATTTCTCCTATTTCGACAACGTTTCCAAAATTCGTCTGCTGCTGAGGCGTGTAAAATCGTCTGAATGACGTGAAACCCTTTTCCTCTCGTTAACACTGTTTGATGAAACCACAGAAGGCGACTTTTTTAAAGCGTTTTGGTATTAACCCTTTCCCTCATACGACAATTCTGCAGCAGACGAATTTGAACATATTTTCATATTTTGTCAACCAATAGAAAATCTCTATAGTTAAATGGATAACCTATGACTAAAGTGAAAAACATTGTGGCAAAAGGAGAAATTGCTCGTTTTGAGCATTTTCTTCTTTTGTCACTATGTTTTCAAAAAGGCGTCTACTGCAGAGGCGTCAGAAAGCGTCTGTATGAGGGAAAGGGTCAAGAGAAACTGCTCATACTGAATAATGTCTTCTTTTGCCACAATATTTTCAAATCTATTCAATAGTTTATCATTTATTTATAGAGAGTTTCAACTTTTTAGTCATTATGTTTTCAAAGACATCTGCTGCAGATTTGTTGTTTGCGTGAAAAGGTTGAAGGTTAAACATAATGTTAAGTTTGGCCTATGTTGTCGACTTATAAATATTATAGACACATTTTGAAAACTTTTGAAACCATTGTGGTAAAAAGAGAAACTGCTCATAATAATGAGCAGTTTCTTCATTTGCCACAATGTTTTCAACTCTATTCAATTATTATATATTTATTTACAAACATTGTTTATGTCTTTCTAGATGTTTTCATTTTGTTTTCTTTTTCATAAACAGTGATTTTTATTTTCATATGTTTGTTAACAAGTTTTCAAAAACAACTGCTGTAGAGATATGCTGTATGTAAAGGTTAAAAAACCAACATAATGTTTAGTTTGGCCTATTTAGAGTGTCTCGTCGGCTTACAAATGTTGAAGATACGTTTTGACACATTCGTCCACAGCACACGACTGTTGAAAACATTGCTGAAAAAGGATAAATCGCTCATATTTTCAAATATTTTCAATGAATATAAGTCCATAAAACAGTGTTTTTTTCACATTTTCAACAAGATGTTTTCAAAGCCGTCTGATGCAGATGTTTTGTTTGTGACAGTAAGGGTGAAAGGCTGAACACGAACACATTGTTTTAGTTTGGCCTATTACGAGTGTATGTCGACTTTACTATTATTACCTAATTATGCGAATGTGAAATTCGTTATATCTTAGTTACTTGCCTCACAAAAGTAGAGGTTAATCACGTGGGGCTACACTTATAGCCTTCGGTCAGTAGTTACATTAACCCTTTCAGCGCCGAATTGTTTAAAGTAGACTCTTCCATGTTCAAACTCGGACGAAACTATTTTCATGTTATAGGATTTTTGGAATATCTTTATAACTTACAGCCAAACAATGCAGATTTCAGGTGAGACAGCTCGTTACGAGCTGCCTCACCTGAATCTGTATTGTTTGCAAAAAGCTCAATAATGCCTTTGGCGCTGAAAGAGTTAATACATCTGCTATATGATGACGAGAATTGAAGATTCTGGCGTAACTGCCCGAATTCATCGGTTTGCATCGGAATCTTAGTTTTTGTATAGCGGGTGCATCAAGAGCCCTTTTTCGCCCAAAGCGGCTAGGGGCATTTATATATTCTGCGTTGTTGTATTTATACGCCACTGACTGTTGACATTCCGTTACTGATATTTCATTTACACGCATATATAAACACAGCGTAGGACATTAGTGTCTTCTCTGACATTGAGTTGAATTAGATTGTTGTTGACAATTGTGCATAAATATTTAAATTTAAAACTAAGTTTTAACACAATACTGAGTTAATGCATTTAACTTCCATTCTAAGAATCACTAGTTGAGTGCGGAACATAAAATCAACCAATTACAGTGTAAAGCATTTACTCACGTGACTTGATCAAGTCTAAGGGATATTTGGAAATGGCAGGCTCCGGATGGTTAAATGTCGTCGTTTTGTGCATGTTATGTTACAGAGCTGCATTGGCAGGTAAATAATTGATTTATTATCTTTTGATCTACGTTATACGAAAACCTGCTTTAACGGATGTTCATACGTTTCCTAAATGCACCAAATCTGTATATTGACAAACTTGTAAACACGAAGGCCATATATAGGGAAAATATATAAGGAAAATCTCTTAACACACTAAACCCCTATTAATTTGCAGATGACTTATGAAAATATTGTGGCAAAAGGAAATATTTAACAGCCGTTTCTCCTTTAGCCACAGTGGCCTGAACTCCACCAACCCTTTCCAACATACGTCTATTCTGCAGCAGACGACTTTGAACATATTTTGTCAAAAAATAGAAAATCTCTATAATTGAATGGATAACCTATGACTAAAAGTGGAAAACATTGTGGAAAAAGGAGAAATTGCTCGTTTTAAGCAATTTCTTCTATTGTCACTATGTTTTAAAAAAGCCGTCTGCTGCAGAGGCTTCAGAAAGCGTCTATATGAATGAAAGGGTTAAATACGTGTACTTTCATTTGTAGATGTTTTCCTAAGTTTTTGCCAACAGGTCTTCAAAGTCGCCAGGTGCAATGTTGTTGTTTTTTGGACATTATGGCCTCTGCGTTATGTATCGTCCCAGATCAGCCTGCGCAGTCCGCGCATACTGATCCGGGCCGACACATTCCGTCTCAGGGGGATAGAAGTATAGAGTAGTGATTCCTGAAACAGAAAATCAACAGGTGGCAAACAGTGCTTGTCCAGGTTAGCCTGCGCGACATGCTTAGGCTGATCCGGGTCGATACTTTACGCAATGTTTGTTTTCTCGCGGTATATTGGGGATAACACCGCTTTCAACATCACAGCGGCCAGTTCTGTTTACACTTATAAATAAGATTTATATTTTGAATGAAAGTGAAGGGGTACAATTTAACGCATGTTAAGTCATGCATGCACAATAGGTTATAAATACACTTATAAAATAGCTCGTGTATGGCTTTACACCCGAACTTACATATATATGTGTTTGCGTTTGTTTGTATGTATTCTTATATCATAATAATGTTTATGTGTATATATATAGTTGCATGAGTATATGTCACGATGTGCGCATGGATTTCATCCGTCCTTATCAAGCGCTTTTCATTTCTTTTCGGGCAAGCGCTTGAAGTTGGGAACTTCATGTATATTGTTCTTCCTGCGCATTGGATTGTCACAGACGTATTGCCTGCTGTTCACTATATATACTTAAATATAGCTGCCTTTCCTGCGCGTTATACATGTGACACTTCTGTGCGCATGAAGTATATTTCAGTCTGCTTCGTGCCTAGCATATACAAATGTAACTCTTTCTCTCTCTTCTCTCTCTCTCTCTCTCTCTCTCTCTCTCTCTCTCTCTCTCTCTCTCTCTCTCTCTCTCTCTCTCTCTCTCTCTCTCTCTGTCTCTCTCTCTCTCTCTCTCTCTCTCTCTCTCTCTCTCTCTCTCTCTCTCTCTCTCTCTCTCTCTCTCTCTCTCTCTCTCTCTCTCTCTCTCTCTCTCTCTCTCTCTCTCTCTCTCTCTCTCTCTTTCTCTCTCTCTGTCAAGTAGTTGTAGTAAATTGTGTTTATTTGTATTGTTTGTATTCTAAAATGACATATTCTGTGTAGGAGGAAATAAAGATTAATAATAATAACATAGTGACTTGTGTCAAACGTCATAAAGAAAAGTTGCCGAGCTGGCGTTCGAAATCACAAACACTGGATTGACAGTTCGCGTCGCTACCGACTGAGGTCTCGGGAAACTAGCTTGCATGGTAGCTAATTATGATCTAATTTCACATCACGTGATTCACGACCTTCGGCGTTGTTTCTACCTGTAGATCATTTTTGTACTGCTGCGCATTCTGATAAATATATTAACTACTCGTCTTTCAGTCTTTACCCAAATTAATTTATAAACAAATTTGATCGTAACCGCTATCACATAATGAGCAATTTCTCCGCTTACCACAATGATTTATAAAGTCGTCCGCTGCAGATGCGTCAGAAAGCGTCTATATGTGGTATCTTTATTTTCGTAAATCCATCGATGAGAATCACTGTTTGTTACCCTTTCCTACATACAAACGCTTGTTGACGCTTCTGTAACAGGCGTCTTTTTAAAACAGTGTGGCACAGGGAGAAATGACTCATAATGATCGATTTCTGCATTCGTCTGCTGCATATTTGCTGTTTGTAGGAAAGGGTTAATACGAACATTATCTATCATAAAGGAGATATATAATTATGTGCTGGGAAAAAGCAAAAGTGTTTTGCTTTTAAACACATATGCTGTTTCACACTGCTTTGCAAAAAAAGCTCAACG
>JASEVX010000001.1:207325054-207543637 GCA_031761405.1 Serripes groenlandicus | reverse complement strand
ATAGCTTAATTGTTAAATAAAGTTGAAAACATTGTGGCCAAAGGAGAAATTGCTAACCTTTGGCCACAGTGTTTTCAAAAGTTATTATTTCAAAATGTGTTTGCAGGTGGGAAATAGTAAATTAAGTGAAGGTTCCACATAAAACTGTCACGTTAAATGAAAATTGCGGAACGTAATGATATCGTTCGATGATCTTGGATTAATCAGTATTTGATGAGTTCCTGCAAGCTGTTTCACCACCTTTCATTTTTGAGCTCCGGTAGCTCAGTCGGTAGCGACGCGGGCTGTCAATCCAGGGTTGTGAGTTCGAACCCCAGCTCGGCCAACATTATTTCCGTGTTGTCGTATTAACTAGAACATGTAAAAGTAAATTGTTGTTCGTATTAAATTCTCCGTAACGGGATCATATACACGGGTAAATTCGGTTCGTACACTCCATAACGGGATCATATACAGGTAAATTGGGTTCTTATTGACACTCATAACGCGATCATATACAGGTAATTGGGTTCGTATTGACACTCCATAACGCCATCATATACAGGTAAATTGGGTTCGTATTGACACTCCATAACGGTATCATATACAGGTAAATTGGGTTCTTATTGACACTCCATAACGCGATCATATACAGGTAAATTGGGTTCGTATTGACACTCCATAACGGTATCATATACAGGTAAATTGGGTTCTTATTGACACTCATAACGGGTTTATATACAGGTAAATTGGGTTCGTATTGACACTCCATAACGGTTATCATATACAGGTAAATTGGGTTATTATTGACACTCCATAACGCGATCATATACAGGTAAATTGGGTTCGTATTGACACTCCCATAACGCGATCATATACAGGTAAATTGGGTTCGTATTGACACTCCATAACGCGATCATATACAGGTAAATTGGGTTCGTATTGACACTCCATAACGCGATCATATACATGTAAATTGGGGTTCGTATTGACACTCCATAACGCGATCATATACAGGTAAATTGGGTTCGTATTGACACTCCATAACGGGATAATATACAGGTAAATTCGTTCGTATTGACACTCCATAACGCGATCATATACAGGTAAATTTGGTTCGTATTGACACTCCATAACGCGATCATATACAGGTAAATTTGGTTCGTATTGACACTCCATAACGCGATCATATACATGTAAATTGGGTTCTTATTGACACTCCATAACGGATCATATAAATGTAAATTGGGTTCGTATTGACACTCCATAACGGGATCATATACAGGTAAATTGGGTTCGTATTGACACTCCATAACGGGATCATATACAGGTAAATTGGGTCTTATTGACACTCCATAACGGGATCATATAAATGTAAATTGGGTTCGTATTGACACTCCATAACGGGATCATATACAGGTAAATTGGGTTCGTATTGACACTCCATAACGGGATCATAAACAGGTAAATTGGGTTCGTATTGACACTCCATAACGGGATCATATACATGTAAATTGGGTTCGTATTGACACTCCATAACGGGATCATATAAAGGTAAATTGGATTAGTATTGACACTCCTTAACGGGATCATATAACGTGATTATAAATAGGTAAATTGGGTTCGTATTGACACTCCATAACGCGATCATATAAATGTAAATTTGGTTCGTATTGACACTCAATAACGTGATTATAAATAGGTCAATTGGGTTCGTATTGAAAGTCCTTAACGGGATCATATAAAAGTAAGTTGGGCTCGTATTGGCTCTCCGTAACGTTTCATATACATGTAAATTGGGTTGGTATTGACTCTCCTTAACGGGTTCATATACATGTAAATTGGGTTGGTATTGACTCTCCTTAACGGGTTCATATACATGTAAATTGGGTTGGTATTGACTCTCCTTAACGGGTTCATATAGAGGCAAATTGAGTTCGTATTGACTCTCCGCAACTTCTTATATAGATGTAAACTGTTGTCGTATTGACTCTCAGTAAAGGGATTGTATAAATGTAAATTGAGGTCGTATTGACTCTCAGTAAAGGGATCATATAAATGTAAATTGCGATAGTATTGATTCTCAGTAAAGGGATCATATAAATGTAAATTGCGGTAGTATTGACTCTCAGTAAAGGGATCATATAAATGTAAATTGCGGTAGTATTGACTCTCAGTAAAGGGATCATATAAATGTAAATTGTGGTAGTATTGACTCTCAGTAAAGGGATCATATAAATGTAAATTGAGGTCGTATTGACTCTCAGTAAAGGGATCATATAAATGTAAATTGGGGTAGTATTGACTCTCAGTAAAGGGATCATATAAATGTAAATTGAGGTCGTATTGACTCTCAGTAAAGGGATCATATAAATGTAAATTGCGGTAGTATTGACTCAGTAAAGGGATCATATAAATGTAAATTGAGGTCGTATTGACTCTCAGTAAAGGGATCATATAAATGTAAATTGCCGTCGTATTGACATTCAGTAAAGGGATCATATAACTTAAATTGGAGTCGTATTGACTCTCAGTAAAGGGATCATATAAATATAAATTGCTGTAGTATTGACTCTTAGTAAAGGGATCATATAAATGTAAATTGGGGAAGTATTGACTCTCAGTAAAGGGATCATATAACTTAAATTGGGGTCGAATTGACTCTGAGTAAAGGGATCGTATAAATGTAAATTGCTTTAGTATTGACTCTCAGTAAAAGGATCATATAAATGTAAATTGGGGTAGTATTGACTCTCAGTAAACGGATCATATAACTTGAATTGGGGTAGTATTGACTATCAGTAAAGGGATCGTATAAATGTAAATTGGGGTAGTATTGACTCTCAGTAAAGGGCTCGTATGAATTTAAATTGGGGTAGTATTGACTCTCAGTAAAGGGATCATATAAATGTAAATTGGGGTAGTATTGACTCTCAATAAAGGGATCATATAACTTAAATTGGGGTAGTATTGACTCTCATTAAAGGGATCATATAAATGTAAATTGCGGTAGTATTGACTCTCAGTAAAGGGATAATATAACTAAAATTGGGGTAGTATTGACTCTCAATAAAGGGATCGTATAAATGTAAATTGCGGTAGTATTGACTCTCAGTAAAGGGATCGTATAAATGTAAATTGCGGTCGTATTGACTCTCAGTAAAGGGATCGGATGAATGTACATTGCGTTAGTATAGACTCTCAGTAAAGGGATCATATAAATGTAAGTTGGGGTAGTATTGACTCTCAGTAAAGGGAACATATAACTTAAATTGGGGTCGTATTGACTCTCAGTAAAGGGATCGTATAAATTTAAATTGCGGTAATATTGACTCTCAGGGAAGGTATCATATAAATGTAAATTGGGGTCGTATTGACTCTCAGTAACAGGATCATATAAATGTAAATTGGGGTAGTATTAACACTCAGTAAAGGGATCATATAAATGTAAATTGCGGTAGTATTGACTCTCAGTAAAGGGTTCATATAAATGTAAATTGGGGTCGTATTGACTCTCAGTAACGGGATCATATAAATGTAAATTGGGGTAGTATTGACTCTCAGTAACGGGATCATATACATGTAAATAGGGTTCGTATTGACACTCCTCAATGGGAATATACACACTTACATTAGGTTCGTATTGACTATATGTAAAGGGATCATATAAGGGTAAACTGGTGTCGTATTGACTCTCAGTAAAGGGATCATATAAATGTAAATTAGGATCGTATTGCCTCTCAGTAACGGGATCATATAAATGTAAATTGGGGTCGTATTGACTCTCAGTAACGGGATCATATAAATGTAAATTGGGATCGTATTGACTCTCAGTAACGGGATCATATAAATGTAAATTGGGATCGTATTGACTCTCAGTAACGGGATCATATAAATGTAAATTGGGATCGTATGGACTCTCAGTAACGGGATCATATAAATGTAAATAGGGTTCGTATTTACACTCCTGAACGGGTATACAAACACTTACATTAGGTTCGTATTGACTATCTGTAAAGGGATCATATAAGGGTAAACTGGTGTCGTATTGACTCTCAGTAACGGGATCATATAAATGTAAATTAGAATCGTATTGCCTCTCAGTAACGGGATCATATAAATGTAAATTAGGATCGTATTGCCTCTCAGTAACGGGATCATATAAATGTAAATTGGGGTTGTATTGACTCTCAGTAACGGGATCATATAAATGTAAACTGGGGTCGTATTGACTCTCGGTAACGGGATCATATAAATGTAAATTGGGGTCGTATTGACTCTCAGTAAAGGGATCATATAGATGTAAACTGGTGTCGTATTGACTCTTAGTAACGGGTTCATATACATTTAAATTGGCGTTATGGTGCATGTTGACGGACAGTGAAAGCTCTGCTCAGAATGTGCGGATTAACAGGCTCGACGACCGTCTTCGCTGTACGAGGATGCACTAACAACCCGAAATCCCCAGAAGCTCTTCCTTTTGTCTATAAAGGGAAGGATGATATCAATAGCGTGGAGCAACACATTAAATCAATATATTTTGTATAAAGAAAAAAAGAAACCCAGTCGTTTATTCTGCTATAAAGCATCATATCTTGAATATCAGCCAAACTTGTCTGTAGTAGGGAATTGGCTAATTAATCATTTACATCAAACAAGATATTCACAGCCTTTGTGATATACGTGTCGAAACCTCTCGATAAGAAGAGTATTCCACACCCCAAAATCATTATATGACTCCCACCATCACAACCCTATGTTGTGGGTACTCAAAAGAATCGTCTCGCTGAGACGATTCTTTTGAGTACCCACAACGTAGTGTTTATTTGAGGCATAGGAGAGATATTGTTGGGAAAGGACCAGTTCACTGCTCCTTATCTAGTCCTTGTTGGACTGTTACGTGTACGTTACTCCTATCTGCGTAAGGTACAATAATATTGCTGTTATATATCTTGTCTTATCTATAGATGCATGCATCGGTGTGTTTTTGTTTGTTGTATTGCCTGTATATTCGTGTTCAATGGAATATTGTGATTACAAGGTTACTGTGTTAACCCTTTCCTACATACAACAAATCTGCAGTAGATGACTAGCGTTGTTTATTTATTTTCTAAAGGAGTTGATAAAAGTGTGGCAAAAAGAGAAATTGCACTTCACGAAGTTTTCAAAAGTCATCTGCTGCAGAGGCCCCAGAAAAGCGTCATTATGTGGGAAAGAGTTTCTGCAACGCAGCGAATGGCCACTTTAAATCTTCGATAACGTGAAACTGTTTATTGTGACGTTAGTGAAGTGTTTCGTCAGCAAGAAATCTGTCTAGTTCGGCGAATAAGCTAGACATACATAATTATTCAGAATGTTTATACAGTGCGACCTTTGTATGAAAACCAACACTGGGATGACAACACTCTCTGGTCGTCTTCTTCTTTACTGAGGTTGCTTACCCTCGTACTCGGCATTAGTGTTCACGGGTCTCTTTCTTAGTCATTTATGCAGAAAATGAATTATTGGGAAACTGAAGGCGTGGTTGCTATAGACAGGAAAGTACTATTCCAATGTTGAATTGAACGTAGGTTCGACTGTATGCAAGTAAAGTATATACCGAACTTCGGTTCCTTATATCCAAAGTCATTAAATAGAACCTTGATAAAAAATATTGATCCATGGCTCTACGAAAACCTACATATTGTATTTGCGTACATTTTAGATCTCTTTCAAACCATACAGCTTGATCTTGCTCTCCTTTATTTGCTCAATAGTATACCAAAAAAATGTTCAAGAAACTTCTTAATGTTTTGCCCCATTTGGAACAGAATACATTGGTGTGCAAGGAAAATTTCATAAATACAATTGAGCCGGCCCGCGAGAAAACCAACACTATGGCCTCTGCGTAATGTATTGACCCAGATCAGCCTGCGCAGTCCGCGTAGACTGATCCGGGCCGACACATTCCGTCTCAGGAGATAGAAGTATAGATTAATGATTCCTGAAACAGAAAATCCACAGGAGGCGAACAGTGTATGTCCGGGTTCGCCTGCGCGGCATGCTTAGTTTGATCGGGGTCGATGCTTTACGCAGAAACCACAATGTTGGTTTTATCGCGGGACGGCTCAATTGTTACAAAAACAAATTCGTACATGTAACAGTCAATCAGTGGACTTGATAAGGAGGAGTGAACTGGTTGTTTACCAACACTATCTCAAATATCCCTGTAGCTGGGTCGGTAGCGACGAGGGCTGTCAATCCAGCGGTTGTAAGTACAAATCCCAGCTCGGCCAGCATTCTTTCCGACGTTTGACAACAGTTACTGTGCCAAGCATCATTCGTCTACCACCACTGGACTAAGAGTATATGTGGAAAAGCAGCCAGTTGCTTGGAAAGTCTGTTGTGTGGAGTACTGGTATGAGAAAGCCAGGAAACACTGGCAGGTGAACTGGCCGCCGTTATATGTATGAAAAAGTGTTGAAAGCATGAAGCCACTATCAATCAATTATCTTGATAGACTCTTATGTGTTGTAGAAAGTAAAAATAACTATATTGAACTTTAAAATCTGGAAGATCAATGTCCTCATTTATATTTTGTCTAGGCAATTTGCATTTATGAAACTTATATGACTTTAAGCGTCAGCTTACATATATCCAATTTAACCCTTTCTCACATACATCACATCTGCAGCAGGCGATTGTTAAGATATAGATAAATATATGGAAAATCTATATAAAGGACGGTATAACCATTCATTGAAAGGAGTTGACAACATTGTGACAAATGGAAAAATTGCTCATAATGAGGAATTCCTCCTTTTTGCAACAATGCTTTTAAAAGTCGTCTGCTGCGGCAATGCGTCTACGATTGGGAAATGGTTCAGGACAGATGATTCAATTCATGGACATGAATATTGGTTAGCTCTTTCAGCGCCGAATTGTTTAAAGAAGACTCTTCCATGGTCAAAATCGGGTTTCTCCATTTATCATGTAATAACAGTTTGGACTTTTTTGATATCTAAAAGGCAAACAATGCTGATTTCAGGTGAGACAGCTCGTTACGAGCTGAATCACCTGAATCTGTATTGTTTGCAAAAACCTCAATATTGCCTTTGGCGCTGGAAGAGTTAACTGATTTTTCTAATGAGATACGCTATCGGATTTCTAGTTTGTTAAGTCTGTTATATATCCAACCGAAGTTCCAAATGGTCTCGTCGTCAATCCGGACCAGGGTTTGAGAGTTTGAACCCAAACCTCGGCCAACATTCTATCCGACGTTTGAGAAAAGACAATGACACAAATGCCATTCTCTTACACCAATGGGGCTAACAGTCTAAGTGGCTTAGCAGCCACTTGCTTTGATAACATGTTGTGTGGAGTACTGGTGTGATGTGAGAAAGCCATGAAATACATGCGTAGGTAAGCTGGCCGCCGTGATATTACTGGAAATGTTGAAAATGGCGTTCAAACCCAATCAATCAATCTAATTGGTCACTTTCTGAATATGATATATATTTTGAATGTATGTAGGAAAACTGAATAAATAATTTACTTTTGATAGACAATGAAATAGCACAAAACGGGTTTGCCCCCCCTCCCCCCCCCCACCCCCCCCCCCCCCCCCCCCCCTTTCAACTCAGATTGGGCAATTATACTCCATGTCAACTGCGGGTACCATTAAGAGTAACAAAGTCTTTCGAAAGTGTGTCAACTTTGTTCAAGATGAGAACGAGCTTTTGACCCTTTCCCTCATACTGATCCAAATCCATACACTTTCCGAAGCGTGCAATTCCTACGATACTAGGAGAAAAGTAAAGAGCTCTGTAAAAAAGAACGCTTTAATGCAATTGTCTAGACATACAAGTTGTAAATATATTAACACTTTCCTAAACTATAGACGCTTTCTGACGCATCTGCAGCCGCCGAGTTTTGAAAACATTGTGACAAAAGGACATAACGATCATTTTCCCCATTTGCCACAATGTGTTCAACTTTTTGAAGTAATTACACCTTCATCTTTAGAGATTTAAAAAAAAAATGCAGCATGCTTTCAAAGTCGTCTGTTGCAGATTTGCTGTATGCGGGGAAGGGTTAAATGAAAGCAGACGGGTCTACTAACATCATACCAGGTGAACAGTTTAGACTGGTTAGACATAGATCCATGACACGTAGCATAACTTGTATGAGACAGTGTTGCAGTGCTAGAGCGTCGGCCTCTCGTACCAAAGGTCCCGGGTTCGAATCCCGTCACGAGCGGGTTCGGCATCTGGGATTGTTCACACACACAATACGCGAGTACTGGTTAATCGCGAGGAAGCAGATATGGAGTGTGATTAATATTAGCTGAAAGCTTGTGTCGCAATCGATGTAAAATAATCAAGTCGAAATTATCTGCACTACAATCGTACGGCGCACGAGCAAACAAACACTAATAGCATTAAAGCATAACCGTAATGCTTGTTTATAGATAACTTATGCCATGTTGTTGTGCCCTCAGACCTGTGTTACAGGTATGCATATATAGTTGATGGATTGTTTGGTGTTTATAACGCCGCTTTAAACAATTCTTCAGTTATATCACAGCGTTTCCTGGGTAAGTAACCAGTACTACTGGTCTATTTATCCTGACGACAGACAGTCAGTCTAACGCCGCATCCCTAAGCGCAAAGCAGGGCAGCCATTATCACCATTTAAGACTTTGGTATGACCCGACCGGGGATCGAACCCGCGACATCACGCAACGAGGCGGACGCTCTACCGCTACACCACCGAGGTGGTTTAAACATATATATAGTAGTATGAGCCGTCCGCGAGAAAACCAACATTATGGCCTCTGCGTAATACATCGACCCAGATCACCCTGCCGACACATTCCTTCACATGGGGATAGAGGTGTAGAGTAATGATCCCTGAAACAGAAAATCCACAGGAGGCGAAAAATGTCAGTCCGGGTTAGCCTCCGGGTCGATACTTTACGCCGAGTCCACAATGTTGGTTTTCTCGTGATTCGGCTCTGACTATAACGAAACGAACCATATATCCCTATTAGGCGAAAGAAAGATTCGGATTCATTCATTGGGAAACTATAAAAAACAAAACACGCCTACAGACCAGACAATGACGTAATAGTAAAACATCCTGACTAAGATATTGAAAATCTCTTTAAGTGAAAATATAATTAGTGTATATTGGTAAAGATATCGTGGCAGAAGGAGAAATTGCTCGTTTGGAGCAATTTCTCCTTTTGTCACAATGTTTTTAAAAGTCGTCTGCTGCTGAGGCGTCATAAAGCGTCTGTGTGAGGCAAGGGGTTAACCCAATCTACAGCAGACGACTTTGGAGACATACCTTGGCTAAACATGGATCATTTCTTTAAATCAAAGTATAGTTATTGAATTCATTCGAAAACATCAGGGTGAAAGTAGTATTTGATCCTTTTTTGCAGTATTGTTTCCAAAATGTGTTCTCCTGTAGAGGCCTAAACATATGTTTACTTATGTGAAGTGGGTTAAACCTGTTTGGAATCAATTTTAGAAAAGTTTGACATTCGTAAAGGGCACAGAGCTCCTTCAAAACATGTTCATCATATGAAAACATTCATAACGATCGATCGGGGGCGGGGAACCGATCAATGTCTGCTATAGAGTAGACAACAGTTTTCTCCGTGAAATTGAGCATATACACAGAATGTACGTCCGTGCTACCTGGTTTATAAATGTCAAACTTTCTACTGCTATAGAGTAGACAACCCCAGCTAGGTCAACATTCTTTCCGACGGTCACTCGTCTTCCAACAATACGTGGAAAGGTAGCCAGTTGATTGGGAACACTAGGGGAAACCTTCAATGTCTGCTATAGAGTAGACAACAGTTTTCTCTGTGAAATGGGGGCATATACACAGAATGTACGTCCGTGCTACCTGGTTTATAAATGTCAGACTTTCTACTGCTCCATTCAGCCAAGTCCCGGTAGCTCAGTCGGTACCGACGCGAGATGTCAATCCAGGGGTTGTGATTTTAAACCCCAGCTTAGGCCAACATTCTTTCCGACGACAATGCAGCCAGCGGCACTCGTCTGCCACTAATGGGCTAGCAAGTCTATGTGGAAATTAACCCTTTCCCTCATACGACAATTCTGCTCGTTTTGAGCAATTTCTTCTTTTGTCACTATGTTTTCAAAAAGCCGTCTGCTGCAGGCGCGTTAACCATAATAGCATTAAACCTCAATCAATCCGAATTTGACTACTCTTCCCTTTTACAGACGACGTTTTAAAAACAATGTGCAAAAAGACAGAAATTACTAGGTCTGAACAATTTGCTCTTTTACCAGAATGTTATCAAATCTGTATCAAACGTTCACTTCATATTTTCATGATTTCCAAGTTTTCCAAGAACCTCTTAACCCTTTCCTACAAACAACACATATGCAGCAGATAACTTTGAAAACATTGTGATACGAACTTGAAAAATGTCCATAAAAGATAGCTTAATTGTTTTAAAATTGCTCAATTTCACCTTTGGCCACAACATTTTCAAAAATCATCTGCTGCTTTTGCGTCAAAATGCGTCTACAAGTGGGAAATGGAAAGCAAACGACTTTGAACATATTTTGTCAAAAAATAGAAAATCTCTACAAGTGAATGGATGACCTATGACTAAAAGTGGAAAACATTGTGGCAAAAGGAGAAATTACTCGTTTTGAGCAATTTCTTTTTTTGTCACTATGTTTTCAAAAATCAGTCTGCTGCAGAGGCGTCAGAATGCGTCTATATGAGGGAAAGGGTTAAAGCACAGTTTAAAACAAATTTAGAAAGTAGAACTTATTCATGCACTATTCTGATTCAAAGTCGTCTACTGCAAAAAACAAAGTCGCCATGCTTGATTCAATAAATACGCCAGCATATCGAGGGTTAAGAACTTAAGATGTAGTAATACATTTATTGAATTTAACAGATCAGAACAGAACATTAGCGTATTGATTTGATCTACAATATAGAACAAATTAACATGAACAATTCACTTTTTGTTTTATGACACGTGAAAAGAAATACAAAAAGTACATATGTGCCGTCCCACGAGAAAACCATCATTTTGGCCTCTGCGTAATCGACCCAGATCAGCCCGCGCATGCCACGAAGGCTAATCCATGTAAACACTTTTCTCCTCCTGTGGATTTTCTGTTTCAGGAATCATTACTTTATGCCTCTATCCCCTGAGACGGAATGTGTCGGCGCAGGCTGATCTGGGTAGATACTTAACGCAGAATCGACCATGTTGCTTTTCTCACGCAACGGTTCATATTTATGTGGTGAATAACCTTACCAAGATTTGAACGAACATGCAGTTCATTTATTCTACCATACATTTGAATGACTTTTAACTTCTAAGGGAAGCGCCCGTTCTACACTGATAAAGGGAATGGTATGCAACATTAATGACTTAATTATGAAAATTACCAGTGAGTAATAACTATAATTACGATAAACGCTCATGACAAATACAACAAACCGGAAAACTCTTTGACAAAAGTGCACTTAGCCACTTTTCACATACAGACGCTATCCGACACCTCTACAGCAGACGACTTTTGAAAACATTGTGGTAAAAGGAAAAATTGCTTATTATGTGCATTGAATTCGAATTACACAGCAAACGCCCGTGCTATATGTGACCAGCCATGAGAGTTTTGGTCCAAATGAGGTATATTGACGAAAATGAGTTATGACTATATATGTTGGTAACCTACATATGTGTAGAGTCAAAAAAAATTAAACATTTTTTAAAAATTCTTATTTTCTGCGAAGATATACATTCTTTCGTCTAATCACTATGATAACAATTGTGTCAGATAATCAATGTTTATTACCAGTAATTGGAAAGAAATTGAACTGAAACACACATAATTTTTATTTTAAAGTGAAGAAATATGTCAGTGCTGTTCAATGTCATTTTGAGGAATCAATCATTCATGGTTACCATGGTTACCATGGTTACCATGATAAAACAAAAATCACTTCTGTAGAAAATATTATTGTTGCCATGATTCCAAATGATTCATGCACTTTTATATGATGCAAGTCAAACAGTCATGAATATCAGTTAACCCTTTCCCTCATATAGACGCTTTCTGACGCCTCTGCAGCAGTCGTCTTTTTGAAAACATAGTGACAAAAGAAGAAATTGCTCAAAACGAGCAATTTCTCCTTTTGCCACAATGTTTTCCACTTTTTGTCATAGGTTATCCATTCAATTAAAGAGATTTTCTATTTTTTGACAAAATATGTTGCAAAGTCGTCTGCTGCAGAATTGTCGTATGAGGGCAGGGGTTAAGTGTTGATTAACATAGTAAGATAGTTATAACCTTTTCATTCGACAAGTTGCTATGTATTTGAAGTACATGCTTAAATGAATAACAAACAGGAAATATCTTTTAAAAAAGATAAAAGGTGAAGATCAAAACGTTTGCCATTTGTTAATCCTTTCCCATATATACAACAATTATGCAGCAAATTTTGAAAACTCCTTGGTGGCATCACTATGAAAATTAAATGGAAATGAAAGTATAATACTTCAATAAAGTTGAAAGTATTGTGGCAAAAGGAGAACTTGCTTATTATGAGCAATTTTCTTTTTTTTTTTTTTCCACAATGTTTTCACAAGTCTTCAGAGGCTTAAGAAAATGTCTCTAAGTGGGAAAGGCTTTAAATAAAAAAAAATAAAAGGAACACAGCAAACAGGTTCTATATGATAGAATATACGTTTAAAAAGACAGTGATTCAAACCAGGGACCCAACAAATAATAGGCAAATAATCTACATGATTCAATTCAAACTCACCAATTTTTTGAAATTTAGCATTTTTTTATATGGCTCTTTGATGTTTTGGGGACAGCTGGTTCGGGGCAGGCACTGTTGCTTTGACAGCGAGGTCCCACTTCCTCATACAGGTACCACTGTCTCTCTTCTGTTATACCTGGCACCTGCAGTCTATCAGGGAAGCCCACTCCAACTATGGCCCCTGCTCTCAAAATATCGACAGCAACCTCAGGATCGGAGACATAGGGGCGCACAAACACAACTCTTAGACGATCAGAAGACATTCTGAAAAACAGGTTAACAAATAAGAGAACAAATATCAGGACAAACATGTACAACAAAATATATATGGTGGCAGGGGACACATTCGAATTTGGTATTTCATATATTTGGTGTGTTTGAAAATGAATTTATTTCTTAACTCTATAACAATATATGGCATTGATTTCTTTATTGACTTCTATCAATTGATGCATACAAAATGTGAAGGAAATATGCTATCTCATATCATGTTGGAGAGCTTTCCAAGGGGAGGTCAATCTCAATATCATTTGAGAAGCTGTTCAGGTATTTCAAATAAGCTTTTCTACTAGAAGAATACTGATGACATGGTATTTTGTATACATTTCCTGGTTATGCATTGCTTGATTATTAAGTATGTGTGCTTCAATTTTCTTCTGCATGTTTCCAGGAAGTAAGGACAGAATTAGAAAATCTACCGAAATAGTGTCATTTTAGCCCGCATTTTGGGTAGGTGGGATGGAATACACAGGGTTTGAAATTTTGTTCAGTTCTGTCGAGTTGCTAAAATGTTATATGATTTGGAAATATTGTTATATGCCATATATTGAGATATAGTTTCGACATTATGATGGATGTTGTTTTTGAGAATTCCTCAAATAACATTTATTGGTGCGGATAAACTGAAAAGTTGCAGATTTAGGGGTCCCCTGCCACCTACAGGGGTATGTTAACTGATACAATTTGTACACGTATTTTTTTTTATTTTTTTTTATTGCGCGGGTGTATCAGTACCAGTGCATATATTGGTTGTGTTTACTACCACTGGTGCAATGGGCTTGCGCATGCGCCGTGTTAATCGTCTTGATCGCGCATGCGCCGTATTTTACCGTCAGCTCTGGGATATTTCTGTAGAAGATCGTCGCTAGACTGGTTCTCGTTCGAGTTTGCAATAGTAGATTAAGATTAGTGTACCAGTCTATTTATATGCGAGTGTTTTTTTTAATAATTAAAATGTAAATTAAAACAATAGTGTAACGTGTACCGGCGTTAAGCCAATTGTGGGTCACCCATCCAGGCACTAACCGCGATGAGCGTTGCTTAACTTTACGAAAAGGTCAACCAATCTACCAACGTCGCTATAAAAGCCGGCTTCCACAGCAAGGCTGTAGACGTCATATTTATCCCTATACCCCATTATCGTTACATTTCTCCCTCTTTCTCTTGACTTCGACCCGAAGTCACACACACAACTGAACACAAGCAGTATACCAGAGCGAAGTCTATGTAACATCACTGGGAACCACCGGGGTTTTAGTAACAGGAAAATGGGAATGTTTTCATAAATGCGAAGTTATTGTGAGAGAGAGAGAGAGAGAGAGAGAGAGAGAGAGAGAGAGAGAGAGAGAGAGAGAGAGAGAGAGAGAGAGAGAGAGAGAGAGAGAGAGAGAGAGAGAGAGAGAGAGAGAGAGAGTGGACGCGCATGCGCAGACAAATATTTACAATAATTTTGGGAGATCGAGGTCAACACGTTGGGGAAAGGTATTTTTGTTTTACGTGTTTAACTAAAAATCTATTGTTATCATATATTTATATCATATATTTTAAAAAGCGGATTTTGTGGTTTTCGAATCAAACAGTATTTCTTAAGCCATAACATGCTGATTCCCGCGCTAACATCGAATTGCTGCATCTTGCAGCAACTCTTGTTCAATATATAATCTGTTCTAGTGCAGGTTAAAATGTATTCAATAAATGAGTTATGTTATGATGGATAATTGAGTTTGCCCCTTTCCCAACATGATGTGCCTCATCAACTAGGCAGAAAATCTGGGAACCTGAAATATGAATTCAATAGGAAAATTAACTGAGGAAAACACATACATTCTTGTAAAATGGCAGCAGGATTATTCAAACAGGAATGCCCGGAAGACATAATAAATCACTAGGAATAATATCTAACCCTTTCCCTCATATAGACGCTTTCTGACGCCTCTACAGAAAACGGCTTTTTGAAAACATGGCCACAAAAGAAGAAATTGCTCAAAATGAGCAATTTCTCCTTTTGTCACCATGTTTTCAACTCTATTCAAGTATTGTACTTTTCTTTTCAGAGATTGTTCATATTTTTTCTAGATATTTTCAAAGTCGTCTGCTGCAGAATTGTTGTATGTGTGAAAGGGTTATTTTATTTAAATTGTGTTCTGTTACCTGATGACTCAGAGCAAACTCCAAAGCACTGACACTTCCGTGGTGTCTTAAAATATAGGGGACCCACTTGCTGGGCATAGTTTCGATAAAACACCTGCTGGGCATAGTCGAAGCTGTAATGCAAATCAACTTCATTTACAGATGGACTTTGACCTGAAAATATGAGCCCACAGTTTTCAATAGTATTGATATGATGATTTGTCAGACAATCATCTGAATAGAAACATCAAATATATTTTAGAAATATAGCAGATAAATGTTTACGTCATGTCTGTTTCATTAATATGCATGTTCATATTATCATGTCATATGTGATATATTTTTATATATGTTGTTAAACAGGTGAAAAAGCACATATTATATTATAACACTAAGTCTCAACCTGTATACAAAACTGTACCTCTAAATTTGTTCTGTGCTGCAAGTTCATCAAATACATGTTTTGTTGTTAAACATTGCTCCCTGTAGTGGTCATTCTGACATTTAACATTGTCTAAGTGTTTGTGGTACTTTTCTAGCTTTTCAGCCTTTTCTTCATCAGTTAAATTACCACAATGTGAGATTTCATGCGCATGTTTTCATAACTAACAGGTAAGGGCACTGCTCCAGCCAATTTTTTATTAATTCTGACAAAGAAACTTTCCTGTAATTAAGGCTGTCAGCAGATTCACAAGACAATGAGTGTATATAAGCTTGAGTTTTGTCTGATGGGAGGAGCATGTATTTTTCATTTCCTAATTTGGGCAGTCTATCTGGTAATGAAAGTCCACTATTACATGCATAAGTTGTCAGAAAAAGTTTAATTCTGTTTACATCTGACAATGCAAGGTTATGTTTAGGGAACTCTGTTTTTATTTCCATGAATATGGGGGTCTAAACCATTTTGATTAAATGGACTTGGTAATTGCATCAACAGTTGTCCTATTAAGACCGTGAGCAAATACAAACACTTCCCTACACACCTTTTTGCTCCAAAAAAATAGTATTCCCCACCCTCTCTTTTTCTTTGGCATAAAGTTTACTGTAATCTGTAAGTTCACTGTTTTGTCTGTGATGGAAAAGCTGCACATTAACCATAAAATCAACGTCAGATTCCGTTCTTTCAATACAACATAGTCTGTAGTCTATAGTTCCTCCCAACTTAAAACATGACTACATGGTCTACCATAGAGTCGAACACAGCCACAGCTATTTTTTTGAAAATGATTTTGCTTAGAATCTCCTGAAGTATAGGCAAGAAGAATGTCACAAAATGCATTTGACAAAGTGTCACTATCTGAATCAGAGTCTGAATAACTGCTGTCATCAGTATCTCTATTTTTATCCACTATCTCTTCATGTCTGAAACACATATATTATAATCGGAGAACTCGACAACTACCGCTCCTCTATATCGTCTATTTATAAAGGTGCCTTACCCGTTGTACAACGAACACATTGGTAAGCGACACTTCAATTGGCTGACACAAAGGTCAATCTGAGATGGCCTGTAATGGGAAATCATCAGATAAGATTGGCTACCTCCCCTGAGAACAATAGTGCCATTCCAAGCTTAGTCAAATCAATCCGTTTGAAAGTAAATCCGAACTGTAAATGACATATGAAAGTCGTGTGATGAACACATTCCGTCTCAGGGGGATAGAGGTATAAAGTAATGATTCCTGAAACAGAAAATCCACAGGAGGCGAAAAGTGTCTGTCCGGATTAGCCTGCGCGGTATGCTTAGGCTGATCCGAGTTGATACTCTACGCAGAATCCACACTGTTGGTTTTCTCGTGTGACGCATGATATGAAAGTCGTCATGAATATACCATGAATGTGAGTGAACAGTTCGTGCTTTGGCGTGAAAATAAAAGTTTTTTAATTGATTTTCCCGTTAATTTTATTTACATTTAAGTACTTCTGTGTTATGCCCTTGTTATAGTTTCACAATAACAGCTGGGTTTAGAAATAAAATATTCATATGATATGATATTTTAGAGTCGTTTGCTTTGAAAACTTCACATAATAAATGTTTCAGCTGGTATAATAAAAATAATTATCTTTCTACAGCGTGAAAACTTATTGTGGGAAACAATTGCTGGTTAATTAAGGTCATTTCCACATTTTATCAAGATTTTTACTAGCACACCTTTTTTACATTATGTTGCCATAGGCCTACTTAACTCTTTCAGCGCCGAATTGTTTAAAGTATACTCTTCCATGTTCAAAATCGGGTGTGTCCATTTCTCATGTAATAAATATTGATATTTTGACTATTTTGATACATAAAAGGCAAACAATACTGATTTCAGGTGAGACAGCTCGTTACGAGCAGACTCGCCTGAATCAGTATTGTTTGCAAAAACCTCAATATTGCCTTTGGCGTTGAAAGAGGTAATATTATAAATCATTTAGATAACAAGTATACATTAAATAAATCACACATAAACATATGTCTAAATATTAATAATACGTTCTGAAATATACTCGTAAGTGTAAACTGTCTAAGAATATTAAAAAGCATTTCAAAGGTGCATTCACGAAAATCGTTACATACATCTTGCATACAATTTTCTTTTTTGAAACTTCTTTATTCTGGTAACTGCTTTTATGTTAAGGTGTAAAAGGCACGAGTGTAATTTAATTAATTGGTTGTTGTTGGCTTTTTTCTACGGTGTTCCATTAGGGCCATCGTTGTTTCGCGGTTTCGACCTAGGGTCGACAGTACGAAAACGCGATGCGATAGTACGAAAGCTCGATGCGAAAGTGAAAAAACGCGATGCGAAACTGCGAGACCACGATGCGAGGAGGCGATATTAATATCGTACTTTCGCATCGCATTTTCGCGATTTCGCATCGTGTTATCGTGGTTTCGACGTAGGGTATCGTTCTATCGCATCGCGTTTTTGTACTATCGCATCGCGTCTTCGTACTATCGCATCGCGTCTTCGTTCTATCGCATCGCGTTTTTGTACTATCGCATCGCATTTTTGTACTATCGCATCGCGTCTTCGTACTATCGCATCGCGTCTTCGTACTATCGCATCGCGTCTTCGTTATATTGCATCGCGTTTTTGTACTATCGCATCGCGTTTTCGTTCTATCGCATCGCGTTTTTGTACTATCGCATCGCGTTTTGTACATCGCGTTTTTGTACCATCGCATCGCGTTTTTGTACTATCGCATCGCGTTTTCGTACAATCGCATCGCGTTTTCGTACTTTCGACCGGTCGAAACCGCGAAACAACGATGGACCGTATTTTTCTCTCTCTCGAGGTCATCTGTCAAAATTAATCTTATAAAATTGTTAATGTGCAGTAAAACTGTGCAGTAAAACTCTATGGTGCTTGGCGAACATTTTACGACGTCTTGTTCTTTTGAACCACGTGCATCTCTTTTCAATTCACCGACATAACTCGTCTCTCTAGATAATTGATGATAGACATACGGAGTACGTTGTAAGCATACGCGATTTGCCTGGTTGAGCACCGTCTTAACCGCTTTCCCACATACAGCAAATCTGCAGCAGACGACTTTGAAAACATCTTGACAAAAACCTGAAAAATCTTCATAAAAGATAGCTTAATTGTTTAATAAATTTGAAAACATTGTGGCCAAAGGAAAAATTGCTCATCCTGAGAAATTTCACCTTTGGCCTCAATGTTTTCAAAAGTCGTCTGCTGCTTTTGCGTCAAAATGCGTCTGCAATGTGGGAAAGTGGGGTTAAGACTATCTCTTCAAACAATGAAAATGTCGAGCTCCGATATCTCAGTCGGTAGCGATGCGGGCTATTAATCAAGGGGTTGTGAGTTCAAAACCCAGCTCGAACAACATTCTTTGCAGACGATGAACACAATAAATGTGACAAGCGATATTCGTCTTCTACCAATGGACTTAAAGTATATGTGGAAAAGCAGCATTGATGAAAACGGAGTTAAGCCTCAATCTATCAATTAATAAATCGAACAATGGCAAAGAGATATAGATAAAAGTGAGCCCATACTGTGTCCAACACTACCTCTCTTTTTACCTAACCAAACCCAAGGTACTCAATGGAATCTCCTTGACGGAGTCATCAGAATTGTTTGATTTGTTTTGTTTTATTTGATTTGACGCCGTTTGAACATTACTTTAGTTGTATCACGGCGACAGTTAGCTTATCTATGCTTCTTTGGAAAACGAACCAGTACTAGGCTTGGTAATGTGCTTTGCCACAGGCCATTCCATCATGACCGTCGCGAATGGGGATCGGGGACGCCCAGTTTCAAATTGTTGACGCAAACCACACGGCGGATAGCCGGTCACTTCTTTCGAATGTTATATACTTGTTTGAATGGTGTTTTACGCCTCTTTCAACAGTTATATCATACGTTTCCTTGGAATTAGTCCCGATGGTGTAGTGGTTGAGCGTTTGCATCGAGTGCTGGAGGTCGTGGGTTCGATACCCGTCTGGGTCATGCAAAAAACTTTAAAAATGGTAGAAATTGTTATCAGAGTTGTGGGGTTAGCATTACGACTGACTAGCTGATGTCATAATCAATGGACCAGTGGTACGTACCCCGGAAATTATGTGATATCAATGAAAACTTGTTGAAAGCGACGTAAAACACTATACAAACAAAATTCCTAGGTATATCAATAAGTATTCATGCTGATGCCGTAGTCGTTAATGCTATCACAATATCCCTGAACCATTACAACAAGACTTAAAGTGTTCGGTATAAGCCTGACCGGGGTCGAACTCTGGTCTCCCGCTCCTTTAACAACTTCATACAGAGACGGTCGAAAATAGACAGACCTTTACCTTCATCCTCAGCTTAAAATGGATACTGCTTTACAGAGATTTCTTTAAAATCGGTTAATGATTAATTGCTTATCAATGAAGAGCTAAACCAGACAGCGCAGATCAGCTTGCTGATCTGGGTATTCACTCGTCGCAAACACGTAACGGTTGATTCGGTACTAGAGAACGCATCGATCGCGTAAAGTATTAGTGAAAGTGGCCTCTTCAAGAGGGCTGAGTTAGGGTAAAAGTCAAAAGTAACTGCGTAATTACGAAGTTGTTAACACATGACATTAGCATATTTGGAAAATTCATTAAGAATTTTTGTTACATTGCGCATTGATATGTTAGTGGTTGTACGGTCAACTTCCGATGAAAGCGTTTTGTTACCATAAGTCGTGGCCAAATGCTTCGCAGTGGGGACTAGATTGAGTTATTCCTAGGTTTGCGGGGATAGTTAAACCGCTGACGAAGCGTTTTCAGCAAAACAACAAGTGCGATCCAGAGAAGTGTAAACTAAAACAGTACTGTTTGCCCATAAGAAACTTTCAAAACATTTCTGCCAAATAGTTTCCATTTGGATAATGTAGCACATGTAAGCAAGGTTGATTCTCCCGGAGAAACTATCAAATATGACTGCGAGGTCGGTTTCCTAGGAAACACTCTGCTACTTATTTAATGATGTAACAATTGCGTTAAATTCCAAGTTTCAAAAGTTTTGTCCTTGCTAAACTGAAAACTCATTATTGAAAAATTGCTAACATAATCGCAAATGCTTGTTTTTTGCAACAGTGCTCCATTTCGACAGACACAATTCAATTCATAGATCAGAGATCTCAGTTTCAGCCACACCCATCGTTATGTATCACAAACAAACAAACAATTAATCGTTAAAAACTTCCCGGTTCTCATGCATCACATGACTTTTGTTTGTGCACAGGCGTCCGAATTTCTATTACAGCAAAAAATGCGGAAAATCACACAATAACTCGTTAAAATACTCAAAAAGTCTCTCTATATTGTCTAAATGATCGTAATGGTAATTTGGCGAATCCCGCACGTGTTACTATAAATAGCCCTCAATACGTCCATATAGTGTAGTAATAATGACAAGGTGCGCAACGGCGTTTTACCCCCTTGCTCGATCCGGGCAATAATTTTCTCAGAAAAACGTCTAAAACGACCTGGTCCCAGGTAGGGACTGGTTCATAAATGATTTTTGTCATGATCCACTACATCCATATTTGCCAACCTACCAATACGCCGGCGATTTTAAGCTTAATGTTCATTGATTGACGCCGCGTGGGAGCGCGGCGTCAGTATGGGATAGGTTTTAATTTTGTACCATGGGGTGACGTAATCGAAAGGGGAGCAATCAACAAATATTATTGTAAAAAAAACCTCTGTAATATGTTTGAAAAAAACAGCCTTTATGATTGAATAAATTGTAGTTCACTAGGCTACGCTCTTTTAATTTTTTGGTTTACTGCTATGACGAATCGATTCATCAAAGCTCTGAAGAATCAGGTGATGGTTATTCATATTTATTTCTGTTGTATTTACTAAACTTAAAACGTTCCTCCCCATACAGTTGTTTATTCAGACTATGGTATTCTTGCTATTTGTTGACTATACATGAGAACTTTTTCTTTTAATTTCATAAATGCTTAATATTGATATTAAATATCTTTAAACTTGTTAGAATTATTTGTATTTTTTGTTTATATCTTCTCGTTTTTTGTTATCATTGACGCCGCGTGGAAGCGCGGCGTCAGTATGGGATAGGTTTTAATGTTGTACCATGGGGTGACGTAATCGAAAAGGGAGCAACCAACACATATTATTGTACAGAAAAACTCCGTAATATGTTTGAAAAAACAGCCTTTATGATTGAATAAATTGTATTAACTGATTAAAGAAACAACAAGATACAAAATATGTACATCTTTTACCGTTGTTACAAAACTTGAGACACATTTAAATTGTTTTTAATAACTGTTCCCCAACTAACTAGGCCAAGCTTTTTTTATGAGTTGGTTTACGGAGTTTACTAAACTACGCTTTTTTAATTGTTTGGTTTACTGCTCTGACGAGCTGAGAAAAAAATCGAGTGATGTTTTTTCCTATTTATTTCTGTTGTATTACTAATATTAAAACGTTCCTCCCCCCACAGTTGTTCATTCAGACCATTGTATTCTTGCTAAATGTTAAATATACATGAGAACTTTTTCTTTTAATTTCATAAATGCTTAATTTTGATATTAAATATCTTTAAACTTGTAAGAATTATTTGTATTTTTTGTTTATATACTCTCGTCTTTTTTTATCATACTTCTGCTCAACTGGAAGGAGAATATACTTCCCTCTCTCCTTCCAAATATTGTGTCACACTTAACTTATAACTAGAGGCATTAACACTTAAGTTAATATCTGTTAATATTTCAGTATCTTTTTTTTGTTTGTTTATCTAATTGATCTGGTTAGAGCAGATTTAAAATTAAGAAACTTCAGCTTGTTTGACACTTTATTGTTGCAGTCAATGTTAAGCAAACGGTAAACCAAATGGTTTGAAGACTTAACTCGTCACTTCACCACTAAACTTTACATGCTGAATATCACATAGATCGTAGCATATAAAGTGTATACTCCCTACGTCAAAATGGACCCTTTTTGCTCTTGATAACATTTTATTATAGACAATGGTATTCAGGTGAGCAATAATAAAGGAACATCTTGGCCTTCTTGTATAAGATAAAGGTACATTTGGCATTCTTGTTCAAAATATTTTAATCCTGTCCGTTTGCACAGGTTATTTAAATGTATTGAACCTGCATCTGCTTCCCTTTAAGTTATGCTTTAAAATCATGCGCGGCGTCTTTGATGCTTAGCATCAAAATTCGTCTTGTTCTTCAACTGGAAGGAGAATAGACTTCCCTTCTCTCCTCCCAAAGCTTGTGTCACACTTAACTTACAACTAGAGGCATTAACACTTAAGTTAATATCTGTTAATATTTCAGTATCTATGTTTTTTTGTTTATCTAATTGATCTCGTTAGAGCAGATTTAAAATTAAGGAACTTCAGCTTGTATGACACTTTATTGTTGCAGTCAATGTTAAGCAAACGGTAAACCAAATGGTTTGAAGACTTAACTCGTCATTTCACGACTAAACTTTACATGCTAAATATCACATAGATCGTAGCATATAAAGTGTTTAACCCCTACGTCAAATTGACCTTTTTTGCTCTTATAGACTAAGGTATACAGGTGAGCAATAAAGGAAATCTTGGCCTTCTTGTTTAAGATAAAGGTACATTTGGCATTCTTGTTCAAAATATTTACATCCTGTCCGTTTGCACAGGTTATTTAAATGTATTGAACTGCATCTGCTTCCCTTTAAGTCATGCTTTAAAATCATGCGCGGCGTCTTTGATGCTTAGCATCAAAATTCGTCTTGTTTTGGAAAGTTGCAGTTGTCCCGACCGCCACATGCGCTGTTTGATTTTCCGCATTGTTTGCTGTAATATAAATTCGGACGCCTGTAGTTTGTGATGTAGAAACTTTGTTCGGCCGTGTTCGGCATCGAGTGTGCCGGACAGAACATATCGATTTGTTTGATTGGATAAAATACTGCATTTGTATCGGATCAATGCATTTTAATCAAATTAGAAATAGATTTGAACCGTGCGCTCGACAAACCAACCTTAGTGTGCACATATATCAATTTGCACATCTATAAAGAGATGTTCGCGTATTGTGATTACACATAGTTTTGATTTATAAGTTTTCTTCAATGTGTATGGAACTGAATACCTCTTTCCATGAGGTAAACAATGGTATATGTATATATTAAATGGACAACCCTTTTGACCTTCGTAAACCTCTGTTGTACAAATGGTTCGAAAACGATTAGCCACATATTGAGAGAGTCGGTCTTACAGGTAACGTTACTCGTGTATTCTGAGGAATACATTTTAATGAGCTTACTAGTATTAATGGGTCTAGTAGGTGTGTTACGAATTGTTTGGTAGATGGAAAAAGAAATTTGATTGTGGGTCACAGTCTGTTAAAAAACGCAGCATCTAAAGTCGGTCTCATACAGCAACGTGTGACAAATGTAATGAAGATAACAGCGACAGTAGCCTTTCTCAAAGATGATGCTAGATTAACCCTTTCCCTCATATAGACGCTTTCTGACGCCTCTGCAGCAGACGGATTTTTGAAAACATAGTGACAAAAGAAGAAATTGCTCAAAACGAGTAATTTCTCCTTTTGCCACAATATTTTCCACTTTTAGTCATAGGTTATCCATTCAAATATGGAGATTTTCTATTTTTTGACAAAATATGTTCAAAGTCGTCTGCTGCAGAATTGTCGTATGAGGGAAAAGGTTAAGAGTACTATATTTTTAAAAGTATTTGTGGCGATCCGATCCCAGTCTAGCGGACTCACTAACTACTTCACTGCGTAGACGGTTTTAGAGGATGTAAGTCGCTTATTTAAAGGTCAAATTACGGCATATAGTCCATAAAAAACTTTGATTGCGTAGAAATGAGTGTATACCCACCAGAATGCATGGAAAATATGGCATAGGATGCATTGGAATTGTTTGATTTGTTCAGTTTTGGTAATTTAACCTAGTGTGAAATTGAAAGTAGAGTATGTGAAAAAACAGTTTTAGCCTAGTCCTATTGTGTTCAAAATCAAGGTAGCAATCTTCACGGGGTGAATTCTTTTTTGCATAATACATGACCCCCACAATTTCCTTGGAGTATTTTAAAGCTTAGAGGGAACTACTTCCAATGATATAGGGTGTTCTACCTGTAGAATGTTTAGAATGCGATACAATTGAGTGTTGAAACTGGTTATGTTAAATAGACAAAATAAAGAAATGCAATTGGTGTAATGTGACGAAAAACTGAATACAATACGAGTTACCAGTTGTTGTTGTTGTTTATTTTTCAGTCACACCGGACTGTCCCCAATGCACTAATGACGATTTACACTCCATCAAGCTTGTATGCCAACAAAAAGGTCAACAGCTAGAAGGGGCAGAATTGACGAAAAATGCTACGATAGTCTGCAAGTAAGTACCTTTTTGAAAATGTAAGATGTATGAATGATGCTATCTATTATCGGAAGCTACATCAAAGTTACTGTAACGTGTACCGGAGTTAAGCAATCGCGGGTCACCCATCCAGGCACGAACCGCTATGAACGTGCTTAACTTTAAGATAAGGCCAACCACTCTACCAACGTTGTTATAAAAGCCGGCTTCCACAGCAAGGCTGTATAAGTGATATTTAAACCTATACCCCGTTCTCGTTACATTACGTTTTGTTTAACCTTTAACACATATAACATATCCGTAGCAGACGAATTAAAAGAAAATATAGGTACGAATGTGGAAAATATCTTGAAATTATTATTTTACTATAGAACACATTATGAGCAATTTATCCTTTTGCCACAATATGTCCAATGGTCCTCCGCTGCAGATGTATACAAATGTGTCTATATGTGGGGACTTTGTACCTGTTCGAATTAGAGAGTTAAGCCTGCTGGGTTTTGCAACCTATGTCCCGATCTTTCCTCGAGTCGCACATAATTGATATGGTTCAAGCTTGTTCAGGCTAGCCATAATCGCCGAAACTATAACTTCTCCGGCTGATCAATACAGCTTGAGTTGGCAGAAATCCGGCTGTTCAGACTGATTGATACTGGTTTTGATTTCCCGAATTTGCACAAGTCCTGTTTGAGTTGAAAAGTTTAACATGTGTAGCATCGGCAGAATGGCGCCAGTCCGGTTCCTTTTTGCATTCATGCAAGGCCTGCGAGATTCACTTGTTGCCGTTTTAGCATAAAAATCCAGTCAAAATTAAAATGTACAGACAGTGCATTTGCACATAATGCATGTGGTTTAAGCTTTAGCCGGAACGATGTCTTTTTCGGCTAGTTAGTAAAGACGCAGTAATCGGAACTACAGCTGTTCCAGCTGATAAATACAGCCGGAGAAGCCGGAACTCCGGCTTTTTCGACCGGTTGATACAGCTGGAGTAGCCGGAACTTTGACTGTTCCGGCTTGTTAATACAGTTCCGGCTGGTCCGGCTAATTTCACGCACATTCTGGTACCCTGACTAAATTGATGGACTCGGAGTGAGTTTTTTTATTCAGGCCGAAATACTTCCGTTTGCCCCTAATTATGTTTTCACTTAACAATACTGGACTGCAAAATCACCTGTCGTTATATTTATTCACATGACTATTTGAACTTATGATGATTAATTCTTACTATTTTATGAAGGAAGACAGCAAAAATCGCCATTGAAAGGAAAAGAGCTGCACCCATTTCTTAACCTTGACATCTTCATGTGCGTCTCATATGACGTTTATCATGGGTAGTGGCGTTATACAACTGTGCACCAGTCGCATGGGGATATATCTTTCCCTTGACATCTGAATATGCGTCTCATACGACGTTAATCATGTACAATGGCGTTATTCAACTATGCGCTAGTCGCGGCGGGATATATCCGTCGATAACTTAGAGAACAAGCAATACATGTGTCAACAGTATGACGATCGACTAGGTTAACAATTCATAGTTCCGACATGCCAATTAGATGCACTTTTTTTATCGATTTGTTTTGTCCAGTACACTCGATTTCCGAACGCGGTTTCTGCAATACAAACAAAAGCCAAGTAATGCATGTCTGAGACCCTGGCTGTTTTTAACGATTAACTGTTGGTTTGTCTGTGATATATAACGATAGACGTGGCTTAACCCTTTCCCACATACAGACGCTTTTTTACGCCTCTGCAACAGGTGACTTTTGAAAACACTGTGACAAAAGGAGCAATTTCTCCCTTTGCCACAATGTTTTCAACTGTTTTCATTAATTGTACCTTTATTAATAAAGTAATAAAGATGTCCCATGATTTTGCCAATATATGTCGTCTGCTGCAGATTTGTTGTATGTGGGAAAGGGTTAAAATATCTACTCGGATCTATGTAATCTTTTCGATGGTTGAAAGGCAGTGTGGCTATTCGCATTCGTCTGCCCCAAATGGGTTACATTGGCAACAAGTTGCGTTTTGGGGAAATGATGTGTTGAGTGAGAGAAAGCAGAAATAAACATTAAGCGATCTGGGTCTGATATAACCAAAAACCGACTGAACATGGCCTTAACCCTTAACCCTTTCCCACGCATTTTGAGGCAATAGCAGCAGACGACTTTTGAAAACATTGTGACCAAAGGTGAAATTGCTCATGATGAGCAATTTCTCCTTTGGCTACAATGTTTTCAACTTTATTCAACAATTAAGCTATCTTTTATGGAGATTTTTTTCAGGTTTTTGCCACGATGTTTTCAAAGTCGTCTGCTGCAGATTTGTTGTATGTGGGAAAGGGGTTAAACTATAATCGAACAATCTACTGTGATGTAATGAGTCCATTTGTTGCTGTAGGAACAGTTGAAATGGTTCTTCAAAATGAGCAACAGCAATTGAAGACAATTCGCCATTTATTATTTGCAGGTGACATATAGAAATTGCATGTATTGTTGTTATGCGCCAATGGGAATTCTAGTGTTTCACCAGAAGCCTCGAGTTAAAACCATAATCCATCACGTCTCACTAGCTACCGCAATCAAATGTCACAGACTGCCATGTTAATAAAGATCGATAACATCAGTTCATAAAATATGCAGCGCCATTTGAAGACCTATCCTCGTAAATGACCGCCTACGTAATGCAGTGGTAAAGCGTACGCCTCGGGGGCAGGAGAACGCGGGTTCGATCCAAGGCCGGGCCATTCCAAAGATTTAAAAGATTGAAGTAATGGCTTTCTCTCTTTGGCGCTCAATGTTGAGGGGTTAGCATTACGACTGACTGGCTGAAGTCAGGATAAATGGACTAGTAGAACTGAAAAACTGAAAAACTGATTGTAGGCACCTTTAAACACCATGTAAACAAACAACTGAGCCGTCTCGCGAGAAAACCAACATTATGGCCTCTGCGTAATGTATCGATCCAAATTAGCCTGCGCAGTCCGCGCAGGCTAACCCGGGCCGACACATTCCGCCTCAGTGGGATAGAGTTATTGAGTAATGATTCCTGAAACAGAAAATCTACAGGAGGCGAAAAGTTTATATCCGGGTAAGTCTGCGCGGCATGCTTAGGCTGATCCGGGTCGATACTTTACGCAGAGTCAACAATATTGGTTTTCCCGCGGGACGGCTCAAATATTCGCGTTTACACGACCAAAGAATTATCGGGTTCATCTCCGATGTTAACTTAGATAAGCTTCCGAGTTATTGGAGAACGTATTTGTTAAAAAGAAAAATACTCTTTACAAACCAATAAATATTTTCGCGTGACTAGGCTAACAAAGGGTTGTATATTGAATGATTAGGTATCCGTCTGTTACCCTGTATTTCTATTCTCGGCAACAATAGGCTGCTATCTGTTTTAATATAATGAGTAATGTGTCTATATTCTCCCGTGTGTAGTGTAGGTAAAGCGACCTCCGCGGGAGATAAGGGTTCGATCTCTGATTGGGTCGTAACAAAGATTGAACAAATGGTAGTAACGGCTTCCCTCCTTAGCGCCAAGGGTTGCAGGGATGGCATTTCGACTGATGCATCGGTGACCGGATACATTGTACCAGTAGTACTCTTAATATAAGTGGTTGATATAAGTGGAATGCTGTTGATAGAGGCGTCCATCATTTTTAACGGCGTTTATTGAGATTCCAAAATCGCTATCTAACCTTGTATGATTTGATCACATGTCTTGTGTCCGTCGGGGTTTGACTTCAGTGGGCTTTTTATATTTAACCGAAACATAAATATACCCACATGAAAACGGCAAGCATTTGAACCGATTTCTAGTAAATTGACATCAACGAAATGATCCGTTTATATTGGAATATGCAATATATCATATGATTCTTCGGTGTGTCTCTACCAATGGAGTGGGTGTATTCAGATTTACAGTTGTCAACAGAATCCTCACATCGAATAGCAGCTTCAACTTGATCTAGCATTTGCCCGTTTTTGTATGTGAAATCTGAATATACCCTACGTGTCTTAGATTGAAGTTTGACTGATGTTGCTCTACTCCATTTCAATACATGTTCAGTCATATCACGTCGGACAGTTAACATACTTCATACCATTTCTCCACACAACAGACAGCCAAGCTACTGGAAACTGTTCAACAGAGACTGTTAGTCAATGGATGAAAGACGAATGACGCTTCCCACAGTGACTTTTGTCAAACGTCGGAAAGAATGTTGGCCGAGCTGGGTTCGAACTCACAACCCTGTGTATTGACAGCCAGCGTCGTTACCGACTGAGCTACCGGGGCTCGGCAGATTAAAGTTTGAAAAGGGTAATATTGACCTAATCCAGACCTTTGTACAAATATGTCAATACTTGTGATGCATATGAGCCGTCCCGCGAGAAAACCAACACCATGGCCTCTGCGTAATATATCGATCCAGATAAGCCTGCGCAGTCCGCGCAGACTGACCCGGGCCGATACATTCCGTCTCAGGGGGATAGAGGTATAGAGTAATGATTCCTGAAACAGAAATTCCGCAGGAGGCGAAAAGTGTCTATCCGGCTAAGCCTGCGCAGCATGCTTAGGCTGATCCGGGTCGATACTTTGCGCGGTGTCCACAATGTTGGTTTTCTCGCGGGACGGCTCATATGTAGTTTTAACAAATCTAAACCGTGTATCATTCATCTCATCATCTAACCTTTTTTATAAACCAAACTAGAAATATCACTGAAGGTGATGAATACCCCCAGCTGGTGCCTGACAATATACATATGTATGAGAAATACAAGGGGCCATAACTCATTTAAAAATAATTCCAGTGCAACACGCCGACAATATGCACAACTAGGCTTAGTATCAATCAATCTTGTGAAGTTATATTGAATTCTGACCAAGGGTTGCTGAGAAATAGTGTTCACAAGAAATGACTACAGACCAACTATGTATGAGAAATTCAAGGGGCCATTACTCATTTAAAAATAATTCCAGTGCAACACGCCGACAATATGCACAACTAGGCTTGGTATCAATCATTCTTGTGAAGTTATATTGAATTCTGACCAAGGGTTGCTGAGAAATAGTGTTCACAAGAAATGTACAGACCAACGGACCGACCGACCGACCGACAAGCGTGACTCCTATATAGCCCCCATATACTATGTATCTGAGGGTATAATAATCAAATATTCGGAGAATCTACACCCGTGTCAACGGTGTCATACTAGTTTACTATATACTCGATGCTCCATGATTCACTCCGAACTGTCGAACGATACATATCGATCTGATTTGATACAGAATAAAGTCGAACTTGTCAATAATTCATTGCATTCCATCGAAGGTCTGTTATGTTTTTATATGAACTATTTCACCGACATTATCATTATTTGATATGAACCATACAGAGAGATTATATTGTAGTAGATTAACACGGTCTTGTGTGGATCTTTTCCAAATTTTCTCAAAAAAATTCCGACGCCTGTTGTAATTTACCCCCCCCCCCCCCCCCCCCCCCCCAAAAAAACCGCCATGAAATAACTGAAATACTGTTGAGAGTGGTGTAAAACCACCATTCAAACAAACAAACGTGATTAATAAAATCGTTTTAATAACAGTTCGAGGGCTTGGCGTGAAACATTTGTAACTTAAAACCTATTTTGAAAACCCTGGATTAGAACGAGCAATGGCACCTAAATTTCCATTGTTTACCAAGAAAAATGATTTAACGCTTATAAAGACTTTATGGCGAGGCGATTAACCTTGGTAAAACATTACCAATTTTAGTTACAACCGTTTCACGCCAAGCCCTCGAGTTACAAAGGGTAAGCCTGTGTACCATTTATATTTCAGTTGTCTAGACGAGCTATTAACATGTGTTGCTGAAAAGGTTCCCCAGTGCTTGACTAAATTCGGTATGGAGACACAGACGTACCGCTATACGCCATGGGACTGCCATCTGTCAGAGACACAAGTCTTCAGATATCAGGAGATCCTCAGTAATGGGTGTAAAACGAACGATTCACTGAATGTGTCAGTCCGGACTTTACCGGATAATGTGACTACAATAACGAAGAATGAGTTTAAGTCATCAAAATCGTCCGATTTATCAGTTAATAATGATACGAATTCCGCCTCAACAACAGGTAACTTATAAACTGGACAATACTGGCCTTCACCCTGGCTGCAAACTTGACCCTCGTTTGACCCTTTCCCTCATACGGCAATTATGCAGCAGACGACTTTGAACATATTTTGTCAAAAAATAGAAAATCTCTATAATTGAATGGATAACCTATGACTAAAAGTGGAAAACATTGTGGCAAAAGGAGAAATTGCACGTTTTGTGCAATTTCTCCTTTTGTCACCATGTTTTCAAAAAGGGTTAACCCTTTCCTGCATACTACAATTCTGCAGCAGACGACTTTGAACATATTTTGTCAAACAATAGAAAATCTCTATAATTGAATGGATAACCTATGACTAAAAGTGGAAAACATTGTGGCAAAAGGAGAAATTGCGTTTTGTGCAATTTCTCCTTTTGTCACTATGTTTTCAAAAAGGGTTAACCCTTTCCTGCATACTACAATTCTGCAGCAGACGACTTTGAACATATTTTGTCAGAAAAAATTGAAAATCTCTATAATTGAATGGATAACCTATGACTAAAAGTGGAAAACATTGTGGCAAAAGGAGAAATTGCACGTTTTGTGCAATTTCTCCTTTTGTCACTATGTTTTCAAAAAGCCATCTGCTGCAGATGCGTCAGAAAGCGTCTATATGAATATGAGGGAAAGGGTTAAGAGCAAGTTTAACCTTGATCCCAACTTTAGCGCAAATTTGACATTGACCCTGGCTTAAGTGCGAATTTTACATTGACCAAAGGCCTAAGTGCAAATTTGACATTGACCCTGTGCTAATATGAATTTTATTAGTCTACATGGTGTGTTTGCTTTTTTTCATCAAATGTATGGATAGTTTGAGCTCGTGCATGGGAAAAGGAACAAGTTGGCTTTTGTAAACAGTAAAGTTACAGATCAGCCTGAGCATTCGCATAGTTTGATCAAGATATACACTGTTCGCATATTTCTTCTACAAGCTTGTTATAAAATGTTGTCGACTTGGGTGTATTCTGAGCAGGTAAACAAGATGATCTGAACCTTACACTGTCCGATGCCAGTACTTACATGTACCTTTTCTCAAACACTGGCTCGTATGTTGTAGCCGAGCCCCATTACCTCAGACGGAATGACGTCGTTAGAGGTCGGTTTTGTTCATGGGCTTATCAGGGATTTCCACCAAAAATGACCGACAATGTTCAAGATCAAAAACCGACCTCTTACGAATTCGTACGGAAACTGCCGAGCGTATATAGTTACCTCGTACGGAAACTGTCGAGCTCAAGACAGCCGGGCTTTCCTTCGGAGAAGTGATGATGATTGCAACCCTGGAGCTTAACAAAAATGCCGATCGACCTAGTAATACAGTTTGAAATTGAAATGAGAACATCTAAAAAAATATACTATATTATGTTTTTATTTTCAGATTATGGATTCATAGTGCCACTAGGACTACTATGTCTACAGCTTATCAAATTATGGCCTTTAGAACAGTTCCCATGACAACAGTGTATTTCGTTTGTATCAGACAAATTGGTGTATCTAAACTTGGATCTATATGTTTGGTGATAGAGAGAAATCGTGTTCATAAAATATCAAAGGGGAATAGCTTGTATGAATGACCACAAATTGCGTGATAGCCAGTTATATATTTTTCAGTCATGGAGAAACAATAAGTGGACCAAGCCAAAGGAGAGCCGAGCCGACCATCGGGAAATCAACCCTTCATTTCATGTCGTCTAATCCGGATAGGCGTTCGTCTGTCCGTCATGAATTCATGAAGGTTCACGAGAATTATTTGGCAGTTTAACCTCGTTTCCCACTCACTGTTAATCTGAGGCAGATGACTTTGAAAACATCTTGGCAAAAAGAGGAACAAATCTCTGGAAATGAAAGTTAAATAATTGAATGGAGTTGAAAACAATGTGGTCAAAGGAGAAATTGTTCATTATTATTATTTCAAATTAACTTCAAATGATGTACTAAACAAAAACTGTGCACGTTGAATTTTGCTCAATTGTCGGCACATTGCATCTGCATTAAATTGAAACTTTATGAAATGTCAGTATAAAATATATCGACTACACTGCCAAGTAGCAAGAATATACGGAACAGGCACTTGTATTTTATTAAGTATCTACAACATGGGGTTTGAAGGAAAATATATTGGTGTTAGCCTCTGAATAGCATGTCCTCTCCTTGTTTTTGCTTTAATCCTTCCCACATACAACAACAAATCCGCCTTTGAAATCATCTAGGCAAAAATAAGAAAAGAGTCTTTAAATTAAAGTATTATTATTATTGTATAGAGATAAAAACGGTGTGGAAAAAAGACGAAATATCTCATTATAAGCAATTTCTCCTTTAGCAACAACGTTTTATAAAGTCGACTGCTGCTGAGGCGCCAGAAAGCGTTTTTGATGTTGGAAAGAGTTAAAATCAACCACAGTATGATTTGCATATTTTATTCGTGAACGTCCTTGTTAATTAACCCTTTCCCTCATATAGACGCTTTCTGAGGCCTCTGCAGCAGACGGCTTTTTGAAAACATAGTAACAAAAGAAGAAATTGCACAAAACGTGCAATTTCTCCTTTTGTCATAATGTTTTCCACTTTTAGTCATAGGTTATCCATTCAATTATAGAGATTTTCCATTATTTGACAAAATATGTTCAAAGTCGTCTGCTGCAGAATTGTCGTATGAGGGAAAGGGTTAACAGGGTTGTAGTTATATCACGGCGTTTGCTGGGTACTCACCAGTACTACATAATTATGAGTTTATCCTCACACTGATGGAACAATTGCAATGCTATCCCCGCAATGTTGAGCCCCTTGAATTGTTTGAGGCTGAACGCCGTTTTCAACAACAGCAGCCAGTTCACCTACTAATGTGTTTCCTGGCTTTCTTACACCAGTACTCAACACAACCGTCTTTCCAAGCAACTGGCTTTTTTTCTCTCACATAGATTGTTTAGCCCTATGGTGGAAGACGAATGACGCTTGTTACAGTGATTTTTGTCAAACGTCGAAAAGAATGTTGGCCAAGCTTGGTTCGAACTTACAATCCCTGGATTGACAGCCCGCGTTGCTACCGACTTAGTTACCGGGCCTAAAAAAGGAGTTTGTGAACACTTAATATATAAAACTAAGAATGTTAAGTAAATGTTATCAGCAGTTTTTCAAATGTAAATATTTATGCGTGTAGCTGTAAGATTGCAAGTCTAATAGCTAGTATATAACAGAGTTACGTATGTAAACATTGTACATAGTTTACTATTTTACGAGATTAACCCGATCCTGAACTTTATGCAATAATGGCATACGCTAAATCGAGGGCTTGGCGTGAAACGGTTGTAACTAAAATTGGTATTTTTTTCCCAAGGTTAATCACCATACCATAAAGTCGTTATAAGCGTTAAATAATTTTTCTTGGTAAACAATGGAAATTTAGGTGCCATTGCTCGTTCTGAGCAATGGCACCTAAAATACCCCCTAAACCAGGGTATATATATCTCGCAAGACCTAAGGTCGAGTTAGATGTCAAATTTACCGTGCCTCGAGTAGACAATACAAAGCCAAATATGGCTTCCGCAACATAATGTTCCTTTTATCATATACCTTTTATAAATAGTAAGACAGAATTTACACATAAAATAAAAGTTATGATTGCAGTGTGAACCATGCCCCACTACCTCATTTGGAATGACGTGATTCATATTCCAATAACGTACCATTACCATATTTGGTACCGTATTTGACCAATTGAATATTTATCCGTCGTGTTTGAACTGCGCATGACGTGATCAAATCTATAATACATATTAATATATCAGCCGAGTAAATAATAGATATAAATATTATTATTATGACTATTAGTAATATTATTATCATCATCATCATCATTATTTAATATAATTTATATATTATCATGACGTACACATATGTTTTATAAAATTAGAACTGTGTGTCTTTTGCCTCATTATGCAACTTCTTATAAAACACAAGTTTTATGATCAGCATGTATACTCACCGATACGTATCTTCGCTCAATTGTCAGAGTCAGGTTAATACGTGTTCTTAGCGCAAAATTAATATGCTAGAATGAATCCGTTGTCAAATTACCTGTAAGTACATGTTTATACATGTATATGTCGGTCCATAGGAAAGGGTGCTAGTTGGTCTTTGTGAGCCGAGTGTCGATCCAAACCAGCCTGTGCAATCACACAGTCGATCAAGATCTACACTGTTCACATATAACTAACATTACCTTTTAAGAAGCTCCTGGTAAGAATATAAAGGTTAAACATAGTATGAGCACAAATGCATGAATGAAACCAATGTCAATTAAACTGTCAGTGTGTATTGAATATCGAGAGCTTGACGTGAAACGGTTGTAACTAAAAACCTATATTGAAAACCCTGGTTTAGGGGCAATTTTGACCCCTTTGTAAACAATGCAAATTTAGGTGCCATTGCTCAGAACGAGCAATGGCACCTAAATTTCCATTGTTTACCAAGAAAAATGATTCAACGCTTTTAAAGACTTTATGGCGAGGTGATGAACCTTGGTAAAAAAAATACCAATTTTAGTTACAACCGTTTCACACCAAGCCCTCGATATGTCCAGGGGAAATTTAGTAGTATGCTTTTGTGAGGGGTGCTGATCCAGACCAGCCCATGCAATCACACAGTCTGATAAAGATCTACACTGTTCACATATTACTTACATTACCTTGTTAAAGGCTTATGTTAAGACGAATCACATGTACAGGTTACCTTCGTCGAGCAATACATAATCTTATCACAAACGCAACATGCATGAATGAAACCGTTATCAATTAAACTGTCAGTATATAAGAGTCAGTCCAGGGGAAATTTACTAGTTGGCTTTTTGTGAGCAGTGTAGATCCAAACCAGCCTGTACAATCACATAGTCTGATAAATATTTACACTGTTCACATATAACTTACATAACATTGCGATAAGACGAATCAAATGTACAGGTTACCTTCGTCGAGCAATACATATTCTTAGCACAAACGCAACATGCATGAATAAAACAGTTGTCAGTTAAACTGTCAGGGAAAATTTACTAGTTGGCTTTTTGTGAGCAGTGTAGGTCCAGACCAGCCTGTACAATCACATAGTCTGATAAAGATTTACACTGTTCACATATAACTTACATAACATTGCGATAAAACGAATGAATCAAATGTACAGTTTCCTTCGTCGAGCAATACATATTCTTAGCATAAACGCAATATGCATGAATAAAACAGTTGTCAATTAAATCTTCAGTATATAAGAGTCAGTCCAGGGGAAATTTACTAGTTGGCTTTTTGTGAACAATGTAGATCCAGACCAGTCTGTGCAAACACAAAGTCTAATAAAGATATACACTGTCAACATATTACATAACCTTGTTAAAAGTTTCTGTTAAGAAGAATCACATGTACAGGTTACCTTCGTTTAGCAATACATATTCCTAGCACAAACGCAACATGCATGAATAAATCCGTTGAACTGTCAGTATATACGAATCTACCAGGGGATATGTACTTGCTGTTTTTTTGTGAGCAGTGTAGATCAAGACCAGTCTGATCAAGATCTACACTGTTCATATATTACTTACATAACATTTTAGAAAGGTTTTGTTAACGTGTGCATATTCTGATAAGACGGGTCAAATATCCGGGCTAATCTCTTACTCTACACTGGTTATAAAAGCCTACTTGCATATTATGCCATGGACGGGCATTCATAAACTACTCTAGAAAAATACCAACCATAATTAATTAATGATGGTATTTGAGATCAGATACATTTGTTATAAAGCAAATGCAAATACATGCCTTTACTACATTTGTCAGGAATGTACCATGATTGTTTTTTCCTTAAAACTTTCCCGCATAGAACAAATCTGTAAAGGATGACGGTGAAAACGTTTCGTTAAAAATATGGATAATATCTATAAATTAATTAACAGTTATTGAATCAAGTTGAAAACATTGTAACACAATGAGAAAGTGCTCATTATGAGCATTTTTTATTTTTTTGCCACAATGTTTTCAAATTTCCCCTGCTGCAGATGCATTAATAAACGTCTGTGTGGGGAAAAGGGTTAAGTAGGGCTCATTTATATACCACCGTCTGAAATAGTTCAGTATATCACGAAACAAACATATTCGACTAGAAAGGATAATAATCACGGTCAACTTGCGTACATACATAGCATCTTTTAATCGTATATGTTCTCTACTTGAAGCTCGGGATTGTTGGTTTAGCATAAAGGTTGATCCGCTTGTACTGGTAACTTTTCCAGGAAACTCCGTGTTATAACTGAAACATTGTTGAAAGCGGCGTATAACCCCATACAAACAGAACTCTCCAGTGTTGGTGATGAACAGGGGAGACCTTAATCAAACTGCTCGAAGACGCTGTCTGATCTGGATCTTTGCTTCTCGTAAAATTCGGAAAGTCGGTCTTCGCCAGACATGGCCCAATCTTGATTGATTTGTTTTGTGTTTGACGCCGATTTCAACAATGTTTCAGTTATATCACATCGTTTTTTTTGTGCAAGTTACCAGTACTACAGGTCCATTCATCCTGACACCAGCCAATCAGTCCGTAAACCCTAAGGTCTGTGGTATGACCGGGTCAGGTCGAAACCGCGACCTCCCGCACACGAGACGGACGCTCTACTACTACATTACCGAGGCGGTCCCCAATTTTGTGAAATTTATAAGAGAACAATGATATGTAATCCCGGTATATTCATCAATGTTGTAATTTATGATAAATAGTACACTTGTTGATAATGGCAGTCTTTTTTAAAATTGTATCGTCAACATAGTTAGGGTGTATATTAGCGGTTCTCTGCGAAAACCAATATTAACGTAATTATTGCATGTTAGGGAAAAGACCTGCCTGCGCATCAATGTTAAAGGATCATTGTGGATACTGCTTTAAAAACAAGATTCTCGAAACTTTCTTTCACTTATTGGCGAACAGTGCATAGCCAGATCAGACTGCGCGGATGCAGTTCCCTTATGTTTGATTGTCGCAAAAACGCCGCTCATATTGACAAGATTATCATTATCTGCGTGCTATAATACATGTAACAATGTCAGCTGATTGTAAAATAAAGAAATATATATTATGCTTTGCAATTTGTTCTAATATATTACACACCGTTTTCAGTGTCCGATTGCTTGTTTGAATGTTCAACATTATTACAATTGTATTGTCATGTAAAGTGTACCGAGTCCTTCAATGAGTTAAGCAACCGCGATGTACATGTACGCTGAACTTTGTGAAAAAGCCAACGTCGCTGTAAAAGTCCACTTCCAAAGTAAGTCTGTTGAAGGGCTGTGTGCACCTATACCGTATTCCCGTTACAGTCATATCCACACAACTATATACCTTAGGGAGGTAGTCTATGAATCGACTGTAAGTCGGAAAGAGCGGTGCTCTACGAAAAAACAACTTTGGAACATTTAGAACGCGTGTAGATATGGGACATTAAGAACGAGAGTAGATCCAGACATTTAAAACGCCTGTAGAGCCGGGACATTAAGAACGAGAGTAGATCCAGACATTTAAAACGCCTGTAGATCCGGGACATTTAGAAAGTCTGTAGATCCGGGACATTTATAACGTGTATAGATCATGGACATTTAAAACGCCTATAGATCCGGGACATTTAGAACGTCTGTAGATCCGGGACATTTAGAACGTCTGTAGATCCGGGACATTAAGAACGAGTGTAGATTCAGATATTTAGAACGCGTGTAGATCTGGGACATTTAGAATGCGTGTAGATCCGGAACATTTAGAACGCTTGTAGATCTGGGGCATTTAGAACACCTGTATATCCGGGACATTTAGAACGTCTGTAGATCCGGGACATTTAATTTAGAACGTCTGTATATCTGGGACATTCAGAACGCGTGTATATCCGGGACATTAAGAACGAGTGTAGATTCGGATATTTAGAACGCGTGTAGATCTGGGACATTAAGAACGCGTGTAGATCCGGAACATTTAGAACACCTGTAGATCCGGGACATTAAGAATGCCTGTATATCTGGGACATTTAGAACGCCTGTAGATCCGGGACATTAAGAACGCCTGTATATCTGGGACATTTAGAACGCTTGTAGATCCGGGACATTAAGAACGCCTGTATATCTGGGACATTTAGAATGCTTGTAGATCCGGGACATTAAGAACGCGTGTAGATCTAGATCATTGAAGTTTGGATTAATAAATGGACACAGTTTTTTATCAAATTTGATAAGACTTTTTCAGGAACGTAAATACGATACGGGCCTGACTTTATGCATTCAACAATACAAAAATAAGTAAAACAATTAAATTTAAACTTAATTTATATGTGCATATTAAAAATATTTATAAGTCTATGATGTTTATTATACGTTTTTCTCACATGTGATAACCCCCCTAACCACCACACTACAATATACAACAGACGACTTTGAAACTACAAATCTACAACAGACGACTTTGAAACTACAAATCTACAACAGACGACTTTGAAACAACAAATCTACAACAGACGACTTTGAAACTACAAATCTACAACAGACGATTTTGGAACAACAAATCTACAACAGACGACTTTGAAACTACAACAGACGACTTTGCAACTACAAATCTACAACAGACGACTTTGAAACTACATATCTACAACAGACGACTTTGAAACTACAAATCTACAACAGACGACTTTGAAACAACACATCTACAGCAGACGACTTTGAAACAACACATCTACAACAGACGACTTTGAAACAACACATATACAACAGACGCCTTTGAAACAACAAATCTACAACAGACGACTTTGAAACTACAAATCTACAACAGACGACTTTGAAACTACATATCTACAACAGACGACTTTGAAACTACCAATCTACAACAGACGACTTTGAAACAACACATCTACAACAGACGACTTTGAAACAACACATCTACAACAGACGACTTTGAAACAACAAATCTAAAGCAGACGACTTTGAAACTACAACAGACGACTTTGAAACAACACATCTACAACAGACGACTTTGAAACAACAAATCTACAATAAACGACTTTGAAACTACAAATCTACAACAGACGACTTTGAAACTACAAATCTACAACAGACGACTTTTAAACAACAAATCTATAACAGACGACTTTGAAACAACTTATCTAAAGCAGGCGAATTTGAAACAACACATCTACAACAGACGATTTTGAAACAACAAATCTACAACAGACGATTTTGAAACAACACATCTACAACAGACGGCTTTGAAACAACAAATCTACAACAGACGATTTTGAAACAACACATCTACAACAGACGACTTTGAAACTACAAATCTACAACAAACGATTTTGAAACAACAAATCTACAACAGACGATTTTGAAACAACAAATCTATAACAGACGACTTTGAAACAACTTATCTAAAGCAGGCGACTTTGAAACAACATTTAGTCAAACATATAGAAACTCTATAAATGAAAGAAAAATGATCGAATAAAGTTGAAAACATCATGGCAAAAGTCATCTGCTGCAGAGGCATCAGAAAGCGTCTGTATGTGGAAATGGGCTTAAGCACCAAAATGTGGTTATATAGGAAAAGGGGGGTAACTCCAACTGCATAAGCCGTATCATGTCGGACGTTGTAAAATTAACAACAAATCATATCAGATTATTGAATCTACAATTACAGTATTTTCATAAATATCACTCATCTCTGAAGACCCAAGAATATGTCAATGACTACAAAAAGGGCAGATTCGTTTGCATTATAGTCTAGTCTTAGTTTTTCGCTGGTTAACCCTTTCCAACATACAGCAAATCAGCAGCAGTCGACTTAAAAAACATTTAGGCAAAATATTGAAAATTCTCTAAAAATAAAAATATATTTATTAAAAAAGTTTAAAATATTTTTGCAAAGGGAGCAATCATGAACCAATGTTTGCCAAAGTCGTCTGCCACATATTCGTCAGAAAGGATTAACACTTTCTGAAAGTTGGTCTGGCTGATGTCGTGAATGTTCGATGATCATAATGACGTGGGAAAAGAATGTGTTTGTTTTCTCTGGTAACTCCAATCAGTGTCAGGTGTGTCAACAAAATCGTCATCTTCACCAGCTTCCATGAATGGGTTGCTACTTTGATTGTACAGCCTCCTCTTTGGGTTCGTCATGTATGATGACTTGCCTGCTGGTCTACAATATATACATCCATATGAAATCGCGAGAAAACCATAATTATGGACTCTGCGTAAAGTATCGACCCAGATAAGCCTAAGCACCCGGATAGATGTATTTCGCCTCCTGTGGATTTTCTGTTTCAGGAATCGCTACTCTATACCTCTATCCCCCTGAGACGGAATGTGTCGGCCCAGATCAATACATTACGCAGAGGCCATACTGTTGGTTTTCTCCCATGACGGCTCTTATGTTGATGAAGCTAACTGACTTAACCCTTTGAGTTTCCCACATGCAGACGCATTTGACCACATGGTCTCAACTCTTTTACATAAGTATAACATCCCTTTACCGAAGTGTCTTCATATTTACCTTGATGTTTTCAAAGTCATCTCTAGATCAGCTGAAGATTAATTGTGTTGTATGAGGGCAACGGTTAAATGGCCAGTATGTCCCTGTATCGTTCACCTGTAAACCACTACCGAGTTTAACAATGTTTGGTAGATAAGTTAAAGGGCCATGTTGGCCCTCTGCATCATTCACCTGTAAACCACTGCCGAGTTTAACAAGGTTTGGTAGATACAGACAATGAAAACGATTAAAGGGTCATTAAGGCCCTGCTTCATTCACTTGTAAACCACTGTTGAGTTTAACAAGGCTTGGTAGATACAGACAATGAAAACGATTAAAGGGTCATTAAGGCCCTCCTTCATTCACTTGTAAACCACTGCCGAGTTTTACAAGGTTTGGTAGATACAGACAAGGGAAATAGTTAAAGGGCCATGTTGGCCCTCTGCATCATTCACTTGTAAACCAATGCCGAGCTTAACAAGGTTTGGTAGATACAGACAATGAAAACGATTACAGGGTCATTAAGGCCCTGCTTCATTCACTTGTAAACCACTGTTGAGTTTAACAAGGCTTGGTAGATACAGACAATGAAAACGATTAAAGGGTCATTAAGGCCCTGTTTCATTCACTTGTAAACCAATGCCGTGTTTAACAATGTTTGGTAGATACAGACAATGAAAACGATTAAAGGGCCATTAAGGCCCTGCTTCATTCACTTGTAAACCAATGCCGTGTTTAACAATGTTTGGTAGATACAGACAATGAAAACGATTAAAGGGCCATTAAGGCCCTGCTTCATTCACTTGTAAACCACTGTTGAGTTTAACAAGGTTTGGTAGATACAGACAATGAAAACGGTTAAAGGGCCATTAAGGCCCTGCTTCATTCACTTGTAAACCACTGCCGAGTTTTACAAGGTTTGGTAGATACACACAATGAAAACGGTTAAAGGGCCATTAAGGCCCTGCTTCATTCACTTGTAAACCACTGCCGAGTTTGACAAGGTTTGGTAGATACAGACAATGAAAACGGTTAAAGGGCCATTATGGCCCTGCTTCATTCACTTGTAAACCACTGCTGAGTTTGACAAGGTGTTGTAGATACAGACAATGAGAACGGTTAAAGGGCCATTAAAGCCCTGCTTCATTCACCTGTAAACCACTGTCGAGTTTTACAAGGTTTGGTAGATACGCACAATGAATACGGTTAAAGGGCCATTAAGGCCCCGATTCATTCGCTTGTAAACGACTGCTGAGTTTTACAAGGTTTTGTAGATACAGACAATGAAAACCGTTAAAGGGCCATTATGGCCCTGCTTCATTCACTTGTAAACCACTGTTGAGTTTTACAAGGTTTGGTAGATACAGACAACTTTAATAGTCTGCAACTTATTGTTTTATCAATCAAAATGGCTTGGCCATTTTAAGTGAAGGTTACCTTAATGGCATTTTAAAACTTCTGTCTTACTTTTGAATCTGTGCAAGGAATTTCAGAGCAATTTTCTATATATATATATATATATATATATATAAAAGACAGCCGACTTACTTGTATGACAGAGGCGTGTCAGCTTCTCTCGAATTGTTCTTCAAATTCAGTTGCTTATATGCCTGCTTATTTGATGATGTCACCAATTTGTTGGTACAAGTTTCTGTCTGAAATGAAAGTTATCTTATGGATTGTACAAGTAATATGCATGATCAATGTGTTATTTAAAACCAACTTTGTTAAAGTCCTATTACGCAAACAAAAATCAACACTTAAGACTTGCTTGCTTTAAAAAAATGTGAGATGAGCACAATTGGAAGTATACATTGGAGGCACATTATAGTGAAAAGTATTGGTTTCAAGCTTGTTGCATTCGGTTCATAATAAGGACACTTACATTTTTCAAATTTGAGTTGACTAAATGATTGCAAAGATTTAAATGTTGCTTTACTTCATATCATATTAGAAAATCAACGTATATAATAACCAGAGACATATAAACACAGAGATATCTCTGTGGTTATATGTCTCTGATAATAACATATAAGATCTACTGCTAAGCCAGCCAGCTAGAGAATTTCAGTAGGTTGGTTCTGTAATTGGTTATCGATCAATATTGGTTATTGATTTATTTGTGGTAAGAATGTAGGTGAGTAGTATCAATGTTTGTTTAACCCTATCCAACATATAGACACTTTCTAAAGCCTCTGCAGCAGAAGACTTTTGAAAACATCGTGGCAAAAGGAGAAACTGCTCTTTATGAACAATTTCCTTTTGTATTAATGTTTCCAAAGCCCTTATTATGAGGAGATTTTTCATATTTGGCAAAGAGATTCGAGTCATCTGCTGCAGATTTGTTGTATGTGTGAAAGGTTTAAAATAAGAGATCGTGTTGCATCCCAGAAATATAAAAACTTCTGCAGCTTTCGACTTTGAAAACATCTTGGAACATAAAAATTAAAAAATCTATAAATGAAAGTATAATTTATTTTAAAGAGTTGAAAACATATGTGGCAAAAGGAGAAACTACTCATTATGAGAACATTTCTCCATTTACTACAAAGCTTAAAAGAATGTCTGCAGAGTTGTATCAAAACAAATCTGCATGTGAAATAGAGTAAACCCTTTTACAGATGCATTCTGACGACCCAGCAGCAAACACAATTTGAAAAATTTGCTGCAAAAATGAAATTGCCCAAAATGAGAAATTCCCGTCTCCTTTTGCCAAAAGGCTTTAATCTTATCCAATAATTATACATCATACATTTTTCACATTCTTGAATTTATATTTTCAAAGTCGTCTGCTGCACATTTGTTGTATGTGGGAAAAGTGTTGAATATAGGAGAAGAAAGGTTGGGTTACAGGTCTAATAAATCAACAATAGGCAGACAGTGAAAACTTGGTTGGGGAAAAGACAAAAACGTATTTATGTCTCTGATTGGGCCTTTTTACATATGCATAGGCCTGCTTGAGCCTAACTGTTTGCATGTGCAGCTAGAACTTATTTCACCATATGTGACTATAACTATATGTTAGTTACTGCAGCGAGTACTGTTAATAATGAATTGGGTTGATGTTTTAAGACTAAAAAGATATATCCCCTATATCCTAATTAATGTCTTAATTATTCACACTTTGTAAAACTTGAGGTCAGGTACAAAACAGTAAGCTATAATTTGCGTTCTCTTTATAAAAGACATATAAGAAAAATGAAACAAGAGGACCATGATGGCCCTGGATCGCTCACCTGTTGTCGTTTTTTTTTTCACTTTAGCTATATAAGCCCCGCCCCCTGGCTGCCATAGTTTCCAACCAATCAACTAGGCTTGAAGGAATCTGATAGAGGGTCACCCTAGGAACATTTCTACAAAATTATTTGAAAATCGGCCCGACACTTTTTGAGAAGATTTTTTAAGTTTTCACTATAGCCATATAAGGCAAAATAGCCTGTGAAGTTTCATCCCAATTGACCGTCTGGTTACTGAGGAGAAGAAGTTGACGGATGACGCACGACGCACGCCGGACAAAAGGCAATCACAATAACTCACCTTGAGCAAAGCTCAGGTGAGCTAAAAAAGAAAACAGGAATATACCCAGAGCAAGACATTATAAGCAGCACTCTTTACCTAACATAATAAATACATCACAAAATAAGTATTGAATAAGAACAAATATTGGGATGACTTTTAACCTCTTTCCCACTTGCAGACACATCTTGATAATGCTCATGATTTCAAAGTAATCAGCTGCAGATTTGTTGTATGATGGAAAGGGTAAAAGTTAAGCTTCCTTTGGTCTTTTCTGTAAATGCATCCAATATGAAAGAGCGTAAATATGGCATAAGAGGTAATTGGTTAATTGTGGTGAATTTTTACACCTTATTTCTTGCCAAGATTCAAACTTAAAACATGAATGATCAATCAATCACTTTTCCAGTAGGAGGCGTCCACAGATAAATCAATTGTACTTTTTCTGTTAGATAAACATATATCAACTTTTATCTCTAATTGCATTAGATCATAAAATTAAGTCTAAGCTATAACCTTTCCTACTTGCAGATCGGATCTTACATCTTTAAAGAAAAAATGATTGTTCTGTTTACTTCACGCTTTTCATTTGATATGTAGATCTTGCATAAAGTCTTTCCCTCATACAGACGCTTACTGACGCCACTGCAATTAAAAAAGTTACCAGTGAAAATTATCACTTAGTTTGAAACGGTAGTTTATCAGGATTTAATTCACCGTTTTTCTCAATAATTCGCTGAAAAGTTATATAAAAAAATATGCAAGACACTGGGTGGCAAGCTGTAATCTGTTATCTAACAACAACAACCAAATCACTTTGGGTTCCAAATTCCTGACGCTTACCACTGGGCCATAGTGGATTAAAGTTTGTGTAAGATGTAATATTTATTTCCATGCTACATGTAGTTTCATTTACCCTTTCACAAATACAACAAGTATGCTGCAGAAGGATTTGAAGCCATCTGGGTAAGGATATGAACAATCTCTTTAAATGAAGGTATAAATATTGAAAAAATTGCAAACATTAGGCCAAGGGAGAAATTTTTCGTTTTGACCAAACTCCTCATTTAGTCACAATATTTGCAAAATACTCCTGCGGCATACATGCACAAGTCAGAAAGACCTCTACATTTGGGACTGGGTTAATGACCATCATTAACAAATGCATTCTCAAAATTAGATTTTGTTATTCTCATTTTTCCATTATATTCATCCATTTCATTTAGTGTCTAATTCAAATACATGTATATGCTATTGAAAACTTCTATCTGGATGAGCCAAAGTATATTACTATGGTAAGAGTAGAAAACATTGGCACAAGAGGTCAAATTTCTGATTTTGAGCAAGTTTCCCTTTACTGTAGAGGGGTCAGATTTTGTTTTCTTGTACATAAAATCAATTAACTCATATCCAAATGCAAACATATTTTGATGCATCTGCATCAGACCTAAAATTGGAGGAGGGGATCAGAGAGGTTCTTGATAGTCATCTGTTGTAGATTTTTTTTGGATATGGAAAGGGCTTTACCCTTTCCCACATAAAGACACTTTCTGACGCCTTTGCAGCAGACAGCGTTTGAATATTGTGACAAAAGGAGCAGTTTTTATATTTGCCATAAGGTTTTCATCTCTATTAAAATGTCATTAATAGGCCCCTTTCTCTCTCTTTTTGCCTTCATGTTTTCAAAGTTGTAATTTTCTGCATCAGGTTTGTTGTATGTGGGAAAGGCTTAACCTCCAGGCAAATGACCTACACACAGTACAAAGTACTCAGGGAGATGACATTTAATTAGCTTAGAAGATAGCATCATAAATCTTATACATCTCATTATCAATTAAGACTTATGATTCCTTTCCCACATACAACAATTCTATAATCGACTACTTTGAAAACGTCTGAGAAAAAGTATTGAATTTCTTATAAACAAAAGTTTAATTATCGAATAGAATTGAATAGAATAGAATGGAATACATTAATGCAAAAGGAGAAAAAAGGAATTCTCAATAAGCTTAGGTTCCTAGCAGCCATATTTGCTTAACCCTTTCCCTCATATAGACGCTTTCTGACGCCTCTGCAGCAGACGGCTTTTTGAAAACATTGTGACAAAAGAAGAAATTGCTCAAAACGAGCAATTTCTCCTTTTGCCACAATGTTTACCACTTTAAGTCGTAGGTTATCCATTTAATTATAGAGATTTTCTATTTTTTGACAAAATATGTTCAAAGTCGTCTGCTGCAGAGTTGTTGTATGAGGGAAAGGGTTAACCGATCAATATGGTTTGAGAAGATTATGTAGAGCCACCTAAGGAAGATTTCTCTTGAACTCAGAAAGAACACTTTCCAAGAAGACCAATTTTAGCTCCAATGCCTGAAAGCCAGTCCATCGTATGGCATGGGGGAATTGTCTGTCATGCATGTGTGACATCAAACGACCACTTGGCCAATTGGGATGAAACTTTATAGGAAGCACCCTCTCATCCTGGATTCCTTTCAATGTTTTGGATCCATGCACAATTTTGGTTTTTATGGTAACATTTGAAAAACTTCTTCTCCAAAACTGGAAGGGCTATTTTCAAATATTTGGTAGAAATGTTCCTTAATTGACCCTCTATTAGATTCCTTCAAACCATGTTGATTGGTCAAAAAAACATGGCCGCCAGTCTGAAGCCAATTTTCAAATAATTTTGTAGAAGTGTTTCCTGGTTGACCATCTTTGACATTCCTTCTTATTATGTTGATTGGTCTAAAAACATAGCAGCCAGTCTATAAAGATCAACTTCACCATTCATTTTTAATTTCAAACAATTGTTCATTTACCAATTACCTAATAGAATTTGTGGAGTTGAGATGTGTCTTGTATATGATACTAAACACATATTTTGGTGATCAATGGAATCTATTTTGAAAGAGCTTAGGTGAGATTTGTAGCACTCTTTGAACTTTTGCTTCATAACAAGCTTAACCCTTACCCACATAAAGACGCTTTCTGACACCTCTGCAGCAGCAGCAATTTTTTAAAACACTATGACAAAAGGAGAAATTCCTCAAATTGAGCAATTTCTCCTTTTGCCACAATGTTTTCAACTTTTTTCATTAATTGTACCATTATTTATAGAGATTTCCCATGATTTTGCCAATATGTTTTCAAAGTCGTCTGCTGCAGATTTGTTGTATGTTGGGGTTAAAACCTATCCTTCTGTATGCATGCTGTATACATGATTTTAAGCTACAATAGAAAACTATAAAGACCAAGATTAGTCTGCACATTCATTCAGAAGCCTGAATATTGTTTGCTTCTCATTTTCAATATTAAAGCGACTGAACTCCAGATACCCAACTGTCGAAAAAAAATAAAATTTCCAATTTTACGAAAATAAGTGTTATTTTTGTATTTGGGGCATTGAAATATGATAACTGACATATAACATACCCCTATAATCGGTGAGCTTTTCTTGTTTTCGATACTTTTTCCATCGCAAATTCTACCCTGTCAGTGTAACGGGGTAAGTATTTTTAAATAGGAAATTGAAAACGACTCAAGTTCACTTTATTGATAAAAAACGATACATTTTCTACCCTGGTTTTACTTGGATGACATAAAGAATAACATTTAGGGCAAATTCGAGTTTTTTTTTTTTTTTTTTTTTTTTTCGTGCCATCTCGATTTCAGTCGCTTTAAACAAAGTTTATAAATATATAAAGCAAGAGGACCACGATGGTCCTATATTACAAACCTACGGTACCTGATTTAACAGAACTTAAGTAGTTTTCAATGTAGTAAGCCTCTATACATATTAAAAAGGAAGTAGTTTTCAACGTACTAATTTGAACAATCCTGGTGGCCATGTTAATCAACAGGTCGGAATAGTTTTAACAATGTTGGTAGTGCATCAGCCAAGAAACGTTTGTGCAAAAATTATTTACAAATCAGGATAGCACATTTTGACAATAGGATTTTCAAAGTTGCTAGTACGATATAATTATCAGGAACATTTATGCCAAATCATTATAATATAGTGTCAGTACTTTTGTAGAAATATTCTCGAAGTTTTCACCATATATGTGTACATATAAGGAAAACCAGCTCTGCCTCCTTGGGGCATTGTTATTCAGCAGACCAGAATCATTTTAACAATGTTGGTAGGGAGTCAGCCAAGAAACATTCGTACAAAAGATTATTTACAAATCAGGCCAGCATTTTCTGAAAATAAGATTTTCAAAGTTCCTACTATAATAATATGAGGAACATTTGGGTCACATTATTTAAATATGGTGTCAGTACTTTTGTAGAAAGATAATTCTAGAGCTTTTAACCCTTTCCCTCATAAAGATGCTTTCTGACGCCTCTGCAGCAGACGGCTTTTTGAAAACATAGTGACAAAAGAAGAAATTGCTCAAAACGAGCAATTTCTCCTTTTGCCACAATGTTTCCACTTTTAGTCATAGGTTATCCATTAAATTATAGAGATTTTGCTATTTTTTGAAAAAAAGGAAAATTTGTGCCAAATATTTTTCAAATTGTTTTCAAACTGGTCCAGTCCTGACCAATTTCTCCTTTTGCCACAATGTTTCCATTTCTATTCACCAATTATACTTTCACATATATAGAAAAATATCATATTTTTGCCTATACATTTTAATAGTGGTCTTCTGCAGATTTATTGTATGTGGGAAGTTTCAAGTCTACAATGGTTAGTTTCTTTGTGGCATGGCCTATTGATCTGCTATAAATGCAGAGCATATTTGTCTAAGAAATATGAATTTTTCAAGAGGAGTGAATAAATCTGTCATTGTTTATGACCACTTATGTGATTTATGACACAAATGCATTTTTTCAATCTGATAAATGTCTGTCAAAGTTCTTTTTTTTGATGTTTGTTATGAGCAGTTTATAGCGATATAACTAACCAAATTCTCCCTTTTTGAAATTTGTTATAAGATCTTAAAATATATTGCAGTGAATGTATTTGAAAAAAAGTCTGCATTATCCCATATATCGACTTCTGGCATAAAATGAGCCATTTATCCTTTACCCATAATGTTTTCAAAAATATATTCCCTTTTTTCAAGATACTACATGTGTTCAAGAATATTCAAGAATTATCATATCAGGTTAATGGCTAATATTAACCCTTTCCCACATACAACAAATCTGATTCAGACAACTTTGAAAACATCTCGGCAAAAAAATGGAAAATCCCCATAAATAAAGGTATAATTACTGTAAAAAGTTGAAAACATTGTGGCAAAAGGAGAAATTGCTTGTTTGAGCAATTTCTCCTTTTGTCACAATGTTTTCAAAAGCCATCTGCTGCAGAGGCATCAGAAAGCATCTATATAAGGGAACTGGGTTAATCAAACATATGAATACAATGGGAGGTTCCAAAGCTACTGCTTATAAATACAGCTTTACAACAAAAAAACAGGGTCAATCAATATGGAGGCTACAAAAGATTATTCCGAGTGCTATATTCATAAGACAGTCAGCATTTCTCATAATGTGTTATATAATAGGTTCCAAATAGGGGAATATTTGCAATTATAACAAGTTGCTCAAATATTGCATGCATTACACAGACATGAGACACAAATAAAAGTCATAATTGTAACTAGACATGGGGTATTGGGTCCTCCTTCATTAGGGTTTTATTTCAATTTATTTCGAGAAAATAGTGTTTCAATACTAATGACTGATATGTATTACCAGACATTTTATCTTTTACGTTGAAACAATACCCTTACTTTTGAGCAAAAAGAAAAGTAAATCATGTGCATCAAATTTTCTTGCATTCATCAATGTTAATTAAGTTAATGATTTAATTAGGTCTTAACCCTTTTTTTCTCATACAGAGGCACTTTGACACCTCTGCAGCAGACAATATATATTCCAAAGCAGAAGAATCTGAAAATATCATATCAGGTGATGGTTAAAACAATAAAAAATACACAATGATATTCATAACTCAATAAAAGATTTTTAAGAGGCCAGATGTATTGAAAGAAGTTTCATCAAACAGTTCATTTCACCTGTTACTTAACCCTTTCCCTCATACGACATTGTGCAGCAGACGACTTTGAAAATATTTTGTAAAAAAATAGAAAATATCTATAATTGAATGGATAACCTATGACTAAAAGTTGAAAACATTGTGGCAAAAGGAGAAATTGCTTGTTTTAAGCAATTTCTTCTTTTGTCACAATGTTTTCAAAAAGCTGTCTGCTGTAGAGGCATCAGAAAGCGTCTATATGAGGGAAAGGGTTAAACAGATGTAAGTTAAACATTTTACAGTCTCAAAGCTGTGATGAATTTCACACTTTAAAGTTGATTAGGTAACCCAATTGATTTCATCAGAGCCAGATTTAACACTTTTCTGCATTTAGACAGCCTCCGGTGCATCTGCTGAAAACCTTTAAAAATATTAATTGAAAAAGGAGAGATTGCTCATTATTTGCTGCAATCTTTTTAACTTTATCCTGTTATTATACTTTCATTTAAAGAGTTATTATACTTTCATTTAAAGAGATTTTCCATATTTGTGTCCAGGTGTTTTCAAAGACACCTGCTGCAGATATGCTGAGCGTGGGAAATTGGGGTTAAACCCATCTGCCCACAAACACAATATCCCCATTCCCAATTGTGATAAATATTTATTTTTTGTTAAAATTCTTGATAACAAATGTATTTTCTTGAACTCATCAAAGACCTTTTCATAATCAATACAGCATGCTATTGATTTATCTTTGATACATAACAAGAAGATGAATTTATCAACTCTTATCCAGTTATCCTATCATTCGTGGCCTTCAACCCTTTCAAAATATAACAAAACAGACAAATTAAAAAAATATCAACGCAAACAAAATTTACATAAATGAAAGTGTAACAATGGAATAGAATTGAAAACATGATGACAAAAATTTCACCTTTGGCCACAATTTTTTTCCCACATATAGACACTTTTTGACGCCTCTGCAGCAGACGACTTTTGAAAACCTTGTGACAAAAGGAAAAATTGCTCAAAACGTGCAATTTCTCCATTTGCCACAATGTTTTCAACTTTTCTCAATAATTTAACCTTCATTTATAGAGATTTTCTGTGCTTTTGTCTAGGTATTTTCAAAGTCGTCTACTGCAGATTTGTTGTATGTAGGAAAGGGTTAAAAAGTTGTCTACTGCAGATTTGTTGAATGTAGGAAAGGGTTAAAAAGTTGTCTACTGCAGATTTGTTGTATGTAGGAAAGGGTTAAAAAGTTGTCTACTGCAGATTTGTTGTATGTAGGAAAGGGTTAAAAAGTTGTCTACTGCAGATTTGTTGTATGTAGGAAAGGGTTAAAAAGTTGTCTACTGCAGATTTGTTGTATGTAGGAAAGGGTTATAAAGTTGTCTGCTACAGATGTTTTTAATTGCATTTTATTTGATGTGGAAACGGTAAAGGATTTTCCTTTAGTTCCTTTTGCCACAAATTTGTCTGAATTTGTCTGCTGCTGATGAGTTCAAAACACATTTTAACGCACATAAAGCAGGCCACTTATGACAAAAGTAGAAATTGGTCATTACAAGCAATTTCTCTTTTTGTTTCAATGATTTCAACTTTACTCAATAATTGTTCTTACATTTATAGAGAGTTTCCATACTTTTGACTAAATGTTTTCAAAGTCGTCTGCTACAAAGGTGTCAGCGTTAACATATGTGTATGCTGTTACTTTGAGCTGCATTTACAAACAATTCATAAAGCTAGCCGTTTCTGACATACAACAAATCTACAGCAGGCGACCTTGAAAACATCTAGAAGAACTTATGGAAAGTCAATAGTTGAGTGTAAAATAATTAAATAGAGTTGATAACATAACAGCGAAAGAAAATTTGCTAAATATGAGCAATTTTTCCATTTGCCACAATGTCTTTAAAAGTCGCAGCAGATGAGTCCTAGTGAGTTAACAGTTGGGAAAGGGTTAAATCAAGTTTATAACATTTTTCTCTTCCTATTTATCTAATAAAGCTACACCATAAATATGTAGCTAGGAATCTGCCTTGGCCAAGTGGTTAGCATGGGAATTATGAACCAGGCCTCCCTGATTCCATCCACAATCAAAGTGCAGCTGTCATGGTGGAGCTCCCTTGGGCAAGGGACATTTCTTAGCATAGTACTGTTTTGTTTATCCAGCGATCATGAATAAGTGAACTGTCACAGTGATATAACTGAAATAATGTTGAAAACGGTGTAAAACCCCAATAAAACAAACACATAAAAAAACAATGATGAAGATATTAGTTTGCAGCCCCGCAAGTACAAGCAACTTATAAAAGCAATTGCTTAACCTAGTTTGCATGATTTTAAACAGTATTTGGGAAATGCATGCACATGCATGAAGTCTAATCTTGGTCTAGATGTGTTTTCAACTCATTTATCAATTCTCATTAATGATAACTCAATAATTACACAATATTTTTGTTAAAAGTGAACACTAAAGATAACAAAAACAAGAATTGAGGGATAAGGGTTAAAACCCCTGAAAATCTTACTTTATCCATTTGTCTTTTCTGTTGCCTTTGTGTGGCTGGTTTTAGTCCCATAGTTCTGAGACACTGGTATAGATTGGATGGATGGTTCAATGGGTTGTAACTTGGCAACACTTCAACCTATAATACCATGACAGATTGAAGGCGCCATGAAAACTTATTGTAACTAAATCCTGCGAGAAGATGTAGTAACAACTTTTCTGTTATACAGCATTGATTTTTGTTACATGTCAATGTTTCAATCACAAAATCTTGCAAGAAGATGTAGTTACAACAATTCTGATATGAAGCGTAGATATTTTGTTTCATTTCAATATTTCCATCCATTTCCAGACTTGCATTAGGCTTTTATTCTCTCATTTGTTAACAAATCTGCAGCAGACAACTTTGAAAAAATCTAGGCAAAAGCACAGCAAAACACTATAAACGAAGATATAATTACTGAACAAAGTTTAAAACTTTTGGAAACATTGTGACAAAAGGAGAAATTGCTTAAACAAGCAATTTCTCCTTTTGTCACAATGTTTCCAAAAGTCATCTGCTACAGAGGCATCAGAAAGTGTCTATATGTGGGGAAGGATTAAACGAGCAATGCCCCAAAAAAATCGCTCTCATATTAAGGCATTTGTGACCAGTATTGATGCAGATCAGACTGCAAAGCCAGTTGTATCTTGATCTGCACTGCTACCAATTATTAACAGAAAGTTTAAAGAAACTTCTTACAAACAGAACAACTTTGTTTGTGCAAATAACCTTGATATAACAATTTAAGGGTTGTCTGCATCTATTTCATTATATCAAGGCATTACCTTAATAAATTACAAATAGTACAGTTGTTCACTGTGACAAGCATCATTCGTATTCCACCAAGGGGCTAACATTCAATGTGGAAATGCAGCTAGAAATGCTTGGAAAGAAAGACTGCTGTGTGAAGTACTGGTGTAGGAAAGCCAGTAAACACATGAGTAGGTGAACTGGCCACCGAGATATGACTGATTTTATTTTTGAAAATGCCATTCAACCCCAATCAATCAAGCATTTATTTCAGTTGTATCAAAGCATTGCTGGTAAGTTGATCCTGAAATTAGTGCACAAGTTGTAATGCTATTCCCACAACCCAAAGCGCCAAGGAGGGAAGCCATTACTACAATTGTATTGTCTTCGGTAAGACCTGACTCCTGCTCTCTAGGAGAGCGAGATGAAAGCGTAGAAGGAAAAGGAACAATCTGCAAAGTTTGAACTATCGCAGCTTCATCATGCAGTAGGTGTCATCAATTGTCCAATGCACTATAGTAGTCTGGATGTCACATTTTTCGCACATACAACAAATCTGCAGCATATGACATTGAAAACTTCTAGGCAAAAAAATGGGAAAATCTCTATAAACAAAGGTACAACTACTGAAAGAATTGGAAAACATTGTGGCAAAAGGAGAAATTGCTTGTATTGAGCAATTTCTCCTTTTGTAACAGTTTCTTTTAAAAGTTGTCTGCAGGGGAGGTGTCAGAAAACCTCTATATATGGCTAATGGTCAAGATAAAGCCTATTCAAAAGGAAAGTTCATGTGCACAGTACCTTCTCCAGTACATCATTCATAAAACAGATATATTCTTCGGCTGGTTCCTGTATATCACATGCTGGATTGTATGGTAATATCAACTCCTGGACAGCCAGACATTTAATGAGAAGGGAACCAGCACTGGAAGGAAGAAGGACAAAGTTTCCTGAAGGGTGAATGGTCACCTTCTGTTTGTTTTGCCTCGATTTACTTGATGTGTTAGATGATGGACTATCGGGTTGTATTAAATTGGCTATGAGGGCAAGTTCCTGAAAGAGATAGAAATTACATGAAACTCTATGGTATATTCATGATTTTTTAGAAAAGTTTAACACTTTTCCACTTACAGCAAATCTGCAATAGATGTTTTTGAAACATGTAGGCAAAAATATGGAAAATCTCTATAAAGAAAAGCAATAAATAGAGTTGAAAACTTTTTTCAGCTAAGAGAAATTGCTAATTATGAGCAGTTTCTTCTTTACCCACTAGGTTTTCAAAAGCCATCTACTGCAGATGGGAAAGGGTAAATCTCCACCATGAACCTGGCTGTAATAAACTGGCTATAATTTCAGACATGTGGATGACCAAAAGTGGGAGAATATTTCCTTTGCTTTTCCCCCATATGACAAATCTGCTGCAAACACCTTTGAAAACTCTATAAATGAAAAAAACAATACTTAATCCTTTCCCACTTACAAAAAATCTGCAGCAGACGACTTTGAAAACATCAATGCACAAACAGTGTAAAAAACACTAAAAATGAAAGTTTGATAATTGGATCGAGTTGAAAATATTGTGGCAAATGAGCAATTTCCCCTTTTGACACAATGTTTTCAAAAGTAGTCTGCTGCAAAGGGTTAGTAGAGTTTAAAACACTAAGCCAAAATCAATAAATTACTCATTATGAGCAATTTATCCTTTTGACGCAATGTTTCTATTAGTTCAGTTGTCTGCTGCAGGAGCATCAAAAGGTGCCTGCATGTTGGAAAGATTAATTGGCTTTTCAAAAGTGAACAGGCATAGAACATGCGTGTCAGTTTTATATCTCCAAAGATGGGTTTAATTTCCCTTTAATGCAGTTCCACTTTTCTTGAAAGTATTGTCTTTTAAATAACTTTTCAGGAAGATTATAGTAGACTATAGCCGATTCTACAACAAGAATATCATTTGATAAAGTGACCTAGTTTTAGATCATTGAAAAAATATCAGCAATCAGCATCAATAAACAAATTGTTGAGCAGTGTTTATACTGATTACTAACCCTTTCAAAAATTCAACAAAGCAGATATAGGCAAAACTATGGAAACTCTCTATAAACAAAAGTATAATTAATAAAGAGTTGAAAACATTGTGACAAAAGGGAAATTTTTCATCATGAACAATTTCTTATATTGAAACGATGTTTTCAAATGTCATCTACAGGTGAGAAAGGGTTAGAGAGTCTAAACACAATAAGCATCACAAGGTATTACTTGAGGTAAGTAAAGCAAAGTACAACAAAATCAAAGCATGATCAAGTCTGGAGTTACCTGCCCCATCCATTACATTATAGGGTCAGGCATATACCAATAATGGTGGCATCTTTCTGACATTGTGTAGCAACCAATATTTGTGTGGATCATCCGTTTAACCCTTTCCCTCATATAGATGCTTTCTGATGCCTCTGCAGCAGACAGCTTTTTGAAAACATAGTGACAAAAGAAGAAATTGCCACAATGTTTTCCACTTTTAGTCATAGGTTATCCAATCAATTACAGAGATTTCCTATTTTTTGAGAAAATATGTTCAAAGTCGTCTGCTGCATAATTGTCATATGAGGGGAAGGGTTAAACCTTTCAAACTCTTAAAATAGTTTGCATAATTGTTTACTTATTGATTCCAAACATCAAGTTTTATTGGTCTGAAAGTCAAGTTTATATTTACTTCTTTACGTCTTATAAGCGAGTATATAAAGGGAGGCACCATTGTTGGTGCAGGCTTGACATACTTATTTACTATAATACACTGGGTACCGAATTAACCCTTTCCCTCATATAGACGTTTTCTGACGCCTCTGCAGCTGACGGCTTTTTGAAAACATAGTGCCAAAAGAAGAAATTGCACAAAACATGCAATTTCTCCTTTTGCCACAATGTTTTCCACTTTTAGTCATAGGTTATCCATTCAATTATGGAGATTTTCTATGTTTTGACAAAATTCGTTCAAAGTCGTCTGCTGCAGAATTGTCGTATGAGGGAAAGGGTTAAGCATATGATCATGCCTCATAATATTTATTATTAGTTATCTGAACCCTTACTAATTTGTCGACACTTTTTGACACATCAGCAGCAGACGACTTTTAAAAACATTGTGACAAAAGAAGAAAGTGCTCATAATGATAAATTTCTCCATTTGCCGCTAGGTTTTTTTCAGAGGAGTTCCAACATGTCTTGTTGTACTTTGCTCTGGAAAAAATCCAAGTACAATTACAATGAGCAGGATTAATATTTTATAGCGGCTTTCCAAATTTTAACCTTTGATCCTATAGTGTGACCTTGCGAACAAACTGAATACATTTATAAAATGCATAATCTTCTAATAGCCCTGTTTGTACATTCAAAGTTTGATGAATTTAGCTCTCATACCTTTTCAGTTATCTCATAATCAAGTATCTGCTATGTTTTTCCATTTTGAGCTTGAATTGTAACCTTTATAGACTTTCAAGTGAAATGAACATTTTATTGATAACAATAATCTGCTTTTGCCCTTTATGCACTAAACAAGATGCCTGAACCAAATTCAGGTAACCTTTTGATTTATTGCATTATCAAGTTTATTATGCAGTAAAAATGAGAGTAGGAGGGTAATCATAAAGCCTACTCTTGTGAAGCCGACCCTGGTTAACCCTTTCCCACATACAACAAATCTACAGAAGACGACTTATAGTAATAAATATTAAAAACCTCTGGAACGAAAGCATAACAATTGAATAGAATTGAAACCAATGTGTCAAAAGGTAGAAATTGCCGATTGTAAACAATTTCTCCTTTTGTCACCATGTTTTCAAGTCGTCTGCTGCAGAGGCATCGAAAATCGTCTGTATGTGGGAAAGGGTTAAATCTGGCATTCGATAAATAAGCAAAGTACTAATAAACTGTAGCGTACTAATAAACCGTAAGTGTGAAAGTATATTGTAATGACAGCTTTGAGGCAATAAAATGCCTCTAGTTTCAAGTTACATCTGTTTAATTAACAGGTTTAAAGAACAATTTGTTGAAGTTGTTAGCCTATTTCAACATTTCTGGCATCTTAAAAGTCTTTGATGAAGTTATGAATATTGTTGCATACTTTTTATAGTTTTAACCATCTGCCTGATGTGATATTTTCAGATTCTTCTGCTTTGGAATATATGCCAAAAGAAAACAAGAGATGTTTGTCAATCATGATCATTTTTTTGTTTTCAAGATCATTGTAACCTTGACCTTTAAATGGTTGACCTCAAAATCACTAGGTGACATCGACTGGTTATGCCAATCCTCCCTGCACAGTTGGTTACTGTGGATCCAAGCATTATTCAGAAATAAATCTGACAAGCTTCTGTCTACTGACAGACCGATGGATGCACCAACATATGCAATGCAACATACCCCCTTCTTTGAAAGGGGGGGGCATAACAATGGAACATCTCCTGAAAGTCTGAAAGGTATTTCACCATTAAATCTACTTTGCTTTAATCCTTTTTAAAAAAAAAAACAATAAGAGAAATCTCATTACACGAAAACATTGTAGGAAAAAGAGAGAAATTGCTCTTTATGGAATCTGTATATGCAATTTCTCCTTCACTGACAATTTTTTAGAAATTGTCAGCTGCAGGTGTGTCCTATTTTGTCTGAATGAGGGAAAGGTTTATAAGTTGTCTGCTGCAGAAGTCATAGAAAGATTTAACCCTTTCCCACATACAACCAATCTGCAGAAGACAACTTTCAGAACATCATGGCAATATTATAGCAATATCATGAAATCAGTGCAAGTATAATTTACAAATGAGAAATTTCTCCTTTTGCCACAAATTTTTCAAAAGTAGTCTAGAGGAAGCATGTTAAATGGGTCTTCATGGGGAAATCATTGAATGAATTAGTCAGTTTTATCATGGCGTTTCCTGCGTAAGTTACCAGTTCTACAGGTCCATTTATCCTGACAACAGCCAGTCAGTCGTGATGCTAACCCTGAAACCCTGAATGCCAAGGAAGGCAGCCATTACTACCATTTCTGTCTTTGGTACAACCTGGCCGGAGATTGAACCTTACTTCACACAGACAACATTTGACACCTGCCATTGAACATGACTTTTGAAAACATTGCAATAAAAGGTGAAATTTCTCAAAACGAGCAATTTCACCTTTCATAGCAATATTTTCAATTCTTTATCAATATAAATCTTTCAGTTTTCTAGAATGGTGAAATTGTTCGTTGGATGTTTGTTAAGCAGACAACCTTTGATAAGTCATGTGAAGTAATGGGTTAAGTCTCCAGGAAGCAGACAATAAAAGCTTTAAAGCTTGTTTCGCAAACCATATAAAATAAATAAGTTTAAACTGAACTAATAATAATGTGGAGGAATGTTTTCCTGACACATGGCTCATTTACCTTGGAGGCAAGGGTATAACACAAAGCTCTGAAATTCTGCTGATGTTTCTCTAAATCATCCCAGTCTATCTTCCAACATGATGTGGCTTGGGCAATCATCGGCTGTGGAAAAGGTTAATTTGATGTAAGAGGTAACAAAAATACACACACACTTTCATGTCTTTTTTTATGTTTAGCTTAAGATTCAAATCTGACCTTTAACATGACAGGGTCAGAACTATATCTCTATCAACAGTGACTCCTGGAATATCTAGTAAGCAAAACAACTAGGGTGGAGTGCTCCGCGGAGCATGGTGTGTCACCTGCACCTGCTCATTGAAAATGTGACAAAAAAGTGTGACGGACAGACAGCCAGACAGACAGACAGACAGACGCCAGACATAAAAAAAAGTAATCCCCAAGTGCCTACCCTGCTACGCAGGGTGACACAAAAAAAGTAATCCCTAAGTGCCTAACATGCTACGCAGGGTGACACAAAAACCTTTTCCCTGATGTGCAGAGGACATTTGGAATCTCTCTCTGTAGAATTAATGAATTAATGTTAAATGTTTTATGGCCCAACAACAGCTTAGTTCATTTAGCACGCTTATGAAATCCAAGAGCACCAAGACGGCCAGTATCGCTCCACTTTCATTAGGAAATAATTAAATCACTATAGCCATAAAAGGCTATTCATCCCTGTAGCCTGACAGGCGTGTATTTTTTTACCAATCAAGATTGCTTGAAAGAATCACATAATGGGCCACCAAAGGAACATTTCAACAAAATTAGGTGAAAATAGGCCAAATAGTTTGTTAGGAGAAGATGTTTTAAGTTTTCATTAAAGCCAATATAAGGCTAACAACCCCGCCCCCTGGAGGCCATGTTTTAAGACCAATCAATATGGCTGGAAAGAAACTGATAGAGGGTGATCCGAGGAACATTTCTACAAAATTATTTGAAAATCAGTCAAGACACTTTCTTCAGGGAGATGATTTTAAAAGTTTCACAATATCCATATATGGCAAAACAGCATGCCTCCTGGCGGCAATGGCTTTTTACGAAACAACATAGCTGGAAGGGATCTCATAGAGGGTCCCACCCAAGGAACATTTCTACAAAATTATTTGTAAACCTGCCAAACAGTTTGGGATAAAAATAATTTTAAAGGTTTTTTCGGTTTCCATGGAAATCAGAATTTTGTACAGAAAACATTTGAAAGAGTTTAGGCGAAAATGTTGAGAGGATGCTACCTGTGAAGTTTCATCCCAATTGGCCTAGTGGTTACAGAGCAGAATTTGTTTGAAATGTTTTAAAACATCTTAGATACAACAGACTTAGCTTGACTGGCTTTTAGCCAGTGGAGCTAAAAAAGGAAAAATAACATTATTCAAAAAGGAAATATGTTGGTCAAAATCAGATGTAAGATGACAACTAATTAAAATATTGCTATAAAAGCTGAATTTCTCATTCTGTCTATGTTTTAACTTTTTATAATGAATATAATGCTTGCAATTATCCAGTTTTATGAACTTAAAATCCAGAAATGTTCTTGAAATTTTAAAAAAGTTATATTTAGTAAGTGGATATTCTTACGCAATTTAAAAGATTGTTTTCAAAATCAATGATGAAAAGCGCATTTACAATAATTCATCAGAATGAAGGTTTCTATTTACCCTTTTCTGCATACAACAAATCTGCAGCAGACGACTTTGAAAACATCTTGGAAAAAACATAAAAAAGTCAATAAATGTAGGCATAATAACTGAAAAGAGTTAGTAACATTGTGACTTAAGGAGAAATTGTTTGTTTTGAGCAATTTCTACTTTTGTCACAATGTTTTTAAAAGTTGTCTGCTGCAGAGGCGTCAGAATGCGTCTATAGGTGGGAAAGGGTTAAACAGGAAGCAAATAAGTTGCATCCAGTCATTTGAGGTCTTGTTGCATCTACCTTCAGTGAAGACGTTAGTGAGCATTTACTGTCTGCTTTCATTCAGAAAGGCATAAGCATTTCACCTGATGAAAAACTAGAATTATAGCTCATATAGTTCTTCTCTCATACTCCTGTGTGTAAACTCTATACCAAATACAGCAAATCAGCAGCAGATGATTTCGATAACATCTTGGCAAAAGTTTAAAAAAATCTCTGTAAATTGAATCATAATAATTGAATGGAGTTGAAAACATTGTGGTTAAAGTGAGAAGTGCTCATTATCAGCAATTTCTCTTTTTGTCAAAATGTTTTCAAAAGTCGTCTGCTGCAGAGGCATCAAAAAGTGTCTGTATGTTGGAAAGGAGAAAACTAAAGTGGGGATGCAATAAGGGCCTAAATGGCCAGACATTGCTCAAATAGTTTCGCAAATTCAATTTAGCAATAAATTGAGACCAGATATAATCACACTTTTAGTTGATATTTTTCATTAATCTTACTTATTTTGATGAGTACTTTCACTCACTTAAATGTGATTTGTTATTAAAGGTGAACGAAATGATCTAAAACACATGATTCATGAACCTATTTACAAACATGATGATTAGCATCAGTAGATACATCAAGGCAGAAATATGAAAAAAATCTATATATGAAGTTTAATTATTTAAAACATTGTTGCCAAAGTCATCTGCTGCAGCAGTGTCAGAAAGCATCTGTGTGTGGGAAAGGGTTAATGAATACATATATTCAGCAGCAGCCTTAACACAGAAAACAAGGCCCACATGGAAGATTTTTTAAAATTCATCCACATGCAGACAAGTTTTGACACACCAGCAGCAGTTGACTTTTGAAAACACTAATGCGAAAGTAATTATTGCTGAATTTCTCCGTTTGCCACAGTATTCTAAATTGTACTCAATAAGAACTTTAATTTATAGAGATTTTCCACGTTTATTTCTATATGTTTTCAAAGTCTCTTGCTGTAGACTTGCTGCATTATCAAGTCCAAAATAAAGAAATTCTCAATAAATTATAGTATGATTATTGAATAGAGTTGAAATCATTGTGACAAACAGATAAATTGCTCCTTTTGCTTCAATTTTGTTTTCAAAAGTTGTCTGCTCCAGAGGCGTCAGAAAGCGTCTGTATGTGAAAAAGGGTTAAATTAGTTGTGTTACCATTCCATACACCACAGAATCACAGAGAGCTGACATTGGGACCTGTCCTACGACCTTGAGTTTATACACGGGCACAGTCATGCCCATAGCCTTACTGTTACTCGGGAATACTATCTTCATGGCCGACGCATCCGAATGAAGAGTCTGAAATGTCCATTGAAAGCAATTTCCCTTTATTTACAATTTTTCATAAACATTTTTTTCTCTTCATCTGTCTCTTCAAAGTCAATCAAATTCTAATTACAATGTCAAAAAAGCTTCCATAGCTAGTAAGGCAAGTTTTTATTCATTTTCATAAAGCAATTTTCAAAATCTCAATCAGTTAAATCTCATACATAGTTTTTGAATAAGGGGAAGCTGAAAAAAACATCCAGTGTTTAACAATTGGACATTTATTTTTTTATTTTTTCAGGATGTTTATTGTGTCTTTACTTCTTCAACATGATTAAAAGTCACTCTGCTAAATGAAAACACAACCGCTGAATAGACACACCACGTCGCTACCAATTGATCTACTGGTGCTCGGCAACACATTAATAAAATGTTGCTTGAATATCAAATACAAATAAGATGAACTAGTATTGATTTTGCAAGGATTGATTTTCAGCTTAGGGCTGTTCCAGAAAAAAAAGTCTGGGGGGGGAGGAACGACCAGCAATTTTGAGGGTACCCCCCATAGAATTTTAATTATTTTTTGGGCACCCCCCATAGAATAAAATTTCAATTTTACCCCCCACCTAGAGAATTTAAATTATCACATTCATAGCAATTTTATTCATGTTTTATACTTTTTAACACATTCAAGCAGATCCAAATTAAAATGCATGTGTTAAAAGACATCCAGAAGTATCATATTTGACCATGACCAAGAGTGTACCTTCCTAGATAACCCAAACCCAGTCGGTAGCAATGCAGGCTCAGCCATTTTTCTTTCCTATGTTTGACAAGAGTCAATGTGACATGCATCTTCCACTAATCTTCTAAGTCTATGTGGAAAAGCAGCCAGTTGCTTTGGGAAGATTGTTGTGCGAAATACTGGTGTGTGAAAACCAGGAAATACATTTATACCCTGGAGTTCCAGTATATCGCGATATTCGGGGTCCAAGGCCTAGCATCGCATTGGAATCCGATCGCGAATTACCATTAGAAATTAAAGCAATCAAGTAATATGCTTCAGCATGCCAAATCCCAACACTCGTCAACTGCATGCAATGGCGATGAAAAATGTCTCAAAATCTAATCTATTTTAGCAGTCCAGAATATGGTGTCTATTATATGTGTATATACTTTTGCTGTATTACGAATATAATCCTCACTTTTATTTCCAAATTGGCTAATATTGAGGGATGTAAAACTCTTTCTAACCGCCATTTGCAATGTCTCCTTTCCTTACATTTTTTTCTTTTTTTCTTATTTAAAAGAAAAAATAATTCACAAACCATGTATTAATAGCTTTAAATGCATATATAGCAGACAGCGTTTGAAAACATTGTGAGAAAAAGAGAAACTGCTTATTATTAGCGATGCATCCTTTCCCTACATTTTTTTTTCTAGTTTCAAAGTTGTTAAACAAGGGAAAATAAAATTCCATACCCTTTAAAATCCTTTCCAGTTCAAAGTTAATTTATCCAATTTCAAACAAAATGATGTAATATCTCTTTTTGTCACAATGCTATAAAAAGAAGTCTGCTGCATGTGCGTCAAAATGCGTGTGCAAATTGGTAAGGATTAAATCAATTTTCCGTAAATCATTGACCCTGGTAGAACTATTCCCCCCCCCCCCCCCCCCCCCCCAAATGAGCTACGTCATACATCCAGTAAATAGAACAAAAGGGTCCTTAGGTATGACGTAATTTTACTGAGATCTTGCCATGTGATTATAAGGTGACCGTGACCTTATGCTTATGTAATCTTAATGGATTTTCCCAAACATTTACATCTGGACCAGTCCACGTAACATATCTTTACTTCTGTGTAAATTACACACAATTTTAATAGGCTTCAACATTGCAATTACTTTTGACTGAGTTGCAGCAGAAAGCTTTTGAAAACATTTTCAGAAAAGGAGAAACATGACTGTAATGGCCTATTTCATGCATGCATCAGTGTGAAATCGGACAAATTTGACTCAAGGGTTTATTGCATGGTTGATACTGGCACGTGGTTTAGAAAAACAACACCGACACCCCACTAAACCCTTTGTTCGATTTTCGCGCTTTTATTTTTATAAGAAAATATTAAGGAGCAATATTTTTTTGAATTTGGAATAATCATTTGTTTTTGCTTATTTTTGGATATATAAAATCAGGTTTGTGCTTTATTTATCTAAATGGTTTCTTTCTCCAGTTTTGCAATGAGTACCATGTTTTACAGAATTATGTCATTTTTTTGTGGACATTTTTTTTATTCGAAATTGTATTTTTGAGGGGTTCAATTTTCAAATTAAATAGGAAAATAGGCTCTTTTTTCAAGATTGCAACGGGAGCCAAGTCGCCATTGCGTTCTACTGAATATCGCGTTGTACCCGTGCGCGAATTATCCACATTCCAGTGTAGTAGGTAACTGGCTGTCGTGATATAACTGATAAACGGCGTTAAACTCGAATCAATCATATTTATAATACAATTGGCTGAAATATGAGGCCAAGTTTGTAACGGATATGCCAATGCTAAATAATAGTGTGGCAAACTGGTCTAGTATGGAGAAATCCACAAAATGTAATTTGTAGATGAAATAATGAACATGTATTTCAAGCCATCTTGTAACCGGTGTCCGGTGTCGTAAAAATCACTGAAGCGTCATTATCACCAATATTTATTAGCGAGCTGATACAGTAAATGCGATCTCGTATCCAACAATTAAAAATTAGAAAACGCTCGACATTGAATTCCCGCCGAATTTATTACGGGTTTTTTATACAGTAAAAAAACCGACCACCCACAGAATTAAAATACATCTTTTGCCCACTACCTAGAGAATTTTATTTAAAAAATACCCCCCACCCACAGAATTTAAATAGCTTGTCGTTCCTCCCCCCCCCAGACATTTTTTTCTGGAACAGCCCTTATACCAGGTTCGCAATAAAGCTATAAATATAAGTGAAAATGACTGATTTCATTATACCTGGCAAATCAATACTTACAAAATTATGGTAGAAAGGTAGCTGTGCAGGATGCAAAACTCTTTCATGCAAATCACACTTTATGACCAAAGGAGATCCTGACAAAGTACAAAATAAATCAATTAGATTGATGGATGTTAACACCGTTTTCAATAATTGTTCAGTCATATCACGGCGGCCAGTTCACCTACTCATGTGTTTCCTGGCTTTTTCACACCAGTACTTGACACAATAATCTTTCTAAGCAACTGGCTGCTTTTCCACATAGAGTGTTAGCCCATTGGTGGAATACGAATGACACTTGATACACTTGTCACAGAGACTTTTGTCAAACGTCAGAAAGAATGTTTGACAAGATGGGGTTCGAACTCACAATCACAGGATTCACAGCCCGCATCACTATCGACTGAGCTACTGGGGCTCAGACAGTAAATGCTCACTAAGGACTTAGACTTAGAACAAGACTTCTTTTCTTCTTCCACTATTCTTTTAACTCCATTTATGAATTATTCTTTCATAGTTTTGCCAGGATCCTTTCAATGTCGTCTGCTGTGTGACAAAGTATTACGTCTGAAAGAATGTTGGCCGAGCTGTGGTTCAAACCACACTACCTGGATTGAAGTACCATGGCTCAGCTCTAAAGGGCCAAGTGCAACCTGGTTTGAGCAGGGGTTAGGTTGGATATTTTACTATATGAGCCGTCCATAAAGAAAACCAACATTGTGGACACTTTTCGCATCCTTTGGATTTTCTGTTTCAGGAATCATTGCTCTATACCTCTATTCCTCTAAGACGGAATGTGTCAGCCTGGATTACCCTGTATGCACTATGCAGGCTGATCTGGGTCTATGCATTATGCAGAGTCCATAATGTTGGTTTTTCTCGTGAAACGACTCATATGGGTTACATTACCAACCTTTGTTGTCCACAGCAGGCAGTATTAGATGTAAATGTTCTGTGTCTGTATTCGTATCTAATAACCAGTTATTGAAGAAGTTCTGTATATACAGTATGTCTGGAAAAAAACACATTTATCATATGAGTCCCACAACACATAATTCAACCTTTCCGAGATCTAAAAAAATGATTGATGATAACAATTTGCATACTGCACTTTCCCACATACTAGAAATCTAAAGCAGTCGACATTGAAAACATCCCAGTTAAATAAGAAATATTTCTATAAATGATTGAATAACTACTTAAAATAAATGAAAAAATTGTGACCAAAAGAGAAATTTTCATAATGAGCAATTTCTTCTTTTGCCAAAATGTTTTCAACTTTTTGAAGTAATTATACCTTCAGTTATAGTGATTTTCCGGTTTTTTGTCCAGATTTTTTCAAAGCCATCTGCTGCAGATTTGTTTTATGTGGGAAAGGGTTAACCCTTTTTCCACATCGAGAAAATGTTTATATCTGAAGTGAATGATTTCATGAATGAGTTTAAACTAGAACTATCACTAAAGGTGATTAATACCCCCGCCCCAACCCCTGACACATATTATATATCACAGTATTATCTTTGACTCAGACAATTTGAATATCAGTATCAAAAAGAAATACTAAGATGATATCAAACACAAAACGGCTCCTTTTATCTGGACCGACCGCCCGACAGGCTGATGCCACACAAAACGGCTCCATTTTGCCATGTTTCAAGTAAATCCGGTTGAAATTGAAGGAGGAGTATGTCGCACCAGATTAGATTTTAAGGTCAGAGGTGAAAGTCACAGGGACATGAAATTTGCGTCTTGCACATCTACTACTCCTGATTAACATTTATGCCAAGTATGAAGTAAATCAGGTTGAAACTGAAGGAGGAGTACAACAGATTAGATTTTAACATAAAAAAAATCCTATTTCAAGGTCAGAGGTGAAGGTCACAGGGACATGAAGTTTCTGCTTGCACATCTACTACTCCTGATTAACATTTATGCCAAGTATCAAGTAAATCAGGTAGAAACTGAAGGAGGAGTACAACGGAACAGATTTTGCGGACAGACCAACCTACCGACCGGCAGGCTGATTCCAGTATACCCCCTTCAAACTACGTTTGCGGGGGTATAATAATATATCTTTGTTTTCAAAATATATACTGGGAACAATTTTTAAGGGAACCCCCATATTTCAGCAGAAAGCAGATGTACATGTATTAAATTACTGATGTGGACTTCAATCAACAAAGGACAGTCAGTTTCTGGTCCAGGCCCCATGAGCATCACCTTCTGGGCATACAGATTGTCTTCCTGAAGTATTCCTTGCCATTCTCCTTGCAATCCCTGCAAGTTTATTCAAAGTGTTACACCACTGGGGTCTAATACAAACCTGAACCCAATGCATCCCAAATGTGTTTGTTGGTGATATGTCTAAAGATTTGGTTGGCAAGGGAAATGTGTTGATACCTTGCTGCCTCAGAAAGTCAACAGCAACACAAGCTCTGGTTGCAGCCCTGAATTCGACCCTAATTTCAGGTACAATATTGAACCTGTTTCTCCATGTAATGATGCATAAATACCAAACCGGCTGGGCAGTGTTTTTTTTAGACCTCCCTCTACCATCCCTAATCTTAACCCCACCAGTATGGCAATATCATGCCACCATACTGTTGTGTCCTTTATCAGAAAGTGTTAACTACCAGGATATGCATGTACAATGTGTGAGGTTTGAGTGACGTTGCTATACTCTTCAATTATTGCAGCCATTTAAACACAGCTAGTCATTTTCATACATTCCTACAAGTCAAGGGGTCCCCTTTAACATTGTTCCCAGTACATGTTGGTCAGAAATATATATTTCATTGAAAAAAAATTCTTCAGATTAAATAAATGTAACAAATTCAGCTTTACTGAAAATCACCCCTTATACTCATAAATAATTGAACTGTCAACAGGATATAAATGAAATACTATGGAAAACAGCAATCAATAAATCAATCAAAAAAATAAAAATCCCAAAAATGGTCTCCCAATTCTCTATTCTAACGCTTTCCCACATATAGACAATTTCTGAAGCCTCTGCAGCAAACGAATTTTGAAAACATTGTGACAAAAGGAGAAATTCTCCTTTAACCGCAATGTTTTCAACTCTTCTCAATAATAACATTTACATTTATAAAGATTTTCAATATGTTCAGATGTTTTCAAAGTCGTCTGCTGCTGATTTGTTGTTTGTGGGAAAGAGTTAACTCCTTCCCTCATATAGACGCTTTCTGACGCCTCTGCAGCAGACGGCGTTTTGAAAACATAGTAAAAACAGAAGAAGTTGCTCAAAACGAGCAATTTCTCCTTTTGACACAATGTTTTCCACTTTTAGTGATAGGTTCCATTCAATTATAGAGATTTTCTATTTTTTTACAAAATATGTTCAAAGTCGTCCGCTGCAGAATTGTCGCATGAGGGCAAGAGCTAAACACTGACCTGGATCGAGTTTGATTACTTCTACAAGGCCAGTGACACTCTCAGTTGAATGGTTAGAAGTGCCAGAAACCACACTACCCTGGCTGTGTTCCATCTCTAAATCTTCTAGACTCGCATCCAAGTTCATGAAACATAACACCTGGATTTTCTGTAACAATTAAACACCTCGGATAAATTTTGCTGATAATGATAGCCTTTGATAATCTAACAAGAGGCCCATGAGGGCCTATGCTCTACAGGGATGGGGACAACAAAGGAAAGAGGAATAAGCAAGTCTAGTTTAGAATGAACTTTGTATTTATTAAAATGAACAAGTAATTTGGCAAGTCGCTGAGTGTAACTGGTGATGTGTTTGAAAAGTGAACTACAGACATATTGATAAAACAAAGGTAGATGGAATGCAGTTGTTGACTAAATATTTTTGTGTATGCCTTTATCAAATATATGATACATATAAGGAAGCATGCAAGTTTAATTCATGTTTTTAATAGATATATTAACAAAAAGTGATGGATAAAAACGATGCGAAATAATATCTGACACGAGAAATTAGTTGTATATGTCTGCAGCATTATGAAGACAGAAGGTAGCAATGTTCTCAATTAAGACAGGCAGGTCTCTTTATAGGTATTGGGTAGACTTTATCGCGTTCACAAGCTCTATTATAGCAATTTTGACAATTTCAAGGGCCATAATCCAGTCTTGCATGGGCGGATGCAGCTGGTTTGCAAAAGGAACCAAACTCTCATGGATACCTAACTACTGTGTAACTTTGGTGAAGATCAGATAGTAAATTGAGCCTCTATTGTGATCACAAGCTCTATTATAAATATTTTGACAATTCCAAGGACCATAATCCAGTCTTGCATGGGCGGATCTGGCTGGTTAGCGAAAGGAACCAAGCTCTCATGGATATCTAACTATTGTATAAGTTTGATTGAGATACAATCAAAACTGAAGACTTTATCGCGTGCACAAGCTCTATTATAGCAATTCTGACAATTTCAAGGGCCATTATCCAGTCTTGCATGGCCGGATCTGGCTGGTTTGCAAAAGGAACCAAGCTCTCAAGGATACCTAACTAATGTGTAAGTTTGGTGAAGATCAGATAGTAAATGGAGCCTCTATTGTGTTCATAAGCTCTATTATAGCAATTTTGACAATTTCAAGGGCCATAATCGAGTCTTGCATGAGCTCTCATGGATATCTAACTACTGTATAAGTTTGATTGAGATACAATCAAAACTAAAGACTGTATCACGTTCACAAGCAATTGTTTACTGACGCACTCACGGACGACGGACACCACACCATGGCATAAGCTCTTCTGGCCTTTGGCCAGTAGAACTAAAAATTGGACCTCAGAGGAACAAAAACCCTTTTAAAACAACACTTAACCATTTACAACATTTTTTCAATAATTACATGTTTATGTATAGAGATTTTCGATTCATTTGCCCTAGATATATCTTAAGTCAAATCTGTTACAAATTAGTTCAAGGGGTGACTTTTAACCCTTTCCCACATACATCAGTTACTAATCTGCAGCAGACGACTTTGAAAATATAGTGACAAAAACCTGAAAAATATTCATAAAAGATAGCTTAATTGTTAAATAAAGTCAAAAACATTGTGGCCAAAGGAGAAATTGCTCATCACGACCCACAATGTTTTCAAGAGTGGTCTGCTGCTATTGCGTCAAAATGAGTCTGGAGGAGGAAAAGGGTTAACCACCAAATACAACAAATCTGCAACAGAGGACTTTGAAAGCATCTAAGCAAACATATGGAAAATCTCTTTTAATCAAAGTGTTATTATTGAAAAGAGTTGTAAACATTGTGGCATTATTAGCAATTTCTCCTTTTACCACAATGTTTTCAAAAGTAGTCTGCATTGAAAGGCTGCATCTACAGGTTGGAAAGGGTTAATACAAATCAACATGTTCCGAAAGGGTTAATACAAAAACAAAAGCATTTCTCCATTAGATGTTGTTTTGGAGAGGTTTCACTATATGTTACTTTTGGGGGGAAAAATTAAAAAAGGATAGTAATTGATAATTTGGAGTTTAACACTGTTTTCAACAATATTTAAGTCATGTCACCATGGATATTTCTCCTACTCATGTATTTCCTGAATTTCTCAAACCAGTACTCCACACATCAGACTTTCAAAGCAACTGGCTGCTTTTCCACATTGACTGTAAGCACATTGATGGAAGACATAGGGCGCTTGTCACATGTAAAAATGTAAACAAGACATTTTCCTTTTTTTTTTAAATTTTTTGCAACATGTCTTTTAAAGATAGCTTCATCATAATGATAAATTTCACCTTTTGCAACAACATTTTCACCTCCATGCAATAACAGTTCTTATTAAACAATTCAATAGTTCTGCCAAGATGTTTTCAAGTCGTCTTCTGCAGATTTCGTGTATGTGGGAAAGGCTAGTGAATATAAAAAAGATATGTAGAAGATTTCAAAAGTTCAAATTTTTTATACATGTAGTACCTTTATGTGTTCCAAATCCAAAGTGGCTGCTGCATGTTCCACTTGCCTTTGTACCGTTTTCGCATTTTGACTTGTTAAAATAACAATTTCTAAGCTTACACTAAACCCTCCAGACTGAAACCAAAGAATAGATAGAAAAACAATTCTATTGATGAGTGATGATATATTGAAAATTACATATTTATGACATTAAAAGTCATTACATCGCATGACGAATATTGTCATGTAAACTGACCATGTTATGTTATCATCATGTGACAGTTAACCCTTTCCCTCATATAGACGCTTTCTGGCGCCTCTGCAGCAGACGGCTTTTTGAAAACGTGCAATTTCTCTTTTTGCCACAATGTTTTCCACTTTTTGTCATAGGTTATCCATTCAATTATGGAGATTTTCTATTTTTTGACAAAATACGTTCAAAGTCGTCTGCTGCAGAATTGTCGTATGAGGGAAAGGGTTAAGTTTACACAGACAATACATACATTTTCTTATTACAGACAAACTTAAAAAGATCGTTAATTTTATATGCATTCTGTTCTTGTAAAACTGTGATTTTACAGATTATTTGAAGTCATTTTAAATTGAAAATAATTGAAATCAATATAGCAATATTTTCGTGTTAGACATTTCCAGATCTTAGTAGAAAAATTGTCAAATCAAAGAGATACAACTATGAAACAACATTATCAGTAGATGCCAAAATAGCACATGAAGTAATTCACATCAAGTTTCGTTGTGGATACACAGAAAGACCTACCCCATTTCCATATCCCATCCTCACTTTGCAAGGGAAAAAGAAGATGTGTTTGTGAAACAGCAGTGTCCCATGCTGGCTACAAAGGTTTTATTAAAGTTGTCAATTAAAGGTCACAAGATCAAACATTTGGAATCACATTAGAAGGAATACCTGTATATTAAATATGAAAGCCTTTTCTCAGACAGGACAAAAGTTATTGCCAACATTAACGTCAGACAGACCGACAGAAGGTAGGGCAATTACTATATTCTTCATAATCATTTTAAGGGCATACAATATGATTGATTGAATGATTGATTGGGGTTTAAAGCTGTTTTAAAACGTTTTGTCATATCACGGCGGCCAGTTCACCTGGCTGTCTCACACAAGTGTCCCAAACAACATTCTTTCCAAGCAAGGGGATTTTTTTCCACACAGACTGTTAGCCTATTGGTGGAAGACAAATGACACTTTTCGCATTGTCTTTTGTCAAACATAAAACAATATGTTAGCCACACTTTGGTTTGAACTCACAACCCCTGGATTGATGGTCTGCATCGCTACCAACTGAGCTGCTGGGACTCGGCATCATAAAAAATATGTATACTCTTAGAGTATATAGATATAAACCTGAAAGGTAGGCTGTAGTTGTTTTTTATACTGATTGCAAGCTTCTTTTAGAGCAACATCAAACTGTATGTCTTGTCTGTTAGCAGCTGGGCAGCCTTCCTGCATTGCTGTTCTCATATCAGATATGGCCGTTTGGATTCTTGAAAAGTTGTTCTTCACATAGGAAAATGGAAGCAAGGGCTGCAACACATAATGCATGAATTTCGATGTAGTAAAACGGGGGTTTGGACATTTGTTTAACTCTTTCCCACATGCAGATGCATTCTGACGTATCTGCAGCAGACCACTTTTGAAAAAATTGTGAAAAAAAGATAAATTGCCCATAATGAGCAATTTATCCTTTTGCCACAATGTTTTCAACTCTACTCTATCATTATTCTTTCAATTTGAGATAATTTTGAGATTCTTTTGCTTTCACGCCGTCTGCTGCAAATTAAGTTTATACATATTTATTTCTCATATATTTTACATAGTAAGAAACATCAAGAAATATACAATGGAGAAATGGATTGGACTGAAAGCTCATAGCTTCCTTTGGGTTCTCTCCAATAAAAATTAATTTACAGGAAGCACGGTGAATATATTACATGTTCAGTACATATCAGCTTACTTTAGCTGTATAATTTATCATACAAGAAAAAAAATACAGAATAGAGACTGGAGAGAGAGATAAAGGAAGGTAGGTGTGCATATGGGAGGTTAGTTAATGAATATAATATGTCAAATGTGATGTATTTTGGAAAGGGTTAAAGGCATGGTATGCATATTCCTACAGTCTGACCAGTGTCTTGGCACTTAATTAGAGGATTCTGCCATATCTCACAACAGTATTCCAAAGAACAGGCTACTTTTCCAGATATACTGTTAGCGCATTGGTGGAAGACAATTGAGGCTTGTCGCATTGACTTTTGTCAAACTTCAGAAAGAATGTTGGCCAAGCTCTGGTTTGAACTTACAACCTGGAGTGTTGTCTGCATCGCTATGCATGTTAAAGTAATTGAGGCTGTGACCATAAGTCTTCCATTAAGAAAACATGTATAAATTGTAGTTGTATACAGTGGAACCTGTGTATAAAGACCATCAATTGGAAGATAACAATGTGGTCATTGTTCACAGGTTGTCTTTATTTGCAGGGTCGTATGTGAAGAAAATGAGAAATTGTAAAACGATACATGTGGTTCAAATAGACAGGAAATCACTATACAAAGGTGGTCTTTAGCACAGGCTTGACTGTAACTATGTCGTTATAGATTATTTCAATGAAAATCATAATTTACAAATATGAACTGTGCTCTATGTAAACCAACCATAGAGCAATAAGTTTGTAACAAGGGCAAATCCAAATCAACTTTAGCAACTAGCTATGCAGAAAATGTCTAACAAATAATGTACATTTGGATCAGATTACTTGGATCCATTTGTAGAAATTTATCATAAATATGCTCAGATTGGTTTTATCCGGGAGCAGGGCTTATATTAACATATATATCCAATGTTTTTGTTTCAGATCATATACGGCCAATAATAAAGCCACAACAGCTGTTATCATTCTTACACATATTTATAGAAAAGTCTTTGCTTTTAATTGGTAAATGAATGGCGAATAACCTTACATCTAACCAACCATATAAATATGTAAATTAAATGATCTTTTTCAAAATTTCAAGATACAAAATTGTTCTATCTACTTTGAAAACATTTGAAAAAGACCCTGTGATTATTTAAAAATATAAAGCTAGAATATTTAGAAAGAGCTTTTAACCTTTTCCCACATATAGATGCTTTCTGATGCCTCTGCAGCAGACGACTTTTGAAATAATTGTAGCCAAAGGATGAATTGCTCATAATGAGCAATTTCTCCATTTGCCACAATGATTTCAACTTTATTCAATAATTAAACTATTATTGATAGAGATTTTATATGCTTTGGACTTGAAAATTTCAAAGTCGTCTGCTACAGATTTATTCATCATGTTTTAAAAGTTGTCTCTTGCAGAAAAGTCGTCAGACATCAGTCATATCTGTATCTGTCAGAATTTCCGACCTTCAGACATGCTTTGACACATCTGCAGGTGACAACTACTACAATCATTGTGACAAAAGGAGAAACTTATGCCACCATTTTTTAACTCTATTCAATAATTACACTTTCATTCAAAGAGATATTCTTCTTAGATGTTTTCAAAGTTGTCTGCTGCAGAATGTTGTATACATGTGAAAAGGGGTTAATGCATATAGTACATGTACCTGTAGCTATAAATCAACTTTGAGCATTAAAATTGACTGCACTCAAAGAGTACTAAAATACAACACTAAATATTGAGGAGATTGCACATGGTTCATGATCTGATGTTAACCCTTTCCCACAAATATTCAGTAGACGACTTTCAAATATATTGTATCTCATTACAAATGTTGAAAAAATCTCTAAATGAAAATATAATTTTTAAATAGAGTTAATAACATTTTGGCAAAAGAATTTGCTCATTATGAGCAATTTATCCTTTTGCCACAATTTTTCAAAAATTGTCTGCTGCAGAAGCTTCAAAATACATCTAAAGGTTTCAAAAGATTTCGTGAAGTCTTACATAGGTAAAAAAGAGTTAATTTATACCTTCTGGTAATCATGTACCATGACAATACTGAAGAAGGGAATCCTTGAAGGGCCACTGAAGTTACAGGATACAGCATATAGATTCTCTAAAACTTCACAGACATCTTCTATGATTTCTGTGTTAAATGGAGCTGTCATATCAACCATCAGAAGTCTCGCTGTAAAAGATTTGATCAAAATTCATTAAAAAAATAGATTCTCTAAAACTTCACAGACATCTTCTATTGTTTCTGTGTTAAATGGAGCTGTCATGTCAACCATCAGAAGTCTGGCTGTAAAAGATTTGATCAAAATTAATTAAAACAAGAGGGCCAAGATGGCCCTAAATCGATCACCTGAATGATAGTTAATTAGAAGCAAATATTTAACTGCAAATACCTGTGAAAATTTGATCAGGAGTTCAAATGAAACTGCAGTGAGTGGACACTCAGTTAAAGAAATAGTTTATCAGTAAAAGCCCTTTAATAAGAATGGAATTATAAAGTTTTGTCATTTTGCACCTTTCCTGATGCCGCTTTGCTGCCCTGTTTGTCAACAAAATCAATATGGCTTGAACAGTTTTTGTAGAGAGTCACCCAAAGAACATTTCTGCCAAATTATCTTGGAATCTGACATTGGTATTTTTCTCAATTTCTGATGCCGCAGCAACAAAAGTTCTACACAGAATGTAAGTCTTTGAACAATTTTGAAAGAGGACCATCAATGGAACATTCCTGCGAAGTAACGTTGAAATTGGTCGAGTCGAACAGTAGGAGTTGTCATTTGTAGATGAAAGTTCAATTTACTCCTTTTGTGATGACGTGAGGTTGCTATGATTTTGTAACCAATCAATACGGCTTGAACAAATTAAGTAGAGGATCACTGAAGTAAGATTCCTATTCAATTTTCTTAATATCAGACAAGAACTTAAACAAGACATGGAAATTCCATGAAACCAGGTTTTCTATAATGGAAGGTGTTTGAAGGTGTTTAATTAAGAACAAGAGAAAGTTGATGCAAGGCATCAATGTCGCCGGAAAAGACTGCATTGATTTATTTATGTATTCTTGACTTTCCTTAGTCTATTCAAACATTAGGAACGTAGTAATGAAAACATTTGCTTATAAATTTTATATACATACCTATACATTAGGGTATCTATAAAAAATTAACGAAATGTGTACACATTTATCTGGCTTAAATTTAATTTTGCTGTTGTTACTTATTTAAATAATAGTATTCATTCATATAATTTCAATGTTTGTCAATCTTATTCGAATCACAAGGTAAATATCCTGGTATTGCTTTAAAGGGAGGTAATTTGAAGAAAACAAAAGTCTTCAAAAGGAGAAATATATCAGCATTACCGTCTACAGTTTAAATTGTTCTATTGTTTGTGGATTTAAAAATGTTCTTTTTTTCTTATTTCTACATGTACAACGAAATATTGCGGCTTCTCTTTGACGCTTTGCGTCAAACATTCGTCTTGTACTTGTCTAAAATAAAATAATATCACTCGCTTTTTCATATCGAAATGCGCATGCGCGAAAATCGATGTTAAAGGTCACGAAACTACACAACAGAATAGGGTCTATATTTAGCTTAGAAACAGTTCCTACTTTAGATATTCATGGATTAACATTATTAAATGAATTCTACACAAATCAAGACATCTCTTTGAACATGAAAACAACATTTAGTAAGTTAAAATTGCTATTAAAAGGAGAATCCGAAATTGACCTCAATGATGACACATAAGAGTCTGCATTAGGGGGTGTTGGTTCACGTCTTGAAGGGACCACTTTTGTCTTCGTAAATAAGACAAAAAACTTAAATGCGAGTGAAATAAAAAAAAATGCAAACATTAAAAAATCGGAATATTTATTTCATTTTAGATGTGTCATTTATTAGTGTTCGTAAACAACCACAATTGTAATATGTTCAAATCATCTAGATTTGTTTCTTTCTAATAATAAGCCGCCCTCCCATGTGATTTCCGAAAAGCTATTAAAAATAGAAGTCGCGGGCTTCTGCCCGGCGACTAATTAACAGATCTGTCAAATCTTTCTGTTAATAGTTTATCAAAGTTAGTAATTCAAGTAACAGGGAATATTTCTATTGATGAATAATCATAATTACTTTGTCAATTAAATATATCACAATTTTATCTAACAAATATGAGTTCAATACAGTCAATTGTGTGTTGATGGCCTCATTTATTAAGAACATATAATAGATAACAGATATTAAGCAACTTTTTGTTGTAAGCAGCCACATTTTAGGATCCCTAATGCCAGGTTAATAATCAGTGATCTGCCTTAACCCTTTACTTGATAGTAACGCGTTTATGCCTTTGCAAACAGACTAGATCCAGGGCCCGAGGTTATGAAACTTACTCATATCTATGCTATATTTTTTTAAATTGCCAAGTTATTTAATATGGAGCATATTTGCGCGAAGTTATTTGAAAATATCTATATGCATGGTAAAGTTATGGTCTGAACAAAAAAAGTTCAAGTAAAGTATATTTTCTGTCACTGTGACCTTGACCTGGAAGCTAAAGACCTTGACCTGGAAGCTAAACACATAAATTATGCATATGACACAGCGTCTTGATATGGTGTATATCTGTTCCAAGCTATTTGAAAATATCTCTATGGATGAAAAAGTTATTGTCCAGACAAGAAAAGTTCAACTGATGTCTATTTGTTGTCACTGTGACCTTGACCTTAAAGCTACAGACAAAAGTTTTGCATTTGGCACATCGTCTTGATATGGTGCATGTTTGTGCCAAGTTATTTGAAAATATCTCTATGCATGACAAAGTTATGGTCCGGACAAGAAAAGTTCAATTAAAGTCTATTTCTTATCACTGTGACCTTGACCTTGAATCTACAGAATATTTTTTTGCATTTGGCACATCGTCTTGATATGGTGCATGTTTGTGCCAAGTTATTTGAAAATATCTCTATGCATGGCAAAGTTATGGTCCGGACAAGGAAAGTTGACGCCCGCCTGCCCAACCGCCCGCCGACTTCGCCAAACTAATAACCAGATTTTTCCTTCGGAAAACCTGGTTAAAAAATGGAATTTCTAAATTTTGTCATTTTGCCCCTTTTCTGATGCCTCCTGAATGCCATGTGTTTCAACCAAACAATATGCCTTGAACAATCTTTGTAGAGGGTCACCCAAGGAACATTTCTACTAAACTATATTGTAATCTGACATGCAGATTCAGAGGAAAAGATTTTTAAAGTTTGGACATTTTGCCCCCTTTCTGATGCCGCAGCAACCAAAGTTCTCAATGGAATTTAAATCTTTGAACAATTTTGAAAGAGGGCCACCAAAGGAACATTCCTTTGAAGTTTGGTCCTGAGGTTTAGGAGGAGATGATGCTAAAAGTTACTGCCGGACGCCGGACGACGGACAAAAAATGATTAGAATAGCTCACCTTGAGCCTTTGGCTCTAGGTGATCTAAAAATAGATTCTCTAAAACTTCAGACATCTTCTATTGTTTCTGTGTTAAATGGAGCTGTCATATCAGCCATCAGACGTCTCGCTCACAGTATAAGATTTTATCAAAATTCATAAACAAAATATATTCTCTTAGTCTAAAACATCACAGGCATCTTCTATTATTTCTGTGATTTTATCTAAGTTTATCAAAAATATATTTGAATCGATCCCGTCAATATCGGTGGTAGATCTAAAGCAAGAATCAAAACCATCTATTATTTGCCCTTAATACTTATCTATTGTCATGAATGAATTTGTATCTATCTGACACTTTTGTACCACTGAATGTTATTTAGTTCAGTACCAATCTGTATATACATATTATGTAGAAACAATTGCATGGTGATTATTTGGTATAAATATATAAGAAAAACACTTAAAAATACGATCTTGTATTTAAGTTTCTTATTACCATTTCTGAAAATGTTTGCTGGTCATGTCTTATAAGATAGTGAAATCTAGTTTGCGTAACATTATTCTTGCATGTACATACATTTACGAAATTAGGTGTTGGTTGAATTCCCAACTTGTCAGGATTATACTCATCCTCAGCAATTTGTTCTTCTGCCGTGCAATGAATAGAAGTGTAATCAACAATATAATTACTTTTATTTAGAGAGACGGTGTTTCATTTTGCTACAGAATCCTAAGTCCTAGACTCTTTAAATTTCGTCAGGACTCATTATAAAAGGGATCAACATTGCAGAACTCATTGTTTTGACAAAAAATGTGAATCTTCATAGAAATTCAAAATGAAACACTGGAGAGGTTTGTCATATTTTTTTCCGTGCTAGTTTCAGTCGTCTGCTACAGTTTTGTTATATGGTAAAATGCTTTGACATTACAGTTCAAGGCAGCATTTTCACCAAATCAGGATCTAGGATACTCCAGAAATTGTAAAGTAAAATTTGCGATTTTGAATTCATCTTCTCTTGATTTTCAATACTGTTTCTAAACACGTAAATTTACCAGGTTGTTTCCCTAACAAAGACCTTTGAAGAACTTCTTTTGACATTTTCCCAACAGTTTTGACGTATGGCGCGAATATTTAGATTTTACAGACGACGTTTTTTAATACGGTGTCAGTGTAAGTTATTACCCGATTAAACGGTGATTGAACCGGAAGCACATGGACACTGTAAACATTTGACAGTCAACAAAAACTAAAACGGAGTAAACATCATAAACCTTTATTTGTATGTATTTATTTATGACTTGACATTGCACACATTTCGTAATGAGTAATTCAATGACTTTAAAGCACTTCGCGATGACTGTCAGTCCTTTCTATTTTGTATAAGCATGGGTTTTCGTTGGGGTTGTCTCCAGTGTCGATCCACAATATTTAGCTCATTTTCAATTTGTAACCACGAGTGTAATCAATCCTGGTATTCCAGCGGTCGTGAGTTTGAAACCCGGTTGAGCAATTGATTATTGACAAAATAAATTGTCACTAGTGTGTTTGAGTTTGGCTTTCTACAGGTATTCTAATTGGGCTATAAATAATAAAATATGTGGCAGTGCAATTGTCTGGGAAGAATGTTGTGTGGATTGCTGTACTGAAGCTAGTAAGCCAGGTGATTGTCATAATACTAAACTATTGGTAATCATGTAAACGCCATCTTATCCTGTATGTTTCACAGTGTTGATTTTCATAATGTTTAGAAATTGGATCTAAATTTGGAAAAATTATTACTTTAACCCTTTACCACTTACATACGCATTCCCCTGTGTCTATCCATTCCCCAATAGATACGCATTCGCCCGTGTCTATACATTCCCCAATAGATACGCATTCGCCCGTGTCTATCCATTCCCCAATAGATACGCATTCGCCCGCGTCTGATTTTCAACAGCTTAATTCTCGACTTTTCCGTAAGAAAATTACTCCCGAAAGTTAATAAACCTAAACTTCAATTATTCAATATGCAGTTCCAAGGATCACAACATATTGTTACTATATAAAGTTTGCCAGTAAATGATAATATAATACCATGCTGTGTATTTCTGTATGCGCAATTCTTACACTGCGTGTCCATGGAAGGTAAACAAAAACACGACCTTGGCATGTGTAAAAAACATTCGAAATTAGGAAATTCTATAAAGTATAATCATTGCAAACAGTTGAAAACATAATGGTAATGTTGAAAACATTATGGTAAAAGGAGAAACTGCTAATTTTGAGCAAATTGCTGTCTCCTTTAGTCACGATGTTTTTCAAAAGTCGTCTGCTACAAACGCGTCTTCAACAAGAAAATGGTCGACGTGTTCAATAAAAGGGTAAATTCATTTTTTTATATTCGACCAAACTTTCAAAATATTTATTTGTTTGTTAGAGAATGAATTTTAAAATAATTTCTCACAAACCTGCATAAAAATTCCTTGTAATCCAAATGATTTCTCACAAACCTGCATAAAAATCCTTTATAATCCAAATGAAATCCTCCAATTTTACAAACACAAAAGGTCACAGATTTTAACACCGAATTTTGGGAGAGCCTATGGGAAATGCTTACGTCATAGCGCGTGAGCATTTTACTCAAGTGAACTGCGTCATCACAATCCCCCCCCCCCCCCCCCCCCCCCCCCCCCTTTCGTATGGTGTGACACAAATCCTTTACACAACACATTTGGGACAAATGCTGTGTGCAGCAAGTGAAATAGATTTTCCGAATTTGTCATGTGTGGATAATGTATGGATAATCCAAATTAATTGGTGGGTATACTGATACTTATAATTGAAATAAAACGGAATGGGGTGCAAATAAAACATAACGGACGGTTTGGACAATTAACCCTTTCCCACATATGGCAAATCTGCACCAGACAACTTTGAAACTATCTAGGCAAAACTGTGTACAAAACTCTTATGGTTGATTAGATTTTGACACTATTTCAATAATTTTCAATCATGTCACGGCGGCCGTGTTCACCTTCCCATTATGTCTTTATTACAACAGTACAACCTGTATGGCATCGTATAGAAATTAAGAAGAAAACAATGTGTCAAAAGGCGTCAATCACATTGTACTGTTGTTTATTGGAATTTAAAGGTCATAAAACTCAATCAAAAAACCATCAAGCACCGATCAGGCTTTGATACGCTGATTGGTAGCATCTGCTGGCATGTCCATTAAATTAGGGGTAATAAAATAATGAAATGACCATCATGCAAGGCGTAAAATGTTACAGACGGACAAAAGACGATGTCAGTTCGTTTTAGAACAATCAATTGATCAGATCAATTAGCTTACACTTTATAATTAGTTACTGAAATATTATGTCTGTATTTAAAGATGGCTGATTTTGTTCGATTCTGTTGATGAGTCTCTTTTCTGATTAATGTTATCATTCAACAACTATCCAATCATCCAAACTCATTCATTTATGTGTTTCCTTATTGAGATTTAACATTTAAATAGTTTATTTAGTATTGTGTTTTTTACTAATATAAGCATTACAAACACAAATGTTCATTTAATTTATCACAGTAAAAAACACAGAAAAAACATCTATCCCCTATTCTTCATTCCATGTCTTAGATACTATACTCTTCCAATGATATTTTTTTTTTATACCATTAGAAAGACAATTTAATTGGCTACAGACTTTATTCTTATACAAAAATTGTTTAAACAATATTTGATACAGTAATAGTGGTATAAAATAGACAAGTGTCAAATCAGTACATTTTTCCAATAATGTTTATGGAAATGGTGTCACTTTTTTATCATTAGTTTATTGGTTTTTTGTTATCAGATAGCATAGCCTTATATGGAGATAAGGTAGTAAAATAGCCAATTCTCTAGGTGGGAAAGGGTTAAGTCCGGTTCAATTGCGAAGCCATTCAACTAGACTATTGCAATTTTAACTGATGTTGACTGTACAGTCACCCAAAAAAAGTGTGCATTGTAAAATAGTTCGGCAATTGTTATTGAATACTCAAAATTGGCTATTAATGTCATGTTTGAATTACTTCATAATAACGCAGTAACTGTAGAAACATGGCTCTGGAAACAAACATATTTACGGTTTTGATTCAGTTAATAATTTCGCGTGTTAATCGAAATTCGGTTACTCATCCTCAGTCAGTATTGATGGAAGGATCCAATTTCAAGTCTTGTCTCGCTTTCCCTCTTGGATAAGTAAATATCCGACCGAAGAATATAATTGTTCATGTTATGAGAATCATTACACATTCTGATGTATCAGATCAAAATCATAACAATGTCCTGTGGAATCGGTATGATCTGGAGAAATTTTTCATTGCCGAATCTGTTCCAGAACAGTCCCGTAAATAACACGAAATTTGGCAGTAATACCCACGATAGAGTCCCCACAATTACAGAACACGATACGACTGAGTCCAAACAAAGGCGTTTGCAAGACTGTGATAGGATTGCGTTCCAACAGTGTCCCAATCATCTCGAATATGGCAACAGTTGTAGGATTTCAGAATCGAGTATAAAGTGTGTGTGTGTGTGTATCATTCATTGACAGTACTTTGCATAGATGCGAACTATGAATTTATCTGACTTGATGTTGGGCCAGATGGGGCAGCTACAGACACACAAATATACAACAAGTGTGAGCTGAAATAAGTCCTACAGAACAAGACCATAGGCTTTCCTGATCCTGAGCCACTTCATAGATATGACAGTTTTCAAATAGGACAGGACTAGGCTAGCACGTGAAACGGTTTTCTAACGGATGCCTTACGTCAGCGTCTGGTCACTGTCGGATCGCATTCTTGAGAATTGGGACGCTGTCGGGAAAGATTCAGTCGTCATGATACAAATCAGATCAGAATCGCATTGAGAATAGGATAATCAGGTCGCTTCCTGAATAATATCTGTCGGGGTTTTTTTTCTGAAAAAGGGGAAGGGGCCTGGGGCCTTTGAGAAGGGGAATATTTCTCGGCGTTTTAGAAAAAAAAGGGGAAAAATTGTAAACTAGTATAATGTGCATGTTTAACTTTTATCATTACAAGACGTCACCATCTCTCTATATACCATTGTCAAGGGTCATATTTAGCAAGATTTTCTACTTGCATTTTTTCGCAAGTGCTATTTTTTTGTAATACTTGCTAAAGGAGAAAACAACTTTCATTTTTGAGAACTTATTAGAACTTTGATTTTAAGCAACACAATGTGCAATACACTGTTATGGTCAATCATGAATCTAATGTAAACATGGTCCAAAACAGGCTGTGAAAAGAAGCTGCTGAGATTGTCAGATATACAGCATAGTCTAGAAACTATGTTTCAATTTCTGGCTCCATATGGCAAAGTATGGGTTCTTTTCTGTCTTAGTCCAGACAACATCAGTCAAATTTTATTCTGTTCATTGTGGAAAAAGCTCTCTAAGAATGCATTAGCCAAAAAACACAGAACCAACCCCCGAATAATACAGGTCCATGGTGTTCTAGTGTGAAGATTGCATCGATAAATGAGATTTAAGCTTATGTTCAAAAGTTAAAATGAAGAGGGGAATTTGTTTTAAGGGGAAAAACAATGCTTATATTCCGAGGGGAAGGGGCCGTTAAACAGCCCCTTTTATATAAGGTAAAAAAAAAACCTGTCTGTTTGTTGTCGTAATTAAATAAATGCTATAAATGCTTTTAATTTTTTTAATTAAGTTTGAATTTCCAACCCTGAACAACAGGATCTTAATCAGACAAATTTTAATTGGGAATGGACCCGTATTATTTTTTTTTCGTAATTCTTCACACACTCTTATCCATGTTTTCCTTGTACTTTCAACATCTTTAAATTCATTTAATCTATGGGGTTTTCATGTGGTGAATCCCACTTTCAGTATTAAAGTATTAAAGTATTAAAATTGATGGATTGGGAATATTATCTTTTTAGCTCACCTAAGCACGAAGTGCAAGGTGAGCTTTTGTGATCACTCACCGTCCGTCGTCGTCTGTCCGTCTGTTAACAATTTCCTACAAATGACTTCTACTAAACCAATGGACAGATTTCAAAATAACTTCACAGGAATGGTCCTTAGGTGGTCCTCTTTCAAAGTTGTTCAAAGAATTTAATTCCAAGTAGAACTTGGGTTGCTGCGGCATCAGAAAAGGGGGAAATTGCCAAATCTTAAAAAATCTTCTTGTCAAAAAGTACTAGCCCTAAAATTATTTTGCACAAATGTTTCTTGGAGTACCCTCTTAGTACCAAGACTGTTAAAATATTTCCGATCCGTTGAAAAACATGGCCGCCAGGGGGGGGGCGGAGCTTATTTTCCTTATATGTGCATTGTTAAAACTTTAAAAATCTTCTTGTCCAAAAGTACTGGCCTGATTTGGAAATTATTTTGCACAAATGTTCCTTGGGGCACCCTTTACCAAGATTGTTCAAATATTTCTAATCTGTTGAAAAACATGGCCACCAGGGCCCGGGGGCAGAGCTTGTCTTCCTTATATGTGCATTGTTAAAACTTTAAATAATTATCTTCTTGTCCAAAAGTACTGGCCCGATTTGAAAATTATTTTGCACAAATGTTCCTTGGGACACCCTTTACCAAGATTGTTCAAATATCTCCGATCCGTTGAAAACATGGCCGCCAGGGGGCGGAGCTTGTTTTCCTTACATGTGCATTGTTAAAACTTTAAAAATCTTCTTGTCCAAAAGTATTAGCCCGATTTGAAAATTATTTTGCAAATATTTCCAATCTGTTGAAAAACATGGCCACCAGGGCCCGGGGGTAGAGCTTGTCTTCCTTATATGTGCATTGTTAAAACTTTAAATATCTTCTTGTCCAAAAGTATTTGCCCGATTTGAAAATTATTTTGCACAAATGATCCTTGGGGCACTCTTTACCAAGATTGTTCAAATATTTCCAATCCATTGAAAAACATGGCTGCCAGGGAGCGGAGCTTGTTTTCTTTATATGTGCATTATAAAAAAGTTGGATTAAATCAGGAGAGCGATATAGGACCATCATGGTCCTCTTGTTTGACTTTCTTTATTGTTTACCATAAATGACATCTTGAGTTGCTGCTTTAAACATCTTGAAAACTGGAAGTAAACTTACAGATTGGAGTTGAATTTGAAATTGATAAAACATTGTTAGAAACAAAACTTCATCATTACGAAGAAGGATTAATCAAGATATCTTATTTTTCACCCCTATAAGGTTACATGAACACAGATAACAATGGTAAGAAAAAAGATAGACAACCGTATACGGGTCCAAATTGAAAATGGGGTGTCTGAAAATCACAGAACATTGTTCGTTATCGTTGGTGACCAGGGAAGGGATCAGGTAAGTGTTCATAACTTCATATATCAGAGGCTTGGATAAGGGAGATAACTGTTACTGGTCTTTACTTCCACAATAGTAACCCTTTCCCCATATAAAATCAATCTGCAGCAGACAAAATTGAAAACATTAATGCCAAAACTTGAAAACATTTCATAAATTTATGAGTTATGATTGTTAATTTTTTAAAAAGGATTAAAGTCGTCTGCTGCAAACGTTTTAGAAAGCGTCTAAATGTGGGAAAGGATTAAAGATAGATTATTTAAGCTTAAAATGCACAATTTACATGTTATAATTTACAATATAGCTCTAATTACCCAACCATATCCTGTGATGTTGTTGGAACTCTGAAGAATCCCTGATAAAGATAATTTTGGAAATTTAAGTACACCCCAGGGTTGTCAAAATGTTTTGTTATAACAGATCAAATGAGAAAAGTATTCGATCAGGCTTGGGGTCAGATCAACGGCAAATCCCTGGAAGTGGGCCCAGGGGAGCAAAACTAACAGATCAAAAAGTGATTTTAACAGATGATTTTGATCGGCAATCCGTTAATTTTGAAAACCCTGACACCCAATTTTGATAACATTCGGAGTATGAAACCTTGCCAACATAAAGAAGCAATTACAGCGAGATGCCTTATGGAAAGTATGATTAATGAATAGAGTTCAATACTTTGTGGCAAAATGAATGTATGTACAGTCAGTACATATCAAGGGCTTGGCGTGAAACGGTTGTAACTTAAATTGGTATTTTTCTACCAAAGTTAATCACCTCTCAATAAAGTCTTTATAAGCGTTAACTCATTTCACTTGGTAAACAATGGAAATCGTTCTGAGCAATGGCACCTAAATTTGCATTGTTTACAAAGGGGTCAAAATTGCCCCTAAACCAGGGTTTTCAAAATAGGTTTTTAGTTACAACCGTTTCACGCCAAGCCCTCGATATGTTTGTATTTTAAAACAGAAGGAATACATTTAAAAACATTAAACATATTCCATAACTTTCAACCTGGATTTTATAAAAATTATAAAACGGTAGTTAAAGAATGATTGTTTCTGTATATTCAGGTTGTCATTTTACACCACATGTTATCCAAGGCAACAGTCAAGGCTCGTCCGTCTGTGTTGTGGTGCTACAAGAAGGAACTTGGATTCAGCAGGTACAATTCATAAAATGTTTTTAAACCGTATTCATCAGTTCTGAAGCAGACCACTTTGAAAACAGCTTGGCCAAATTGTAAGCAATTTCCATATATGAGAGTTTTAAATATCAAATACATTGAAACATTGTGGCAAAAGTAGAAATTGCTCATTATGATGTTATCAAAAGTCAACTGTTGAAGAAGTGACTAAATGCCTCAAGGAGGTTGGAAATGGCTAATAGTTTTATAATTTGTGGACTTTATTCAAAAAAGTTATAACTGCATATTGTTACAAGAATGTAGTTTCAACCGATTTGCCTTTGCAGTTTGGGACTTTGTCATCGGTAAGATTCAGATCGGCCTGATCAAGATCTACCCCAGGGGTCCAGATAAGAAGGGGTATACAGCTCTTTTCCCCACAATATCTGTTATTATCATACCAAACCGAGTTGATTCTTTTGAGTAGGCACAACATAGGGTTAGAGGGTCAAATAAGGATTTTAGGACATGCCAAACGCTCCTTATCTTGAGCTCTGTACCCTGTTTTAACCCTTTCATGCATACTATAAAACAGCAAGAAACAACTTGGCAAATATAGGGAATATCTATAAATAAAAGTATAACTATTCATTGCAACTCATCAGCTGTGTATTGAGTCTGACATCATCTCAGTTGAAGAGAGACCAGCATATTAAATTGCGTCCTAATTATTATTAGCTATTGGCTGATCGCCTTCTTGTTTTTTCGTATGTCTTAGTCATCGGAAGAAAAAGATAAAGAGGATAAAAAAGAAGATGAAGAGTGGGAAGATCAATGTGAAGGAAGATGATCCCTTTGAGCTGTTCATCTCCGCCACCACCATTCGATATTGTTATTATGCTGAAACCCACAAAATACTCGGAAATACATATGGCATGTGTGTCCTACAGGTATGCGATCTATTAATCCTTATCCTGATATGAAAATTAACCCATTCCCTCATACGACAATTCTGCAGCAGATGACTTTGAACATATTTTGTAAAAAAATAGAAAATCTCTATAATTGAATGGATAACCTATGACTAAAAGTGGAAAACATTGTGGCAAAAGGAGAAATTGCTCGTTTTGAGCAATTTCTTCTTTTGTTACTATGTTTCAAAAGGCCGTCTGCTGCAGAGGCGTCAGAAAGCATCTATATGAGGGAAAGGGTTAAAGATGTTTTGAAAACAAGTGAGGGGAAAATATGAAACAATTATTTTTATTTAGGAAGAACTTGAGAAAAGTTTAACACAATAGGCGAAAAGTAGAAATTGTTCAATTTGAATGTAAAGGGACAACTTTCTTGATTTTTTTTTTGTTCCCAAAAGTTCTCTTCTCTCTATGAAGCTTAGAACTATGAGAACAAGTGATAATAGATGCGGTTTTACAAATTCAAAAATCTGAACATATCTTGGATATATTCGCTGCCGAAGGCTTTTTTTACAGGCTCTAAACTATTGGCTGCACAAATTAACAATTTATATCTCGATATTCCTAGAATTGCGTGTTGACTCTTCCAAATGAATAGCTCGAAATGTCCTTTAAAAGAATTCAGCATTGCTTAAGAAAAACCAGTATACCTGCATAATGAGGTCCTTTTTGTTTCCTATTTCAGGATTTTGAGGCGTTGACACCCAACTTGTTGGCTCGTACCATTGAGACAGTTGAGGGTGGAGGGATTATTGTTGTTTTACTGAAGAGTATGTCCTCTATGAAACAACTCTATACGATGACCATGGTAAGTTAGCCTATAGCTCTTTCCCACGTACAACAAACCTGCAGCAGACGATTTTGAAAGCATGATGGCAAAAAGCCTGGAAATTTCTATAAATGAAGATATGATGACTGCAAACAGTTGAAAACATTGTGGCAAAAGGAGAAATTGCTCATTTTGAGCAATTTCTTCTTTTGTCACAATGTTTACAAAAGTCGTCTGTTACAGATGCGTTGAAATGTGTCTAGGTGGGAAAAGGATAGCCGTGTTGACTTCTAGCTCATTATCTCCTAGGCTAGTTAAACCCCCCTTTCCCACATACGATAAATCTGCAGCAGAAGACTGAAATTATCAGGTCTAAAATATAGAAAATATCTATAAATAATAGTATTACTATTGAATGGAGTTTAAATCATTGTGGCAATTGGTGAAAAAAATGTTAATCATGAGCAATGATTCCAAAAGTCGTCTGCTGAAGAGGCATCCATATGTTGATTCTGTTTAAGCAAGATGACACATTTTGTCGTCTGTCTGTCAGACAGAATATGAGCCGTTCCCCAATAAAACCAATATGTGTTACTTTTAATTATCTTGATTAAAACCTTTTTCTCACATTAGTTGCATCTGCAACAGACAACTCTTGAAAACATTGTGGGAAAAAGGAAAAATTGCTCATAATGAGCAATTTCTACTTTTGCCACAATGTTTTGAACTCTATTCAATAAGTTTACTTTCATTTATGAAGATTTTCAATATTTTTGCCTAGATGTTTGCAAAGGCTGCTGCTGCAGATTAACTGTATCTTGGAAAGGGTAAAACTGTCTGCACAGCAGACTTCTTTGAAAACATGCTGGCAAGCATAATAATGGCTAGTCTTTAAATGAAAGTTGAATTGAGCAGTGCTTTCAGAAAACCAACTTTAGCAAAGTTTTTACACATCGAATATCTGCCTGTGCATCCATGCTAACGGATCATTATTGGTAACACTTTTTCAAATATTTCTTTATTCTTCTATGACTTATTGGCAAACAGTGCACAGCCATGTAAGACTGCCTGATACAGGCCTGATCTGTATCTACAGTGCTGGCAAAAGCCTTGAGGTTGATTTTTTTCAGAGCACCCGTCAATGATTTTATCATGTTGAAAACGTTGTGACAAAAGAAAAAAGTGTTCCAAATATTTTCAAAGTGAAAATGTTCCCTGAAACTTTATTAGTACATTCTGTATTCACGATGACCAGAGCTCTAAATAAGGGGTGTTTAACATGTTCTAAAATGCTTATTTGACCCTAGAACCCTATGTTGTGGGTACTCGAAAGAATTGTCTCAGTCAGACGATTCTTTTGAGTACCCACAACATAGGGTTTGCTTTAATAAAAAGAGAGAAATTGTGGGGAAAAAGAGCTGAATATCACTCCTTATCTGGACCTTTGGTCATTTATCTGAAATCATCATGAAGACTTTTATCTTTTACTACATGCAGACAACCTTTGAAAACATTCTGGCTCCTAATGAGCAATTTCTTCTATTACCACTATGTTCTCACTTTTCATTTTAGAGATTTTCTAAATTTTTACCTAGTAGTTTTCAAAGTTGTCTGCTGAAGATAAGTTGTATATAAGTGTTAACTTAAAGTAATTCAGTATTTGTTCTTGTTTAAACAGGATGTACACTCCAGATACAGAACCGAGTCCCATCAAGATGTTGTTGGACGGTTTAATGAAAGGTAACTGACTCAATATATCAACCCTTTCCCTCATGCAACAACTCTGCAGCAGATGACTTTGAAAATGTCTACTCAAAAATATGAAAAATCTCTATAATTGTAGGTTTAATTACTGAAAAAAGTTCAAAAAAATTGTGGCAAAAGGAGAAATTGCTTGTCTTGAGCAAATTCTGCTTTTGTCAAAATGTTTTCATTTGTCGTCTGCTGTCAAAATGCGTCTTTAGGTAGTAAAGGGTTAAAATGTAAAACTTGACTATTGACTCCTTATGATGATTATAATGATAATAACAAGGATGAGACAGATTATAATAATGATAAGAACTTTATTTTATGAGGCTACCCATTTGGGGAATCCCAATTTTCCATGTTGGCCTCAAAACATTCAACGTTCACAATGTTTTAAAATTTGACATTTTTCTGTGGATGACTTTTAAAACATTGTCAAAAAAGAGGTATTGCTCGAACCTATTGATTTTCAACTTGTAAAACAAAAGTGTCTGGGCGTTAACTTGCAAAAAGGTCCACAGATTTAAATAGATACAATTCCTCCTTTTGCCACAATGTTTTTATTGGTCATCCACAGATGTGTCGCAATGCATGTGCATGTGGAAAAAAAATTGTTAATCTGATTCTATTGAAGATTATATCCAGTTCATGTTTTTTTGGCGTTCTTTTCAGGTTCATCCTATCTCTGACATCGTGTACGAATTGCCTGGTTATTGACGACCAATATAATTTACTGCCTTTCTCATCACATGCTATCAACATACAGCCGTTACCTGCAAAATCTTTGGTATGTAGCTCTAGGACTGTTTCTCTTGTATTGTAGTAAATATTTTGATATGTAGCACTCCAACTGTTTCTCCTGTATTGTAGTAAATACTTTGATATGTAGCACTCAGACTGTTTCTCCTGTATTGTAGTAAATACTTTGATATGTAGCACTCAGGCTGATTCTCTTGTATTGTAGTAAATATTTTTATATGTAGCACTCCGACTGATTCTCTTGTATTGTAGTAAATATTTTGATATGTAGCACTCAGACTGATTCTCTTGTATTGTCATAGATATTTTAATATGTAGCACTCCGACTGATTCTCCTGTATTGTAGTAAATATTTTGATATGTAGCACTCCGACTGATTCTCTTGCATTGTAGTAAGTATTTTGATATGTAGCACTCAGACTGATTCTCTTATATTGTAGTAAGCATTTTGATATGTAGCACTCAAGACTATTGTAGTAAGTATTTTGATATGTAGCACTCCCACTGATTCTCTTGTATTGTAGTAAATACTTTGATATGTAGCACTCAGACTGATTCTCTTGTATTGTAGTAAATATTTTGATACGTAGCACTTGGACTTATTCTCTTGTATTGTAGTAAATATTTTGATATGTAGCACTCAGACTGATTCTCTTGTATTGTAGTAAATACTTTGATATGTAGAACTTGGGACTGATTCTCTTGTATTGTAGTAAATATTTTGATATGTAGCACTCCGACTGATTCTCTTGTATTGTAGTAATTACTTTGATATGTAGCACTCAGACTGATTCTCTTGTATTGTAGTAAATACTTTGATATGTAGCACTTGGACTGATTCTCTTGCATTGTAGTAAATATTTTGATATGTAGCACTCCGACTGATTCTCTTGTATTGTAGTAAATACTTTGATATGTAGCACTCGAGACTGATTCTCCTGTATTGTAGTTAATACTTTGATATGTAGCACTTGAACTGATTCTCTTGTATTATAGTAAATATTTTGATATCTAGCACTCAGACTGATTCTCTTGTATTGTAGTAAATACTTTGATATGTAGCACTCCGACTGATTCTCTTGTATTGTAGTAAATATTTTTATATGTAGCACTCCGACTAATTCTTTGTATTGTAGTAAATACTTTGATATGTAGCACTTAGACTGATTATCTTGTATTGTAGTAAATACTTTGATATGTAGCACTCCGACTGATTCTTTGTATTGTAGTAAATATTTTGATATGTAGCACTCAGACTGATTCTCTTGTATTGTAGTACATAGTTTGATATGTAGCACTCAGACTGATTCTCTTGTATTGTAGTAAATATTTTGATATGTAGCACTCAGACTGATTCTCTTGTATTGTAGTAAATACTTTGATATGTAGCACTCAGACTGATTCTCTTGTATTGTAGTAAATATTTTTATATGTAGCACTCCGACTAATTCTTTGTATTGTAGTAAATACTTTGATATGTAGCACTCAGACTGATTATCTTGTATTGTAGTAAATACTTTGATATGTAGCACTCCGACTGATTCTTTGTATTGTAGTAAATATTTTGATATGTAGCACTCCGACTGATTCTCTTGTATTGTAGTACATAGTTTGATATGTAGCACTCAGACTGATTCTCTTGTATTGTAGTAAATATTTTGATATGTAGCACTCAGACTGATTCTCTTGTATTGTAGTAAATACTTTGATATGTAGCACTCAGACTGATTATCTTGTATTGTAGTAAATACTTTGATATGTAGCACTCAGACTGATTCTCTTGTATTGTAGTAAATACTTTGATATGTCGCAATTGGACTGATTCTCTTGTAGAAATGATTGTCTGATTCTCTTGTATTTTAGTAAAAACTCGATCATTGACACCTGAATATGTAACTGGAACCACTGCATTTACTCTTCCCTGCATAATATAAATCAGCAGCAGACGACCATGAAAACACCTTGGCCAAAATAAAAATGAAAATTCCTATAAAGGAAAGTGTACTCATTGAATAGAGTGGAACACATTGTAGTCGAAAGAGAAATTGTTCATAAAGAATTTCTCCTTTTTATACGACCGTTTCTTAAAAACGGTACGTATTATGGTATGGTCATGTCCGTCCGTCCGTTCGGGTTTTCCGCACTTTTTTCTTACTTTGAGCTATTGAGCTGAGTTATGCCCCTTTTTGAACTTAGAATATTTGTTTTCCGCACTTTTTTTCTACATGCTTGATGTATTGAGCTGAAATTATGTATATGGCTTTGTAATCAAGTGTCACACAAACAAACAATATATCAAAACAAAGAGGAAACTTACAAAGAAGTTCCTGACGGGTGTATTATGTACCGTTTGCGGTACTCTTGTTCCACCATGTTTTCAGAAGTTATCTTCTGCAGATGCATCAGAATTCGTCTGCAAGTTGGAAAAGTACAAAAGTAAATAAATGCATCACCATTGTGAATGTCTGTATAGATCTTCATAAGTAATTGGTTTACCTGTTTAATTTTTAACCTTTTCCCACATGCTACAACTCATGACTCATGAGCAGACAACTTTGAAAACATTTAGGCAACAAACACGGAAAATCTCGTTGAATAAAGGTTTAATCTACTAAAAAAACTGAAAACATTGTGGCAAAAGGAAAAATTGCTTGTTTTGAACAATTTCTCCTTCTGTTTCAATGTTTTCAAAAGTCATCTGCTGCAAAGGCGTCAGAAATTATATGTGGGAAAGGATTAAGCAAAGTATATAAGAGTATGTCATACCACTGAGGATAATCAAAGTTTGCACAGTTGTTCCCCATGATGAAAAGATGTGCTGTATCGATTTTCAGAGTGAAAGGTAAAGGTCATTGAAGGCAATTATCAAATTTTCTTATGGGTATAATTATGATAAAACTGTGCAGCTGAAGATATTAATGCAATGCAGGGTGAAAGTCATCCCGGATGCGCCACTTTGTGGTTTTCTGGAATATTTGCAGCTTGCACATGTATGTGTTTATTCGAATACTCTAATGGGAACAATGCAGGCATAGGAACTTGCATTTATAAGAAGATGTCTTGTATTTTATTTTATACACAAACAATTTCTTGATCAATTATAGGAGGATTCTGTTTCGCCATTACAACAAGAGTTACGGGAGTTGAAAGAGTCTCTACAAGACACACAGCCAGTGGGAAATCTCGTGAAATGCTGTAAGACCTTGGATCAGGTATGAAACTGTGCTTTGTTCTTATGCCATGCTATTTATACCTTAATCCTTTCCCGCATATAGACTCTTTCTGGCGCATCTGCAGCAGACGACTTTTGAAAACATTGTGGCAAAAGAAGAAATTGTTCATTATTTCAACTTTATTCAATAATTATGCTTTCATTTATAAAGATTTTCCATATTTTTACCTGGATGTTTTCAAAGTCGCTTGCTGCAGTTTTGTTGTATGTGGGAAAGGGTTAAGAAAAGATGTTGGAAGTCCATTCATGGTTAACATAATTAGTTACGAATTGGTAGACAATGTTATGTTGGTTGATCCTTTTCCTGAGGCTATTGACACCTTTAGTCGAGTAGTTTCTTAAACCTTTCCAATATACAACAAATCTGAGTAGACAACTTTGAAAACATCTAATCATAAAAGTTGAAAACAATGCAAAGACTGGTGCAGTGGTAGTGCGTCGGCCTCTCTTACCAAAGGTTAGGGGTTGGAATCCTGTGATGAGTGGGTTCTGCCTTTGGGATTTTTCCACACCAACAGCCCAAGTACTGGTTAAGTCTCCAGGAGGACATCAGGCGTGATTAATATTAGCTTAATGCTTGTTTCGCAATCAATGTGAAATAAAGGAGAATCGTTCATTGAGTTTTCAAAAGATGTCTGCTGCAGAGGCAGAAAGCGTCTGTATGCGGGAAAGGGTTAAAAAATATTGTTGAAGAAGGAAGACATTGCTTGAGACAAGTAGTTCTACTTTTGTGAATTGAACTGTGTATCAAACTTACTTTCCATATTACAAGGAACATTACCCTGCCTGGTATTGTTTGTCATCCAGAGATCATCGATTAATGTTGTCGCCCTGACACTGAAATACTCTTTGAAAATTCATAAAAATGCAATATTAAAACCAAACTGAAAAACTTACAATATTTCTGATTGGATTTGTTCCCCCCTCAAGCATTGGTCTCCTGAAAAAGAAATATATCAAATAAACAATGACTTTCCTATACATATGAACCAATTAAGAGGACAATTCAAATTTAATATTTTTGTTTAACTTTGAAAACAGGCCAAAGCAGTCTTGAAGTTTGTGGAGGCAATATCAGAAAAGACATTGAGAAGTACCGTTGTGATGACAGCCGCCAGGGGGCGTGGTAAATCAGCGGCATTAGGTCTTGCCATGGCAACAGCAGTAGGATTTGGCTACTCCAACATATTTGTGACCTCGCCTAGTCCTGAGAATTTGAAAACCTTGTTTGAGTTTGTGTTTAAAGGGTTTGATGCTATAGAGTATCAGGTGAGTTCTTAACCCTTTCCGTCATACACCAAATCTGCAGCAGACAACTTTGAAAACATATTGGCAAAACAATGAAAATACTGTAACAGAAAGTATGATAATTAATAACAATGTTTTTAATAGTTGTCTGCTAGATATGCACCAGAATGTGTCTGCAAGTAGAAGAGTTTTACTTTGTTTCTATGGTAACATAATTTTAGAGTTATGCTCTGTCTTTATAGCGCTTTCCCACATACAACAATTCTGTAGCAGACGACTTTGAAAACATATTGGCTGAACAATGAAAAAGCTATGTTAAAAAAAATAAAATAAATGAATAGAATTGAAAAAATTGTGGCCAAAGTAGAAATTGCGCATCATTAGCAATTACGCTTTTTGCCACAATGTTTTCGAAAGTCATTTTTGCAGAGGCATCAGATTGTGTCTGCAAGTGGGAAAGGTAATTTTATATTAAGTTTAGGTTTTTTCCATGGTAAAAGAATTTTACAGTTCTGTTCTGTCTTAACCCTTTCCCACATACAAAAAAAATCATCAGCCGACGACTTTCAGAACATCTTGTTCGGAATTATAGAAAATCTCTACAAATGAAAAAAAAAAAATTGAAAAGAGTTGATATGGCTTATTATGAGCAATTTTCTTTTTGTCGCAATGTTTTTAAAAGTTGTCTTCTGTAGAAGTGTCTACATTTTGGAAAAAGAAAATACTACAGAGTTTTCAATGTTTCAAATGACATTCTGGATACAAACATTTGATTATATTACCCAAGGTATGCATTCTTTTCAGGAGCACATTGATTATGAAATCATCCAATCGACGAACCCAGACTTCAACAAGGCTATTGTCAGAGTGAATATCTTTCATGAACACAGACAAACCATTCAGGTGAGGATGTTACACTGACTTGTTATCTTCAAATGTAACCCGCAGGAATCCACTATGGTCGAGTAGTTAGCATCAGGGATTTGGAACTGGGCGTCCAGGGTTCGATCTCCAGCCATGATAGTCATGGTTGAGTGACCTTGGGCAAGGCATTATTTTTTGAGGAAATCAAATTGAGTTATTGAGATACCCTTGGTGTTGGTGTCGTCGTCACAAAACTTTAACCTAACCTCATAACTCAAAAACGGTTACACATATTAAAATGGAACTTGGTACACATGTTCCTAAAAACAATATACATTTCCTTACCAAGTCACATAACTCTTGACTTTAATAATTATTCAGATATGCCCCTTTTTGGATGCTCTTGTTTCAAGTATTGTATCTATTTCCTCAATATATCCATGCATCTGATGCCCAGGTGTTCGGTCAGACAATAATTACATTAATTCCCAGAGTGTATATATAACATACCATTGTTTCTGTTCTCCACAGTATATCCATCCATCTGATGCCCAGAAGTTGGGTCAGGCAGAGTTGGTATGTATAGATGAAGCAGCTGCCATACCTTTACCCTTGGTGAAAAGTTTAATGGGGCCGTACCTTGTATTCATGTCATCTACTATTAACGGGTAAGAAGAATTATTCAATTGATCCAGGAATCCTCTGTGACCGAGTGGTTAGCATCAGGGTTTTGGAACCAGGATCCCCCGTTCCGGCTGTCATGGTAAAGTGTCCTTGGGCAAGGCACCTTTCCTAGTACTGGTTTGTTTACCCAGGGATCATGAATAAGTGAACTGTCTGCATGATAAAACTGAAAATGCGTAAACTACCAACATAAAATAAGTTGATCCATTTAACCGAGATGAGTTGTCTGTATGGAAAACTTCTTTAGAAAAGGGCTGAAAAATGTAAAAAAAATAAGTTTTATTTTGATACATAGTTGAAAATTTGGTTTGAATGGAGCAATTGCCATTGTCAGCTGGCTTACCAAATATATAAAGTATGACAATTGTAGTCTATGTTAGGGGTTGAGTTAACTCTTACGCCACATACAAGAAATCTTAAGCAGATGACCTCTTTATTTAAATGAAAAAACAATTGTCATTCTCCTTTTACCACAATGTTTTCAAAAGTCTTCTTCTGCAGAGAAAACATCTTTATGTGGGAAAGGGTAAAAAACCATTGTTGATCCATTTTCAATTGTTTACCTTTTTACAATGTTTTTTAAAGTTGTTTGTATCAGAACATTTGAAAGGAGGACTAAGGCAGATAGATTTCTCTTATATAGTACCAATACATTATTATACCCCCAAAAAACAAAGTATTGGGGGGATATATAGGAGTCACTGTGTCGGTCGGTCGGAAGCCATATTTTGTCCGGCCTAAAATTTTACATAAAGCTTCTATACCAAGAGGACATGTGCATATTCTAAAGGGGTTACAATTGAATGATATTTTACAGAGTTATGGCCCTTTTACTTATTAAGTTGTTGGTCATATTTTGTCCGACCTATTTCTTACAAACCACTGAGTGGAATTCAATAAAATTTTACATGCAGCTTCTATACCAAGAGGAGATGTGCATATCCTAAAGGGGTTACAATTGCATGATATTTTACAGAGTTATGGCCCTTTTACTTATTAAGTTGTTGGTCATATTTTGTCCAGCCTATTTCTTACAAACCACTGGGTGGATGGAATTCAATAAAAAATTACATGAAGCTTCTATACCAAGAGGAGATGTGCATACCCTAATGGTCTTACAATTGCATGTTATTTTACAGAGTTATGGCCCTTTTACTTATTAAGTTGTTGGTCATATTTTGTCCATATTTTGTCTGGCCTATTTCTTACAAACCACTGGGTGGAAATCAATAAAATTTTACATGAAGCTTCTATACCAAGAGGAGATGTGCATATCCTAAAGGGGTTACAATTGCATGATATTTTACAGAGTTATGGCCCTTTTACTTATTAAGTTGTTGGTAATATTTTGTCCGGCCTATTTCTTACAAACCACTGGGTGGAATTCAATAACATTTTACATGAAGCTTCTATACCAAGAGGAGATGTGCATATCATAAAGATTTTACAATTGCATGTTACTTTACAGAGTTATGGCCCTTTTGTTGGTCAATCGGAAGCCATATTTTGAGTCAAGTGCTGTTTTGGGGGTATTTATCACCTTCAGTGATATTTCTAGTTAGCTCTCTTGTAAGAGAAATATTTAAGTAAAAAACGCAAAAAAACTTAAGTGTATTGATTCTTTACATTTCTGATTAAATTGGCATGGATCAAGTTTAACACTCCCAAATACATCGACTTTGAAAATGTCTTTAAATCAGAGTGTAGTTATTGATAAGAGTTGTATGCTATTTCTCCTTTTGCCGTAATGCTTTCAAAAGTTATCTGCTGCAGAGGCGTCAGAAAGCATCCATATGGGAGAAAGCTTTTCACAACTGCCTTCCTTCATCATTTTCCTGATCACAAAGGATTTGACACCTTTGCAGCAATGGACTCTTCATAACATGGCATTATCTCCTCTTATCTGAATGTTTTCAAGTCTATGAAAATTATGCTGGTAATTGTCATGATTTTAACCATTTTTGATGGAAGCTGATGCTCTATTGTTTGAAGAATTTGAATTAGGAATGATATTCTATATTTCGTGTTTTCAGATACGAAGGTACTGGACGATCCCTATCTTTAAAACTGATACACCAGTTGAGACAACAATCAGCGACATACGGCAGCTCTTCAGATGTCAAAAAAACTCTTTCCATGTCTTCAAAAACTGGCGACCAATCAGTCTCGACAGCTGGGCGGGTCCTGCACGAAGTTGTGCTAAACGAGTCAATAAGATACGCTAGCGAGGACCCAGTTGAAAGCTGGCTTTATAACTTACTGTGTTTGAATTGTGGCGACACACAAAGGATAATGTCGGGGTGCCCTTTACCCGAGTTATGCGAACTGTATTATGTGAATAGAGACACTCTGTTTTCCTATCATAAGGCGTCCGAGGCGTTTTTACAAAGAGTCATGTCTCTGTATGTGTCTTCACATTATAAGGTATGATAAAAAGTTTATTGTGAATTTGTCAATTAAACAATTTCCCACATACAACATTTCTGCAGCAGACCACTTTGAAATCATTTGAGCTAAGATATAGAATTTTTTTTAAATGAAAAAGTAATTATTGAAAAGATTTGAAAACAATGTGGTAAAACAAGAAATTGCTCTGTTTGAGTAATTTCTACTTTTGCCACAATGTTTTCGTAAGTCGTCTGCTGCAGAGGCATCTATATGTGGGAAAGGGTTTAATTATTCATGCAGGAATTCTGTCTTAAAGTGATTGTTACACCTGATCCTGTATAACCCTTTCTTCCACCTCTGCAGCAAAAGAGATTTGAAAACATTGTCGCAAAATGAGTATTGTTCCTTGTCTGATTTCAAGATGATTGAGTTTAAAGTTTCTCAGATGATTCTCTACAAAAACTGTTCAAATCATTTTGCTTTGTTGAAAAATGGCGACAAGGTGACCTCAGAAAATATGTAAAATGACAAATGTTTTCAAAGTGTTAGTCTAGTTCCAAGATTATTTGGCAGAAATGTCCCTTCGGTGGCCATTTTCAAAGTGTGTTTAAATAATTATGATAGGTAAGGTGGAAAAAACATGGCCTCCCAGAGGTTAGGACATATTGCTTTTATTTGGCAGATTCATTTTAACCCATTCCCTCCCCTCATACAGACGCTTTCTGATGCCTCTGCAGAAGACGACACAAAATATTGTGTCAAACGTAGAAATTACTCATAATGATTAATTTCTACGTTTGACACAATGTTTTCAGCTCTATTCCATAGTTACACATTCTTTTAACAAGATTTCAATAGTTTTGTCTAAAATTCTTATATGTGGGAAAACAACTTATTGTCCTGTAAATATTGATGTTGTTTTAAAGTGCACATGCTCAGGCGAGTGTTCCAGGGCCTCATGGCCCTCTTGAAATGAAACGTTTTAGCTTGGGATGTCGAGTCAAAAAACTTTTTTTTTTTCTTTTCTAGAATACGCCAAATGACCTACAACTTTTGTCAGACGCACCAGCTCATCACATATTTGTGTTATTGGGACCTGTCAAAGCAAACAATACTGCTTCCTTACCAGAAGTTTTATGTGTGCTACAGGTAAATGCTCATTCTTACTTTAATTAACTGTTTTCCATGATGCAGCAAATCTGTATAGACAAATTTGAAAACATGTCGGGGGGGTGTTTTTAAAGGAAAGTATAATATATCTCTTACACCCCAGTCATAGTGTCACGCTTTGGCCTTGCCGTTGTGCCCCGTTTCTGACATCCACGATTTAGCAAATTTCAGCAGGGTGCCATGTCATAGCCACATGCTAGCAACGCTGTTGCCTCGTTGTATTCCCATTGTGACACAATTTAAAATTTCCACTTCAAGTTTTAGCCACGATTTGCTACATTTGCTCACGTTGTAGCCACGTTTCCCAACGTAGCTTTATTTGGCGGCCAAAATGTGACGCTATGACTGGGGCATTAAAAAAATTGTTTAAATGTAAGAAATTTTGTCTTCATCATATTCTTCCCCCTCCACATTGTAGGTGTGTCTGGAAGGAGAGATTTCCAAATCTACAATCATGAACAGTTTATCTCGAGGGAAGAGAGGAGCTGGGGATCTGATACCGTGGACAGTATCTCAACAGGTATGTAAACCCTACCCTCATATAGATGCTTTTTTGATGCATATGAAGCAGACATCTTTTAAAAACATTGTGGCAAAAGGACAAATTCCTCATGGGGAGCTATTAATCCTTTTACCTCAAAAGTTTTCAACTTTATTGAATAAATGGTCATTGGTTTATAAATATTTTCCATATTTTGGACCAAGTCATCTGTTGCAGATTTGTTGTATATGGGAAACGGTTAACAATCCACAAATCCAGGGCAGACGAGTTTGAAAACATCTATGCAAAAATATGAGAAGCATTTTAAATGAATGTATAATTGTTGAATGTAGTAAAAAAATTAAAATTATAAGTTATTTCTCGTTTTGCCATAAAGTTTTCAAAATAGGTTTTCATGTTGGAAAGGGTGAAGTCTCTTTAACCCTTTCCCTCATACAACACTTTTGCAGCAAACGACTTTGAACATATTTTGTCAAAAAATAGAAAATCTCTATAATTGAATTGATAACCTATGACTAAAAGTGGAAAACATTGTGGCAAAAGGAGAAATTGCTTGTTTTGAGCAATTTCTTCTTTTGTCACTATGTTTTCAAAAAGCTGTCTGCTGTAGAGGCGTCAGAAAGCGTATATATGAGGGAAAGGGTTAAGTCTCTTTAAGTATGGCTGTTTAATTTATTGAATCTGTGTTTATCCATTTCTCATACAGACAGCATTTAGCTCCTTTGCAGCACTCTTTTTTTCAAATGGATGCTGGAAAAGAAGAAATTAGTCAAAACAAGCAATTTTTCCTTTCCCCAACAATGTTTTCAACATTAAAAAACTACTTCTGATTTTCTAAATATTACAACTTTTTTCTTTAAATATTCTTAGTTAAACAGTTCAGTAGAAATTAGTATTGATTGTTTGATTGATTTAAACTTATTTATCTTACATAAATTGTGAAGCAAAGCTTCATCTTATGTTAATCCACTTGACATATGCTTCCTGGAGGCATAACCAAAACTTATGCATTTGATGTGGAAAATCCCGTAAAAGAAGAACAGGCTTATCACAGGAATCAAACGGGGGACCTTTGGTATAAGAGGCTTGACCCTCGACAAATGCACCACTCACTATCTTACTTACCCATTGTTTGTTTGATGTTACAGTTTCAAGACAATGATTTTCCCAGACTATCGGGAGCCAGAGTAGTAAGAATAGCCACACATCCTGACTACCAAGGGGTATGTATGTTAGCTCTGATGTTTGTTTGTTTGATTGATGGCAGTTTAACCCTTTCACACATGTATACAACAAAATCTGCAGCAGGGGACCTTTGAAAAAGTGAAAAACCTCCTTAAATGAGAGCTTAATTATTAAATCAAGTTGAAAACATTGTGACAAAAGGAGAAATTGCTCATTAAGAGCAATTTTATCACAATGTTTTTAAAAAGTTGTCTGCTGCAGATGTGTCTGTAGGTGGGAAAGAGTTAATGCCGTTTTCAACAGTACAAGACATATCACATCAGCTGTTTCACCTTGCCATGTGTTTCCTGGCTTCCTTGGACCAGTGACATTCTTGCCAGGCAACAGACTATCTTCCCACATAGACTTGTAACCCTTTCCCCCACACTGACTCCTCAGCAGCAGACAAATTTTAAAAACATTACCAAAAAAGGTGAAATTGCTCATGATGAGCAATTTCACCTTTTGGCACAATGATTTTAATTCTATATTATAATAAAACTCATTTATCGAGATTTTTAACTTGTCTGATTTGTGAAGAAAGAAAGTCAGGCTATTGTGATAACCTTGGCATTTTTGTCACATAACTTTAGCCTTACCTTATAACTCAAAATCCTTTCAACATTTTCAAATGAAACTTGGTACACATGTTCCTAGGAACAATACGCATGTCTATTCCAAGTCACATAACTCTGCCTTAACCCTTTCCCTCATAAAGACGCTTTCTGATGCCTCTGCAGCAGACAGCTTTTTGAACACATAATGACAAAAGAAGAAATTGCTCAAAACGAGCAATTTCTCCTTTTGCCACAATGTTTTCCACTTTGAGTCATAGGTTATCCATTCAATTATAGAGATTTTCTTTTTTTTTGACAAAATATTTTCAAAGTCGTCTGCTGCAGAATTGTTGTATGAGGGAAATTGTTAACTAGTTATTCAGTAATGCCCCTTTAAGAGGATGAGCATTGGCATTTGCTCCATGGCGCACTTGCTCACATTTCTACCGAGATGTTTTCAATTCTTTCTGCTATTGATTTGTTGTATGTCATTATGGGCAATTTCTTCTTTTGCCACAAATTTTTCGAAAGTCGTCTGCTGCAGATGTGTTGAAGTGCATTTACAACTGGGAAAGGATTGACCCATTCCCTCATATAGACTCTTTCTGACGCCTCTGCAGCAGATGGCTTTGTGAAAACATAGTGACAAAAGAAGAAATTGCTCAAAACAAGCAATTTCTCCTTTTGCCACCATGTTTTCCACTTTTAGTCATAGGTTATCCATTCAATTATAGAGATTTTCTATTTTTTGACAAAATATGTTCAAAGTCGTCTGCTGCAGAATTGTCGTATGAGGGAAAGGATTAATAAATTAATACATTGTTACAGATGGGTTACGGTAGTCGAGCCATGAATCTGTTACAACATTACTATGAGGGCAAGATACAGAGCATACACGAAGATAACGAGGAAAATCCCGAGGCGGAGAATATACGTGACGAGGACGTTGGATTGCTGGAAGAAAGGATCAAGCCTCGAAAAAATCTGCCGCCACTGCTGGTAAAGTTAAACGAGAGGCGGGCGGAGAAATTGGACTATGTTGGGGTTTCCTTTGGTCTTACGTCTCAACTACTCAGGTATGTTTCCCCAGGTATTGATCCTTTAGCTCGATATGTGAGTTATTTGCAATTTAATTAGGAACAATATATTCCATTTAAGCAGTCTGTTTAACCCTTTCCCACATACATACGTTCTCTGAGGCCTTTGCGGTAGACAACTTTTGAAAATATTGTGGCAAAAGTATAATTATAATGTCAGAGCAACTTCTCCTTTTGTCAGTGTTTTCAACTATATTTACTAACTATACTTTTATTAAGAGTGAATTTCTATAGTTTTTCCTATAAGTTTTAAAAGTTGTCTTCTGCAGTAGATGTGTTAATATTGTTGTATTCCTTAATTAAGACAACATTTCAAGCATATTACTTTAAAAATTACAATTTGTCATCTGGGCTTAAATGTCTAATTTTAACACTTTCCCACCTATAGATGCATTTTGATGCATCTGCAGCAGATGACAATTGAAAACATTGTTACAAAAAGAGAAATTGCTCAAAACAAGCAATTTCTCCTTTTGTCAAAATGTTTTCAACTTTTTTCAGTAATTATACCAACAATTATACAGATTTTCCATATGTTTTGAGTAGACATTTCCAAAGTCGTCTGTTGCAGATTTGCTGTATGTGGGAAAGAGTGTAAGGTGTATTTGTTGTATTCCAATTTCAGGTTTTGGAAGAAGGCAGGCTATGTTCCAGTGTACCTGAGACAGACAGCAGTAAGTTACAGATCTTAATTATTTTTAGTATGACCTGTCTTGGCAGGGAGACGGAATGGTATCACTTCTCCATTGTCTATCACGCCCACTTATTGCCAGGCCAGGTCACATTTACCCTTTCCCACTTTCATACGCATTCTAATGCATCTGCAGCAGATGACTTTTGAAAACATTGTGGCAAAAGAAGAAATTGCTCAAAACGAGAAATTTCTCCTTTTGCCACAATGGTTTCAACTCTATTTAATAATTAAACTCTCATTTATGGAGGTTTCTGTTTATATGTTTTCAAAGTCATCTGCTACAGATGTGTTGTATGTGGGAAAAGGCTTTAACACTAATTAAAGTGAGCTGAAAATATGTCTCCCTAGATAGTTTATGTTTTGCATTGTACATCATAGAGGTCAAGGTTAAAAACACTATAACATAAAATAGAAAATTGTTTCAGCTTATTAACTTGAGTCTGGCTTGACACTCTTTAAGCAAACTTCATTAAATAGATAGCTCACCTTAAGCCTTAGCTTAAGATTGTATTTGGGGGGTCAAGGTTGAAATATCAATTCACATATTTTAATGCAAGATGAAATTAACCTTCTATATACTATTAAACAAATATTAACTAATAACATATTTATTGTAAGGAATGAGGGAGGATAGCCACGACTACCACGTATCAATGCACCTGGCAAATAAAGTTACATAAAATTAACCTTTATTATTTATCAACAGAATGAGCTGACGGGAGAACATTCTTGTATCATGTTAAAAACCTTACAGTCAGAAAACATAGAGGACGGACACTATGGTGGATGGTTACCAGCTTTCTTCAAAGGTAAAATATTTTTTGTAATATTTCAAGAATTGCAGGTCTTTTTGTCTGCTTATATTTTTTACGAGAAATACTTTAATTTGATCCTGATTTAACACTTTCTAACATACAGACGCTTTCTGATGCCTCGGCAGCTGATGACTTTTGAAAATGAGATACTGCTAAAAGCCAGTCGAGCTTTTGTCATGGTGAATAGTATGTTGTCATCTTTTCCTCTATAACCCCTTTGCCACAAGGTTTTCATCTCACAGTAATTATGTCTCCCCCAGGTACCTGGGGGTGACATATTGTTTTTGCCCGTTCCGTCCGTCCTTCAGTCTGTCACACTTGTTTCCGCTCAATAACTGAAGAACGCTTTGGCATAGGAACTTCATACTTGGTATGCAGGTTGGTCATGACCAGTAGCTGACCCCTATTGATTTTGATAACAGAAGGTCAAGGTCATGGTGACCTTGTGAGGTAAAAAATGGTTTCCGCTCAATAACTGAAGAACGCTTTGGCCGAGGAACTCCATACTTGGTATGCAGGTTGGCCATGCCTAGTAGAAGACCCCTATTGATTTTGAGGTCAAGGTCACAGTGACCTTGAGCTGAAAGGTCACTGACAATGAGCTGAAAAATTGTTTTTGCTTAATAATTGTAGAATGCTTTGGCCATGGAAGTTAATACATGGTGTGCAGGTTGGTCATCACCAGCAGATGACCCCTATTGATTTTGAGGTCACTATGTTAAAGGTCAAGGTCATGGTTATCTTCAACTGAAAAATGGTTTCCGCTCAATAACTAAAGAATGCTTATGTCGAGGAACTTCATACCTGGTGTGCAGGTTGGTCCTAACCAGTAGATGACCCTTATTGATTTTTGTTTGATTTTGAGGTCATAATGTCAAAGGTCAAGGTCACAGTAACAATGAGCTGAAACATTGTTTTTGCTTAATAACTGTAGAATGCTTTGGCCATGGAAGTTAATACTTGGTGTGCACGTTGTTCACCACCAGTAGATGACCCCTATTGATTTTGAGGTCACTAGCTCAAAGGTCATGGTCATGGTAACCTTCAGCTAAAAATGGTTTCCACTCAATAACTAAAGAATGCTTATGTCGTGGAACTTCATACCTGGTGTGCAGGTTGGTCCTAACCAGTAGATGACCTTTATTGAATTTGTTTGATTTTGAGGTCACAAGGTCAAATGTCAAGGTCACGGTAACCTTCAGCTTTTTTACTCAAAAACGCTTATGCCCAGGAACTTCATACTTGGTGTGCAAGTTGGTCCTAACCCCTATTGATTTGATGTCAGCAGGTCAAAGGTCAAGGTCCCGGTGACCTTGGGCTGAAAAATGGTTTCCGCTCAATAACTGAAGATTGCTTTGGCCTAGGAACTCCATACTTGGTATGCAGGTTGGCCATGCCTAGTAGAAGACCCCTATTGATTTTGAGGTCAAGGTCACAGTGACCTTGAGCTGAAAGGTCACTGACAATGAGCTGAAAAATTGTTTTTGCTTATTAACTGTAGAATGCTTTGGCCATGGAAATTAATACATGGTGTGCAGGTTGGTCATCACCAGCAGATGACCCCTATTGATTTTGAGGTCACTATGTTAAAGGTCAAGGTCATGGTAACCTTCAGCTAAAAATGGTTTCCGCTCAATAACTAAAGAATGCTTATGTCAAGGAACTTCATACCTGGTGTGCAGGTTGGTCCTAACCAGTAGATGACCCTTATTGATTTTTGTTTGATTTTGAGGTCACAATGTCAAAGGTCAAGGTCACAGTAACAATGAGCTGAAACATTGTTTTTGCTTAATAACTGTAGAATGCTTTGGCCATGGAAGTTAATACTTGGTGTGCAGGTTGTTCACCACCAGTAGATGACCCCTATTGATTTTGAGGTCACTAGCTCAAAGGTCATGGTCATGGTAACCTTCAGCTAAAAATGGTTTCCACTCAATAACTAAAGAATGCTTATGTCGTGGAACTTCATACCTGGTGTGCAGGTTGGTCCTAACCAGTAGATGACCTTTATTGAATTTGTTTGATTTTGAGGTCACAAGGTCAAATGTCAAGGTCACGGTTACCTTCAGCTTTTTTACTCAAGAATGCTTATGCCCAGGAACTTCTTACTTGGTGTGCAAGTTGGTCCTAACCCCTATTGATTTGATGTCAGCAGGTCAAAGGTCAAGGTCCCGGTGACCTTGGGCTGAAAAATGGTTTCCGCTCAATAACTGAAGATTGCTTGGGCCAAGGAACTTCATACTTGGTGTGCAGGTTGGTCACCACCAGCAAATGCCCCCTATTGATTTTGAGGTTACTAGGTCAAAGGCCAAGGTCATGGTAACCTTCAGCTGAAAAATGGTTTACGCTCAATAACTGAGGATTGTCACTGTTGCTTCATCTCCAGTCCAAAACTACAAAATTCATCTCCATCATTTCTTTTCCTCCCCTACGACCACACAAATGGGGAGACGAGCGCTTTTTCAAAAAAGCAATCTCTAGTTATACCTTCGTTTACAGAGTTTTTCCATGTTTTTGCCTAGATTCTTTCAAAGTCGTCCAGAGCTCTAGATAAGGGGAGTTTTACATGTTCTAAAATCCTTATTTGACCCTCTAACCCTATGTTGTGGGTACTCAAAAGAATCGTCTCAGTGAGACGATTCTTTTGAGTACCCACAACATAGGTTTTGCTTTAAAAAGAGAGAAATTGTTGGAAAAAGAGCTGAATACCCCTCCTTATCTGGACCTCTGGTCGTCGGCTGTATTTTTTGTATGTGGGTAAGTAAGACTGGAGCACACAACTTTAGAAACATCAAAAATATGGAACCTCCATATAAATATTATGAAAGTATAACTATTGAAATTTATAAACAATTTCTCCTTTTACCACTATGTTGTCAAAGGTAGTTTGCTACTTATGCATCAAAATATGTTTGCATGTTGGTAAAGGTTGACCCTTTCCCACATATATAAAGTCTGAAGTAGACGACTTTGAAAACATGTAGACAAAATGTGGAATATCTTCATAAATAAAAGTTTATTTATTGAATAAGAGTTTAAAACAGTGTGGCAAAAGGAGAAATTGCTTATTTTGATCAATTTCCCCTTTTGTCACAGTGTTTTCAGAAGTTGTTTGCAGCAGAGGCGTCAGTATTCTTCTATATGTGAGAAAAAGTTAACAGACTTTCAGCCTTATTTCTTTGGAACAACATACCAATAATGTAATAATGAAAGTCTGCTGTAATCAATGTAAATGTTATGTATTTATTCAATTTATTTTATTTCCAGATTTCCGCCGTAGATTTGTTTCATTGTTATCATACCAATTTAAAGCTTTCACCCCAGCCATGGCATTGAATGTTCTACAGCTGAAAAAGTTTAAAGAGGATTTAAAAAGTAAGAACATTTCTATGTATGAACCCTTTTCCTTACTTATGCAGAGGACGTCGAATAAACTAGTCCTTTTCCCACAATATCTCTCTTATGACTCGACCAAACCCTATGTTGTGGGTACTATCTGAGACAATTCTTGTTAGTACCCTCAACATAGGGTTTGATTGTCAAATTATGATTCTTGAATTATGTATGTGACAAATTTTAGTTGACCCTTTCCAGCATGTAGACACCTTTTGAGGCATCTGCAGCAAAGGACTTGACAATATTGCGATAAAAGGAGAAATTGTTCATAAGGAGCATTTCACCATTTGCTGTTTTAAACTTGATCCAATGATTCTACGTTTATTGAAGATTTCTTTTGATATTTTTGTAGAGTTATGTTCAAGGTTGTCTGCTTCACAATTGTTTCATGTGGGAGTGGATTAACCCTTTCCCTCATACGACAATTCTGCAGCTGACGACTTTGAACATATTTTTGAACATAAGTGGAAAACATTGTGGCAAAAGGAGAAATTGCTCGTTTTGAGCAATTTCTTCTTTTGTCACTATGTTTTCAAAAAGCTGTCTGCTGCAGAGGCTGCAGAAAGTGTCTATATAAGGGAAAGGGTTAACAATGAACTGTTTATTTAATTTATTCAGCCTCACTATCTGGACCAGAGCTGGAGTGCCAGTTAACGAGGTATGATATAAAACGTCTTGAGTTATATTCACAAAACATGGTGGACTATCACCTGATAATGGACCTGGTTCCTCTGCTGTCACGAATGTACTTCCTCGACCAAATATCAGTCCATCTGAGTGTTGTACAGGCGGTAAGTAATAATATCACAAGGTTATCACAATGCTTCTATTGGTTGTTTCAAAGCACCAAATTATTTTAGTTAAACCGTGATATTCAGAATTTTAGATTGATTAGGGTTTAATGCCGTTTTCAACAATTTTTCAGTCATATAAAGGCGACCAGTTCACCTACTCATGCATTTCCTGGTTTTCCCACACCAGTACACCACACAACATACTTTCCAAGCAACTGGCTGCTTTTCCACATAGACTGTTAAACAGCCCATTGGTGAAAGTCAGAATTTTAGAGAAATATATTAAATCATTATATAAAATAAACTCCAAATAATGATAGTAGGATTATTGATTGTCCAGAGTTGAAAACATTTTGGCAATAAGAGGAATTGCTTGTTATGAGCAATTTACCTTTATACTTTACTACAATGTTAAAAAAAAGAGTCTGCAATAGAAGCATCATAATGCATCTACATGTGGAAAACCCTTTCGCTCATATAGATGCTTTCTGACGCCTCTGCAAACATTGTAGCAAAAGAAAAAGTTGCGTACAAGGAGCAATTTATTCTTTTGCTAAAACATTTTCCACTTTAGTCAATGAATATCTTTTCATTTTAAATTTTATAGAGGCTTTTCAATCTTTTGACAAAAGTTTTTCTAAAGTTGTCTGCTGCAGATTTGTTATATGTGGGAAAGGGTTTAACATGGCACACTCTTGTATGACCTGCCTGGACCAGGTGTCAGTCCGTGTGTCACACAGAGATCATTCTTCTGTCCTTTGAATGTCTGTCTGTCTGTCCGGCTGTTATGACAGGCTACACATGTGTTTCTTTTTAATACTCTAATTTGTCATGACTATTCTAATGATGTGTTAACCCTTTCCCTCATACAACAGTTCTGCAGCAGACGACTTTGAACATATTTTGTCAAAAAATAGAAAATTTCTATAATTGAATGGATAACCTCTGACTAAAAGTGGAAAACATTGTGTCAAAAGGAGAAATTGCTCGTTTTGAGCAATTTCTTCTTTTGTCAATATGTTTTCAAAAAGCTGTCTGCTGCAGAGGCGTCAGAAAGCGTCTATATGAGAGAAAGGGTTAAGGAAGTTTTATGTGTGCAGTATAAGAAGAGTTGTCTTGATGTGACAGGATCCAATTTGTGAAGGTACCAAGGTTTGAAAAAACATGGAAAAGCACAGTAATTAAAAGTGTAATTACTGAGAAAGTTCAAAACATTGTTGCAAAAGGAAACAATTTGTCACAATGTTTATACAATTCTCCTGCTACAGGTGCTTATAAAGGCATCTGTTTGGTGGAATGAATGTTACACAATTCTCCTGCAACAGGTGCTTATAAAGGCATCTATTTGGTGGAGAGAATGAACTATTGAACATGCTTGTTTGTATCAGCCTCTTCAGTTTTCACATCTTGGCTATTTCACAGCAACTGCTGGTGTAGTTGAAGCCCTCACCAATAGGAAATGTGCATACAGTGTTTAATTATCTTGGTCAGGTTTGATATTTATTACTGAGTTATGGCCCTTTGGTATAGGTTACAATACACCAAAAAAAATCCTTCTTTGTTTCCATGTAAATCGACCAGTTTCAGTACTCAATTGTCGCACTTTTAAGCGTTTCTCATTTAGAACACCATATATCATTGAAAAGAGTTACCTCCTAGCTTTAAAACAATCCAAAGAAAATGTGGGGTCATGCATTATGCAAGAAAGAACTCGCCAGGCGAAAGTGGTAACCGTCATTTTGGATCAAATCGGGCCCGGACAAAACCGGTGTCTAGCATACTTTACTTTCACTTTCAAACAAGGTCAAAATACTAAAAGTGATAAAATCAATCATTTCCAGTGCATCCTATTCACATTCACAATGCATTTAAACTCAATGTCATATATTCAATACATTCTGGTGATGGTATACACTCATTTCTACGAAAACAAAGGTTTTTAGCTCTACTGGCCGAAGAGCTTATGCCGTGGTGTGGTGTCCGTGCGGCCGTAAACAATTGCTTGTGAACGCGATAGTCTTTAGTTTTGATTGAATCTCAATCAAACTTACACAGTAGTAAGGTATCCATGAGAGCTTGGTTCCTTTTGCAAACCAGCCAGATCCACCCATGCAAGACTGGATTATGGCCCTTGAAATTGTCAAAATTGCTATAATTGAGCTTGTGAACACAATAGAGGCTCCATTTACTAACTAATCTTCACCAAACTCAGATAGTAGTTAAATATTGATGAGAGCTCGGTTCCTTGCGAAAACAAGCCAGATGTGCCCTTGCATGACTGGATTATGGCCCTTGAAATTGTTAAATTTGCTATAATACAGCTTGTGAACACAATAGAGCCTCCATTTACTATTCAATCTTCACCAAACTTAGAAAGAAGTTAAATGTTGATGAGAGCTTGGTTCCTTTCGCAAACTAGCCAGATCCACGCATGCAAGACTGGATTATGGCCCTTGAAATTGTCAAAATTGCTATAATAGAGCTTGTGAACACAATAGAGGCTCCATTTATCATCTGATCTTCATCAAACTTAGATAGTAGTTATATATTGATGAGAGCTTGGTTCTTTTCGAAAACCAGCCAGATGTGCCCTTGCATGACTTGATTATGGCCCTTGAAATTGTCAAAATTGCTATAATACAGCTTGTGAACACAATAGAGCCTCCATTTACTATCCGATCTTCACCAAACTTAAATAGTAGTTAAATATTGATGAGAGCTCGGTTCCTTTCGCAAACCAGCCAGATCCGCCCATGCAAGACCGGATTATGGCCCTTGAAATTGTAAAAATTGCTATAATACAGCTTGTGAACACAAAAGAGCCTCCATTTACTATCCGATTTTCACCATACATACATGCTCTGGATTGAAAATTACCAAAGAACTATACCAGTAGAGCATAGGCCTTCATGGTCCTCTTGTTTTAGGGACTATAGTACTGAAGATCAGCAAGTCAGCGGATGTATTTAGCGTAATTTGACCTATAACACAGTCGGTGTGATACAGTGATCTCCTTTCCAAAAGTCTATCTGTCACTCTTGTACTGATGTTCTGTTATTTTTTCCCACAGGGTTTGATGTTGGGTCTAGGATTGCAGCATAAATCGGTGGAGGATCTCGAGAAAGAGATTGATTTACCAGTATCTCAGCTCCTGGGTCTGTTCACGAAGGTTATCCGTAAAATGGTGACCTTTTTAAACGAAGTTCTAGTTAAGGATATGGAAAAAGATATGATTGAAAAGCAGGAGATCAACCTTGTTCCAACTGAACAAACGCTCGAAGAGGACATGGTAGGTTACACTTCAAATATTTAGTTTACATTAGGAAAAAGAACTCCCATAGTTTGTTACTTCAAGCTATGAACGTACCGTATGAAATAGAAATCATGTTAACTCAAGAGCAGGCATCTTGATCATATTCTCGTAAAAAAAACAAATATGGAAAATCTCTACAAATGAAAGCATATTTTTGTTTCACCTGCGTAGCATGGTAGGCACTTAGGGATTACATGTTTTTTTGTCCGGCGTCTGTCTGTCTGTCCGTCCGTCTGTCCCTCGTCACACTTTTTCGTCACGTTTTCAAATAACTGTTTTTCTACTCACAGGATTACATTGAAACTTCTGACAAATATTTATATCAATGCGTGTGATGGGTTCACAAAAGCGAGATAATCCAAATATGTTTTATATCAGAATTATTGCCCCTTTTCTGTCAAAAATTAAAATTTTCTGACAAAGCCCCGGCAGGTGACACTTGTGCTCCGGGGAGCACAACATTCTAGTTTATTAGAGATGGATGGTAATAAGCAATTTCTCCTTTTGCCAAAATATTTTCTTCAGTCTTCTTCTTCAAATGAAACAAAGTGTGTCTGCAAGTGCATGTGTAAAAGAGTTACTAACAAACCCTCATGAATAGACTGTTCCTTATTAAACACATCTTATCCTTTTCCCTGACAGAGATGACATATGTTTGAAACTGGACGTCCAGGATTTGATCTGTTGCACAGCAGTCATGGGTGGAGTGCCCGTAGGCAAGGCACATTTGCTCGCCTAGTACTGTTTTTTTACCGAGAGAACTGAAATAATGTAGGAAACGGTGTAAAACTCCTATTAAACAAAACACAAGATGTCATTTGACGCCTGACTCCGTATAAAATGTAATCTTTCCACCATAACTTTTGAAAACATTGTGACAAAAAATGATTGTTTCCTTGCAGGAAGAAGCAGCAGAAGACATAAAGAAGAAAGATAAACAGCAAGTTGGGTTCCTTCAAGGAATGGATCTCAACCAATATTCCATAAAGGGGTCGGAGACAGATTGGGATAAAGTTCTCACCTCTGGGAAAAAATCAATTAGTGTCAAAAGGTAAGGTGCTTTAATTAATTGATGGTCAGTATGAAATGATTCAAACTAGTTAATCCATTCCCACTTACAGGCGTATTTCAATGCATCTGCAGCATATGACCATACGACAGCAAACATTGTGGGTTAAACTTTCCCTTTCAGAGGTTTTCCAAAATTGTGCCTAGCCGTCCGCTGCAGATATTTTGTAAAGGGTTACCGGTATTCTTTTACAGAAGCCATGGGATCCCTCTGCAGATATCAATTCTTGAACGAAAAAAATAAGTGAGGAAAGCAGAAATTGCTCTTGATGACAATTTCCTAGATTTATCACAATGTTTTATTCTCCATCTTAGAATCCATACCTGGTTTTTTAGCTCTACTGGCCAAAGGCCAGAAGGGCTTATGTCGTGGCGATTTGTCCGTCGTGCGTCCGTCCGTCCGTCCGTCCGTAAACAATTTCTTGTTAAAACGATACAGTCTTCGCTTTTGATTGTATCTCAACTAAACTTATACAGTAGTTAGATATCCATGAGAGCTCGGTTCCTTTCGAAAACCAGCCAGATCCGCCCATGCATGACTGGATTATGGCCCTTGAAATGGTCAAAATTGCTATAAAAGAGCTTGTTAACACAATACAGTCTTCTTTTTATATTGCATCTCAATTAAACTTATACAGTAGTTAGATATCCATAAGAGCTCGGTTCCTTTCGAAAACCAGCCAGATCCACCCATGCATGACTGGATTATGGCCCTTGAAATGGTCAAAATTGCTATAAAAGAGCTTGTTAACACGATACAATCTTCACTTTTGATTGTATCTCAACCAAACTTATACAGTAGTTAGATATCCATGAGAGCTCAGTTCCTTTCATAAACCAGCCAGATCCGCTCATGCAAGACTGGATTATGGTCTTTGAAATTGTCCAAATTGCTATAATTGAGCATGTGAACACAATAGAGGCTCCATTTACTATCTGATCTTCACCAAACTTAGATAGAAGTTAAATATTGATGAGAGCTTGGTTCCTTTTGAAAATCAGCCAGATCCGCCCATGCAAGACTGGATTATGGCCCATGAAATTGTAAAAATTGCTATAATACAGCTTGTGAACACAAAAGAGCCTCCATTTACTATCCGATCTTCACCATACATACATGCTCTGGATTGAAAATGACCAAAGAACCATACCGGTAGAGCATAGGCCCTCATGGGCCTTTTGTTTTTCTATATATTCAATTCTATTGTCAGCTATTTTCATTTTGGAGGACTTTTAAAAAAAAATTGGACCAAGGGTGCGAAGTTTGTTTTCCCGCTCATATTAGAATGCCCTAGCGAAAGTTACATTTCCTTGCTAAGAACTGGTTAGTACCCCAGTTATCAGTTAGTACCCCAGTTATCATGAATAAGAGTTCTGTTGCTGTGATACTTATGAATACAACATAAAAAACACGGCAATAATTCAAATTACTTTCTTTTATGTGATAAATAATTGAAAATTTGGGAATTGAGGGGAATTCATACTTTGAAAAGGAGACATTGCTCATTACAAGCAATTATCAATTTCTTACAGTGTTTTCAAACATTGCCTGCTTTAGATAGGCCTAATTATGTCAAAATAATTTTTCTATCGGAGGGGGATGAACCCCTTTAGCCCTTTCCCACATACTGCAATTCTGCAGCAGATGACTTTGAACACATCAATGCAAAAATATAGAAATCACCCAAAATAAAAGCTTAACTATTGAATGGAGTTGAAAAGATTGTGGCAAAAGCAGAAATTGCTCATCATGAGCAAAATCCGCATTTTGCCCAAAAAAATCCCAAAGATGTCTGCTGCAGAGTCGTCAGAAAGCATGTATGTATATGTGGGAAAGGATAATGAGCAAACAATTCCTCTACGACGGCATCCACCAGATGTCGATCTTGAACGGTTTTCAATTTTGACTATTTTAGCACACTTCTGCAGAAGCGCAAACAAGAGGACCTGGAGAAGGGACAAGATGGAGAAGATTTAATGCAAAAGCACAAGAAATACAAGTCGAAGAAAAAACATAAGCCTTAAATGTTTATTGTATATAGCAAATAGATAGATTGATTTGTATATACTGTATATGTATTACATTTATTGTGTTGCCTGCCTTGTTGAGGTGACACATAATGATCTTTGTTGGTTGTCATTCAGTCAAGCTTTTGACTTATCTCCAGGTGACACATGTGTTCCTCGTCTCAACTTCAATCCCAAGTCGCTGCACGGCCGTCATGATGGATTGCCCTTGAGCAAGGCATATTTCCTGGACTAGTACTGGTTAGTTAACCCAGGGATCATGAATAAGTGAACTGTCACCGTGATAAAACTGAAGTAATGTTGAAAATTGAAAAGAATCCCAATAAAACAAACAAACAAAACACTCTTGTATGTCAATTCATTCTTTCCTAAATGAAGGCGCATTTTGATGCATTCGCTGCAGACTAATTTCGAAACCATTGTGAAACAAGAGGCCCAAGAGGGCCAGTATCGCTCCACGGCCATAAGGCAAAAATCAAATCTCCAAACAGCCCTGCCCCCTAGTGGCCATATTTTTTACCAACCATCATGGCTTAAAGGACCCAAGGAATGTTTCTGCAAAATTATTTGAAAATCGGCCTGACACTTTCGGAGGAGAGGATATTTTAAATTTTCACTATGGTCATATAGAGCAAAATAGCCCCGCCCTCTGGTGGCCATATTTTTCGACCAATCAACATGGCTTGAAGGAATCTGATAGAGAGTCACCCAATGAACATTTCTACAAAATTATTTGAAAATCGGCTGAACACTTTCGGAGAAGAAGATTTTTTAAGTTTACACTATAGCTATATAAGGCAAAATAGCCCCGACCATGGCGGCCATGCTTTTCCACCAATCAACATTTCTTGAAGGAATCTAATAAAGGGTCACCCAAGGAACATTTCTACAAAATTATTTAAAAATCAGCCTGACACTTTCGGAGGAGAAGATTTTTTTTAATTCTCTCTTTAGCCGTATAAGGCAAAATAGCCCCGCCCTCCGGCGGCCATGTTTTTTTACCAATCAACATGGCTTGAAGGAATCTGATAGAGGGTCACCCAAGGAAAATTTCTACAAAATTATTTGAAAATCTGCTCAACTCTTTCAGAGAAGGAAGATTTTTTAAGTTTTCACTATGGTCATATAAGGCAAAATAGCCCCGCCCTTTGGCGACCATGTTTTTCGACCAATCAACATTTCTTGAAGGAATCTAATAAAGGGTCACCCAAGGAACATTTCTACAAAATTATTTGAAAATCGGCCTGACACTTTCAGATAAGAAGATTTTTTAAGTTTTCACTATTTTTTTCTTTTGGTTGCCATGGAAACCAGAATTATGGATGGATAAAAAAAAATTGAAGGAATTTAAGAGAGGACATTGAGAGGATGCTTCCTATGAAGTTTCAACCAAATTGGCCAAGTGGTTAGTGAGAAGAAGTCGTTTAAAGGAAAAAGTTTACGCACGCACAGACAATTCGCCATGACATAAGCTTGACTGGCTTTCAGCCAGTGGAGCTAAAAAGGACTAATTGCTCAATGAGCAATTTCTCCTTTTGCCACAAAGATTTCAACTGCATTTAAATAATATTTATCATAATTTTGCCTTAATGTTTTCAAAATTGTTGTGTGTGGGTATAGGTAAATATTAAATGCTTTGCCAAAAATAAATAAATAAATCTCTTGATGACACATTGAAAGTGGAATCTGCAGTGACCAAGTGGTTAGCATCCTGGGTTAGATCCTTGCGCTTGACAATACTCATTCCTAGCTAGAGATTGTTTGTCATCCGGGGATCAAGAATCAATGATAAGTTGCAAATGGTATAAAACGCCTATACAACTAACCAATACTCTTTGTAAGCTAAGAAACCTTTCTATAAGTTAAGATATTATCATTGAATTAAGTTGCTGGAATAGAATAAAATTGCTTGTTTGGGTTATTTTTTCCTATTGATACAATGTTTTCAATGACAAAAGTTGTAGATGAGTCCAAATGTGTCTGCTTGTTGGAAAATGTACTTACTGTACATTTTACTGTACATTAAATATTTCAAAAGAAATATTGCAACTATAGATTTCAATAAATTCAACTAGAATTTGAACCTTTACAAAACAGAGACACCCTTTAAAAACATTGTGAGTAATGAACACTTTGCTCAATTTAGGACTTCCTTCTTTTCAACGTGATTTCAATTCTAACTTAAATAATAATTTTCCGGATATTACATTTGTTTACTCAAACTGTGTCAAAGAAGGTTTAAAGATGATTATAAAAGTAATACAAAATAAATTTTTAAACAGATAAACGAGGTTGATAGAATGTTGATTTTTCGTGTTCATATGTTTCTACCAGAATTGAATGTTAATAAAAATTTGATTAAAAAAAAAAAAAGAAAAAAACACTATGTTGTGCCTTCATGTATGTGGGGAAAAGTAAAGAGAAAATGATTACCTGAACAAAAATCAAATGAATGAAAATGTGTTTCGGAAGTTATTTACCAATAAAGAGGCTGATCTTAACTTGAAAAAGGTTATCATTTTAGTATTTGTAATCTACTTTCTAAAGCGAATTTAACAAAAAAGGCATTTTTTTAACAATTGTTTGGTTTTCTGATTTGAGCAATTCAATACATTTTTGCATAGAAAGGGGTTTATAAAAATAACGTTTAATTCAATGTTGGTGTAAATGTTTTCGGTAAACAGAGACTTGTTATACCCAATCAACGTCCTAGGTGTGCACAGAGACATGTCCTGGTGTGAAGAAACGGTCTAGTAACTTTTTAATTGTGATATCGAAGATTTTGAACGGTCTAGGAAACCTCATCTAACACGTGTATGAATTTGGGGGGTTTGTTTTATTTTAAGCTCACTTCAAGGTGATTGCCCTTTGTCCGTCTTGCATCGTCCTTTCTTCAACATTTTCTCCTCTGTAACCAGAGGGCCAATTTGGCATAAACCTTTACAGCAAGCATCCTCTCAATGTCCTCACCAAATGTCGTCAATGTTTAGGGGGATCCGTGCAGAATTCAGGTTGACCAATTTTCAAGACTGATTTTTGCTACAATGCAACTTTTAAATTATCCTCCTCACAAAGTGTCTGGCAGATTTACAACTATTCATTAGACGATTATGTACGAGATGACTTCAAAGCCATGTTGATTGGTCGAAAAACGATATAAGTTATTGTGGTTGCCATGCCAAATCACATTGCATGACTCCAATGAGCTTTCCGGAGCCATCATGCCCCCCCTTGTTTAAGGTATGTCGGCAAAATTGAATGATTTGAAAACCTTGTTGCAAAAGGAGTAATTTTCATTTTCACACAATGTTTTCAAAGTGTTGTGTGTTTGGAACATGAAAGCTGAGCTGACCTTAATCCTCCCAGGGACCGACTGTCTGTGCATTATGGCCCTTTTCTGAGAGAATAGCCTCGGCATGATGCATACAATACGACAACTAGAAAGACATTGAAACACATGTTATGTTTTAAACCTTGCGTGAAACTGCTAGTCTGAGATCAAGATAATTTGGTAGATATGCCTACTTAAGTGTTAATGCCATATTGAGTGCCATGGTCCATAGCCAGAATTCAAAAAAGGGGGTTAGATGACAACATTTAATGATTCTTCTTCGACGATACTGCAGAACTGATACTTGGCCGATGTAGCTAGGTCGGGTGACTTGTATAGGGTCACACGACACTCTTGTTGTGTTAACTCTTTCAGCGCCAAAGGCAATATTGAGATATTTGCAAACAATACTGATTCAGGTGAGTCAGCTCGTAACGAGCTGTCTCGCCTGAAATCAGAATTGTTTACCTTTTAGTTATCAAAATAATCTAAACGTGTATTACAAGATAAATGGAGACGCCCGATTTTGAACATGGGAGAGTCTACTTTAAACAATTCGGCGCTGAAAGAGTTAATATCGGGTGGCGTTGGCGTCGCCTTCTAACAAGTACATGTCGATGGCTTGGCGTGAAAGGGTTGTAACTAAAATTGGTATTTTCTTTTACCAGGGTTTATCACCTCACCATAAAGTCTAAAATCATTTGTCTTGGTAAACAATGGAAATTTAGGTGCCATTGCTCGTTTTGCATTGTTTTACAAAGGGGACACAATTGCCCCTAAACCAAGGTTTTCAAAATAGGTTTTCAGTTACAACCGTTTCACGCCAAGCCCTCGATGTGCTGTTGGGATCTCCCCCGAAAGACTACAACAAGAGGGCCATGATGGCCCTGGAATCGCTCACCTGATTTTTTTTTTCACTTTAGCTATATAAGCCCCGCCCCCTGGCAGCCATAGTTTTCGACCAATCAACTTGGCTTGAAGGAATCTGATAGAGGGTCACCCTAGGAACATTTCTACAAAATTATTTGGAAATCTGCCTGACACTTTCGGAGGAGAAGATTTTACTATAGCCATATAATGCAATACAGCCCTGCCCACTGGCGGCCATGTTTTTCGACCAATCAACATGGCTTGAAGGAATCTGATAGTGGGTCATCCAAGGAACATTTCTATAAAATTATTTGAAAATCGGCCTGACACTTTCGGAGAAGAAGATTTTTTAAGTTTTCACTATAGCCATATAAGGCAAAATAGCCCCGCCCCTCCTGGCGGCCATGTTTTTCGACCAATCAACATGGCTTGAAGGAATCTGATAGTGGGTCACTTAAGGAACATTTCTACAAAATTATTTGAAAATCTACCAACCAGTTTGGGAGAAGAAGATTTTTTAAGTTTTCACTATAGCCATATAAGGCAAAATAGCCCCGCCCCCATGGCAGCCATGTTTTTCAACCAATCAACATGGCTTGAAGGAACCTGATAGAGGGTCATCCAAGGAACATTTCTACAAAATTATTTGAAAATCGGCCTGACATTTTCGGAGGAGAAGATTTTTTAAGTTTTCACTATAGCCATATAAGGCAAAATAGCCCCGCCCCCTGGCGGCCATGTTTTTCGACCAATCAATATGGCTTGAAGGAATCTGATAGAGGGTCATCCAAGGAACATTTCTACAAAATTATTTGAAAATCTGCCAACCAGTTCTGGAGAAGAAGATTTTTAAAAAAAAAATCATTTCGTTGCCATGGAAACCAGAATAATGCATGGATCCCAAAAATTGAGGTCAATGTGGGGATGCTTCCTGTGAAGTTTCATCCCAATTGACCAACTGGTTACTGAGGAGAAAACAAGAGGCCCATGAGGGCCTATGCTCTACTGGTATGGTTCTTTGGTCATTTTCAATCCAGAGCATGTATGTATGGTGAAGATCGGATAGTAAATGGAGGCTCTTTTGTGTTCACAAGCTGTTATTATAGCAATTTTTACAATTTCATGGACCATAATCCAGTCTTGCATGGGCGGATCTGGCTGATTTTCAAAAGCGACCAAGCTCTCATCAATGTTTAACTACTATCTAAGTTTGGTGAAGATCAGATAGTAAATGGAGCCTCTATTGTGTTCACATGCTCAATTATAGCAATTTGGACAATTCCAAGGGCCATAATCCAGTCTTGCATGGGCGGATCTGGCTGGTTTACGAAAGGAACTGAGCTCTCATGGATATCTAACTACTGTATAAGTTTGGTTGAGATACAATCCAAAGTGAAGACTGTATCGTGTTAACAAGCTCTTTTATAGCAATTTTGACCATTTCAAGGGCCATAATCCAGTCATGCATGGGCGGATCTGGCTGGTTTACGAAAGGAACCGAGTTCTCATGGATATCTAACTACTGTATAAATTTGGTTGAGATACAATCAAAAGTGAAGACTGTATCGTGTACACAAGCTCTTTTATAGCAATTTTGACCATTTCAAGGGCCATAATCCAGTCATGCATGGGCGGATCTGGCTGGTTTTCGAAAGGAACCGAGCTCTCATGGATATCTAACTACTGTATAAGTTTGGTTGAGATACAATCAAAAGTGAAGACTGTATCGTGTTAACAAGCTCTTTTATAGCAATTTTGACCATTTCAAGGGCCATAATCCAGTCATGCATGGGCGGATCTGACTGGTTTTCGAAAGGAACCGAGCGCTCATGGATATCTAACTACTGTATAAGTTTGGTTGAGATACAATAAAAAAAGAAGACTGTATCGTGTAAACAAGCTCTTTTATAGCAATTTTGACCATTTCAAGGGCCATAATCCAGTCATGCATGGGCGGATCTGGCTGGTTTTCGAAAGGAACCGAGCTCTTATGGATATCTAACTACTGTATAAGTTTGGTTGAGATACAATCAAAAGTGAAGACTGTATCGTGTTAACAAGCTCTTTTATAGCAATTTTGACCATTTCAAGGGCCATAATCCAGTCATGCATGGGCGGATCTGGCTGGTTTACGAAAGGAACCGAGTTCTCATGGATATCTAACTACTGTATAAATTTGGTTGAGATACAATCAAAAGTGAAGACTGTATCGTGTACACAAGCTCTTTTATAGCAATTTTGACCATTTCAAGGGCCATAATCCAGTCATGCATGGGCGGATCTGGCTGGTTTTCGAAAGGAACCGAGCGCTCATGGATATCTAACTACTGTATAAGTTTGGTTGAGATACAATAAAAAAAGAAGACTGTATCGTGTTAACAAGCTCTTTTATAGCAATTTTGACCATTTCAAGGGCCATAATCCAGTCATGCATGGGCGGATCTGGCTGGTTTTCGAAAGGAACCGAGCTCTTATGGATATCTAACTACTGTATAAGTTTGGTTGAGATACAATCAAAAGTGAAGACTGTATCGTGTTAACAAGAAATTGTTTACGGACGCACGGACGCACGCACGCACGCACGCACGCACGCACGCACGCACGGACGACGGACAAATCGCCACGACATAAGCCCTTCTGGCCTTTGGCCAGTAGAGCTAAAAATGACGGACGACGGACGCCGGACAAAAGGCTATCACAATAACTCACCCTGAGCACTTCGTGCACAGGTGAGCTAATAAAAAACAAGAGGGCCATGATGGCCCTGGATCGCTCACCTGATCTATAGGATTCATAATATGAAGCATGTAGATTTTATAATTTTCAAATTGAGCCAGCACTTTTGGACAAGAAGATTTTTTAAGATTTGGCAATTTTCCCCTTTTCTGATGCGGCAGCAACCAAAGTTCTACTTGAAATTAAATTCTTTGGACAATTTTGAAAGGGGACCACCTAAGGACCATCCTCTGAAGTAATTTTGAAATCTGGCTAGTACTTTTGGACAAGAAGATTTTTAAAGTTTTAGCAATGTACATATAAGGAAAACAAGCCCCGCCCCGTTGCGGCCATGTTTTTCAACGGATCGGAAATAATTAAACAATCTTCATAGAGGGTGCCTTTAGGAACATAAATTGTGTGCAAAATAATTTTTAAATCGGGCCAGCACTTTTGGAGAAAAAGTTTTTTTAAGATTTGGTAATTTTCCCCTTTTCTAATGCCGCAGCAACCAAAGTTCTACTTGGAATTAAATTCTTTGAACAACATTGAAAGGGGACCACCTAAGGACCATTTCTGTGAAATTATTTTGAAATCTGGCCAGTACTTTTGAACAAGAAGATTTTTTAAAGTTTTAACAATGCACATATAAGGAAAACAAGCCCCGCCCCCCTTGCGGCCATGTTTTTCAACGGATCGGAAATATTTGAACAATCTTGGTAGAGGGTGCCCTAAGGAACATTTGTGCAAAATAATTTTCAAATCGGGCCTGCACATTTGGACAAGAAGATTTTTTAAGATTTGGCAATTTTCCCCTTTTCTGATGCCGCAACAGCCAAAGTTCTACTTGGAACTAAATTCTTTGAACAACTTTGAAAGGGGACCACCTAAGGACCATTCCTGTGAAGTTATTTTGAAATCTGTCCATTGGTTTGGTAGAAGAAGTAATTTGTAGGAAATTGTTAACAGACGGACGGACAGACGACGACGACGGACGCCGGACATTCAGTGACCACAAAAGCTCACCTTGCACTTCGTGCATAGGTGAGCTAAAAACACACAGTATCGCTCCACTGCATTAAGCATCCATCACATCGAACCAGAGACATATAAACACATGCGTTTATATGTCACTTGATTGAACTCAATTCTCACTACGTTCTGAAAATTGTAGCCGAACGGGATTAAACTGTGAGTGAACTTAGTAGCAACTTTGTAATGTCTGTTAACAAACTTAATGGACGGGTTTTATTGGGAATGGTGCTCTAGAACTTTGAGCTTGCTCAACATTTTCGGGCAACTATCCCGTCCTGCAATTAGATGGAGTGACAACGTATAAAAACGAGATGGACGTACTAATGATGTGCGGTCGGGCGTCAATTTGTTTGGGTTTTCTTCTTCTTAGGCTTCTGTCGCTATTCTGACTGAGGTAAAACACCCTTATTCTGTTTACTTCGAGGCTCAGTAATTTGTGGTGATCTTGCCGGGCTTCAGCTGAGCAAGAGCTTGGGCATCTTTGTGTAGTGGCTGCTTTAACACGCCCGTCTGTCTGGCACCTCTCTTCCTTTGAGGCATGATGATTACAAGGATGGTCACGATGCTTGTCACAACTGTTGTGGACGAAAATGAGGACTGTCAGAAACGTGCTGGGTTTTTATATACGTCAGACCAGGACGTGATTGCAATTACTTTCTGAACGCACTTGGGACGAGATGGGGTCATGGTCAGAACAAGCTAAACAGTCTGTGATCGAGTTACGAACTAGTTAGAACGGAGTTCGAAGTATTAAGGAACGAAGTAAAACAAGTTACGAACGGGTTTAAACTGACTACAGACGGGCTTGGAAACGGTGTACCCGTGCGGTGAACGGGCAATGTTACCCGATCCAAACTTTATATAGACGGAATAAAGACGAGATGGACGTATCAAGAACTGTTTATAAACTAACTAGGGTCGCATTGTCCTTCCAAGGCTATACAGTTCTAGCCAGACCACAAACTGTTTTACGGATTTGTTAGGACGGGTTCGGGCGTTTTGATGTGACTGAAGCATTAGGACAAAATTAAATCACTACACTAGCCATACAAGGAAAAACAGCCCTGGATGCAATGTTTTTCTACCAATCAACATAGTTTGAAGGAATCTGAAACGGACTTCCATATATCGTTGAAAAAGATCTTATAAAGTGGATTTCGCTCAGAAAACTGCAGCATCCTAAGAGTTTACCATAAGGTGTCATCTCCATATACGAGTACTCTCAGTAAGGCCACAAACTTGACTCTGGAGGTGTGCTCTAAATACCTGGAAGTCGTGCGTTCTTTCATCGCAACCTTTAGGTTAGCAATAAAAAGACATCGGGGGGCATTCATCTCGCCCCAAACCTTACACAAAAGGCCACAGCTCTAGATAAAGCGAGTATTTCAAATCCTAAAACGCTTATTTGACCCTTAAACCAGGATAATTGTTTTGTGTTGGGGGTTGTTAAATTACTTAGTATAATAATAGAAAACATTACCGACCGGACAAAAATAATTATGAATTGTTAATCACAATTGCATTTAATTGGAAAAATAGAGAAATAGCTTAAAAGAAACGCGAAAAATAGCGCCCAACGTGGGGCTCGAACCCACGACCCCGAGATTAAGAGTCTCGTGCTCTACCGACTGAGCTAGCCGGGCAGATACCTAGGCGTTATAAGAGTTATATTATAACATGTTATAATCAATGTGGGATATTAACCTATCAGCTTTCAGAATTTGGTGATATTGATAAATGATTGGTTATAAATAAACCAATCGGATTAAAGTACACTACATTAATAATTTGTGAATCGTATGGCGCGAAGAAAAAAAGACGTAGATCTAGTTCTAAACTCAAAATAAAACTTTCCAGAATATGTATACATATTAAATTCAATATGTAGCCTACATTATGAGACCGACTTGCATATATTGGCCTACAGCTTTAATTAAAAGCCTTACCCTACAGGAAAAGAAATGAAATGGTCCCAATTCAACCATAAAGAAATACTTACAAGAATCAATGGACTGAAAGGACATTACCGACTGGACAAAAATAATTATGAATTTTGAGCTTAGAATGACTACCCCAGGGTAGGTATCGGGTTATGGTTAATTAAGCTGTCGAAAGTCCACTCAAACACTCTCCATAGATCTCGTGGTAATAATAAGTTCCAACAAAAAGGGACGATTAACAGGAGTTTGGTTTGTTTATTTGCAAGATGGCCCTAAATCGATCACCTAATTGATAGTAAATTAGTAGCAAATATTTAACTGCAAATATCTGGGAAAATTTGATCAAGGAGTGCAAATGAAACTGCAAGGAGTGGACACTTCTCAAAAAACAGCTTATCAGTAAATGCCATTTATATCTTGAAATCTAACAAGAACTTTAGTAAGAATGGAATTATAAAGTTTTTGTCATTTTGCACCTTTACTGATGCCGCCTTGCTGCCCTGTTTTTCAACGAAATCAATATGGCTTCAACAGATTATTTAGTGTGTCACTTAAGGAACATTTCTACCAAATTATCTTGCAATCGCACAAGCAGATTATGGAGGAAAAGGATTTTAAAATTTGGGTATTTTTCTCACTTTCTGATGCCGCAGCAACCAAAATTCTCAATGGAATTTAAATCTTTGAACACATTTGAAAGAGGACCACCAAAGGAACATTCCTGTGATGTTTTGTGGAAATTGGTCTATTGGAATGGTAGGAGTTGGTTGTCATTTGTAGCTAAAACAATTTTTATAGAGGGTCACCCAAGGAACGTTTCTACCAAATTATATTTGAATCTGACAGGTAGATTCGGAGGAGAAGATTTTTAAAGTTTGGACATTTTGTCCCCTTTCTGATGCCGCAGCAACCAACGTTCTCAATGGAATTTTATTCTTTGAACAAATTTGAAAGAGGACCACCAAAGGAACATTCCTGTGATGTTTTGTGGAAATTGGTCTATTGGAATGGTAGGAGTTAGTTGTCATTTGTAGCTAAAAGTTCAATTTACCCCTTTTGTGATGACGCCTGGTTGCTATGATTGTGTAACCCATCAAAACGGCTTAAATAAATTAAATAGAGGATCATTAAAGTAAGATTCGTATTATATTTTCTTAAAATCAGACAAGCACTTTCATAAAAATGGAATTTTCAAATTTTGTCATTTTGCCCTTTTTCTGATGCCGCCTGACTGCCATGTTTTTCGACCAATCAGTATGGCTTGAACAATTTGTAAAGAGGGTCACCCAAGGAAAACTTTTACCAAATTATGTTTGAATCTGACAAGCAGATTCGGAGGAGAAGATTTTTAAAGTTTGGACATTTTGTCCCCTTTCTGATTCCGCAGCAACCAAAGTTCTCAATGGAATTTAAATCTTTGATCAATTTTGAAAGAGGACCACCAAAGGAACATTCCTGTGATGTTTGGTGGAAATTGTTCTTGCGGTTCAGGAGGAGATGATGTTTAAAGCTAAACGACGGGCGACGGACGACAGACAGACGGACGACGCGACGGACGACGGACGACGAACACAGGGTGATCAGAATAGCTCACCTTCAGCCTTTGGCTCTAGGTGATCTAAAAAAGACATGAAGGCCTACAACCATTTTTATATTAGATCAGTATACATCAACTGTTTGGTTTCGGATCGAACCACCGAGGCGGTCTATGGGGAATACAATCATCCAGACACTCATTAACCCTTTCCCAAATACGAAACATTGTAACATGAAAAGAAATTTACAAAAACGAACAATCATTTTTCTCTTGTTGTCATAATGTTTTCATCTTTTATCTGTAGTCATAGGCCTTGTTATACCTTCAATTACAGAAAAATCGTTTCCCATATTGGGCCAATCTGTATAATTTCTATCGGACGAACCATGCGTGCCCTGGGCTATTGTGTGTTAAACCCCGATGACTTGCTCCACCATGAATCCCGCAACGTGCAACTTTTTTCGAAAGGATTCCGGAATTGCAAGCTTTTCTGAGTGTTTGGAAGTGGTTCTGTAAAGAACGCCATTCTTAGTACAGAGGGCTGAGAGTCGATTCCAAGAACGTCTGTAGGTTTCAAAACTTTAACAACCATTTCTCTTGCCCCCCTTTTTTTTTAACCCTTTACCCAATTAGTGCCTACAACAAATCTACAGAAGATGATTTTGAGTAGATGTAGGCAAAAATGTGAAATATCGCTACGATCGAATCATAGTTCAATTATTGAATCGAGTTGAAATCACTGTGGTAAAAGGTTCATTATGAAGAAATTCACCTTTTGTCCCAATGTTTTCGAGAGTCGTCACTGACCATATTGTTGTGTAATATTAATATATATGGTAAAGCGTGAACATAGAATACTTATAACAGATCTAACGAACGGATTCATCTTTAGTTGGCAAACACAATTCTTCCCCTCTTAAAATACTTAACGTTAAACATATGCTATTCCCTACATATTACAAACATACATGTAGCCTACATATAACAAACATACATGTAGCCTACATATTACAAACATATATGAAGCCTACATATAACAAACATACATGTAGCCTACACATTGCCAACATACATGTAGCCTACATATTACAAACATACATGAAGCCTACATATTACAAACATACATGTAGCCTACATATTACAAACATACATGAAGCCTACATATTACAAACATACATGTAGCCTACATATTACAAACATATATCTAGCCTACACATTGCCAACATACATGTAGCCTACATATTACAAACATACATGTAGCCTACATATTACAAACATACATGAAGCCTACATATTGCAAACATACATGTAGCCTACATATTACAAACATATATCTAGCCTACATATTGTCAACATACATGTAGCCTACATATTACAAACATACATGAAGCCTACATATTACAAACATACATGTAGCCTACATAACAAACATATATCTAGCCTACATATTGCCAACATACATGTAGCCTACATATTGCCAACATACATGTAGCCTACATATTACAAACATACATGAAGCCTACATATTACAAACATACATGTAGCCTACATATTACAAACATACATGTAGCCTAAACATTGCCAACATACATGTAGCCTACATATTACAAACATACATGTAGCCTACATATAACAAACATACATGTAGCCTACACATTACTAACATACATGTAGACTTCATATTACAAACATACATGTAGCCAACATTAACAAACATACATGTAGCCTACATATTACTAACATACATGTAGCCTACATATTACAAACATACATGTAGTCTACATATTACAAACATACATGTAGCCTACATATTACGAACATACATGTAGCCTACATATTACACACATGCATGTAGCCTACATATAACAAACATATATGTAGTCTACATATTACAAACATACATGTAGCCTACATATAACAAACATACATGTATTCTACATATTACAAACATACATGTAGTCTACATATTACAAACATACATGTATCCTACATATTACAAACATACATGTAGCCTACATATAACAAACATACATGTAGCCTACATATTACAAACATACATACATGTAGCCTACATATTACAAACATACATGTAGTCTACATATTACAAACATACATGTAGCCTACATATTACAAACATACATGTAGTCTACATATAACACACAAACATGTGGCCTATATATTACAAACATATATATAGCCTACATATTACTTACATACATGTAGTCTACATATTACAAACATACATATAGTCTACATATTTCAAACATACATGTAGTCTACATATTACAAACATACATGTAGCCTACATATTACAAACATACATGTAGTCTACATTTTACAAACATACATGTAGCCTACATATTACTAACATACATGTAGCCTACATATTACAAACATACATGTAGTCTACACATTACAAACATACATGTAGTCTATATATTACAAACATACATGTAGCCTACATATTACTAACATACATGTAGCCTAGATATTACAAACATACATGTAGTCTACATATTGCCAACATACATGTAGCCTACACATTGCCAACATACATACATGTAGTCTACATATTGCAAACATGCATGTAGCCTACATAGTACAAACATACATGTAGTCTACATATAACAAACATACATGTAGCCTATATATTACAAACATACATGTAGTCTACATATTGCCAACATACATGTAGCCTACACATTGCCAACATACATTAGTACACACGTTACAGAATATATAACTAAAAGGGTCTGGCCACATGTTTTCTCAACTAAGACAGTGCCATTCCTTTTTTATAATATTTTGCACACATTCAATGTCTTCACAATTCTCACGTTCTACTTGCGAGTTCAGTGTACGATCTTTTCTTATAGCGGCTCATTGAATTCCGAAATCGGAATTCTGTATTATGTACATCCGAACACCGGTAAAGCCGTGATATTACTGACAAATTGTTGAAAGCGGCGTAAAACACACAACAAAAACAATCAAACAACAAATTCTCCAAGATTGTCTCGATTTTTGCAGATTTTATAAATTGTTATTCCGACTGCAATTGTTCGGAAATGTAGTTCGAAGAATTTTAGAACTGCGTCAGTGGATGTTGTTTTATGTGGCGTGGAGTGGGTCCTATGATAAGCCTTAAATTAATGGACTGCTTCTAGTGAAGGTGACAGCACTTCTGACATAACTTTGAGAGAAGACATATTGACCGTTAAGGGTTAACAGCGCCAGAGAAGTAATCGAATTTGTTTGGATTATTAAAATGGTCTCTTATCGCTGAATCCGCTAGTCATTGCTGAAAGCTTTCGTTTACTCAAAAGAAACCAAATCAGTGGTGCGCAGTTTAATGCCAATACAAGAATATTGCTTAATTACAGATTGCTTTCTGAATCGGTCGGGGGTCGAAGCCGGGACCTCCTGCTCCCGAGACGAGCGCTCTACAACTACAACACCGAATGTGGACCGCTTCGATGGTATATAGCCCTTTCCCTCATACGACAATTCTGCAGCAGACGACTTTGAACGTATTTTGTCAAAAAATAGAAAATCTCTATAATTGAATGGATAACCTATGACAAAAAGTGGAAAACATTGTGTCAAAAGAAGAAATTGCACGTTTTGTGCAATTTCTTCTTTTGTCACTATGTTTTCAAAAAGCCGTCTACCCTCCTTGGCGCTCAGGATTGTGGGATTAGCATTAGGACTGACTGGCTGGTGTCAGGATAAATGAACCAGTGCTACTGGTAACTTACCCAGGAAACGCCGTGACAATACTGAGAATTTGTTGAAAGCAGCGTAAAACACCAATCAGTTATTGAATTCTGACACCGTTTGCAATGGTATTTCAGCTATAACACGGCGACCAGATACCGACTAAGCCATCGTGACTTGACACATCAAACAAACTATGTTAAACATTTCCCACATGCAACACATCTGCAGAAGACGAATTTAAAAAGATTTAGGCACGAATAGGGGAAATCTCCATAAATGAAAGTGCGTTTATCTATGACATAGTGTTAAAGGGTCATAAAAGGATATAGGAAAATGCGAAACTCCCCTTATCTCAAGTTCTGGGAAATTGCTCATGATGAGCGATTTCCCCTTTCGTCATAATATTTTCCAGTCGTCTGCTCTGCTGCAGCGGCGACAAATTGCGACTGCAAGAGGGAAATGGTTAATACGCGCATAGATCACTCAGCAGTTCCAATCAAACTGCATTCTGTGTTCGGATATTATTTGGTAACAGTAAAACAGAAGCATAGACCTTGCACGATTCAAGTAAGACAGATAAACGTGGGCAACAATGTACAGAACATTGTGGAAAGAAGAGTTTCCTAGAAGTGTAGAACTTACCCAGAGGGCTAGATAAGAGGCAGGTCTTTTCCCCACAATATTTCTCTTATTACTCAACCAAATCCTATGTTGTGAGTACTCAAAAGAATTGTCTCACTGAAACAATTCTTTTGGGTATCCACAACATAGGGTTTGCACGTCAAATAAGGACTTTATAATTTGAAAAATGCCCCTTATCTATAGAGCTCTGCTGAGTGAGTGAGTGACCAATTAGAGAAAAAGAGATTAACTTACATGGTACATTAACCCTGAATCCTAAAACTCTCTAATTACACACAATTATTAACCCTTTCAGCGCCGAATTGTTTAAAGTAGACTCTTCAATGTTCAAACTCGGACGACTCTATTTTCATGTTATAGGATTTTTGGAATATCTTTATAACTCACAGCCAAACAATGCAGATTTCAGGTGAGACAGCTCGTTACGAGCTGACTCACCTGAATCTGTATTGTTTGCAAAAAGCTCAATATTGCCTTTGGCACAGTACACAACATAAACAAATTAGATCCTTTCCTCACAGCGATGAAACGTGTAATTGTCTTTTGACTGGTTTGACTGGAAAATTAATCTGCGTGCGCAGTTGTAAACAAAATAATCCGTTGCTCATAACCTATTTCATGATAAGTATGATGCAACAAGGGGGTCAAAACGTATGTCGCACCCAGTTTCTTGACTCTTATCGTGCCTGAAACTCTTCTTTCAGTGCGTTCAACTTCACGTTTACCCTTTCCCATATACAACATACGACCTGCAGACGACCATGAAAACATTTAATCAAGACTATGGAAACTCTTTATAAGTGAAAGAATATTGTTTGTGTAGTGAGTCTTCATCGACAGAGGCGTACGATGTGGTAAAAATGTATCCCTTTACCACTTGCAGACTAGGCGCATCTGCACAGCAGCCGACTTTTGAAAACATTGCGGTGAAAAATAAGAAATTTATTTTTTGCTGTTATGTTTCAAACTTAATTCAATAACGATACTTTCATTTATCGTATGTGGGAAAAGGTTAAACCGTTCTATTAACGTTTAAACTCTTTCCCAGCAAAAAGAGATGCAGCAGACGACATTGAAAATCAACACATTTATCAAAATCTCTGAAATGTGATGTGTAAACACTGGATAGAGATGTAATCATGGTGCCAAAAGTCTTCTGTTTAAGAGGCTTCAATGCGTCTTTATGTGGGAAACGGTAAACAATGAGTGGTGAGTGTAGGGCGGAAAAGGCTTTCTAGAAATTGCAGAGCGACCCGGGTAGTTTAACTTGCGGTAGAGTGGAGAGATGTACGTAATAATAGCACCTGCAAGAACTAGATGGTCCAGTTTAACCCTTTCCCAAATACAAGAATTCTACAGCGGGTGACTTGGTTGAAATATAGAAAACCTCTAAAAATGAAAGCTGAAAGAGTGAACAGATTTTAAAACACTGTGGCAAAAGGTGAAATTGTTCATCATGAGAAATCCGTTTTTTTCCTGTTCAAAAGTCATCAGCTTCAGATGCTTCAGAAAGCCGCTGTATGTGTAGGCCCTTATTTTAATAGCATTCAACGTGGGCATCATTTCACTAGTGCAGACGGATTTTGATGCACCTGCAGCAGGCGGCGTTTAAAACATTGTTATGTTAGCAAGTTCGTCCTTTGCTACAATGTTTTCAACCATTTGCAATAATTATTACTTTATTTATCGAGATTTTCCATCATTTTGCCCAGCTATTTTCAAGATCCTCTGCTGTTATTGTGTTGTATGTGGCAGGTTTGATTGATTGAGGATTATAGACGTTTTCAACAATGTTTCAGTCATATCACGGCGGCCTGTTTCTCATGTTTTTCCTGATTTTCTCACACAAGTAATCCACAAAACAATCTTTCCGAACAATTCTCTGCTTTTCCACATAAACCGTAAGCCCATTGTTGGAAGACGAATGAGGCTTGTCGCATTGACGTTTATTAAACGTCGGAAAGAATGTTGGCCGAGCTGGGGTTTGAACTTACAACCCCTGGATTGACAGCCCGCGTCGAAACCGACTGAGCTACCGTGGCCTGGTGTATGCGGGCGGTAAGGGGGCTAACTAGAAGATACGAACATGACACACTTTGCGATCAATGCCGACCCCGATTAGCCTCAGTCCCGTCTGTCAGAGCATCCGCCTTTTGCACGGGAAAATCATGATTCCATCCCCGATTGAGTCATACTCAAGGGACCTTAAGGGGGAAATAAGCCATTTCAACCAGGAATCTGCTCTGACTGAGTGGTTAAAGTCGGAATTTGGAACCGGGTCATGGTGGAGGGCCCATGGGCGAGGCACATTTCCTAGAGGTTTATAAGTTTCAATTGACGATAAATAACTGAAACCTTATCATGTTTCAAAAATAATTAATATTTTGCTCTTAAATATTATATTTCATACGATTTCACTGATTTTTTTCACTGATTTTTTTTCTTAAGGAAAACAATTAAAAGTTAGTATGCAGAACATTTCATGTTAAAACTTCATCTTATTAGTGTCTCTCGTAGGATCGCCAACTTAACTATGAACCATTCAAAACCTTTCATTTCCTTTATTTCTTCGACATTTTTCATTAAAACTATTTCCAACATTTGATTGGTCTACAATCTAGATCATTTGTTTAACATCTAGGTCAAAACTGAGGTTAAACACCTTTCGACGAAAAAATGTTTAAAACGGCGTAAAACCCCAATAAAGCAAATTAAAGAAAAGGAATTTCAAACACAGTATGACCATGACCAAATATAACTACAAGCATACTGCAACGATGGTTCTCTCTTGTCTCTACTCTCACGACACCGCACGAATAATGAAACAAGCTATCGAGTTGTCGCGAGAACAGCGTCAAATTCACTTGAATATTTCTTCTCCTCGTGTAAAAGTACGGGAAACGGAAGTTGTAATGGCTATGTGAAGTGCTCTCTGGTTGGTCGATATTTGGTCGTGTCCGGATTTTTAGCCAATCAGCGATCAGGTAATAGGAAACCATTTCTTTTTGTGTCGATATATTTAGTTTTGACGTGTCTGTGTTTTCCGCGGAAATGGTACCCCTTACGGCAACTCAAATATTAAGAAAACGAAGAGACGGATCAAAAATCGGGACGATCATTCGATGTAGCAACTGATGGGCTACACAACGCACACCAAATGGTTTCTAAATTCGAAAAACTGTGGGAGGAGATAGTTTTCGCCCGTTTCCATAGCAACGGTGGATTCTATGGCGACCATACTACAAAAGGAACAACTAGAGCCTAGACCCTTCATCCCTACCAAGTTTGGTCGAAATCCGTTGAAGTTGAATAGTTTTGGCTTTACGCTTGCCACAAACAAACAAACATTTTACAAACAAACGGACAGAAACAAAGACCGACTTTAAGGGTCTCTAGAAGAGAGAACCAATAAAAACTGTTGCAAACATCGTAAAACACTTTGTGCCGTGATATAACAATAAAACTGCTAAAAACATAGTCAAACGCAAATTTAATGCTGTGATCTAACTTAACATTTGTTGAAAGCAGAGTAAAATACCATGCGTCGTTATAAAACTATAAAACTGCACAAAGCTGAGAAAAACACAATTCGCCGTGATAAACTATAAAACTATTGCGAGTAGAGAAAAACACCATGTGCCGTGATATAAGGAGAAAACTATTAAATCAGAGTCGGACAGCAGATTATTTATTTCAGATAGACGAGGTATCTATTTAGTATTTATAGATACACCGTAAGAAGGGTTTTCCCCCCACATGGGGAGAAGTTCTCTCTCCAATGCCGTGATTAACTATAACAATGTTGAGAGTCAATTATCATATGCGTGATGTAACTAGAAAACTGTTGAAATCAGAGTAAAATATCTCGAGCTCTAACAAGTACAAAAATGTTTAAAACAAATTTGAAAAAAAAACGCAGCACGGATATATAACTGTTAAACTGGTGAAAGCTGACAAAACGCAACTTGCCCTGATATAGCTAAACTATTGTTGAAGACAGTAAACCACTATTCAGCGTGACATAGCTATAAAACTGTTTTAAGCGGAGGAAAGCACACATTAGCTTACCATCGACTAGACACTTTTCGAGGCCCCGCCAAGGTGGCATATGAATAAAACCTATATTTAGTGCAGATCTACTCATCACACAGAAACGATGCACTTTTTATGTGTCGAAAACAGAGTATTCTTAAAACGATTTTATCATATATATATATATAAACACTTAATAATAAAATGACAATATATAATCGTATTCAGAATAAATCAAACGATTACATGTCGATAACTCGAGGGCTTACAATATATAATCGTATTCATAATAAATCAAACGATTACATGTCGATAACTCTAGGGCTTACAATATATAATCGTATTCATTATAAATCAAACGATTACATGTCGATAACTCGAGGGCTTACAATATATAATCGTATTCATTATAAATCAAACGATTACATGTCGATAACTCGAGGGCTGACAATATATAATCGTATTCATTATAAATCAAACGATTACATGTCGATAACTCGAGGACTTACAATATATAATCGTATTCATTATAAATCAAACGATTACATGTCGATAACTCGAGGACTTACAATATATAATCGTATTCAGAATAAATCAAACGATTACATGTCGATAACTCGAGAGCTTACAATATATAATCGTATTCAGAATAAATCAAACGATTACATGTCAATAACTCGAGAGCTTACAATATATAATCGTATTCAGAATAAATCAAACGAGTACATGTCGATAACTCGAGGGCTTACAATATATAATCGTATTCATTATAAATCAAACGATTACATGTCGATAACTCGAGGGCTTACAATATATAATCGTATTCATTATAAATCAAACGATTACATGTCGATAACTCGAGGGCTTACAATATATAATCGTATTCATTATAAATCAAACGATTACATGTCGATAACTCGAGGACTTACAATATATAATCGTGTTCAGAATAAATCAAACGATTACATGTCGATAACTCGAGGGCTTACAATATATAATCGTATTCAGAATAAATCAAACGATTACATGTCGATAACTCGAGAGCTTACAATATATAATCGTATTCAGAATAAATCAAACGAGTACATGTCGATAACTCGAGGGCTTACAATATTTAATCGTATTCATTATAAATCAAACGATTACATGTCGATAACTCGAGGGCTTACAATATATAATCGTATTCATTATAAATCAAACGATTACATGTCGATAACTCGAGAGCTTACAATATATTATCGCATTCATAATAAATTAAACGATTACATGTCGATAACTCGAGGGCTAACAATATATAATCGTATTCATAATAAATCAAACGATTACATGTCGATAACTCGAGGGCTTACAATATTTAATCGTATTCATTATAAATCAAACGATTACATGTCGATAACTCGAGGGCTAACAATATATAATCGTATTCATAATAAATCAAACGATTACATGTCGATAACTCGAGGGCTTACAATATTTAATCGTATTCATTATAAATCAAACGATTACATGTCGATAACTCGAGGACTTACAATATATAATCGTATTCAGAATAAATCAAACGATTACATGTCGATAACTCGAGGGCTTACAATATATAATCGTATTCAGAATAAATCAAACGATTACATGTCGATAACTCGAGAGCTTACAATATATAATCGTATTCAGAATAAATCAAACGAGTACATGTCGATAACTCGAGGGCTTACAATATTTAATCGTATTCATTATAAATCAAACGATTACATGTCGATAACTCGAGGGCTTACAATATATAATCGTATTCATTATAAATCAAACGATTACATGTCGATAACTCGAGAGCTTACAATATATTATCGCATTCATAATAAATTAAACGATTACATGTCGATAACTCGAGGGCTAACAATATATAATCGTATTCATAATAAATCAAACGATTACATGTCGATAACTCGAGGGCTTACAATATTTAATCGTATTCATTATAAATCAAACGATTACATGTCGATAACTCGAGGGCTAACAATATATAATCGTATTCATAATAAATCAAACGATTACATGTCGATAACTCGAGGGCTTACAATATTTAATCGTATTCATTATAAATCAAACGATTACATGTCGATAACTCGAGGGCTTACAATATATAATCGTATTCATTATAAATCAAACGATTACATGTCGATAACTCGAGGACTTACAATATATAATCGTATTCATTATAAATCAAACGATTACATGTCGATAACTCGAGGGCTTACAATATATAATCGTATTCATTATAAATCAAACGATTACATGTCGATAACTCGAGGACTTACAATATATAATCGTATTCATTATAAATCAAACGATTACATGTCGATAACTCGAGGGCTTACAATATATAATCGTATTCATTATAAATCAAACGATTACATGTCGATAACTCGAGGGCTTACAATATATAATCGTATTCATTATAAATCAAACGATTACATGTCGATAACTCGAGGGCTTACAATATATAATCGTATTCATTATAAATCAAACGATTACATGTCGATAACTCGAGGGCTTACAATATATAATCGTATTCATTATAAATCAAACGATTACATGTCGATAACTCGAGGGCTTACAATATATAATCGTATTCATTATAAATCAAACGATTACATGTCGATAACTCGAGGGCTTACAATATATAATCGTATTCATAATAAATCAAACGATTACATGTCGATAACTCGAGGGCTTACAATATATAATCGTACTCATTATAAATCAAACGATTACATGTCGATAACTCGAGGACTTACAATATATAATCGTATTCATTATAAATCAAACGATTACATGTCGATAACTCGAGGGCTTACAATATATAATCGTATTCATTATAAATTAAACGATTACATGTCGATAACATGATGGCTGACAATATATAAATATTTTCAGTATAAATCGAACGATTAAATGTCGGTAATTCGAGGCGGTTTTGTGTCCCCTTTTTGTCATCGAGTTAAAACGATTTCGTCATGCTTCAATCTTTTGGACATTGTAGATACTGGAATTTTTCTATTTAAAATCATCAGAAAACTTATCAATGGTAGTTGAATTGACCTACGTAATTGTAGCCTATTTGATAAGACGAGAATATTGACAATAGTTTCAAATCACATACTTGCAATGTATTATTTATAGTAAAATATGTGAAGCTCGAGTAAGGAGACGACCTAGATATTTACTGTGTGTGGACGTAATCTCATTTGTGGGATTTGTATTCTTACTTTCCGATTAGTCATTCGTCACAACTGAAATATGTAAGAAAACCAATATATATTTACCCGTGAACCAGGCTTGTTAAGTGTCAGCTAAAAGTGGTCTTTAGAGAATATATACATATATCACCTTTTACTAAATTATATTTGGTACATATTTCTGCTTAGGCAATAACTTAATCAACGACTTATGTTTTCATAATTCTGTATGTCAGAAAACGACTTTAAACGACATGTGCGAACAATAAAGAACAAGATCGGCATATACGAATATGCCGGCTCGTCCTCGTCTACATTGTCCTTTCCTCCCGGACACGGAATTTTTTTAATTACGAATAATATAGACAAAGATTAGCCTTCACGCTCCTGTTGCCAAATATTGGTATATCGTGTTCGCCTCTCATTTATTAGTCGCCGCTAGAAGCCGTTTCTTCATGTGTTGCTTGGACGTTTTCGAAGATGTCTGCAGCATATTTGCTGTATGTGGGAAGGGGTTGATGTGGTCTTTCCCGGCGACATTGGTGTATTGCATCATCTTTCTCTTGTTAATTCTTATTAAAAGCTAGTCTATAAATACGCAAAGTCGAGCCTTTGTAGCTCATTCGGTAGCTACGCCGGCTGTCTAATTATTCGAACTCAAACTCGGTCAACACTTTTTCCTACGTTTGGTAAAAAAAAGAATGTTTCAATCGTCAATCTTCTTCAGCGAATGGGTAAACCTAACTGTCTATGTGGGAAAATACAGACAGTTGCTTGAACACACTGTTGTATCGAGATCTAGTGTGAGAAAGCCAGGAAACACATGGGAAGGGGAACTGCCCACCATTATATGACTCAACAATTCACGGTTTAAAACGTAGATTAAACCGCAACGAGTTCAATTACTATACCGGATATTTATAAAATTTCGAGATTTGCAGGATATGGGTTAAAAGGGTACCAACTAACTGTTGCCAACTGAAGCTGCATCTGGCCTTCACGTATAACTTAGAAAAGACGGACTGTACAGATGCGCATGATCGCTTCAATCTTAATCCTTTCCTACATATAGCCGCTTTCTGACGCTTCTGCAGCAGACGACATTTGAAAACATAGTGACAAAAGGAGAAATTGCTCAAAACAAGCAATTTCTCCTTTTGTCACAATGTTTTCAACTCTTTTCAGTAATTGTACCTTTATTTCTATAGATTTTATTGTTTTTGGCAAGATGTTTTCGAAGTCGTCTGCAGTATTATGCTAACAGGTCGTGTTTACGTGACACGGATTATTTCTATGACCTCAAGCTATTTATACAAACATAAACCCAGTGAACAGTTTAATTAATCATATCAACTTTCATTTAGTGGTATGTTTTTTTACTTCCTAAACCCTTTCAGTCCTGATTTGTTATCAAGATTTGCATTTGGAAGATGCCATGACACATTCTCAGAGAACTAAGATAAACATGTTGAATTGAGCAGGCAACTTTATAAAGCCTGGTCAGATGCCGCTTACGCGCCTGCTGGCATTGGTCTATAATGTGAGCACTCACAGTTTCGGATCCGGCCGTTAAAGGGTTAAACTACTCAAGGTTTCGTTCTTCTTTGATTTATGACCGCCTCGGTAGTGTATTTGAACAGCGTCCGCTCCGGTGCGAGGGGTTGCGTCTTCGATCCCCGGCCGGGTTATATCACATACTTTGAAATGATAGAAATGGCTTTTCATCCTTGGCGCTCAGGGCTGTGCGGTAAAGCATTACGACCGATTCGCTGGCGTCAGGTTAAATGGACCAATAGTACTGATAACTTACCCTGGAATAACGCTGTAATATAACTGAAACATTGTTGAAAACGGCGTAAATACACCACCAAACAGGTGTATACTGCTTCTTTATTGATTGATGGTGCTTAACGAAAATTTCGTCATTTTCAAAGTTAGATATAGCAGTTTTGCTACCATACGGCTGCGTCTTCATTTGCATTGTCCAACTAAAGCTTCTATTGTCCGCCTTCACGTATCTAAGAGACATAGCTGTAGCTTCTGGTGAAAAGAAATGGAAGTTTAGCACATTGACTTTCACTCCTATATACCCCTTCTATGTATAGTAGATGATTCATTTGTTTTCAAAGTCGTCTGTACAGAATATTTGTATGTGTGAAGGGGGGGGGGGGGGGGGGGGGGGGGGGGGGGGGGGGGCGCGGCGGAATGTTGAATATTTGAAAGCAAGCGGGCTTTATTTCTTTCGTTTCCTCAGAAGTTACACAATGTACATGATTCTTACAAATATAAGGCGAAAATAAAAAATATATATATGGAAAATTACTATGAAAAATGTAGAACTATTGAAAAGTGTTGAAAACATCGTGGTAAAAGGAGAAATTGTTTTCAAAAGTCGTCCGCTGCAGATGCGGCAGAAAGCGTCTGTATGTGGGGAAGGTTAATATGTCATAACGGAGACAAAACTCTACTCGTATTGATTTGGATAAACAATGAAGTGCATAAGATTAGAATTGATCGAAATAGGTAAGAAAAACAATGAATAAACTTGTTTCCAGCCTATATCGGGAAAACCCAACCTAAAGTGAAAGTAAAGCTTCCCGTCAATTAAATACTGCGCAGTACAACAATCACTTGTGACCGTACTTTTCCATCGTAAAACTCCCCGATGTATTCTTTCCTTCGAACACAGATTACGACACCCGTTAAACCCTTTCCCACACGTTAACGCTTTATGACGCCTATGCAGCAGACGACTTTTGAAAACATTGTTTCCAAATTAGAAATTATTCGTGATGAGCAATTTCTTCTTTTACCACAATGTTTTCAACTATATTCAAGTGATTTACATTATTAGAGATTTTCTAATTTTTTTCTAAGATCATTACAAAGTCGTCTGTGGCACAGATTTGTTGTGTGCGGGAAATGGTTAACCCCACTTTTAGAAACAGTCGACATTTGACGCCTCTGAAACAGAACATTGTGGAAGAATGGAAACTGCCTAAACAATGCAACGTCTGTTTCCCCACAGTGTTTCCAATCCTTGTCTGGATATTAAGAATCCAATTATTCCGTATATCCTTACATCTTAAGTCATATAATTTCAAATCAAATGACTAGATAACATGTCTTCAATTCAATTATCGCCTCGGTACAGGAGGTCGCGGGTATAAATCCCGACAAGGTTATACCAACATCTAAAACATGTAGTTATGTCTTTCCGTCTTTGGCGCAAACAATATTCTCTTATTATATTTTGAATGACTATTTAAGAACTTGACAATCCAATACTTACAGAAATAATCCATTTTAAAATCCTTCCCCTCATACCGATGCTTTCTGACGCCTCTGCATCAGACGACTTATGAACACATTGTGGCAAAAGGAGAAATTGCTCAAAACGAGCAATTTCTCCTTTTGCCACAATGTTTTCATCATTTGTCAGTCAGTAAGCTTTCGTATAAATAGATTTTTCGAGTTTTTGATGAGATGTGTTCAAAGTCGTCTGCTCCACATTTCTTGTATGAGGAAAAGGGTTAATTCTATAAACACGAAAAGGTCTTTACAAAACGATGAAGGTCAAGTCTCGCGGACCTTGAACATCTTCTTTGCACAGGCCTTATGTCATGAACGTAATTGAAGATACAAAGATAAACATATGAGCCGTTTAACGAGAAAACCAACAGTATGGTATCTGCTTAATGTATCGACTCAGATAAGCCTGTGCAGTCCGTGCAAGCTAATCTGGGCCGACACATTCCGTATCAGGGGGGGTAGAGGTATGCAGTAATGATTTCTTAAAACACAAAATCCACAGTATGGGATATGTTTTAATTTTGTACCATGGGGTGACGTAATCGAAAAGGGAGCAACCAACATTATTATTGTTAAGAAAAACTCTGTTATATGTTAGAAAAAAACAACATTTATGAATAAATAAATTGTATAAAATGATTTATATTATAACTGAAACACATCTAGCGAACTGAGGTCTTTGTTTTAATGAAGGTTACATATGTATAGGAGTATTTTGACTGATTGATACCTTTTCAACATTTATTCCATTATAGTTCGGCGTTTCCTGTGTAAGTTACTAGAACTACTGGTCCATTTATCCCGACACCAGTCGGTCAGTCGTTATGCTAATCCCGCAACCCTGAGCGCCAAGGAGGGCAGACATTACTACAATGTTTAAAGTATTTGGTATGACCCGGCCGGGGATCGAACGCGCGACATCCCGCAGCCGATGTTGAAGCTATAACACCACACCACTGAGTCGGTCGGTTTATTTTAATGTACAAACAAAGAATTCTCTTATCTTAATGTATCTGCGAACATTTATGGCCCTGGCGATGCTGTCTCACCAGAACCTTCACTGTCCGTATACATGTTTGTTAGTCCTTCATTGATCCTTTGGCAAAAAACTAGAACTGTAGCCCCATTAGTTTTAAGTCAATTTATCTTTACATGATCCCGTTAGGACAGTCATTAAAAAAAACCTCAAATTGCTAAATGCCGTTCCTTAATTTTAATTATGTTAATATTCTCTGTAGTTTTCCGCAATCTAAACTAATGATATCGTTCTCTATAATAATTGGAATCCGCCGTGGTCAAGTAGTTAGCATCGGGGACTTGGAACCGGGTTCGATCCCCAGTCGTGGAGGTCATGGTAGAGTGCATTTGGACAAGGCACATGTCCTAGCATAGTACTGGTTTGTTTACCTAGGGATCATTAATAAGTATACTATTGCCGTCAAACCCCAAATTAAAAAATAAACTTTACATAATCCCGGTACGGAGTGACATAACAAAAAAAAGCGGCTCATTAGATTTCATTATTGAAGCGCTCTCTGTATTTTTCCGTCTTCTAGACTTTAACCCTTTCCCACCTGCAGACGCATTTTGACGCAATAGTAGCAGACGACATCCTTTGGCCACAATGTTTTCAACTTTATTTACCAATTAAGCTTTATTTTATGGAGATTTTTCAGTTTTTTGTAACTATGTTTTCGAAAGTCGCCTTCTGCAGATTTGTTGTATGTGGGAAAGGGATAAATAACGTTCTCTGTAAAAAAAAAAAAAAAAAGTGTAATTATTGTTTATTTTGTCAAAAGTCCCCATTTTAAATAAAAATTGACCCTAAATCAGATAATGATCATTTAATAATAAATAAAAAGGTCGTCTGTGTCAGGAACAGAGTTACATTTAAACATGACTAACAAAGAATAATTCGAAAAATTTAATTCAGTAACTTTCCGTTTATAGCAGGAATTTCGTGTGACACGTTTCCCCACATGACCACAAATCAGCCCGATCATGTAAAAAGGGTATTTTTAGCGGCTGAAATCTGAACTAGTAATTTACACCGTAATTAAACTATGTTATTTTATGAATCAGCTATCTGTCGTATTGTTCATTAGTAATTTGAGGTATTGTTAGTCTGGTTTCCGACTTCCTTATCCGTTTACGCAGTAATAACTAAGGTATTCTTTGAAAACAAGCGACCAGTACTGTCTCATTTAAATCAGATCAAAAATACTTCGCTTTGGATCTGACTAGCCCGCATAAAAGGTCGTCTCGAATAGACCTTATCCACTCTTAACCCTTTCCCTCATATAGACGCTTTCTGAGGCCTCTGCAGCAGACGGCTTTTGGAAAACATAGTGACAAAAGAAGAAATTGCACAAAACGTGCAATTTCTCCTTTTGCCACAATGTTTTCCACTTTTTGTCATAGGTTATCCATTCAATTATGGAGATTTTCTATGTTTTGACAAAATACGTTCAAAGTCGTCTGCTGCATAATTGTCTTATGAGGGAAAGGGTTAAATAGTGATCTTTTTGTCATGTTCTATGAAATTGCATCATACAATAAACGCCCGTTCTATACCATCGGAGCATTCGACACTCACCGCTTCTCTATATTGTTTATTTATATGTCTTGGTAAGCAACCCTATTTGATTGGCTGACGCAAAGGTCAATCTATACGACCTGTATGGGGCAGTCATCGGATTGATATACGAGCGAGCGAAGTTAAGTTCTGATGTTAATGAGATTGCGCCCAGTATAGAATCAGCTCAACTTATTTATCCGTGCAGGTTGATCTGGCTCTGCTTCCAACTACCATCGTCCGTTTGGATACGCTTACATAAATACGCAGTCAAGTATTTACTATGTACATGGGTAATAATTACGCTAAGGTCGGTTTCCCTAGAGCACCGCTTAAATGCAATCGGAACTCCTAGGGTAATTTCGGCACCCATCGAGACATTCCGATTGCGCTTAAATGCTGTTTTCCGTCGAACAAATACTAATATGGTTTGAGGGTTGGGTTCAATTGAATGGTTGATGTTCTTACACTTACATTCATTACTGACTTATGAGATACTTTTGATCTGAACATATTCTTCTTCCTCTTTTACCAGGCACGAGCCCCGGTAGCTCATTCGATGGCGACGTGGGTTGTCAATCTAGGGGTTGTGAGTTCGAACCCCAGCAGCACGGCCAACATTTTTTCCGACGTTTGAAAAGAGTCACTGGGACAAGCGTCATTCGTCTTCAATCAATGGGTTAACAGTATATGTGGAAAAGCAGCCAATTGATTTGAATGTATGCTGTTTGGAGTACTGGTGTGAGAAAGTCAAGAAACACATGAATAGGCGTACTGGCCGTCGTGATATGACTGAAAAATCATTGAAAATGGCGTTTAACCTAAATCAATTTATCAATCATTTTCCAGGCACGAAGCACACATGCGTTCCTTACCATTAATTTACCAAGCTGGCGGTACACTAGTTGTCTGTATCAAAGACAACCAAACTGTCGCTACAAGGAATCGAACCTTAAACCCCCCGCTCCAGCTTCATACTCCGTCGTCACCAGGATACCGTGACACAATGTATATCGAGGGCTTGGATTGAAACGATTGTAACAAAAAAACCTATTTTGAAAACCCTAGTTTTAGGGGCAATTATGACCCCTTTGTAAACGATGCAAATTTAGGTGCCATTGTTCAGAACGAGCAATGGCACCTAAATTTCCATTGTTTACCAAGAAAAATGATTTAACGCTTTTAAAGACTTCATGGCGAGGTGATTATCCTTGGTAACAAAATACCAATTTTAGTTACAACCGTCTCACGCCAAGCCCTCGTTATGGTGAAAAGTTTTTCAGCATAATACTGATTAGTTACCCGGGTACCATGGATGTGTGCTTTGTCGCCTAGGTATAGCTGAAATCGAGGGCTTGTCGTGAAACGGTTGTAACTAAAAATCTATTTTGAAAACCCTGGTTTAGGGGCAAATTTTACCACTTTGTAAACAATTCAAATTTAGGTGAACGAGCAATGGCACCTAAATTTCCATTGTTTACCAAGAAAAAAAAGAAAGACTTTATGGCAAGGTGATTAACCTTGGCAAAATGATACCAATTTCATTTACAACTGTTTCACGCCAAGCCCTCGAAATATTGTTGCAAAACGACATTGCACATAAATAAAATAACAACTTTAACTCCCCTATCCCCCCCTACTTGACTGCCCATAGTCATATCCATTGCTGTCGCATGGAATTACACTTTCGTTATCCCATGCCAGTACTGATATAGCTGAAATTGGAACACTGCCAATCAGCTTAAAATAATGCACACATCTCACGTTAAGAGTCAGATGACAAAAAGCATAAGAAAAATAATGAAACATTTATGAACAGTTTATTTATTATGCTGCTTATTTGCCCCTAAAGGCGTGTAAGATGTATGAAAACATAACATATATTTTGATCAATTTTAGGCTGTATGTGGTTTGTTCCACATTGCGTATTTACATAATACATATAACACGTTTGATCAATAAACTAGCAAACTCGCGATAACTCAAGTGTGCAATAACTCGAATACATCGTTTAACTCAAACAATGGCCCTGGACAGATTTTAATTTCATCTTTTCAAAACAGTGTAGCATTATTTCTGATTGCTCAATGAGCGACTAAAATACCACTGCGCTGTTTTCTTCAAATATTTGTTATAATTCATAGATCCGAGATCGTATTTTAAGCCATGTCCATCGGCATGCATCACCAACAAACCAACAATTGATCGTTAAAACTACCCGGTTTTCATGCATCACATGGCTTTTGTTTGAGTGTACCGGACAGAATATATGGATGATTTTGATTGGTTTAAATACTGCATCTAATTTACATATCGGAGCTTGCATTTCATAAAACTTAAGTATAAATAAATTACGAAGCTTAAAATACACCAATGAATTTAGTTAAATCCGGCGATCGCTCGAACGCTTCGGGGTCCATCTTGAGTTATCGAGTGAACACTGTATATAAATATTTGAACGGAGGTCAAGGTCGGAAGAACATTACTGTGTAAAACGATAAGGATCAGACTGTGACTTTCATTCTTATTTATTGTGCCCCCCAGCTACACGGGCGAGTGAACACAAAGCCTAACACTAAAAGAGCCGCACCACGAGAAAACCAACATTGTAGACTCTGCGTAATGTATCGATCCGGATCAGTCTGTGGATTTTCTGTTTCAGGAATCATTACTCTGTACCTCTATCCCCCTGAGGCGGAATGTATCGGTCCGGATTAGCCTGCGCGGACTGCGCAGGCTGATCTGGAGCGATACATTTCGCAGAGTCCATGATGTTGGCTTTTCTCTCGGGACGGCTCAAAACATGTTTCAAAAATTGCACAAGTTAATAAAATATTGCATAATGAAGTGTATGTACATGTACGTAGATAAAAGTAGCTAGATGAGGCGTACGCGAATCACATTTTCTTTGGTATGACGTTAACGCCGTAAAGCTTATAAGAAAACAAAATAATGAAGATATGACTTGAACAATTCTTTGAATGAAATATCAATGCATTACTATAGGACAGAAACAGCTCTCTTTCTTTGAAGTAAATCACAGGTCACTGTCAAGGTCACAAAATAAAACAAAGCGTGTTGTTCTTAATATAGATTTTCGAAACAAAGCTCGAATATCGTTGGCAAAATACAATATTGTATTATATAAATATTTATCAAATTTTATATGGAAAGAACACATATATCTTAATAAGCTCTGTAAATAGCGCACATAGCTGACGAAACTTTGGTAACGGGTTCAATTCCTGGCGAGGTAACGTTTTTTTCAAAATAACATTTTTATAATATCATGTATTTATATTTTTCTCTATTTTTGCTATTTGGGAATATTTTTTCTATTTAAGGAAATGAATGCCACTTTGAATTTACATTTTCTATAATTTTGAATGAAAGTAAATCCATGTAAAAAATATCATTGTAAATGTGGCCAAAACAAAACATACAATTCTTTAGAAAATAAAAGTGGAAAGAAATCTAATGATTGACTCAATTTTTAAAGAAGATGAAAAACTAGATTGTAAAATAAATTTTGATAAAAAAAAAAAAAAAAAAAAAATTGGGGAAAGATGCCTAGCCTGAGATTCGAACCCTCCAATAGTTTTTTACTTAAATGATGTGCTCATACCAGCTGTGCTGTTTAACCCTTTTCCACACAAAGACGCTTTCTGAAGCCTCAGTAGTAGAACACTCTTGAGCAGATTGTTGCAATAGGAGGAATTGCTCGTAATGAGTAATTTCTGCTTTTGCCATAACCTTTTCAGCGCTATTGATTGATTAAAACTTATGGGAAATAATTTCACATTTGTCACTATGTTTCCAAAGTCGTCTGGTGCAGATTTGTTGTATGTGGGAAAGGATAAACCACGTGCGTAAACATATTCAATTAGTTGATTAAGAAGTATAATATTGCATGTTTCGCTGAATACTAGCAAAAACAAGCGAAGATTTATAATATGCAATATAAAACCTGTTAACCATCGATTCCGGATGCATACTACAATAAATAAATAAATGGCGGAGGACGGATATTCAAATAAACATAATGGGAAACAAGCTATACGTCATGTGCAGCAAAATCGTCCATCCAAAGTTACAGATAAAGAGCGTGTTAAAAGTTCTTAACCCTTTTCCACATATAGACGATTTCTGACGCTCCTACAGCATACGACTTTTTGAAAACCTTGTGACAAAAGAAGGAATTGCTCAAAACGAGCAATTTCTTCTTTTGCCACAATGTTTTACACTCTTTTTTAGCAAGTACACTTTTATTTGTTGAGATATTCCATACTTCTGTCTACACGTTTTCGAAGTCGTCTGCTGCAGATTTGCTGTATGGGAAAGGGTTAAATCTTTTGTTTAGCTCAAAACCAAAATGACGTGGGTACTCTCAAGAATCGTCTCGCATATTCGAACTTTGAGTGCCCACAACATAGGGTTTACTTAAGTAATAATACATATTGTTCTTGAAACAAAGTTTTAACTTGATCTGCGCTCCAGGTAAAGTCAATATTATGGCATTTGCGACTAGTGTAGACATAGAGGAGCATGCTGATCTCGTTATCTACTGTTTGCCTCGTCCCGAAGGTCTGTTTTACCGTGTTTTGGTTCATTTTGTCTTGTCATTTAATTATAACTTTCCCACATCCAATAAATCTGCAGCAGACAACTTTTTGAAATTACCAACTCCAAAATATAAAACAAATCTCTATAAATAATACTTTAATTACTGAATAGAGTTGAAATCATTATGGTAAATGGTGAAATTTCTCATTTTGAGCAATTTCTCCTTTTGCCGTAATGATTTCAAAAGTCGTCTTCTTTTGAGGCTTCAGAAAGCGTCCAATATAGGAAAGAGTTATAGACGAATATGGGAGAAATCTGCTTGAGACTAGAACGGTATTTTATAAATCAAATTACTGGGCAAGCAAAGCGAACTTAAGCTAAAGCTTCGGTGGGCTTTTCTTGTATATATACGCTTTCCGACACTTCTTTAGCAAACGACGTTTGAAAACATCGTGACAAAAGGAGAAATTGTTAAAAAAGATTTCTCCATTTGCCACAATGTTTTCAACTCTTTTCAATATTAAAATTTTCTTTCCTACAGATTTTCCAAATGTTTGACTAGATGGTTTCAAAGACGTCTGCTGCAGATTTGTTGTAGGTGGGAAAGGGTTAAGTACAACCCTGGACTATACCCTTATACTCTTATCCTTTAAAATAGTGATTTTAAACAGCAGCTTACCCTGTTTTTATTCTGGCTCTACATGTCATAAGTAATTGTTACCCTTTCCCACACACAAGACATCTGCAGTTTCAAACACCGGAAACAAATATTGAAAATCTCTATTGTTATATATATTCTATAAGTTATTGAATTAACCGAATATATTTGAAAACAGTGTGTCAAAGAGGAAATTGATCATTATGAGTAATTTCTATATTTGCCACAATGCTTCCGAGGCGTCTTGCAGGTGGTAAAAGGTCAATTAAATATTAAATAACTGGACAAAATAGTGTTTCGAGATCGAGACATTTTCCCCATTGATGGACACAACAAAAATGGAACCATTTCCACTAGTGAAAATATTAGTCCTGAAGTTCCCACCTGGAAAAATAAGTCTCGATATTAGACCGAAACAAATATTCTCTATGTCACAATTTGGCCATTTTACATGTGTGCGCTACATGTGACAATGGATCCTGACGAAATGGTGTAAACAAACAGGACTTGGAATACTCCACCACGCAGGAGGCCGACACAACACACGAATGTCTTTCTCTACCTTCAGCCCATGCAGCGGTTTCCGGGTCGTATGTACAGACCGGCAAACTTTCAGGGCCTTGGCTTTCACAAGTTTCTCCACCGAATATACAGAGTTTGTTATCTTTCTCGACTAGAGAAAAGTTCCTTCGCCTGAAAGGCTGGTTCGTACAAAAGCAAGAGTTTCCAGTCGCGGGATCGAACCGTACCAGTTGTCCTTGCTGTGTTGCGACGTATATGGCGTTGTTGACGACTGTGGCAGCGCCCCCATGACACTCACATGGCAAGTTGGCCGGAAGTTGTCCAAAACTACCTAGTCGGGTATCGAAATACTGAACACATTTGACGGGACCATTATCTGAGATTCCACCGAACACATATATCTTCCCATTGTACACGGCGCTCGGAAAGTCGTGAACTTTAACTTTAAGACACGCCCTCACAGCCATGTCGCACCCCTTTATTATCTTGTCATTCTTACCAGATCGTACGAGATCGTACATCTCTATAAGTCCGTTGCTCGTACCACCAATCACATATAATCGTTTATTCACACAGTGCATGCTATGACCCGAGTGAGATTTCTTCATTTTGCCGAGTTTTTCCCATTGAACAAGCAAGATATCGTGGGACCAGATTTCCTTCGAGTGTTTTCCGTCTCCGCCAGATACGAATAGAAAAGGACAGTCGTTTTCAAATTCTCCGAAACACATTGCGCAACCGGATGGAACTTTATCTCCTTTTACGCATGCGCGCTTTGGCAGAAGCTTCATATTACTGGTTCTCAGAACAGAAGGCGTCCGGCCACTTTTGTGTCCATGACAACAAGGTTGGTTGTTTAGCAGCACGACATAGTTTGTTGTACCATGGTCTAAGTCACTGATACAGTTATGAGTACCATTCAGACTCCGGGTTGTATTGTTGCACATATTGATATGGTAAGACCGTGGTATTATCAGAAGATTAGGAAAGGGATGTGTAGTCGTAGCTCTTCTTCAGCCAGGGTCAGCATCCATTGGTAATTAATGGCATGTGACTGTGGATGATTTCTACAAAATAAAAATGTTGTTTCAATGTACATAATTGATATTCCATTATTTCGACAAGCTGTTTTCAAAGTAGTCTACTGCATATTTGATGCAGGTGCGAAATGATACATTTATATTGAAAGTAAAGCTTATTGACCATAGCATAAGTAAATCCACGTTTCTTACAGATGCACTTTACATTTAGATATATTAGTGCGGCGGTCATGGCTGATGGACAAGGCACATTTCCTAGCCTGGTACTGGATTTGTTATCAAGGGATCATGAATAAGTCAACTGTCGCCCAGATATAACTGAATTAGTGTTGAAAACGGCGTAAACCCAATAAAACAAAATGTCGAAGTTAACAAGCTTGTTTAATTTCGATTCCCTGTGATTTTAAACAGTCCTCTGATAAAGCTCTATAGGAAGCGGCATGTAAAAATGCACATAAGAAAAAAACCTTAAAACGAGCAATTTCGTCTTTGCCTACTACAGTTACAATTGTATGAACACGGTGTACGAATATTTATTAAGTGTTTTGAATTTAGACAGACTATTTGATAAGACATTTATCAAGTCATCTCCTTTTACCCTTTCTGTTCTACATAACAAATCTGCAGCAGACGACTGTGAAAACCATGCAAGAATATGCAACATCTCTGTAAATGAAAAGTCCTTTGAAAACTTGAAAACTGAACAAGGATAAATTATTCATCATGAGCGATTTATCAATTTATGCCACTGTTTTCAAAAGTCGTCTGCTGCAGATGCGTCAAGATAATCTATGTAAAAACGTATATTTGAAAATCGTTTTATTAACCCTTTCTCTCATATGTACGCTTTCTGACGCCTTTGCAGCAGACGGCTTTTTGAAAACATAGTGACAACAGAAGAAATTGCTCAAAACGAGTAATTTCTTCTTTTGCAACAATGTTTTCCACTTTTAGTCATAGGTTATCCACTCAGTTATAGAGATATTCTATATTTAGACAAAATATGTTCAAAGTCGTCTGCTGCATAATTGTTGTATGAAGGAAAGGGTTAACCCTTTCCCACATACAGCAAATGTGCAGCAGGCGGCTTTACTAAAAAATATGAAAAATCTCTTTAAGTGTAGGTATAATTACTGAAAAAACGTTGAAAAACATTGTGGCAAAAGGAGAAATTGCTCGTTTTGAGCAATTTCTCCTTTTTGTCACAATGTTTTCAAAAGTCGTCTGCTGCAGATGTCTCAAATTAAGTCTGCATGTGGGAAAAGGGTTTAAAGTCTTGTTGAGAAAAGGATACCCTTGTTTATACAAAAGTCGTCTGCTACATAGGAACTAAAATTGTCGTCTATATTATATTGATTGATTGATTGATTGGGGTTTAACGCCGTTTTTAACAATTTCTCAGTTATATCACGGCGGCCAGTTCACCTACTCATGCATTTCCTGGTTTTCTCACACCAGTACTCCACAAAACAATCTTCCCAAGCAACTGGCTGCTTTTCCACATAGACTTAGCCCATTGGTGGAAGACGAATGACGCATGTCGCATTGACTTTTGTCAATCCTCAGAAAGAAAGTTGGCCGAGCCGGGATTCGAACTCACGACCCCTGGATTGACATCCCGCGTCGCTACCGACTGAGCTACCGGGGCTCGGCCGGCGTCTATATTAAAGAAAGGGTGTGTATCTATTGTTGTGAGTCGAAATTAGTATTATCTCCGTTTCAATGATGTTTTATAAAAAAATCGGGTTGCTAGAAGAGGCCCCTTAACCCTTTCCCTCATATAGACGATTTCTAACGCCTCTGCAGCAGACGGCTTTTTGAAAACATAGTGACAAAATAAGAAATTGCTCAAAACGAGCAATTTCTTCTTTTGCCTCAATGTTTTCCACTTTTAATGACAAAATATGTTCAAAGTCGTCTGCTGCAGAATTGTTGTATGAGGGAAAGGGTCAAGTGTCGTCTGCATCAGGTAAAGTGGACATTTATCTATTTAACTTTTTCAGCGCAAAGGCAATATTGAGGTTTATGCAAACAATACTGATTCAGGTGAGTCAGCTCGTAACGAGCTGTCTCACCTGAAATCAGCATTGTTTGCCTTTTAGTTATCAAAATAGTCCAAACTTTTATAACATGAGAAATGGAGACGCCCGACTTTGAACATGGAAGAGTCTACTTTAAACAATTCGGCGCTGAAAGGGTTAAAAAAAAACGACACCTAAATGACAGTGTCTTTTCGAGCCAAATTCTCCTTACTTCAATAATGTTTTCCGGGTCGGGTCGTCTACTGTAGAGTACCATAATTAAGTATAATCATTGAAATGAGTTGGGGGAAAAGTGTGACAAAAGTTTGAGCAATTTCTTCTTTTGCCACATTGTTATCAATAATCGTCAAGTCGTCTGCTACAGAGGCGTGTATATGTGGGAAGGGGGTAAAGTGATTCAGGCGTTGTTACGCGTATTTAGGGTATCACCTTTATATAGAGCGTTATCAGCGGTGTGCAGCCACGTGTATGCAAAGCAGACAGATGAGGGAATAGCCTTTGTGTAGTCCGGTTTATTGTTACGTAGTTTATGAATTTTAATATCAAACTATCGATTTTTCGTACGGACTGGATTTTTTTATTTCTTCCGCTTTTGATTCTGAATGTGTTTTGTTTTCAATTAATTTAACCCTTTCAGCGCCGAATTGTTTAAAGTAGACTCTTCCATGTTCAAAATCGGGTGTTCTCATTTCTCAATTTATGAAAGTTTTAGACTTGGTAACTAAAAGGCAAACAATGCTGATTTCAGGTGAGACAGCTCGTTACGAGCTGACTCACCTGAATCTGCATTGTTTGCAAAAATCTCAATATTGCCCGTGGCGCTGAAAGAGTTAACATAGTTGTAGAATATACAAATAAATTCGAGTAACATTTATTTAATGGATAATTCAACGGGTTTCATCCTGCATTCTTCTAATTCCTGTTCTAACTTAACATTTCCTTATATGCAAAAGATCTTAGTTATAAATAAAAGTTAATCCTCTCCAACAAACAACAATTCTGCAGCAGACGATTTAGAAACATCTTCAGAAGCGAAAATCCGTAAAAATCTCGATATATATATATGAAATCATAATTCATCCTAACCAACATACAACAATTCTGCAGCTGACGATTTTAAAACATATAGGCAAAAACACCGGAAACAATTAGAATATAAAAATATATTTATGTAAAATTTATTTAAAGAATAAACCAACGGGTTTCATCCTGCATTCTTCTAATTCCTGTTCTAACTTTTCCTTATATATAAAAGATCATAGTTATAAATAAAGTTAACCCTTTCCAACATACAACAATTCCGCAACCGACGATTTAGAAACATCTAGGCAAAAATCCGTAAAAATCTCGTTTTTTGAAATTTTAACTATTGAAAAGACTTGAAAACCTTGTGGCGAAAGGAGAAATTGCTCGATTTGAGCACTTTCTCATTTTGTCACGATGTTTTCAAAAGTCGTCCTACTGCATAGGCGTAAGAATGCGTATTTATAAGGGAAAACTTTTCGACAACTGTTTCACTGAGCAGAACGCAGGAAACGCGCGCTAAGAAGAAGGATGTGCCATTCTTTTCGATCAATTTCTCCTTTGCCAACAATGTTTTTTGAAAAACAAACACTTGAAAGTCATATCTTTGAAGGGAAAATGTGAATTCATCCAGGTAAAGTTAACCTTTACATAAGCTTTACAATGATTATAACAATGGTTATAACTATCTATTTAACTCTTTCCCACATAAAACTCATCAACGTCAGACGACAAAGGAAAACCGCATGGTAAATATGAAAACTTTCTGTAACCCTTTCCCTCATACGACAATTCTGTAGCACACGAATTTGAACATAGTTTGTCAAAAAATACAAAATCTCTATAATTGAATGGATAACCTATGGCGAAAAATAGAAAAACATTGTGGTAAAAGGAGCAATTGCTCGTTTTGAGCAATTTCTTCTTTTGTCACTATGTTTTCAAACAGCCGTCTGCTGCAGCGTCTATATGAGGGAAAGGGTTAAATGAAAACATTATGTCAAAGTGAGAAATTACTCATTATGAGCAATTCCTCTTTTTGTCTCAATGTTTTTAAAAATCGTCTGGACGCGATCAGATTCGTCCGCATGTCGAAAGCGGTTAAATGCTTAATAAATGAATATTCAGTATTTCAGCGTCGAGTTTTTCGAAGTAGACCCTTCCATGTTCAAAATCGAGCTACACAATTGTTCATGTTATAAGAAATTTTTGATATTTTAATAACTAAAATGCAAACAATGCTGATATTAGGTGGGACAGCTGACTCACTTGAATCTGTATTGTTTGCTAAATAAAACTCAATATTACCAATGGCACTCCAAGGGTTAAACTATTTTAAAAGTACAATCACTAAGATCTTTTGAACTTTTGTTTGAACATTTTACCCTATAGAATTATGTCAGAGTCATCTGCTCTGTATTATTAGAGCATGAAGATATAAAGCATCTTGAAAAAAGTAGATATGCATATATGAAGACATTATTTCAACTTGAAAGAATGCTCCTATTGAGAAACTTTCTCCATTGTCCCACAAATTAAAAGGCGTTTTTAAAAGTCATTAGTCTATATCAGGAAAATGGTTAGTTTGAAAAACAGAAAACATGTTTTTCGAATAATCGTTATTTATTTTTCTAATGAAAAGAAAGCTTTTTTCATACCTTATTATGCAAATGTAAATTCCATGCATCAATATTAATTCTATATGTTACCACGGTTAAGTTGACAGTGATATTTATAGAGATTTAAGACCGGGTACCACGTGTTATACATTGCTATTTATAGTTAAACTGGGAAACCCCTTTTTGTTTGAGATTTAATAAACATTGTCACGTGACATTATCCTTGTAACCCAGATATAGACAGTACACTGTATATTACTAATGTTCATTTTAAACAAATGAACTTTGTTTGTTTTTGTTTGTTAGGTTTGTTTATTTGGTTTGTTTGCACCTATTCCTTTCGGTTTATACAGTATAACTCAACACGAAACACATATTTTTCAAACAGGTGGTGTGTTTTTTTTCTAAATGATAGTAATGTGGGGTTTTGACAATCGTAATCTCTTGGCGTAAGCGTTATTGACTTCCAGGAAAACGAGATCATGTGACATAATACAGAGTTCATGTTTGATCGCAATACTTCAATAAACACATTAAACTTAAAACTTTTGTTTACGTAAAAGGTTAAACAATATTTAAGATCGGGGTCCTCTGTCACATATAAATCGTTGAACCAATCGTCAATTCAATAGGTTTTTTGTTATGCTTAATTGTGATTGATATTATAACATGTAATCTTGAACCCTTTCCCACAAACATATTTGAAGCAGACGACTTTGAAAACTTATAGACAAAAATGAGAAAAAAATAAATAAATGAAAGTTAAAGTATTTAAGCCTTTCCCTCATATGACAATTCTGCAGCAGACGACTTTGAACATATTTTGTCAAAAAATGGAAAATCTCTATAATTGAATAGATAACCAATGACTAAAAGTGGAAATATTGTGGAAAAATGAGAAAAGCTGTCTGCTGCAGAGGCGTCAGAAAGCGTCTATATGAGGGAAAGGGTTAATTAATAGAGTTATGACAAAAGGAAAGAATGCTCCTTTTGTCATACTGTTTTCAAAAGTCGTCCTAATTCGTCTACAAGCGGGAAAGAGTTAAACAATATTCTGGATATAGGTCTACTGTCAAATAAATTGATCCGTACCGTGAGAAAACCAACATTACGGCCTCTGCGTAATGTATCGACCAAGATCAGCCTGCGCAGTTCGCGCAGACTGATCCGGGCCGACGCATTCCGTCTCAGGGGGATAGAGGTATAGAGTAATGATTCCTGAAACAGAAAATCCACAGAAGTCGAAAAGTGTCTATCCTTAGGCTGATCTGGGTCGATACTTTACGCAGACTCCATAATGTTGGTTTTCTCGCGGGACGACTCAATTGTTAAATAAATCGTAAATTGAAAAAACAACTTGTTATGACTAACGATCATATTTAATCCTTTTCTGCATAAAGACGCTTTCTGACGCCTCTGCAGCAGACGACTTTTGTAAGCAGTGTAGCAAAAGTTGCACTGGCTCATTATGAGCAATTTCTGGCTTTCCACAATATGTTCAACTCTATCCAATAAGTTTACTTTCATTGATATAAGTTTTCAATATTTTGCCTTAGATGTTTTCAAAGTCTTCGGCTGGATATTTGCTGCATGCGAGAAAGGGTTAACAGTAAGGGGCATTACTATTTGCGCTTATTTAAAACAATACTATTATTACCCATTATGTTCCATCTCTGTCCTTGAATTAATTCATTTCGTCTCATAAAGCGGAGTTCAAGGAAACCGAGCACAAGTATTCGTCCCAAGTGTAGATAAAGTTTCATTGAACGAAGTTTAACACCGTGTTCAACCGTATTTCAGTTATATCACGGCGGCCAATTCATATAAAGTGTATAACCTTTTCTTCCCTTTACCAATACTCAACACACCATGCTTTCCAGGCCCAGGCAACTGGCTACCTTCCCACATAGACTATTTAACTAATTGGCAGAGCTCCAGATAAGAAAAGTATTTCACATTCCAAAATCCTTATTTGACTTTCAAATCCTATATTGTGGGTACTCAAAAGAATATTTTGAGTACACACAACATAGGGTTTAGTGGAGTCATAAGAGAGATATGGATGGGAAAAGACCAGTTCACTCCTCCTTATCTAGTATTCTGCATTGGTGGAATGCGAACGGCGCTAGTCCCAATGACTTTTGTCAATCATAGTAACAATGAATTTGCCGAGCCGACCGAATTCGCGACACCTCGATTGGTAACCCCCGTTGTTACCGTAATGAACTACCGCTGCATCGATGGTGTAGTGGTAGAGCGTCCGCCTCGAGTGCGGGAGGTCACGGGTTCGATCCCGGCCGGGTCATACCAAATCCTATTTAAAAAAAAAGGTAGTTATGACTGCCCTCCATGGTGCTAGGGGTTGCGGGGTTAGCATTACGACTGACTGACTGGTGTCAGGATAAATGGACCAGAAGTACTGGTAACTTACCCAGGAAATGCCGTGATATAACTGAATAATTGTTGAAAGCGACGTAAATCATCAATCAATCAATCAACCAAATACCAACTGTTTGTTTAAGTATGTTGAATTATTCTGTGTTCGTGTGGCGAAAAATACATCATCTGAGTACCCACAACATAGGTTGAGGAGGTTAAAAACAGATTTTAAAGCATTATCTAGAGCTCTGAGTGGTGCAGTCGTACAGCGTCGGCTTCTCGCACCTATGGTCCCGGGTTTCTGATGAGCGGGTCCTGTCTGATATTTCAATTCAACTGCACGAGTATTATGGTTTTGTCTCCAGGGAGCAGACATCGAGCGTGATTAATATGGGCTGAAAAGCTTGTTTCGCAATCGATGTAAAATAAATAAGTTTAAGCTAAAAGTACATGTATTGCATCATTGATGGTATGTGTTTTTTGTTGGATTTGTTTGAGTATTTCAGTGTTCATATAAATTAGGTTTATGGTTACAATAGTTATAATGATCATGTAAGACTTAACTTTGTAGTGATTACGAACTTATATAATGAAGGATATGTTCAGCTAACAATATGACATGTAAACTGTAACCCTTCCCTTCCTCCCTTCAAACAACACATTTGTAGCAGACAACTTTGAAAACATATAAATGTATAAACAAATAGAAATAAATGTCTATAACTGAATAAGTTTTGAAAAGAGTTTTACACATTGTGACCAAAGGAGAAATGGCTCATGATGAGTTATTTCTTCTTTTCCTACACTATTTAAAAAAGTCATCTGCTATATATGCCTCGAAATGCGTTTGTATTTAGGAAAGTTTAAACGATGTAATATGATACATTCTATTTTCATTACGTTCTGATTTCAGACGATTTTATCATGTTTAAATCTAGCTCTACCAGTTTTGTGGTTGTTTTGCATCGCTTTCAACATTATTTCGGTTATCTCAAGGCGTTTCCTGACTATATATCATTACTGTCGGTAAAATGTATCCTGAGAAATCCGCCGTTGCTGAGAGGTTTGACGGTCGGACATTTGAAACCGCGCGACACAGGTTTGATCCTCAGTCGCGACTCTGAAAATGTCTACTAAAAAATATGGAAAAATCTGTACAATCGTAGGTGTAATTACGGAAAAAAGTTGAAAACATTGTGGTAAGAGGAGAAATTGCTCGATTTGAGCAATTTCTCCTTTTTGTCACAATGTTTTCAAAAGTCGTCTGCTGCAGATGCGTCAAAATTCAGTGGGAAAGGGTTAAATGATGCAATATGGTATACAAGCTATTTTTACTTCTATCTGACAACGACATGATTTGATTATATACAATTAAGATGTGTGTGCGTTTGTTTGAATGATGTCTGGACCCCGATGTCAACATCACTTCAGCTATTGCAAGGCGCTTGAGGATGGATTACTGCGGAAATCCAGCCAATGAAGCATCAGTCCAAGTGCTACCATTTCAATCCCGGGCGCAAGTGGAAGAGCAATTCCTACTACGTTTATAACATTTGGTTCGACCGGACTTGGAATCGAACCTATGATCTCCCGTTCCGGACTCTCTAATTAAGTACTTGATCTAGCTGTGCAACGGATGCAAGGAATGTTTGTGCTCTTTAATAAAATCACATGTTCGATAAATAGATGATTTTAATAGAAAAGCTGGTTTTAATTGCAAGTAGTATACGTAAACGTGGTTTAACCCTTTCCCACTAACGTACTTGCAGCAGACGACGTTTGAAAACAATTGTGGCAAAAGGAGAAATTGCTCATGATGAGCAATTTTCCCTTTTGCCACAATGTGTTCAACTGTTTAATGATTGAATTCTCATTTACGGAGATGTTTCATATGTTTGCCAATATGTTTTCAAAGTCGTCTGCTGCAGAATTGTAGTATGTGGGAAAGGGTAAAAGATTGGTAGAGAGGAAAGGGAAAACATCTATAGCGAATGTTTGCGGATGAACGGATGAGCTAATATCACGAAGCAGAGATTCAAATTTACAACTTGGCAATTTGGAGTGAAAACCTTAATTACGCTTTTTGTCAAGTGGGCATGATGAAACCGTGGTGCAATCAATACCTAATGACTTCCGGTAACATTTCACAACAGATTGAAATGCCCATTATTTTGGGCTTGGCATCACCTTATTAAATATGCTTGTGATGCAACAGATATCAGATGTGATTATATGAGTCGTTTAAAGATAAAACTGTCACTTCAGTGAAGCCGTGAAGTATCGTTTTATACACACTTGAAAGCATAACGAAATGGGGGAACTTTCTTCTCTTTTAAAAGTGTTCCTATTTAAAGAGTATTCTCCGTCAGAGAGGTCAGAGGTCGTCTGTGTGCTTTATAACCATATCAATGCAACGAAGTTTGGTTGGCAAATGGCACTAAAATCAGAAGAAACAATATTTCAGTAGTACTTCAATATGATTATTAAGAATCATGGGTACATACATGTATTAGAGCCGCGTCTACGGATTGTTTTCCTTGTTTGTTTCACAAGGAGAAAAAGACATCCAGCTAGTCCGGGGTCTCGAACTCATGACCTCTGGCTTTCAGAGCAAGTGCCAACTGTACATGCACACTCTCCAATTGTGTATAAGTTCATCCCGCGACATACACCCATGCTTAAATGGAATTTTGTCCCCGAATTTTGTAGCACAAGTGCTAAGGATGTCTTAATGAACACTGCAAGCGCCGTAATACTGACTAAGCAGTGCTGTCATGGTCCCCTTATTGGACGACAATGTCACAATGAGATAAAAACATGCAGCCAGCCCGGGACTCGAACCCGTGACCTCTAGCTTTCATTCAGAACTAGTATTCTACCGACAGAGCTAACCGAGCCGCTAACATGTACTCTCTCCATTTGCTTACAAGAAGAATTTGTATGCAAAGCATCAAAGACGCCGGGCATGATTTTGAAGCATGTCTTAAAGGAAGCAGATGCAGTTCAGTACATTTAAATAACCTGTGCGAACAGAGAGGAGGTAAATATTTCGAACAAGAAAGCCAAATGTCCCGTTATGTTAAACAAGAAGGCCGAGATGTGCCTATATTGCTCACCTGGCTACCATAGCCTATATAAAAAGGTTACCAAGAGCAGAAAGGGTCAATATTGACGTAGAGATTAAACGTTTAACATGCTACGATCTATGTGATATTCAGCATGTGAGGTTTAGTCGTGAAATGACAAGTGTAGTCCTGAAACTATTTGGTTTACAGCTTGCTTAACATTCACTGCAACTACAATGTGTCATACAAGCTGAAGTTTCTCAATGGTTTGTTTTACCAATAAACTGTTTTAAATCCTCTAACTAGATCAATTAGATAATAAAAACATAGGTGCTTAAATATTAACATATATTAAGATTTATTGCCTCTAGTTATAATTTAAGTGTGAAAGGAGAGAGGGAAGGGGAAGTATATTCTTCTTCCAGTTTAGCAGAAGTATGATAGCAAAAACGAGAGTATAAAAACAAAAAATACGAAGTAATTAAAACAAATTTAAAGATATTTATGATCAAGATTGAGCGTTATGAAAGTTCACATGTATAGACAACATATAGCAAGAATTATTAAGTCTGTTTTGTTTGTTTGTAATGTCACTTTAATCGTTTTGAACATGCCAGAAGAAAACTGAAAAATAAACGAAAGAAAATGGTCAAGTCAGTTTCCCAAGAGCGAAGAGCGAAAACGAGTTGGTACGAATCGTTCATCTCGAACGAAACATGAAAAACCGAGTACAAATCCAATGAATTTTAGAAATCGGATGAAATCGTGAAAACAGCGAAGTATTCATAACGGAAGGAAGCAGAGGAAACTTAATTACCAATGTCGTCTATTAAATAAGAATGACCAAAATCGATAAGCGATGACATGCTGCATTTACAAATAGAACAGGTCACGATACGGCCATGCCTATTGCATAGTTGGGTTAACGTTGTTTTTACAGTTTCTAGAATTATACTGTAATATGTAGTAATTCAAATGAATCATCATTGATTTGTTAAGGATTAGCCATTTATTTAAAAATCTCAATATTGTAAATAGGCAAAAACATCGCCAGAAACTTTTTTCAGAGCTTTGATGAATCGGGTCGTCAACCAAACTATACAAAAAGCGTAGGAAGTTAGGGGAAAATTATTAAATACCCATTAAATGTGTCTAAAGTTTTGTAATAACGGTAGAAGACATACGTAGTTTGTATCTTGCTGTTTCTTAAATCATTTTATACAATTAATTTTTTCATAAAGTTTTTTTTTTTCAAACATAGAGTTCTTCTTAACAATAATAATGTTGGTTGCTCCCTTTTCGATTACGTCACCCCATGGTACAAAATTAAAAGCTATCCCATACTGACGCCGCGCTTCCACGCGACATATACATAGAGTTAAATCATCATGGTATTCTTGTCAATATCTTTTTTATTCCTCTAGCTTCATTGCTCAACTATGATTACAACGATACAGACATTTTAAAAATATCATCAGGAATTCAATAAATGAAAAAAGGTACTTCAACTGATATTAACATTCGTCAGTGTTAAAAATAACTTTAGTGTATGTACTCCGTTCTAGGAAAAAGGTTTTGTACCATTTGTGTTATCAGATCTCCTATCAGTTTGAAGAAAAAAGGTGGCGTTGACTGTTTCAATGTATTGAATTGTGCTGCAGAAACCCCTAAGAGTGTCCAGAAACGAATTAAATGAGCTACATCACACGAAATTCGACATTAGGACGTTTTGCAAACACTGTCAATTACCATATAAATACAATGTTAGCATGCTCCCAATATCTTTTTTAAGACGACGAACAGTGTTGAACCTGATTAGAGAGAGCATGCTGATCGTCGCTGGTCGCAGGGAATCGAACGTCAGTTTTCCGTGTCACGTGATTCAATTAACATGTATCAGCTTGTAGTTCAATTAACCCAGTACAGGTAAAATGTTTGTAAAATGTTGTAAAATGTTTGTAAAATGTTTATAAAATGTTTGTAAAAGGTTTGGATTGATATTGATATTAAGTCGGGTTAGGATTCGAACTCACAATTATTGATGGAGAAGGTCTTGCCTTTACCACGATAACTTTGTTTAACCCTTACCCTCATGTAGACCCTTTCTGACGCCTCTGCAGCAGACGGCTTTTTGAAAACATGGCGACAGAAGAAGAAATTGCTCAAAACTCTGTTCATTTATTGTACTTTCGCTCAAAGGAAATTTCCAATTTTTTCCGGGTATGTTTTCAAGGTCGTCTGCTACAGATGTGTTGTATGTGGGAACGGGTTAAATGGTGCCTGGGTGAGTTTCCAGTTCTACCTACTAGTCCCTTGTCCTGCCACTAGCGAGTCAGCCGTAATGCTAACCGTACAAGCTAAACAAGAGGGAAAGCCATTACTAACATTTTCAAAGTATTTTGTATGACCCGGCAGGCCGGTGATCGAATCCGCGACCTTCCGCACCGAGGCGGACTCTCTACCATAACTCTCGTATCCTATAGACTTATCTTTGCTAAATAAATAAACATTGAACTATGTAGATCATGATTAGACAGCACGGACTTACAAACTGATATTGTGCTGCGTTGATCACAATTGAACGTAACACTTTTACACTTGTAGACGACACTTTGGCGCATCTGTAGCAGACAACTTTTGAAAACATTGTGACTAAAGGATAACTTGCTCATTAATGAGCAATTTCTTCTTTTACCACAATGTTTTCATTTTTATTTAATCATCATACTTTAAATTACAGATATTTTCAACAATTTGGCAGAAATGTTTTTAATGTCGTCTGCTGCAGAGTTGTGGTGTAGGAAAGAGTAAAGCATGCACAACAAGATATCGAGGGCTTGGCGTGAAACGGTTGTAACTAAAATTGGTAATTTTTTTACCAAGGTTAATCACATCGCCATAAAGTCTTTATAAGCGTTAAATATTTTTTCTTGGTAAACAATGGAAATTTAGGTGCCATTGCTCGTTCTGAGCAATGGCACCTAAATTTGCATTGTTTACAAAAGGGTCGAAATTGCCCCTAAACCAGGGTTTTCAAAATAGGTTTTAAGTTACAACTGTTTCACGCCAAGCCCTCGATATGCAAGTGTTTGCTTAACGTTGTGTCAAGCAGGATAAGATTTAAGCTCTCTATGAGTTTGACCAATGATATCTACAAAAAGGACATCATATCCAATAGGTCAGGCTAGTTGTGACGCGACTCTAAAAATAAATAATAAACCTTGCACGGCTGTATACACATGTAATCAAGCCGCTATAGCTCAGTCTGTAGCGAGGGCTTTTGATCAAGGGGTCGTGAGTTTGAATCCATATTTCTGAAAGTCCATTCGTCTTGCAACAAAGGTCTTAAAGTCTACCTGGGAGCCAGTTGCCTGGGAAGAGGTTTGTGTGGAACAAGGGTGTGGAACGAAAACAACAAAGAAACAAATGATCAATTTGAATTACCCGCCATGCTATGACTGAAGTATTGAAAGCGACGTGTATATCCAATCAATCAATCAATAAGAAAAGGGATCAGTATCAGTAATTTCGGAGGTCTGGGCCAATGACTTCACACCGCCTCGGTAGTGTAGAGGTACAGCGTCCGCCTCGGTTGTGTAGAGGTACAGCGTCCGCCTCGGTAGTGTAGAGGTACAGCGTCCGCCTCGGTTGTGTAGAGGTACAGTGTCCGCCTCGGTAGTGTAGAGGTACAGTGTCCGCCTCGGTAGTGTAGAGGTACAGCGTCCGCCTCGGTTGTGTAGAGGTACAGTGTCCGCCTCGGTAGTGTAGAGGTACAGTGTCCGCCTCGGTAGTGTAGAGGTACAGTGTCCGCCTCGGTAGTGTAGAGGTACAGCGTCCGCCTCGGTTGTGTAGAGGTACAGTGTCCGCCTCGGTAGTGTAGAGGTACAGTGTCCGCCTCGGTAGTGTAGAGGTACAGTGTCCGCCTCGGTAGTGTAGAGGTACAGTGTCCGCCTCGGTAGTGTAGAGGTACAGTGTCCGCCTCGGTAGTGTAGAGGTACAGTGTCCGCCTCGGTAGTGTAGAGGTACAGTGTCCGCCTCGGTAGTGTAGAGGTACAGTGTCCGCCTCGGTAGTGTAGAGGTACAGTGTCCGCCTCGGTAGTGTAGAGGTACAGTGTCCGCCTCGGTAGTGTAGAGGTACAGTGTCCGCCTCGGTAGTGTAGAGGTACAGCGTCCGCCTCGGTTGTGGGAGGTCGCGGGTTCGATCCCGGGCCGGCTCAATACCAAAGACTTTAGAAATTGAAGTCACCGTTCTTCCCCCTTGGCCCTCGGGATTGTGGTGTAAGCATTAACTCTTTCAGCGCCGAATTGTTTAAAGTAGACTCTTCCATGTTCACAATCGGGCGTCTCCATTTATCATGTTATAAAAGTTGGGACTATTCTGATAACCAAAAGGCAAACAATGCTGATTTCAGGTGAGACAGCTCGTTACGACGTGCTGACTCACCTGAAATCAGTATTGTTTGCAGAAACCTCAATATTGCCTTTGGCGCTGAAGGAGTTAAGATAGACTCGCTTCTGTCAGAATGAATTGACCAGTAGTTCTGGTTACTTACACGGGGAGCACCGTGCTGTAACGGATACACCGTGCTGTAACGGATACACCGTGCTGTAACGGATACATTGTTGAAAGCGGTGTAAAACACCATGCGTGTATTCGACCACTACAGACGAGTAGTGATAGAGCGTCTGTCATGCTGTGGGAGGTCGCGAAGTCGCCCCCAAGCTGTGTTTTACTAAATACTTTAAAAATGGTAGTAATGGCTGCGCTTCTTGGCGTCCCGGGTTCCGTAAGACAAAGGAAAGGAAAATGTGAAGAAAAAACCGAGAAGAAATGTGTGACATATATTAGTGAAATAAGTAATGTCTTCCATTCCCACGGTGTTTTCAAACGTCTCCTGCTGTGAAGATGTTGATAACATTATCAATTCGGTGACGTCAAATGACCATTGCACCTTATTTATTTGTTTTGATGATGGCATGCTGGGTTTCACATTTTATACAGATCTAACGTTTACCTGTGTATTATCTTTGTGAATTCTCGTTAACAGAGATGTCAAATGACCATTGCACGTTATTTATTTGTTTTGATGATTGCATGCTATTTATGTAAACATGGGTTTCATAGTTTATGCAGATCTAATGTTACCTGTATATTATCTTTGTGAATTCTCGTTAACAGAGATAAATTATTGTTAAACAACTTATTCAACACTTTTTAATACGTAAATGTACTTGTATTTGTTAACCTACTTCTTGGTGATAACATCGACTAACCCTTTCTTTACCACATATAGACGCTTTCCGACGAGTCTACACAAAGACAACTTTGGAAAACAGTGTGGCAAAAGGAGAAATTGCACATCATATTTACATGTAATAAGTGCTCTTTTATATATATATAGAAATATTCCATAATTTTGACTTAATGTTTTCTAAGTCGTCGGATGCAAATTGGTTGTATTTTGGACGGGGGAGGGGTTTGGTTAAAGATCGGAAATTAATAGTAATTCACTGTCAAAATAGTGATTGATTAGCTGAATGCTTTATAATAATTCCTTATTTAGACAAATGTTATTGTGTATGTAAATAACTGTATAATAAAACGAACAAAATCTTCGTTGAACAAAACCTAACATAAAGCAAATAAAAAAATGATTGCAGTAATTTGAGTACGAATATGGCAATAATAAAATGTTAACTCTTTCGGCGCCAAAAGACAATATTGAGGTTTTTGCAAACAATGCAGATTCAGGTGAGTCAGCTCGTAACGAGCTGTCTCACCTGAAATCAGCGTTGTTTGCTAAATATAGTTACCGAAATAGTCTAAAACATTCATAAATTGAGAAATGGACACACCCGATTTAGAACATGGAAGAGTCTACGTTAAACAATTCGGCGCTGAAAGAGTTAATATTGTTTGTTTATTGGGTTTTTACGCCATCTTCAACATTTTCTTCAGTTATCTCAAAGTCGACAGTTCAGTTATTCATGATCCCTGTGTAAACAAACCAGTTCTAGGCTAGGAAATGTGCCTTTTGCCAAGGTTACTCCGCCATGACCGCCGCGCATGGGGATCGAACCCTGGATTTAATATTGTAAACGCAGAAAATGTGATAATTATTATTAAAATAAATATGCCAACCAGGAATTTAATCATCATCTTAATTGATAAAGAAAACGGTTTAAACGCATTAAGTTATCACAAACCAGATAACCTAGTTCACGCCAGCAATTGAATATTTCAAAACATCCCCCTAAAGCACATGTGACGGGAAAACATGATAGTTTTCCCAAATGAAGTTTATCTTTCTGTACTACAGCAATGCTGTTTTAACCTTTTCCCTCAAACAGACGCTTTCTACTGCATCTATGACAGACATCTTTTGTAAACATTGCTCATTCTCCTTTTGACACAATGTTTTCAAAATGATTCAAATGGTTTCAATAATTATACTGATATTAATTGAGTTTTTCCATTGTTTTGACTAAATGCTTCAGATTTGTTGAACGTGGTAAAGCGTTAAAAATGAGCTCTTATGTTTGTCTTCAAATTATCACATATGTTTATAACTGGATACTGGTTACTTTCATCATTTAATGCAATCAGAATCTATGCCACATTGTACAGTAACCCTTTCCCACCTACAACAAATCTGCAGCAGATTTCTGTGAAAAAATATTCGTTAAAAAATTGATTTACTTCTATAAATGAAAGTTTAGTTATTGAGATGAGTTGAAACATTGTGACAAAAGGAGAAACTGCTCGTTTTGAGTAATTTCTCCTTTTGCCACAATGATTTCAAAATTCGCCTGCTGCAGAGGCGTCAGAAAGCGTCTGTATATGGGAAAGGGTTATGTTATGCGTCGTCATCATTTAATAGCTAAAATTAAACATATAAATATTTCAAATCACATAAAACTACCAACTGATTATGCGTCGTCATCATTTAATAGCTAAAATTAAACATATAAATATTTCAAATCACATAAAACTACCAACTGATTGTTCAATGGTATAATCATTTTAGCTTGCACTCAAGGGAATAGCTGACCATTATCAATTAAATACAGCATCACACATAATCTGACGATTATGAACTGATTAAACATCAAGGATTGACAAAATGTCAATTCCCAGAAACTCCTATGACTGCTTATTTCACAGTCTAAGCAACTTTAGGTAATGCCGAAACAGACATACAACGATACTTGTTTTGCCGTACAGTGCTACAGGATTAATTGCTTGGTGATTTACGACGCTTTCAACAATTTGCCAGTTCTATCACGGCATTTCCTGTGTAAGAAAGCCTGACACAGGAACGCAAAGGAGGGCAGCCATAATAACCATTTTCAAAGTCTTTGGAATGACCCGGCCGGGGATCGAACACGCGACCTCACGAGCCCGAGGTGGACACTCTACCACTACACCACTGTAGTAGTTGTGCTACAGGAAAACCAACCTTAACGTGATTGTTTCAAGTGTAAAGAAATATCTGCAGGTACGTTGACGCTAAAGGGTCCAAATAGAAACCGTTTTTGTTCAGAACTTTTTGAACTTTTCTATGACTAATTAGTAATAAGCAAACGATAACTAGCCTAATCAAGCTACGCGGGCTGATCTGGTACTCCCTTAGGTTGGTTTCATCAAAGAGCCGCTCTTTCTTTTTTTTTCTTTTTTTTTGAAATACGGTCTGATATAATGCATAAATACGAATTACTCTTTTAGCATTGCAAAACATTTGAACCTATTACATGTAAGTTAACCCTTTCCCACTTACAACTAATTCGTAGCAGACGAATTGCTAACTTTGTATGCAACAATATGAAACATCCCAAAGAAATGAAAGTATTATTATTGAAGAGGGTTGAAAATATTGTGGAAAATGGAGAAATTGCGCATTTTTAGCAATTTCTCCTTTTGCCAAAATGTTGTCAAAGTTCGTCTGCTGCCGAGGCGACAGAAAAACGTCTGTATCATACGGATGTAAAGGGTTAATATATGCGCATTAAAAGTAAGCATTAGTCATATTGTACATTTTGCACTATTAGGTTTGTTAATCAAATATGTTTATCACCTGCCGTATCTATGGATATGAAATGAGCCGTTCCACGAGAAAACTAACAGTATGGATGGACTCTGCGAAATGTATCTACACATTCTGTCTCAGGGGGGATAGAGGTATAGAGTAACGAGTCTTGAAACATAAAATCCACAGGAGGCGAAACGTGTCTGGCCGGGTTAGCCTATGTGGCATGCTTAGGGTGATCCGGACTCATACTTGTTGCAGAGTCCACAATGTTGATTTTCTCGTGGGACATATTATTTAAATATTATCTGTAAATAACTATAAAGAAAGAAATGACGAGATTTTATAAATCCCAGCAAGGTGGTACGAGATGCGCAATGGGAAAATGCAACGACTCCACGTTCTAGATAAGGGGCGTGTTTTATGTCCTATTCGACCTTCAAGCCCTGTATAATGAGGGTTTTAATACCTTTCCCACTTGCAGACGTATTTTGACGCATATGCACAGACGATTTTTGTAAACATTGTGGAAACGAGAGTAATTTGCTCATAATGCTCCATTTCTCCACTTGCCTCAATGTTTTAAGATCTGTTCAATGAATACATTTTCATTTTTAGAAGTTTACCATATTATTAACAAGAATCTTCGAAGTCGTCTGCTATAGATTTGTCGTATGTAGTTTATTCATTAGGTTTTAACGTCGTTTTCAACAATTCGTCATTTATATCACGGCGACCAGTTCACCTACTCATGCGTGTCCTGATTTTCACACACCAGTACACCACACAGCACACTTTCAAAGCAACTGGCCGCTTTTCCTAATACACTGTTAAACAGACCATTGGTAAAAGACGAATGACGCATGTCACAGTGACTTTTATCAAACGTCGAAACGAATGTTGGCCAAGCTGGGATTCGAACTCACAAGCCCTGGAGTGACAACCTACGTCGCTACTGCCTGAGCTACCGGGCCTCGACTGTCGATTGTAGAAAAGGGTTAAACAAGTTATATCATCAAGACGATCTACTTTTGAGTTTTGATTGAATAATAAGAGATTTGTTGAAAAAACAAAACCACTTCCCCTTCTGCCTTATCTAGACCTTTTAACCCTCTCCCCCACATACAACAAATCTACAGCAGACGACTATGAAAAAGGATAAGTAAAACATATGGAAACTCTCTATCAATGAAAGCACAATTTTGGAATTATGTTGTTAGTTATATGGCAAAATTTTGCTCATTACGATCAATTTCTTCTTTTGCAACAGTGTCATCTGTGTATCAAATGGTGGTTAATACCTGAAACTCACTGTTCTTACCGAGTGACGCAACTATGTCAAGTGCATAGATGATGGGTTTTCAAGAAAGTGTCGCATGTTTACCCCAGTTTGTATATGAGTCGTTCCCCGAGAAAACCAACATTGTGCGTAAAATATCTGCCTTCCCATATAAAAAAACACATTGTGGACTCTGCGTAAAGCATCGACCCGGATCAGCCTAAGCATGCCGCGCAGGCTTAACCGGATAGACACTTTTCGTCTCCTGTGGATTTTTCTGTTTCAGGAATCATTACACCATACCTCTTTCCACATCGAACGGAATGTGTCCGTCCGGATAAGCCTGCGCGGACTGTGCATGCTGATCTGGATCGATACATTACGCAGTGTCCAGTATGTAGTTCATATAGCTTGCATTTCTCTGTTGCTAAGTATGCATTATTGATTGTTTTAATTTGTCCGGTACACTTGATTGCCGAACACTGTTTCTGCATCACAAACAAAATCCATGTGATGCATGAGAACCGGTTAGTTTTTGACGATTAATTGTTGGTTTGTTTGTGATGCACGACGTTGGGTGTGGCTTAAAATAAGATCTCTGATCTGTGCTGTACAGCCTTATCGTATGACTTTGAATATATTAGTTTGCTCCATATATATTATCCCTTGCTTAGTAATGTAAAGGCTCGGACATTTACCTCTTTTGAAGAATATTACATCATTGACGTTTTTAACTTCCGATCCCTTTTCGCAATGATAAATAGACACGTGGATTTTCTGGTGTCAGCATTAATCGACTGATATTTCTGTTATTTTTGAAATCTGATGCAATTTGTGGTATTACACAATTCGAAAACTTTTATCGAATCTAAGTTGAAATTTAAAAAACAAAACATTTCAACGTATGATATTAAATAATTAAACGCTGTATTCAATCTACAAGCGTAGAAAGATATTTCGAAATGTCAAACATGACCGTTACTCAGGTTTATTGTATATTTTGATTGATTGACTGGTTGATTGATTGATTGAATGATTGATTGATTGATTGATTGATTGATTGATTGATTGATTGATTGATTGATTGATTGATTGATTGATTGATTGCGGGTTTTCAATCGTATCACGGCGGCCAGTTCGCCTACTTAGCGCTTCCTGACTTTCCCATGTCAGTATTCCACACAACATACTTTTTAAGCTTCTTTTCGACATAGCCTGTTAGCCCATTGGTGAAAGAAGAATGACGTATGTCACAGTGACTTTTTTCAAACGTCGCAAAGAATGTTGACCGAGATAGTGTTCGAACTCACAACCTCTGGATTGACAGCCCGGATCACTACCGACGGAGCTTCTAGGATCGGCTATGGTAAAGGTAGGAAACCAGTTTATAAGCGGCTTGTTTTACGTTTTGTAATGATACTTTCTACCGCTACTCAAACCGGTTCTACACTCATCTCCTGTCTAAACCATAACAATGCACTTACTTTCATTTGTAAAGGTCATATTGAACATGTCAAAACCTCCGTCTTCAGCTGTGGATTGAATACAGTGCATCAAGCCCAAAGTAGAATTAAACAGGTTATGTTGATTTTCAAATGGAGAGGTTGAATTTTTCCCGACATTTAACGCAGTTTTAAAAACTTAACGAGGTTGTCTTGTACCTCTGCACCAGAAAACGTACGAGAAACATGGCGGTAACAGGAGACATGTGCTCATCGTAATAAAGAACTTCTCCTTTTGCCACAATTGTTTCTACTTTATTCACTAATCATTCTTTTATTCGTAGATATTTTCCATATGTTTTCCTTGATGTGTGCTAGATGTGTCAATAGTATAACTTTCTTATAATATAGGTCAGTGCACATACCAACGTACGAAAAGAAAAATAGTCGACCCGGTAGTGCTATCGGACCCTGTTTATGTGAACCAAACGGATAAGTCAGGTAATTTCCAAGTAAACCATACTTGGATATAGTACTCTGCTTAATGGGCATTTCTGAACAGTGTAGATTCAGATCAGCCTGTCCATCTGATATGTCTTATCAAATCCCACGCAAGTTGACAGAATATTCTAACAAGCTTGTGTCAGTAATATTTGAACAGTGTAGATCTTGATTAGACTGTGCAGATGCACATACTGGTCTTGATATATTCTGTTCTCAAAAGCCAAATGTACCTTTGCATTTTCACGAGCTCACATTATGTCAGAGCGTCCGAATTCTGAGCGGGGGGTGGGGGTGTGGGGGGGGGGGGGGGGTCATACAACTGGCTATACAACTGGATTAACTGACCTCCCGCCTCTAAGGTGTTTAGACAGCATAGGATTGATGCTTTTTCCAGTGTTTGATCTACTAACTCTTTCAGCGCCAACGGCAATATTGAGCTTTTTGCAAACAATACAGATTCAGGTGAGTCAGCTCGTAACGAGCTGTCTCACCTGAAATATGCATTGTTTGGCTGTGAGTTATAAAAATATTCCAAAAATCCTATAACACGAAAATGGAGTCGTCCGAGTTTGAACATGGAAGAGTCTACTTTAAACAATTCGGCGCTGAAAGGGTCAATAACAAAGTAGACAAGCAGCTTATCAATAGCGTTTTGAAGTGAGGTGCGAAACTGTAGATATTGATTACACTTTCCAGATACACACGGTTTATCTAGATCTACACTGTTTGAAAAGGCCAAGTGTTAGGGACATAGCATGTGTTAATAATCTACGTTGTTTGTTCATATCTTCAATGTTCACACTGGTAAAAATACCTCTTTCCTCCTCACGTTTCTCATGATTGTTAAACCCTTGACAACATTTACTAGTAAAAAATCTGCAGCAGTCGACTTTGAACACATTTGGGCAAAAATATGGAGACTTTTTAAGATGTAAGTATAATTATTGAATAAAGTTGAAAGTTGTGACAGCAGGAGAAATTGCTTATCATTTCTCCTTTTTGCACTGTGTTTTGAAAAATCATCTGCCGCATAGGCGTTAAAATGCTTCTATCTTTGTGAAAGGGTTTTGCATGATAGTGAATCTTCAACTTATAATCAGTTACTTTTCTTACGAAAAACGCAGTTGAATGCTCGCTGCATGACACAGTGCCAGGCCAACTATAAGTAACAGTGTTGTCAAGCGGAAGTCTAAAATCATGCGACACCTAATGTCAAGGGAGATAACTGATATGATAACAGACCATGGAACTCGACGTACTATAAAGTTATTCGACAGTTGGTGTATCCCGGAACTTTCAAACATCAACTGTCTGAAACTGCTCTGGCTTCAGTTTGGAAACATTGAATATTCCGAAACAGTTCTATATATTCGACCATATTTTTTAAAAGAGCAATTCGACAAATTAATTGTCAATACTTGCAGACGGAAACTAATGTAATGAATAATCAACAATCTATTACACAGTGTCTTTAATTTTCTCAATTAAATCCATAGAGACAATCGAATAGACAATTTATTTTCCGGGTGTCGAATCTACAGGGTACCGTTGCATTTGCAAAGACACACACCTCTATTACAGCTAGTCTGGCAAAAAGTCGGACAACCGGAACCGGAACCTTGAGGACACTTCGTCACAGAATCGCAGTGATCTATAGAAGAAAATAAGAATAATACATTGTTTTCTTGAGGAGTCTTTTCGCATCTACGAACAGTGACGACTCTCGTGTTTGATTGATTGATTGATTGATACATTGATTGGTCATTTCCGCCGTTTTCAACAATTGTTCAGTCATATCACGGTGGCCAGTCAACCTAATCAAGTGTTTCCTAGCTTTCTCAAACCAGTACTCCACACAGCATAATTTCCAAGCAACTGGCTGCTTTTCCACATAAACTGGTAACCTATTGGTGAAAGACAAATGACGCTTGTCACGTTGGCTTTTGTCAAACGTCGGAAAGAATGTTGGCCGAGCTGGGATTCGAACTTACAACCCCTGGATTGACAGCCCGCGTCGCTACCGACTTAGCTACTGAGGCTCGGCCAAAAAAGAAGACTCTTGTGACCTTGTACCTTTACACAAGAATTTTAATTTCCTGTTTGCATTTAGATGATTCAGAGAAGTTGTTTCTGGTGAAAACGTAGATGTATAGCCCCATTCGATTCAGGCCAACATGTCTCTATGTGATACGGGAACAGACATGCAATAAGAACTATTTTCACCTGATGTGGCTGATATATTGTCTTTCTGTTTCGTTTTCCCGGAAAGTTGATCTATTTTTTAAGACTGACAAATTGAAACCCTTGTTTCAGATCAACTATTAGTATACTGTACATACTCGCGCAACTTCTTTCCCTCTTTCTTGCTTGGGAAGAAACAGTTCTGAAAATTGAACTGTAACAGTCACGTGACAGACATGTCAGTGAAAACTGTATATTTCTATAAATCGACAGTTCATTTTACACCATCTTTATCAAATGTTGCTATTGCATCTTTGCCCCTTTTCAATATCCGTTTTCAAAGCAGACGACCGTACTTTATGAAGTTTATTAAATCATTTCTCACGGTATATAGCAACCCTTCAGAAGATAACATCTAGTGTATTTATGGGAAACTTTGATTGGATGCAAAAAAGTAAAATTACTCATTTTGTGCAATGATTTTAAATGTCGTCTGCTACAGATGCATCATGAGTCTACATGTGGGAAAGGGTGTTACTTACGAGTTGGACATGCGCAGACCGCGTTCATACACTGGGCGTGGTATCCGTCCGTACACTGACTGCTGCCACACTCCGACGTATCTGAACAGCCTTGACATACTGAAAGGGGAAATAAGTTAACATACTGAAAGGGGAAATAAGTTAACATACTGAAAGGGGAAATGGATCAAAATACTGGAAGCACTGATAAAGCATGTGTTATTTCCCTTGGATTGTATTTACAATGCGTCCGACGAAACATCAGATAGTTAACCCTTTCCCTCATACGACAAGTCTGCAGCAGACGACTTTGAACATATTTTGTCCAAAATTAGAAAATCTCTATAATTGAATGGATAACCTATGACTAAAAGTGGAAAACATTGTGGCAAAAGAAGAAATTGCTCGTTTTGAGCAATTTCTTCTTTTGTCACTATGTTTACAAAAAGCTGTCTGCTGCAAAGGCGTCAGAAAGCGTCTATATGAGGGAAAGGGTTAAGAAACCCGGACAGCTAACTGACCGAACGGTTCGACTTTCATTGGACGGTCGCAAATGAGCAATTGTTCCATTAGTTACCTCCCTTGTGTATACGTGTCGCATGATAGTCATATTGTCGAGCCACGTTCGGGTCGGACGCCTTTTTAGATGGGCCACATGCACATTATTGTCACATTTTGCCGAATCTAGGCAATTATAGTATTTGGTAGAAAAATAGGTATGTTTTCTCCAATAAGATTGTTAAACACATTGACCGTTGGCTTTGATAATGCTGCGTTTCTTTAATATTTGTTATCAATGATTACACCTGCATAAAAATCCACATTCCCCGGTCAATGATTAACTATAAATAAGTGATCCTGAAAAAAAACCAGTTGTGAATAGTGTAGATCAAGATTTACCCACTGACTCTGATCTTGTTATATACTATTTTCTAATAGTAACTTACAGAGTACATATAGCATCGCATTGCATGAAAATGCACACATATTGTACTCAAAACTTTTAACGAATAGCCCTTAGTTGATTTTTCTGGTGCATATCAAACATGTTCAGCGAGTGAGCACTGGAATGAACGTTGAAAAATTCCAAGATGAAAAGAAGAACTTGCTTTTTATTAGTTTATTAAACTGTTTTAGTGCTTAAAGCAAACGACAAACGGTTAAAACGTTACATTTACTCAATTAAACCACTCATAATAAAACAACAGCGAAATCGTTAACCTTCCTCAATGGACACCTTGTACAACAACACCATCAATTCACTAGTCGGATATTTTCCTTGTATTTTGGAAATGCTTTTATTTCGCTTTGATGATTGCATGTATATTGACTAAGATACTACAGTTTCAAGTACGAACTTCAGTGGTCAAAACTACATAACCGTTTTAAAACAAAACTTTCTTCTGAAATTTGAATATATAAACGTATTCGAAAAGAGATATATTCCTTTGATAAGTATCTAATATATATTCCTTTCTCTTAAAATGATGTATGAAAGTAAAACAGATTAAAGCATATCGAGGGCTTGGCGTGAAACGGTTGTAACTAAAATTGGTAAAAAATTTTTACCAAGGTTAATCACTTCGCCATAAAGTCTTTAAAAACGTTAAATCGTTTTTTTCTTGGTAAACAATGGAAATTTAGGTGCCATTGCTCGTTCTGAGCAATGGCACCTAAATTTGCATTGTTTACAAAGGGGTCAAAATTGCCCCTAAAACAGGGTTTTCAAAATAGGTTTTTAGTTACAACTGTTTCACGCCAAGCCCTCGATATGAGCCGGTCCACAAGAAAACCAACATTATGAACTCTGCGTAACGTATCAACCTAGATTCGCCTGCGCAATCCGCGCAGGCTAATCCGGACAGGCACATTCCGTCTCAGGGGTATAGAGGTATAAAGTAATGATTCCTGTAACAGAAAATCCACAGGAGGCGAAACGTTTCTGTCCGGGTTAGCCTGCGCGGCATGCTTACGCTGATCCAGATCGATACTTTAGGCAGAGACCACAATGTTGTTTTCTCGTGGACGGCTCATACTGTTGATCTATCAGGACTACATAAGTGTGTAAGAGCACCACTTAAAAGAATCGGAAAATCGGAAACTGTCATATCAAGAGGGAACGTTCTTACCTCCTAAACGCACACTTACCCTCCTTTATCTCTCTCATTCTCTCTCTTTCTCCCTCTTTCCCACATCTCTTGCTCTCTCTCTATTTTCTTGGTGTTTTTGTTGTATGATAAATTATACAGCTAAAGTAAGCTGATACATTCTGAACATGTAAAATCTTCACCATGCGTCCTGCAAATCAATCTTTAATTGGAGAGGACCTAAAATAAGCTATGCGCTTTCAGTCCAATCCATTTGATCATTGTATATTTCTTGATGTTTCCTACCATGTAAAATATATGAGAATTAAATATGTTTAAACTAAGAGGGAAATTTCAATTTGTTTAGATTATAATGGTAATGCCTATATTACCAGAATTCCAGTGAAGACCCAGATCAGCCTGACCATTCGTGTAAAATAACCTTAGTCTTTATTGTTCCTTACTCGTATATCGATATTTAGACAATACTTTTCAATCGTACACAGTACAGAACTTGTCTGAAAACAGGTCTGATGATAAAAGTTTTAAGAATTCAAATGGATAAGAATAAGCACACGTAGTTCAACAATGGCGGCTGGGTGTATTTTTGTTTTTCCCGAAGCCCAATGTATTATCCCACAAAATGCCCAAGTATAGTGCGATGTGTAACAATCGAAAGAATGTAATAGGCTAAGATGAAAAAAGAAAAAGAATTAAGAAGAAAGAAAGAAACCTGCTATGAACACCAAAATTGAGCAGACGACCTTAAAACCATCCATATTGCTTCTCACTGTGTCGCAGAGTTTATGTGATATATATCGTACGTTAACGTCTTTATCAGCATATGGAATTGTTCCAAAATTTGTGTTAACTTTTTGGATAACCTACTTAAGCATAATCTATTTCAAGATACGAATTAAATACAACTGACATATATAAGGAGATAGCTTGAAAGTTGACTGTTCCCACATACGACAAACCTCTATAAATGAAAGTCAATTTATTGAACTGAGTTTAAAACATCGTAGGGAAAAAATAAATAGCTGAATTTTCTCCAATTTGCCACATTGTGTTCAATGATATATTGGTACAACTATGTGTCAGGGTTACCAGTAACGTGATGAGGCTCGTCCTACAATAAAAAGACTTCTTACACCTCAATCAAGTTCCGCATTGCATGACTGGGACAACCACCATTTTGAATCGACTTGGTTGTACACGAACGTCGTTTATGATAAGGTACTGAGTGTGACGACCGCGTGTCAACATGAGCTGCGACTTGTCAATATTTATTTTGTTGTTTGTATGCAATGTCTGTTGCCAAGGATTTATACTTTTTGATAGCCATGGAAACAGCATAAACAATGTTGTACAAACAGCATGTGGAAACATTAAAGGTCAGTGGAATGAAAGTGATCAGGCATTCTCTTTCATTGGAATTCCTTATGCTTCGCCACCTGTCGGCAAATTAAGATGGATGCCAACTGTTCCTCTGAAATCTGCAAACGGTAATTGTTGGGATGGGATATTCAATGCGACTAATTATGGGAATGAGTGTTTACAGCCGCAACGCGATGATAACACGAAAGCTACAGGTGACGAAGATTGTTTATATCTGAATGTATGGACGCCTACGACTAAAAGTAATGCGTTACTTCCGGTTATGGTCTGGATCCATGGTGGTAACCTCGTTTTCGCCAATGGATACGACACTGGATATTCACCGTCTGGTAAACTTGCGCACGACACCGACGTCGTTTACGTCAGTATGAACTATAGACTTAACGCGTTCGGTTTTATGGCTTTGGAAATGCTTGCTCCAGTCTCGCCGACAAACACCTCCGGAAATTATGGTTTTATGGATCAAATCGAGGTTTTACGATGGGTTCAGGAAAACATTCGTCAATTTGGTGGAGACCCAAATAAAGTACGTTATGTGTAGGTTATATGTTCCCAGGACAACAATATTTACCTCGAGTGTCGGTCATTTTGATAGGCAAGATGTTAACTCATTAATAGCGTACGTATATTAAACAAATATGTGACAATTATGAAAAAACAAAACAAAATGAGTTGTACAACCGCATATCGTTGAAAATTGCGCATGTCGTTGTTAAATGATTTTTTATATAAAGATTTCTCTTTTTATCATATAAGAAAATGTCCAAAAGGGTAGGTAAATATTGTAGTTCTTAGTACTTTGTATTTTAGTCCTATATAGGTATGTAACGAAAACGTTCGGTATACGTTGCATTTGATATGCTAATTTACATCACCGTTTCGAAGTGATGGAGTTTATGGCTACATATAAAAGACAAGTGGACCCCTTCAGGGTTGAGTATACTTTTCGCTGAAGAGATCCTCTGCGTCTTTAGCCCGGCACGTTACATTTGGTGGCAGCGGTGGGATGAAGACAACTGCCATACCGGCCATACCGGAGTTGCCTTACCCATGGGTTTCCCAGGCCAATACTCGGGACGAGTCTTCTCGGAGTGGGAAGTTGTGTAACGAAAACGTTCGGTATACGTTGCATTTGATATGCTAATTTACATCACCGTTTCGAAGTGATGGAGTTTATGGCTACATATAAAAGACAAGTGGACCCCTTCAGGGTTGAGTATACTTTTCGCTAAAGGGATCCTCTGCGTCTTTAGCCCGGCACGTTACAGGTATCAAACATCAAAACACACTGAGTGTCATATATACAAATATCACATTTATATTCACTTTCACATTCATATTCCCAAATATGTAATTGTGTTGATACTTACGAGATCTCGTGTAAAAAATAACGTGAACATCTCTCTGCTCCATGCACCATTTACCCTTCATAATTCGAACCTAAAATGTGATAATCTTTAGATGAAAGTATATTTTTTAAATGAAGTTTGCATATTGTGATAACAAGAGAAATTGCTCACTATTATTTCCCCTTTTGTCACCATGTCTAAAAAAAAAGTCATCTGCTACAAACGCGTCTGCCAAAGTTAAAACAAATATATTACAGGTGACACTATTTGGTCAAAGTTCCGGTGGAACATCAGTTTATGGCTTATTGGGATCTCCACTTACGAAAAACCTGTACCATAGAGCATGGATGGCAAGCGCCTCGCCGATCATGAACAAAACGGCATCTCAAGCGTTCAAGGACAATGAAGTGTTCCTAAGAAACACGAAGTGCCAGGATGTTGACTGTCTCTACAATATGTCCGCCGCGGAGATCATCTCAGCCATTCCTTGGACGGTATATCCAAACTGGGGAATGGGAGACCTGATAAATTTACCAATCAAGGGAGAATTCGATGGCGCTCTTGCAATAGTTGATGGTTGGTTTCTAACTTGCTCTAAATTTCTCAGCCCACCATACGAACCCATGCTTCGGGTAAAACACCCTTAGCGTTTGTTTACGACGACAAGTGTAGATTAATGTCTGCTTGCTCATCCCTGTCATCTGATTCAATGTCTTCCAGAAGATTCTTGAAACCTTTTGTCACAAATTGGCCAACAGTACAGAGTCAGACCAAACTGAGCCAATGTAAAATTCGAATCGGGTCTACTCTTGTCGTAAATGCATTGGATTCGGTTAACGTGGATCACATCTTACTATATACACATAAAACTGTCACCGCCTCGGTGGTGTAGTGGTAGAGCGTCCGCCTCGAGTGCGGGAGGTCGCGGGCTCGATCCCCGGCCGGGTCATACCAAAGACTTTTAAAATGGTAGTAATGGTTGTCCTCCTTGTCGCTCAGGGTTGCGGCGTTTCGACTGACTAGCTGGTGTGAGGATAAATGGACCAGTAGTACAGGTAACTTACCCAGGAAACACCGATATATAACTGAACAAGTGTTGAAAGCGGCGTAAAGCACTAAACAACAATTTAAACTTTCGATTTAGGATAGAATATTGGGAAAGTACAAACTGTTTATTTAGGGCGATTACTTTAAACATTAAGAATTTGTCAGTTCTAAGAGAAGTAAACATTTCGTCTGCACCTGGGTTTTTAACCTCTTGGTGAAGTACATGTAAAGTGTGTTATTTTCATTTCATAAATCTATATAACTGTCCAAATGCATATTTTGTTTTCTAATCCTTCGTTTACTGAATATCAAACATTGTAGATTTTTCTATTACGATATAATTGTCTTTTTTGTCAATTGATCAATAATTCTCCGTCTATTATTTGTCGTTGTTGTATTTCATCAGGATATGTGTTACCAGAGTCTCCTCTCGATGCCTGGGTCAACGGTAATGGACAAGATGTTCCGCTTATGATAAGTATGTATGATGATAGACTTGACTCAGTTAGACTCTCCAGTAAAATACTGTATTCATGCCTTCCACTGCATCTAGCCTGTTAACTATTTTCCGTATGCAATTTCACGCATTTGCAGCAGGCAGACGACATTCGAAAATATTTTGAAAAAATACATTTTTCACATCAAGAGCAATTTCTGCTGTTGCCACAATTAATATACCTTGATGTATTGAGATTTTCCATAGTTGTGGCATAGATAAGTCTGCATTATATGCGTGAAAGGGTTTATTTCTCAACTCTATTTCGAGCTCAAAACTTAGACTTTTATTTACACCGATCATTGCAGTTTTACCAATAATAATTGTTGTATACGAATCTACTACCTCTAGCTCTGAACAATAAGTAGAATAAACACGTACATACACACTTGCGCGAGAAATATACTAATCATGAGCTTACGATGTGCAACAATTAGCTACTTGAATATCTCAAAAAACGTACCGAACAAGTCATTGAACATTTAAAAAAAAGCAACCTCATAAAAGTGCTGCTCTACGTACAGATATTACATTTTAAAGAACCGTTCCACGAGAAAACCAATTGTGTGAACTCACGCGCATGCTTACCTGGACAGACACGTTTCGCCTCCTACGGATTTTCTGTTTCAGGAATCATAACTCTATACATCTATACCCCTGAGACGGAATGTGTCGACCCATATTAGCCTGCGTGGACTGCGCAGGCTGATCTTGGTCGGTACATTACGCATAGTCCATAATGTTGGTTTTCTCATGGAACGGCTCAAATTCAATTTAGTCACTCCCGTGTTTATTCCTATTATGGTCAGACTCCTGTTTGCCTTAAAGCAGATACATTGTGTTTCTTTTCAAAGGTTCAACCAGTCATGAGACTGATAGTGGTACATTTCCGGAGGGTGGTGATTGGATGGACTGGTCGAACAACCACGTGTACGAACAAAGCGTTCACCGTTATCTAGATACCTTCGATGACGTCGTTTCATTAATGGCCTTGAACTTGTACCCAAGATTCCTGAAAACCCCGGCATTCCAGATGTCTTCCATGGCAACCGACGCGAGGCTTACCTGTGCCACAGATTACATGAGTTTGATTGCGGCGGCGTCCTTTACGTCGCCAGTTTATCGTTATGTAGCGACCTTTGAACCTTCACAAGTGTCCAATCGGGGCACGCATTATGCATTTCACGGGATTGATATTTTGGCATATTTTGGTATATTAGATCAAAGGTTTAACCAAACAACGACACGTGAAATTCAATTTGGACAGACACTCCGTAAGGAAATCCTTTCATTTATTAAAACCGGACACCCGGCAACGCCGGAATGGAAACCGTATCCCATGGCAACGTCCTTAGTAACGGAGGTTACTGACGTAACCAATGGATATCATGAAACCGAGTGCCAATTCTGGCTCAAAAATGGGTTCTTTTCGTATGCATGGATTAATTGAAGGCCTTTATACAGATTACGCTTTTCCTGTCTTTATTTTTGGAAATTTGCTTTAAGAGAAAAGTAAAAGATGTACATATCTTCTAATATTTTCATTCAATCTATAAACCCTATTGAACATTAATACCTCTATAAAGTAGCGGTAAGAACGTCTATCTCTTGAGCGAGAGTTCAGGGTTAGACCCACGGTTCAGGCATACGAACGAACCTTAACCCTCTCTCACATACAGACGCTTTCTGACACTTCTCTGCAGCACACAACTTTTGAAATATCTGCGGCAAAAAGAGAAATTGCTCATAATGAGCGATTTCTCCATTTGCCACAATGATTTTAATAAACCGTACTATTATTTGTAGAGATTTTCTTTATTTTTGACGTAATAATTTCAAAGTCGTCTGCTGCAGATTAATTGTATGTGGAAAAGGGTTAACTGGTAGAAATGTATTCCCTACTTGACGCTCAGGGATGACTGTAAAGGGTGGGAGAGTCTCTCATACAATGGGAGATAACTTATGCAAAATTAATTATCACGTTTTTGCAGGGTTACTTCGCTTGACTATAACCGGTTTTGTCATGGTATGAAGCACATTCGGTGTTTCAATGCTGAGGTAATGCGTTCGAGTCCGGTTCGTTAAACATTCTCACAGAAGGTTAACAAAACCAAGTATGTTCAAAGTAATTGTTATTCATAAAACAAAATGCGACAGACAAAATAATATAGACGAGGTTCAAACTCATTACTCTTGATTCCGAAACCAGCGAACAGTGTAAAACCACAGGTGGCTCCTCGGATAATTTTAGCAGTCTGATTAACCCTTTCCCATATGCAACGATTATGCAGCAGATAACTTTGAAATCAGCTGGAGAAAAATATGAAAAAATCGCCTTACATGCAAATTTAGTTTCAGAATAGAGTTGAAAACATTGTGGGCAAAATGAGAAAATGCTCATTACGAGCAATTTCTCCTTTTGCCACTATGTTTTCAAACGTCTTCTGCTGCAGAGGTGTCAGAAAGCGTCTACATGTGGGAAAGGGATTAGATCTTACCTGTTCGTCGCCTAAGCGTTCACGCATTAAGAAAGCCTTTAGTATGACGCTTTGGTGGACAAATCTTCGTAAGTCCTTTCTCGTGTAACTTGACAACTTTATATCATGCGATAATCAATGTTCATATAACTGCTAATTTACATGAACGTGATCGACTCCCGAAAGGCTTGAAAAACAAACAACCACACGATTCACCCTTTCCCCCACATACAATAAATATTCGGCAGACGACTTTGAAAGTATCAAGGCAAGCATGCGAACAATCTCTTAAAATTGAAAGTATAATTATTAAATACCGTTAAAAACCCTGTGTTAATAGGTAAAAATTCTTATTATGAGCAAATTCTCCTTTTGCCACAATGTTTACAGAAGTCGTCTGCTGTAGAGGTGTCAGAAAGTGTCTGTATGTGGGAAAAGGTTAATTTCAATATTCAATACTTGCATGGTTACCTAGAGGCTTGGCGAACGACGGTGTACTTCCTGGGTCAAGTGGTAAGTTGTATAAACATTTCGTCCTACAAAGGAAAACTTGATAAATCGCTGCTCGACTTTAGACTGGTTGTTTGATAAACATTGGCACATTACATATGAGCCGTCCCGCGAGAAAACCAACATTGTGGACTCTGCGTAAAGTCTCGATCCGGACCAGCCTAATCATACCGCGCAGGATTACACGGTCAGAAACTTTTCGCCTCATGTGGATTTTCTGTTTCAGGAATCATTACTCTATTCCTCTATCCCCCTGATACGGAATGTGTCGGTCCGGATCAGTCTGCGCGTACTGCACAGGCTGATCTGTGTCTATACATTACGCATATGCCATAATGTTGGTTTTCTCGCGGGACGGCTCATATTTACATGTACTCTTGGTCATATAAATATTAATTGAGCCGTTCCACCAACATTATTGACTCTGCGTAATGTATCGACCCAGATACGCCTGCGCAGTCCGCGAAGGCTAATCCGGGCCGACAAATTCTTTCTCAGGGGAATAGAGATATAGAATAATGATTCCTGAAACAGAAAATCCACAGGAGGCGAAACGTGTCTGTCCGGGTTAACCTGCGCGGCATGCTTTGGCTGATCCGGGTCGATACTTTACGCAGTGTCCATAATGTTGGTTTTCTCGTGGTATGGCTCAATTGACGTATAACTAGTGGGGATATACTTCTATAGTTTTGAATCAGAACTCACATTTAGGTTTACATATGACATCGGACGGAAAGTGAAGACTATGGTGATATTGAGCGTATGCTCACAGACTCGGCTACATCTTTATTGTACGCAGACCGCCTCGGCTGGGTAGTGTTAGAGCATCCGCCTCGAGTGTGGGAGGTCGCAGGTTCGAATCTCGACCGGGTCATACCAAAGACAATGGTAGTTATGGTTGTCCTCCTTGGCGCACATTCTTGCGGGGTTAGCATTACGACTGACTGGCTGATGGCAGGATAAATGGACCAGTAGTACTGGTTACTTACCCAGCAAACGCCGTGATATAACTGAAGAATTGTTGAAAGCGGCGTAAAACACCACACAATCAATAATTGTACGCAGATCTATTAAGACCCCCTATCGACAGACGCCTCCCATAGCATATACGCATCATCAGGCGAAAATAGGTCTTGTTACATATCCGATTCGGTAGCATATGAGAGACGAGTAGGTGTGAACTTTATTGAGAAACGTTTTTAGTTCTGTCATCAGAATTTACAAATATGGAGGCTGTACAACTGTGCGTAAAAGCGACACAATCCCTATTTGCTTGGCACAGCTCAATATCGTTTGTTCGAACTCTTTAACCCTTTATGCACGCTATTAAGACGTAGCATATACCAATTTCTTCTTTCTCCTTTCGCCACAATGTTTTCAACTTTATTCAATAATTGTTCTTTCATCATATATCGATATTTCATAGATTTGCCAATATGTTTATAATAAAACCGTCCACTGTGCAGATTTGTTGTACGAGGGTAAGGGTAAAAATGATTGACACCTGCCAAAGAAAAATAAAAGCACTGCAGTGCTGACGGCCTGGGAGCTGCTGGAATGTTTGATTTTTCGACGCACGGCCCCTACGGCTCCCAGTTAATCCGTCACTGTATATTTCACGTGACTTCTTTCGTGGGGTGGGGGAGTCGAGCACGGGCCCCTATGGGCCCCCTCTAACTCCGCCACTACATTAGCCATGCTTTTTCTTTGTTTACCATTATTTTTTCGACGCACGGGCCCTACGCCCCCCCCCCCAGGTTAATCCGCCACTGTATATTTGACGTGACTTCTTCCTCTTCGCCAATGATAATAATGTTAACAAGCGTCCATATTTGACCTCTCGGCGCATTAATTTCTAAAGCATTTCTTAAACTTATATTGGAGTACTCACGCTTTAAGTTTTTCACTGATATTCCAACAACATTAAAATGATATTTATGGGGGAGATCCTAACCTTTTAAATGCAGTTTTGCTGAATCCATGATGAACTATTTTTCTCGCGCAGTTCCTCATGCGTTGTTTGGTGCTAACAGCTAACAACTCCGAACAAAATGGTATTACTACTATGACCAGGGGCTAAAGCCCCAGGCCAAAAATGGTATTACTACTATGACAAGGGGCTAAAGCCCCAGGCCAACAATGGTATTACTACTATGACAAGGGGCTAAAGCCCCAGGCCAAAAATGGTATTACTACTATGACAAGGGGCTAAAGCCCCAGGCCAACAATGGTATTACTACTATGACAAGGGGCTCATAGCCCCAGGCCAACAATGGTATTACTACTATGACCAGAGGCTAAAGCCCTAGGCCAACACTGGTATTACTACTATGACCACGGGCTAAAGCCCTAGGCCAAAAATGGTATTACTACTATGACCAGAGGCTAAAGCCCCAGGCCAAAAATGGTATTACTTCTATGACCAGAGGCTAAAGCCCTAGGCCAAAAATGGTATTACTACTATGACCAGGGGCTAAAGCCCTAGGCCAACAATGGTATTACTACTATGACCAGGGGCTAAAGCCCCAGGCCAAAAATGGTATTACTACTATGACCAGGGGCTAAAGCCCTAGGCCAACAATGGTATTACTACTATGACCAGGGGCTAAAGCCCCAGGCCAAAAATGGTATTACTACTATGACCAGGGGCTAAAGCCCTATGCCAACAATGGTTTTACTACTATGACCAGGGGCTAAAGCCCCAGGCCAAAAATGGTATTACTACTATGACCACGGGCTAAGCCCTAGGCCAACAATGGTATTACTACTATGACCAGAGGCTAAAGCCCCAGGCCAAAAATGGTATTACTTCTATGACCAGGGGCTAAAGCCCCAGGCCAACAATGGTATTACTACTATGACCACTAACTAAAGCCCTAGACCAACAATGGTATTACTACTATGACCACTAGCTAAAGCCCCAGGCCAACAATGGTATAACTTCTATGACCAGAGGCTAAAGCCCCAGGCCAACAATGGTATTACTACTATGACCAGGGGCTAAAGCCCCAGGCCAACAATGGTATTACTACTATGACCAGGGGCTAAAGCCCCAAGCCAAAAATGGTATTACTACTATGACCAGGGGCTAAAGCCCTAGGCCAACAATGGTATTACTACTATGACCAGGGGCTAAAACCCCAAGCCAAAAATGGTATTACTTCTATGACCAGGGGCTAAATCCCTAGGCCAACAATGGTTTTACTACTATGACCAGGGGCTAAAGCCCCAGGCCAAATAATGGTATTACTACTATGACCACGGGCTAAAGCCCTAGGCCAACACTGGTATAACTACTATGACCAGAGGCTAAAGCCCCAGGCCAAAAATGGTATTACTACTATGACCAGGGCCTAAAGCCCCAGGCCAACAATGGTATTACTACTATGACCAGGGGCTAAAGCCCCAGGCCAACAATGGTATTACTACTATGACCAGAGGCTAAAGCCCTAGGCCAACAATGGTATTACTACTATGACCAGGGGCTAAAGCCCCAGGCCAACAGTGGTATTACTACTATGACAAAGGGCTAAAGCCCCAGGCCAACAATGGTATTACTACTATGACCAGGGGCACATGGTATTAGTACTATGACCAGGGGCTAAAGCCCCAGGCCAACAATGGTATTACTACTATGACCAGGGGCTAAAGCCCCAGGCCAACAATGGTATTACTACTATGACCAGGGGCTAAAGCCCCAAGCCAAAAATGGTATTACTACTATGACCAGGGGCTAAAGCCCTAGGCCAACAATGGTATTACTACTATGACCAGGGGCTAAAGCCCCAAGCCAAAAATGGTATTACTACTATGACCAGGGGCTAAATCCCTAGGCCAACAATGGTTTTACTACTATGACCAGGGGCTGAAGCCCCAGGCCAAAAATGGTATTACTACTATGACCACGGGCTAAAGCCCTAGGCCAACACTGGTATTACTACTATGACCAGAGGCTAAAGCCCCAGGCCAAAAATGGTATTACTACTATGACCAGGAGCTAAAGCCCCAGGCCAACAATGGTATTACTACTATGACCAGGGGCTAAAGCCCCAGGCCAAAAATGGTATTACTACTATGACCAGAGGCTAAAGCCCTAGGCCAACAATGGTATTACTACTATGACCAGGGGCTAAAGCCACAGGCCAACAGTGGTATTACTACTATGACAAGGGGCTAAAGCCACAGGCCAACAGTGGTATTACTTCTATGACCAGGGGCTAAATCCCTAGGCCAACAATGGTTTTACTACTATGACCAGGGGCTAAAGCCCCAGGCCAAATAATGGTATTACTACTATGACCACGGGCTAAAGCCCTAGGCCAACACTGGTATAACTACTATGACCAGAGGCTAAAGCCCCAGGCCAAAAATGGTATTACTACTATGACCAGGGCCTAAAGCCCCAGGCCAACAATGGTATTACTACTATGACCAGGGGCTAAAGCCCCAGGCCAACAATGGTATTACTACTATGACCAGAGGCTAAAGCCCTAGGCCAACAATGGTATTACTACTATGACCAGGGGCTAAAGCCCCAGGCCAACAGTGGTATTACTACTATGACAAAGGGCTAAAGCCCCAGGCCAACAATGGTATTACTACTATGACCAGGGGCACATGGTATTAGTACTATGACCAGGGGCTAAAGCCCCAGGCCAACAATGGTATTACTACTATGACCAGGGGCTAAAGCCCCAGGCCAACAATGGTATTACTACTATGACCAGGGGCTAAAGCCCCAAGCCAAAAATGGTATTACTACTATGACCAGGGGCTAAAGCCCTAGGCCAACAATGGTATTACTACTATGACCAGGGGCTAAAGCCCCAAGCCAAAAATGGTATTACTACTATGACCAGGGGCTAAATCCCTAGGCCAACAATGGTTTTACTACTATGACCAGGGGCTGAAGCCCCAGGCCAAAAATGGTATTACTACTATGACCACGGGCTAAAGCCCTAGGCCAACACTGGTATTACTACTATGACCAGAGGCTAAAGCCCCAGGCCAAAAATGGTATTACTACTATGACCAGGAGCTAAAGCCCCAGGCCAACAATGGTATTACTACTATGACCAGGGGCTAAAGCCCCAGGCCAAAAATGGTATTACTACTATGACCAGAGGCTAAAGCCCTAGGCCAACAATGGTATTACTACTATGACCAGGGGCTAAAGCCACAGGCCAACAGTGGTATTACTACTATGACAAGGGGCTAAAGCCCCAGGCCAACAATGGTATTACTACTATGACCAGGGGCTAAAGCCCAAGGCCAACAATGGTATTACTACAATGACCAGGGGCTAAAGCCCCAGGCCAAAAATGGTATTACTACTATGACCAGGGGCTAAAGCCCCAGGCCAACAATGGTATTACTACTATGACCGGGGGCTCATAGCCCCAGGCCAACACTGGTATTACTACAATGACCAGGGGCTAAAGCCCCAGGCCAAAAATGGTATTACTACTATGACCAGGGGCTAAAGCCCCAGGCCAACAATGGTATTACTACTATGACCAGGGGCTGAAGCCCCATGCCAACAATGGTATTACTACTATGACCAGGGGCTAAAGCACCAGGCCAAACATGGTATTACTACTATGACCAGGGGCTAAAGCCCCAGGCCAAAAATGGTATTACTACTATGACCAGGGGCACATGGTATTAGTACTATGACCAGGGGCTAAAGCCCCAGGCCAACAATGGTATTACTACTATGACCAGGAGTTAAAGCCCCAGGCCAAAAATGGTATTACTACTTTGACCAGGGGCTTAAGCCCTAGGCCAACAATGGTATAACTTCTATAACCAGAGGCTAAAAATGGTATTACTGCTATGACCAGGGGCTAAAGCCCCAGGCCAACAATGGTATTACTACTATGACCAGGGGCTAAAGCCCCAGGCCAAAAATGGTATTACTACTATGACCAGGGGCTAAAGCCCCAGGCCAAAAATGGTATTACTATTATGACATGGGGCTAAAGCCGCATGCCAAAAATGGTATTACTACTATGACCAGAGGCTAAAGCCCCAGGCCAACAATTGTATTACTACTATGACCAGGGGCTAAATCCACAGGCCAACACTGGTATTACTACTATGACCAGGGGCTAAAGCCCCAGGCCAAAAATGGTATTACTACTATGACCAGGGGCTAAAGCCCCAGGCCAAAAATGGTAATACTACTATGACCACGGGTTAAAGCCCTAGGCCAACAATGGTATTACTACTATGACCAGGGGCTAAAGCCCCAGGCCAACAATGGTATTACTACTATGACCAGGGGCTAAAGCCCCAGGATAACAATGGTATTACTACTATGACCAGGGGCTAAAGCCCCAGGCCAAAAATGATATAACTACTATGACAAGGGGCTAAAGCCCCAGGCCAAAAATGATATTACTACTATGACAAGGGGCTAAAGCCCCAGGCCAAAAATGATATTACTACTATGACCAGGGGCTAAATCCCTAGGCCAAATATGGTTTTACTACTATGACCAAGGGCTAAAGCCCCAGGCCAAAAATGGTATTACTACTATGACAAGGGGCTAAAGCCCCAGGCCAAAAATGGTATTACTACTATGACAAGGGGCTAAAGCCCCAGGCCAACAGTGGTTTTACTACTATGACCAGGGGCTAAAGCCCCAAGCCAAAAATGGTATTACTACTATGACAAGGGGCTAAAGCCCCAGGCCAACAATGGTATTACCACTATGACCAGGTGCTAAAGCCCCAGGCCAACAATAGTATTACCACTATGACCAGGTGCTAAAGCCCCTGGCCAACAATGGTATTACCACTATGACCAGGTGCTAAAGCCCCAGGCCAAAAATGGTATTACAACTATTACAAGGGGCTAAAGCCCAAGGCTAAAAACCATGAAGATATTTGAGACAAGAGTACATGAGAACCAACCTTAATGTAAGATTTACACGATTAGTGATTGATTGATTGGTTTAACGCCGTTTTCAACAATTGTTCAATCATATCACGGTGGCCAGTTCACCGACTCAAGTGTTTCCTGGCTATCTCACTCCAGTACTCCACCAAGCAGTCTTTCCAAGCACCTGGTTGATTTTCCACATAGACTGATATCCAGCCCATTAACGGAAGACGAAAAAGCGCTTGACACAGTGACTTCTATCGAACGTCGAAAATAATGTTAGCCGAACTGGGTTCGAACTCACGACCCCTGGATGTACAGCCCGAGTCGCTATCGACTGAACTACATGGACTCGGCTAAATACATTGAAATAAAGATGTGCCTGCGAATTCATGTTAAAAGAATCCACAAAAATACTGCTTTATTGAAATTTCTTGAAACCTTTTATAACTAATTGGCTCACAGTACAGAACCACATCAGACTGCGTTGATGCACTGGCTCCATATAGATCCAAACTGGTCGCAGATGCTTTACGACCAATCTGCGCATCAAAGCCATCTTATCCAAATATTCACATATTGAACGCATCTTTTGACACCGTATTAGCCAGCTTAGTTGGCGCCACTCTGCAGACTGACATGGCTATACACTTCAAACGCAACTGAAATAAACTTGGTTTTCTAAATGACGTTAGTTCCTTTTGAAGTGTGTTTAGTGTTTTTTCGCCGGCGTTTTCTGGGTAAGCTACCTGTACTACTGGTCTATTTGTCCTGACACGAGTCAGTCGTAACTTTTAACCCGACAATGCTGAGCGCCAAGTAGGTGAAGCCAACACTACCATTTAAATGTCTTCCATTTGAAGGTGCAGTGCATGCCGATTTATTACCAAAGTGTTCTACACAAGTTATCTTGATCAGCCAATCTAACCACCATACAGGTGAAAATATCAGCTGTTGTTATAAAAAAAACCTCGTCATTATAAATCCCAAACTCTGTTCCAAATATTGTACTGTACTCCTATAGCTCCGTAATTCATAATTCAAAGTCGAGCCACGGCATGCCAAAAAACGTCCCGCGGTGGCTTCACGTTTAACTCTTTACAACATATAACAAATCTTAAACAAGCGATTTTAAGAATATTTAGGCAAAACAACAGAATATCTCAAATAAATGTAGGCATAACTATTTAACGCGGTTGATTAACATTGTGGCAAAAAGAGAAATTGCTCAGCATGAGAAGTTTCTCCATTTGCCACGATGTTTTCAAAAGGCATATGTAACATATGCGTCAGAAACGTCTGCAGGTGGAAAAGCTTTGGTGGCAATTTCTATCCAATTGCATACTTATTGATTTAGTTATTCGCCATGACCGGTCTTTCGGGGGACTCCCGGTTTTGCTACAATATCAGATCGCAGACAAGAGATCATGATTAGGCTGTGTGGAAAGGCAGGCTTACCTAGACCGTCACTTGTCGCAAAGTCTCGAATGTCTTTTTTACTTGTGGCATGGCCGATCTTTCCATTTATAATTGCATAAACAGACTGATTCGATGGATGTGAAGACCTCGAAAAAGGCGGTTTACCTTTGGTATTTGGTCCGATTTCAGGGTAAGTTACATGCATAAAGTTAATTATTTGCTTCGTTTTCCACGCCAACGCCCTGAACTGCCTTCTGAGTTAGAAAGTCTGATCCAGGAAAGGTAGTTCTAAGGTTCGATTCATGCCCCGGACTCCACAATTCCGGGGGTTTTGAGCCGGGTACAGTAGCTCAGTTGGTAGCGTCGAGGGTTGTCAATCAATGTGTTGTGAGTTTGAACCCAGCTCGGCCAAAAGTCAATGCGATAATCGAAAATCGACTTCCACCAACTAGTTGGCTAACAGTCTGTGTCGAAAAATAGCTAGTTGCTTGGAAAAACTGTTGTTTTAAATACTGATTCGAGAAAACCAGGAACACATGGAAAGGTGAACTGGCCGCCGTGATATGATTAAAAATTGAAAAACGGCGTTAAACCCAAATCAATTAATCAATTAATCAATCAATCAATTACAATCAATCAATCAATCAATCAATCAATTAATCAAACAGGGGTATCGTAAGTGATTTTGCTCATGAACTAGACGTAATGTTTTGACAACCGTATTCGATAGACCAGAATAAACACCATCAAAATAGTTGTGGTCTACTCTATTTTGGACTCGCCATGGCACAATCGACCTGGGGACACTTTCGATCACATCAAGACTAAAATCTAACTGCTTCCTCACGGCATGATCAGTGTTTTCTATAGTCGTTATTTTACTAGTAGTTACAGTTGACCTCTTCAGAGGGGTCAGAAAACATATATATATATATATATATATATATATAAGAAAACCAACATTATGGACTCTGCGTAATGTATCGACCTAGTTCAGCCTAAGCATTCCGCGCAGGCTAACCCGGACAGACACTTTTCGCCTCCTGTGAATTTTCTGTTTCAGGAATCATTACGCTATACCTCTATCCCCCTGAGACGGAATGTGTCGGCCCGGATTAGCCTGCACGGACTGCGCAGGCTGATCCGGGTCGATATTTTACGCGGACTCAATAATGTTGGTTTTCTCGCGGAACGGCTCATATGTGGGAAAGGGTTAAAATGTGGCAAAAACACAAATTGGAAGTAATCTAGATTTTTGTTCTGTAAGTAGATTTACAGATACGCCAACTACGATAAACGCAAACCTTGGGAGTAATTATTTACATTGCATTCATTCACATTAAAGATTGCTAAGGTAAGCATGTTATACGACTGTCTTTACCTCTGCTGTTTTGATCATGATCGACTCTGGTCCGCAATTATTGGCATCTGTAAATATTTTTCAACATGCTTTTTCTTGTTCGTAAACTAATTATTTTAAAATATTTAATTTTAAAAAATGTATACGAGCATGCACATTTAAGCAGAGAAGTTATGGCGACATGGTTTGAAGATGCAAAAATGAATATTATGAGCAAAAATTAATATTTTGATCAAAAATGAATATTATGAGCATGCAAAAAGAAACCAGCGTTAAACGGTTTAAAATTAGACTATTTGTCTCTATTTTCCTTTATAGCCTACGAGATAAAAATGCGACAGATAAGTAAGTAACTGTGTTCATTTTAACTCAGTTCGTGGTCGATTCAATGCTTTAACCCTTATTCCGCTAAATTCCACCAACCATGATGTTTAACAAGTGAGTACAAGATTATTGATTGGGAGCGATTAAAGAAAAATGAGCCGTTCCGCGAGAAAACCAACATTGTGGACTCTGCGTAAATTATCGACCCGGATCAGCCTAAGCATGCCGTGTAGGCATTTCCGGACAGACACTTTTCGCCTCCTGTGACTTTTCTGTTTCAGGAATCATAACTCTATACCTCTATCCCCCTGATACGGAATGTGTCGGCCCGGATCAGTCTGCGCGGACTGCGCAGGCTGATCTGGGTCGATACATTACGCAGAGGCCATATTGTTCGTTTTCTCGCGAGACGGCTCATATATGAATGGTAGTAATGGGTGTGGCACTCGTTACTCATATACTGTTGAAACCGGTGTTGTAAACCCCACCAATAAACAAACAAACAAACGATCATGTTTATTGACTAGGGTCAACGAAATATTGTCAGATGAGAAGCGCACACTATAGACCAAGATAAGACTACACAAATGGTGTACGCAGAGTAGTGTAATACCGTCCGTACAATAATACGCAAACGTTAACCCATTCCCAAATACAAAAAAAAAATCCGCAGTATACGACTAGAAACAAAAAAAAAATCTAGGAAAACTATAGACAGTCTCTATAAATGAAAAGCATCATTATTGAAAAGAGTTGAACACGTTATGGCAAAAGATCAAAAATGCTCATAAGGAGCAATTTCGCCTTTTGCAACAATGTTTTTCTAAGGTCGCCTGCTGCAAATTCGTCAAAATGCGCCTGCAAGTGGTTGAAGGTTAATTGAGTGCAGCATGATACTATTTTAGAGTAGACATCGCTAAAGGTGTTAGTCAGCCTTAGGAGGGGTATTACAGTATTGTTTTATTGGGATTTTACACCGTTTTCAACATTATTTCAGTTATATCACGGCAACAGTTTACTAATTCATGATCCCTTGGTAAACAAACCAGTACGAGGCTGGAACATGTACCGTGCCCAAAGGGCACTCAATCTTGACCCCTGCTACTGGGGATTTAACCTGGGACGCCCGGTTCCAAATTGCCTACGCTTATCACTCGGACAAGGCGGCTTCCTGGGACAATAATGCTTAGTGTCGATAGTAGTCTTAATGTTGTCCGCCTACATGTTATGCAAACTGATCAGTAAGCACGGTAAAAAAATAAGTAAATACATGACTGAGCCGTCCGAGAAAACCAACATTGTGGACTCTGCGGAAAGTATCGACCCGGATCAGCTAAAGCATGCCGAACAGGCTAACCCGGACAGAAACGTTTCGCCTCCTGTGGATTTTCTGTATCAGGAATTACTCTAAACCTCTATCTGTACGACGTCAGGTGAGTATAATGGTTTTGTGTATGTATATCTGAATGACATCGGGTGAGTATAATGGTTTTGTGTATGTCTATCTGAACGACATCGGGTGAGTATAATAGTGATGTGTTTGTCTATTTGAATGCCGTCAGCTGAGTATAATGGTTTCGCGTATGTTTACATGAACGACGTCGGGTGAGTATAATGATGTTGTGTATGTATATCTGAATGACATCGGGTGAGTATAATGGTTTTGTGTATGTCTATCTGAACGACATCGGGTGAGTATAATAGTGATGTGTTTGTCTATCTGAATGCCGTCAGCTGAGTATAATGGTTTCGCGTATGTTTACATGAACGACGTCGGGTGAGTATAATGGTTTTGTGTATGTCTATCTGAACGACGTCGGCTGAGTATAATGGTTGTGTGTATATATATATATCTGAACGACGTCAGGCGAGTATAATTGTTTTGTGTATATCTATCTGAAAGACGTCAGAGGAGTATAATGGTATTGTGTATGTCTATCTGAATGACGTCGGGTGAGTATAATGGTTTTGTGTATGTATATCTGAATGACGTCGGGTGATTATAATGGTTTTGTGTATGTCTATCTGAACGACGTCGACTGAGTATAATTGTTTTGTGTATGTCTTTCTGAATGACGTCGGGTGATTATTATGGTTTTGCCTATGTCTTTTTGAACGACGTCGGGTGAGCATAATAGTTGTGTGTATATCTATATGAACGTCGTCAAGTGAGTATAATAATTTGATTGTCTATAAGATCTATGTCAGGTGAATATAATGGTGTATGTGTATATCTATCTTTTGTCCGACAATATTGATTTGGCATTAGGTCAAACTTTCCGGGGTTTTAGTCACACATCAATCATACTGTGTCGAAACCTTATATATGATCGAAGGAATATGCATGATGTGTCGTAAATAGGTCAATGAAAAGGTCTAATTTTACTTTTGTTTCTCGGTGGAGGAATTCATCACGTTGGACAATTCTAGGTACGTATCAGGTATTTAATAAGGTAGCCTATTGATTTGTCAAGGTTGCTTTTGTCTGCCTGATAAGAAATTCGAGTTTTCTGCTTAAAATATGACTGGATGACACACCAAGACTAGTTAGTTTAAACAATATTTTATTCAGTAATTTTCAATATACAATTCAATACATAATCAAATTTTCAATGATTGAAAAGAAAGCTACAGCTTATTTTAAGTCTCTCTACAGTTTGACGGCATACTGAGTTTAACAATATTTCGAGAATATCTCCTCTTTCTGCATTATTGTTCAAAAGCAAGATTGTGGTAATAATTACTTATTAAATATACTCATGTGTTTCCTGGCCTTCTCACACCAGTACTGCACACAGCAGGCCTTCCAAGCAGCTGGCTGCTTTACCTATTAGGCTGATCGCCCATTGGTGGAAGAAGAATGACGCTCGTCACAATGAACCTTGTCAAACGAGATGGGGTTCGAGATTGGGTTCGAACTCACAACTCCTGGATTGACAGCCCGGGGCGCTAGCGTCTGAGCTACCGGGTTTCTCGTAGTTCCTAATTGTTTTCTACTTCTTCTTAAAACTGCAATTCAATTTGTCTAAATCCGCTCTATTGTGCTCATTTGTATAGCTTGGGGAGGATTGAATAACAACATGGGGTTAAGTGTTACTTAACCCTTTCCCTCATACGACAATTCTGAAGCAGACGACTTTAAACATGTTTCGTCAGAAAATAGAAAATCTCTATAATTGAATGGATAACCTATGACTATAAGTTGAAAACATTATGTCAAAAGGAGAAATTGCTCGTTTTGAGCAATTTCTTCTTTTGTCACTATGTTTTCAAAATGCCGTCTGCTGCAGAGGCGTCAGAAAGCGTCTATATGAGGAAAAGGGTTAAGGACTAATGAAAATACCATTAGTGTCGTTGCCAGTTCAGTGAACACAATGGATGTGTTATGTAAATAGAATTGTTGTTATTCCCCCGATGGAAACAACACGAACTCAGTCAAAATATAAATACTGCGCTAGTATCAACACTTCTGTAGTCCTTTTAAAAAGTCGTTCCCGTCTATTTCTAGAAGTAAATTAGTACTTAATGGGATTTCCTTTCATGTGAACAATTTGTTACGTCATTATGGCATGTGTTTGGGAACTGAAATCAACAATCATAACGTCATTAACGTGTATTTATAGAACAACGGAAAACACCTGTGAGCGATTGGTGCCATCATTATTTCACGCCTGATATTTAAATAACAACTAATCTATTCCCACATAAAGACGTATATTGACGCCTCCTTCAGACGACTTTTGAAAACATTTACCCCAATATTTACAACTGAATTTCGAAGATGATGCATTCACGTACAGAAGGTTTTCACATTTTTGTTCAGATGATTTCAACGTCGTCTGCTCTACATTTAGTTGTATGTGGGAAAGGGTTCAGTAAGAGCTCCTAAAGTGGCTTAGGTTTTCGTAACGGGGTTAATTCACCTTTACCCCTCTATCACAACTGGGTTCAATAGGCAATGAAGCAGGAACATGTTCCGTGAACGCCAAGTATTATTTCAGTTGGAATTTTTAACGTGAAAACCGACATCATTTTACTTGACCGACGTGGTTTATGGACATAATAGTAAACTTAAGTGTTCTTTTGCCACAATGTTTTCAAACATCGTCTGTTGCAGAGGCGTCAGAATGCGTTTGCATTATAACGGTAATATTCCAGATTTTCTTCGCAGTTGTAAGGCGTTGGTTATCCACAATCGTAACACTCGGGTTCCAAGGTCGAAAGGTTAAAACCTTGGAATGAGATGTCGAAAGGTTACTGGTACTTTCTAAATATTTCAGTGATCTACCCGGCCGCTTTAAATATGGTAGTAATGGTCATTCTCCTTGGCGCTGAGGTTTGCAGGGTTATCATTACGAGTGACTGGCTGGTGTCAGGATAAATGGACCAGATGTACTGGTAACTTACCCTGGAAACACCGTGATATAACAAAAAGAAATGTTGAAAGTGGCGTAAAATACTAAGCAACCATTACATCATTGAGCGAACTATAAGACCAAATAAGGCATTAACTAAAAGGAAATTAATTCTCCGGTCAATTGTTGAAAAGGTTAATAGAGACAAAATATCTAAATTGAAGTGAAAATGAGATATATCGCAGCCTGGTGATTAAGTAAGAACAGGATTCAAGAACTAAATGCATACTCTACATTCCTGGTATAAAGTAGTAAGTAAACAAAAGAGGCTGTGCCACTGGAAAACAGACCTTCGGGCCATTGCGACAATGGTAGTTCCAGATCAACCTGTTTCGCAGTATAATCAGTTTTTTGGGTTTTCCCTGTTCGTATATAATTCGTTCAAACATACTATAAGCTTCTCGAAACGCTAAAATACGGTTTCGAATGATCTTTTAATGTACAACACCCCTAATGCACTCGGCGATATCCGTATGAAGTTGTTAGAATTCGGTATTGTTCGTGGAATTGCCGATCATTTCCACCGGAGATGACCGACGACTGCGAACGGAAATGTCAGAGCCTGTATACTTTTATCTAAGTATTGGCATCTTAAGGAAATCGCCTTGCCCTTAACCCTTTTCCACATACAACAATTCTGCAGCAGACGACTTTGAAAACATATTGACAGAAAACCTAAAAAGTATCCATAAAAGCTTAATTATTAAATAAAGTTGAAAACATTGTGGCCAAAGGAGAAATTGCTCATCGTGAGCAATTTCACCTTTGGCCACAATGTTTTCAAAAGTCGTCTGCTGCTATTGCGTCAAAATGTGTCTGCTTGTGGGACGTGGATATCACATCAGGTTACAGTTTATCCTGTTCAATGTCAACGTGTATATATATACCATAAGTAAAAATGGCTAACCCGCCAGAAAACTGTAAAATGTACAATTCCAATTCGCCACAAAAAGCAAATTAATCAGTTTGTCAAAGAAAAAACCGCCCGATCGAAAATCTCAAAAAGATTGCAATTGCAAATTAAATTTCGGGGAAAATGTTTATCCGAAAATCAATTGCCGGAAGTAACTAATCAATCACGTGATAGGAATCAAAGACAGCTAATTTCCAGCTTCAATTACGACTACAACTTACCTTTTAAACTTTTAATGGGATAAACAAGAATTGCTAACCTCTGTTTCTGTTAACCCTTTCCCTCATATAGACGCTTTCTGACGCCTCTGCAGCAGACGGATTTTTTTGAAAACATAGTGACAAAAGAAGAAATTGCTCAAAACGAGCAATTTCTTCTTTTGCCACAATGTTTTCCACTTTTAGTCATAGGTTATCCATTCAATTATAGAGATTTTCTATCTTTTGACAAAATATGTTCAAAGGCGTCTGCTGCAGAATTGTCGTATGAGGGAAAGGGTTAATCAATGTCGTAAAAAGTATGTACTTGATTAACGTCGATTGAGATACGCATGCGCATCACTCTCATTTGAATTTGAATAAACGATGTTTGACGGAAGTTACATGAAAATTACGTTAATAACTAGCAATTAGAGCAATGAAATTCTACGTGAAAGCTTAAACTTATCGCATGCATCAAAACTTGGCGAAACTGTTATTGTTCTGTGTTCCTAGGTTCGATTATACAAGGCGCATTAATCTCATTTGATTTGAATAAACGATGTTTGACGGAAGTTACATGAAAACAAGCTGGTAGGCGATGTGGGATTCGCCTTGGTTGTTGGTCCTTAGCAACGAAACTTAAACGCGCTCACCCTGAGCCCGTATGGCACCTGTTCACCACGTTTCATCGGAATCGGCCCGTCGGTTTGGGCTGTGGAGCGTCGCTTTTTACAAACAAACAGACAGACAGACAGCCGGAAAAGCCTGACAATAAGGGATATCTAACGAAGCGAATCCCAATTACGTGAATAACTAGCAAATAGAGAAAATGAAAATCTCCATAATTCAATGGATAACCTATGACAAAAAGTGGAAAACATTGTGGCAAAAGGAGAAATTGCACGTTTTGTGCTATTTCTTCTTTTGTCACTATGTTTTCAAAAATCCGTCTGCTGCAGAGGTCTCAGAATGCGTCTATATGAGGGAAAGGGTTAACACTGGTCGAAACTGTTATTGTTTGGGGTTCCTAGAACAGGGCTCGATCATGCAAGACGTAATTGGGTGAACATCGAGTATACACACAGCTGAGGTAGTGGCATATTCCGTTGGGAACATTTTGAAACCCTAACTAGCATATGCTGAACTCAAACGGTCATTTTTGGCATAACGAAAACACAAATTCACTATCAGATGTATTGATTGGTTGATTGATTGGGGTTTAACGCCGTTTTTAACAATTTCTCAGTTATATCACGGCGGCCAGTTCACCTACTCATGCATTTCCTGGTTTTCTCACAACAGTACTCCACACAAGAATCTTCCCAAGCAACTGGCTGCTTTTCCACATAGACTTAGCCCATTGGTGGATGTCACATTTACTTTTGTCAATCCTCGGAAAGAAAGTTAGCCGAGCCGGGATTCGAACTCACAACCCCTGGATTGACAGCCCGCGTCGCTACCGACTGAGCTACCGGGGCTCGGCCGCTCAGATGTATTAACATTTTAGGCCGAAATCCACCCTTACCACTGTCATCCTACAGTTTGTTTCCCTATTCTGACTTGTACGCATTGACCTACGTGCGTATGCTCGGGTACTTGCCAGCAGTGAACGTTAAATTGCATACTTTAATTACAGAGCGTTAAACATACTTCAGCCGTCCCACGAGAAAACCAACATTGTAAAGTATCGACCTGGATCAGCCGAATCGGGTCAGACACTTTTTGCCTCCTGTGGATTATCATGAATCTATACCTCTATCCCCCTGAGGACTGCGCAGGCATAATCTGGGTCGATACATTACGCAGAGTCCATAATGTTGGTTTTCTCGTTGAACGTTTAGATCTCGGCAAGTGTTACTGTATATTTAGCATGCGGATATCTTCTATTTAATCGATCGAATAGTCTCATTGCACATTAGTATGTTTGTTTGTTTGTTTGTTTGTTTTATTTGGGTTTTACGTCGTTGTCAACATTATTTCTGTTATATCTTGGCGACAGTTCATTTAGTTATTATCCCTTTGTAAACAACCCAGTACTGGGCTCGGAAATGTGCCTAGCTGAAGGGCACTCCAACCGGACCGCTACGACTACGTAATCGTCTTATACCGTTTACCACATATTGACGCCTCTACTGCAAACGACTTTTGAATACACACTGACAAATGGAGAAATGGCTCAGTATGTTCAATTTCTCCTTTTAATATTATAACCAAGATTATTTCAAAGTCGTCTACTGCAGATAAGTTGAAATGGTTATTAAAGCTATACATTACACTCGACTATTCGGAGACTTAAGATGTTTTATTCAACTAACCAAGGCGTTGACGTAGTGGCTTTGATAAAATTAACCCTTTCTCACATACAACACATCTGCAGCATACGATTTTTAATACATGGAAAAACATCAACAAATAAAAGTATACAAAAGTATAGTCAAGTTGAAAACAATGTGGAAAAGGAGAAATTGCTCGTCGTGATCCATACCTGTACGTTACATAAGGTAAGATGTCATTTTCGTTCCAATAACGCTGACCCCCGGGATCAAGTATAGCCCTCTATCTGGGCATATCCTATTTAGTAGAGTGGAGTCATGGGCTGGAGTGGAGTGGAGTCTTGGAGTGGAGTCTTGGAGTGGAGTCATGGAGTCTAGTTTTGGAGTGACCATTCACATTTTTTCTTCTTTTTTTAAATTTATTTTAATAATTTTCTCCACTTATATAATATAACAGTCATAGTACTGCCATTGTAGGCCTAGTTAAAATAAACAATATATACATGTACTTATGTTGGTGCAATAAAGCAATATTGTAATAAAAGGTCTGACTACCTTATATTTTGTTTGTAATTAAAAGTTCAAAAAGGTAAACCACAGAGATATAACATGTTAAAAATCACTGTTCCCGGTGAAATAACTGTTCTAATTTAACCCTCCAAGAGAGTATTTAATGTCCTAACATAATGAGACATTGATGACATGTTAGATCTGTCATCCAGTTTAACTCCCAATGGGATTCATTATCTCCCATTCAGCCGACAGGTACAAGAAAATGTAAAATGTATGAAACTTTAAGTAAGTGGTATCTACTCCTCATTTAAACATCCAGTTTGCAAAAGTAAGTATCAAATAATAAATTTGATTTCCACTCCAAAACTCCACTCCACGATTCCTCTCCAAAACTAGACTCCATGACTCCACTCCAAGACTCCACTCCAAGACTCCACTCCACTCCACTCCACGACTCCACTCTACTAAAAAGGATATGCCCTCTATCTGGGTGGCATTTATGTTCAATAAACAGTAGACTTTACAGCAAATGATTAAGAACTATGTTCGATATCAATTAATCGGTAAGGCTTCTTGAAACCGTTCAGTAAGTATAAAACAAAAATATGGCACTTAACCCTTTGCCATATACAACAGTTACGCAGCAGACGACTTTCAAAATATCTAGACTAAAATGTCATGTCTTTAAAAATGAAAGTATTATTATTGAACTGATTTGAAAACATTGTTGGCGAGAGGAGACATTGCTCATCATGAGTAATTTCTTTCTTATGCTTTAAAATGTTCAACAGTCGTTTGCTGTAGAGAAGTCAGAAAGCGTCTGTATGTGGGAACGCGTTACCACAGACTGGTTTCAAGTTCAAAATCGTTTTATACCGAATAAACTATATTTCTCATAGAAGTATTATAATAGTACGTACTGTTATTGAGTATATTGAAAAAAATGGACGGTTTCGCCGACAAATTGATGATAAAGATAATAATTATACTATAATCGACGATAACAGCTCGAGGGCTTTGCGTGAAACGGTTGTAAGTAAAAACCTATTTCGAAAACCCTGGTTTAGGGGCAATTTTGACCCCTTTGTAAACAATGCAAATTTAGGTGCCATTGCTCAGAACGAGCAATGGCACCTAAATTTCAATTTGTTTACCAAGAAAAATGATTTAACGTTTTTAAAGACTTTATGGCGAGGTGATTAATCTTGGTAACAAAATACCAATTTTAGTTACAACCGTTTCACGCCAAGCCCTCAAGCTATAACAGAAGCAGGGTACTTTTCAAATTAGTTTGTACTTGATCGGCTGAGGTCAGACAACAACAAATTATGGTTACTCATTGGTGAGTGATAGTGTACTCTTACAAACGGTTGATGTTTATTCAAACATGTAGATGTACTAGAGGTAAGTTCCTTATCCTGGCATGTAAACGATCAGTTTTCATTTAGAGAAGAACATCTGGCATTTGTACGCACCAGAGGCCGATAATATGTATAAAAAAAAGCTACGACCTGACGTAAGTTTTGAAGTTACGATCGTTCGTAAGATCGTTTTATGAACGAGGTCGTAACTTCGCAATGGGAAACAGTTTCAATCGCCGCCTTAGTTTCAACCGACTTAAGACTCCCTTTGATGAATCGGATATTTTCACCCAAGCTTACGATTGTTTTAGCTACTTGTTTGATAAAAACGGTTCTCGGGCAATCTTAACCCTTTTCCCACATACAACAAATCTGCAGCAAACGACTTTGAAAACATAGTGACAAAAACCTGAAAAATCTCCATAAATAGTAGCTTAATTGTTAAATAAAGTTGAAATCATTGTGGCCAAAGGAGAAATTGCTCATCAAAAGTCGTCTGCTGCTATTGCGTCAAAATGCGTCTACATGTGGGAAAGGGTTAATTAATGCCAAGCTAACCCGTTGATGAAACGGGCCCCGGGGTCAGAGGATTACCTATGGTAAAAGTGACTTTAACTTATCAAATAACGCACCATACCTGAAACTTTATTGACGCCGCGTGGAAGCGCGGCGTCAGTATGGGATAGGTTTTAATTTTGAAACATGGGGTGACTTAACTGAAAAGGGAGCAACCAATATTAATATTGTTAAGAGAAACTCTGTAATATGTTTGAAAAAAACAACCTTTATGAATAAATAAATTGTATACAATTATTTAAGAAACAGCAAGATACAAAATACGTTTGTCTTCTACCGTTATTACCAAACTTTAGACACATGTAATGGGTATTTAATAACTTCCCCTAACTTCCTAGGCTACGCTTTTTTTATAGTTTGGTTTACGACCCGATTCCTCAAAGCTCAGAAAAAAAGTTTCTGGCGATGTTTTTGCCTATTTACAATATTGAGATTTTTAAATAAATGGGTAATCTTTAAAAAATCAATGATGATTCATTTTAATTACTACATATTACAGTATAGTTCTAGCAACTGTAAAAACAACGTTAACCCAACTATGCAATAGGCATGGCCGTAACGTGACCCGTTCTATTATTTGTAAATGCAGCATTTCATCGCTTGGCGATTTTGGTCATTATTATTAAGTTGTCTCTGCTTCCTTCCGTAATGAATAATTCGCTGTTTTCACGATTTCATCCGATTTCTAAAATGCATTGGATTCGTTCGTACCCGGTTTTTCATGTTTCGTTCGAGATGAACGATTCGTACCAACTGGTTTTCGCTCTTTGCTCTTGGGGAACTGACTTGACCATTTTCTTTTGTTTATTTTTCAGTTTTCTACTGGCATGTTCAAAGCGATTAAAGTGACATCAAATTAACAAAACAGACTTAATAAATCTTGCTATATGTTGACTATACATGTGAACTTTCATAATGATCAATCTTGATCATAAATATCTTTCTTCTTTTTTTAATTACTTCGTATTTTTTGTTTATATACTCCCGTTTTTGCTATCATACTTCTGCTAAACTGGAAGGAGAATAGACTTCCCCCTCTCCTTCCAAAGTTATTGTCACACTTAACTTATAACTAGAGGCAATAAACCTTAATATATGTTAATAATTAAGCACCTATGTTTTTGTTTCATCTAATGGATCTAGTTAGAGGATTTAAACTTCAGCTTGTATGATCCATTATAGTTGCAGTGAATGTTAAGCAAACCGTAAACCAAATGGTTTCAGGACTAAACTTGTCATTTCACGACTAAACTTCACATGCTGCATATCACGTAGATCGTAGCATATAAAACGTTTAATCCCTACGTCAATATCGACCCTTTCTGCTCGATTTTGATCAACTTACAAATGTGTACAGGCTCGATACTGTACATACAGTTCCACGTTCATACTTCACTTAAATATTTAAACAAGTATAAATGAAAATAGGTTGGCCGCGGTTTCGATCTGCAGCCGGTTCATACGAGAGACTTTAAAAGTTATAGTAATGGCTGACCTCTTTGGCACTCCGGATTGCGGGGTAAGAACTATGACTGGCTGGTGTTAGGATAAATCGATCAGTAGTACGCCGTGATATAACTGAAAAATTGTTGAAAGCGGCGTTCAATCGAGCACAGATACCGGCAACGTATATCGAGGGCTTGGTGAGAAACAGTTGTAACTAAAATCGGTATTTTTTTACCAATTTTAATCACCTCGCCATAAAGTCTTTATAAGCGTTAAATCATTTTTATTGGTAAACAATGGAAATTTAGGTGCCATTGCTTACAAAGGGGTCTTACAAAGGGGTCAAAATTGCCCCTAAACCAGGGTTTTCAAAATAGGTTTTTAGTTACAACCGTTTCACTCCAAGCCATCGATATATCTATTGGTTATATTATTCGATGGGAGTCTGTTAATTTGTGTTTACCGCTTTGACGTACGTTACTTTTACCTGTGATATCACATAGATCAATTTGCTTTCCAGCTATACACCTATTTATATTTACAGTAATTTCTCCGAATGTCACAATGTTTTAAAAGCCGTCTGCTACAGATTAATCTAAATACATGTTGGAATTGGTATGTTAGTTATCACTTTATAAAAACAGAATCATGATTTTGATAAAAACACTTGCACGTAATAATGATATTATATTAACACAAAGGTAAGGGACAGGTTATCATTTTCGAGTTATACATTAAACTGTGTGGAAAACAGTGGTGCAGTGGTGCAGTGGTATAGCGTCAGCCTCTCGTACCAAAGGGCCTGGGTTCAAATTCCATGATCAGCGGGTTGTGCATTTGGGATCTTTCCACACAAACGGCGCGAGTATTGGTAACGTCTCAAGGAAGCAGATACCGAGTGTGATTACATAAGTTTATAGCTTGTTTCGCAATCGATGTAAAAATAAGTAAGTTGAGACTTACACTGCACTGAACAAGGGTGAACACGATGATGAATGTACGTGCTAGGTTTGGCTGACATTTCAATGTTTTATTGGTGAAACACGTTACGTAATTTCACTACAGTTTTTATCAGCGGGTTACATAAAAAGTTCAGTCAAAGTTCAGTGTATGGCTCTTTATCAGCTTTCTTTGATAGACCTTTTGTAGAAGTCGATTCAAAACAGTTGTTAAACAGTCAATTTATTTCAAGTTCTCTGTTGGATATTTTTAATTCAATCTTTTCGTTAAAACCTAGGAGCCCTATAATGGTATAGCAACGTATTCACATATTCCCTGTTGTCTACTCTTCTGAATTCAAATAGTATTAACCCTTTATCACATAAAGACGCCTTCTGACGCCTCTGCATCAGACGAACTTTAAAACATTGTGGCAATATAAGTAATTACTCACAATAATAAATGTCTCCTTATTTTTAGACATTTTAATAGTTTGTTCTACATGTGTTAAAAGTCGTCTGCAGCAGATTTGTTGTACGATGGGAAAGGTTTAAAAAGACATGGGGAAGCTATGGGAATAAACACATAACTTTGAGATAATGTAGTAATCTTTGTGAGAAAGAGAGAGTAAAATAAACAATTTCTCCTCCCTCTATATATGTTGTCAAATTATTAATCTAGCAAAGACCGGAGGGTTTTTTGTTGTTGTTTATCTTGTTTCAATATGAATTCTCAATTGGTGCTCATATGGAATTACAAAATGGCGCACTTCTAGCGTTTCGTTCAACTGATACAAGCATATACTATGAACATTGAGTGATTGTTTGATTTGGGTTTAACGCCGTATTCAACAGTTTTTCAGGCAAATCACCGCGGCCAGTTCACATACACGTGTATTTCCTGGCTTTCTCAGACCGGCACTCCACACAACAGTATTTCAAAACAACTGATCATTTTCCTATAACTGATAGCCCATTAGTGGAAGAATTTTGTCAAACGTCAGAATATACGTTGGCCGATTAGGGATTCGAACTCACAACCTCTCGATTGACATCACGTGTCACTTCTCACTGAGCTACCGGGGCTCTACATCATACAATATAGGCACGAACGAGTTGTCACGGTGTACACATATTCACAGCTAGAAATAAAAGCTATTAAAACCTTTTCCCACATACAGACACGTTCTGACGCCTCTGCAGCAGACGACTTTTGAAAACATTGTGACAAAATGAGAAATGGCTTATGACGAGTAATATCTTCTTCTGTCACAATGTTTTCGAATCTTTGCAATAGTTCATTTATAAAGATGTTCAATAGTGTTGGCTAAATGTGAACACAGTCGTCTCTTGTGTTGTTGTATGTGGGAAGTAAACATAATCTGATAAATTAGAAGACATAGGGTTTAATCGTTAATAAGCAATATATTGTGGCGGCAAAACAAGTTTATTACCACTTTAAAACAGATATCTGCTCTGTTCAACAGAAAAGTTTACTCTGCGATCATAATTTGTTCTCAGGTATCTGATTGGTCAGAAGCAAATTCATACTACAAACTGACCAATCAGGACGCTTATTTGAAGTCTAGTCTTTCATTTCTAAGCACAGAAAACGTTGAGTGTTGTAGCCTCTGGGCGCGATCATGCAGGAGGTGTACACTTAACGCCTACTGGAAACAACGGGTGCTATCTGTGAGTTGCGAAACGAGCCCGTCCAAACACATAAGTTCAATAAAAGCTTCGAAGTAGAAGCTGCTGTAAGTAAAACATGAACAGTGTAAATACCATTCAGACTGTACGGATGCACATGCTTATCTGGAACTGCACTGTTTACAAAAGTCAACCTACCACTTTTTGAAAACATAGTGACGAAAGAAGAAATTGCTCAGAACGATCAATTTCTCCTTTTGCCACAATGTTTTCCACTTTTAGTCATAGGTTATCCATTTAATTATAGAGATTTTCTACTTTTTGACAAAATATGTTCAAAGTCGTCTGCTGCAGAATTGTTGTATGAGGGAAAGGGTTAAAAAAAACGTATGTATATGTTTATGTAAGAATGGTAGGCCTGAAAGTATTCATGAACGTTCCTTATATTAGTTGTATACGTAAACAGTGCATTCTTCTCTGAGTAGAAGTGACGAACGGTGCAGTTAAAATTACCAAATTACGTTTGCGATAAATATAGACCTGTGCACATCCACCCACCCTCCCACACACGCACACACTCATTATAAGTTCCCAGTATTTAGCAGTTAAAACATATGTTTAATAGTATAGATTGTGATCAGAGACGATACCATTAGGTACATCTTGATCGTACACGAGTTTAAACAAACAACCGTTCTGTTCATTTCGTGCTAGGTATATTGAACTGGTTCGAACCCGACACCGTCATTCACTCTTTACGATGATTGATACAATGAGTAGCGTCATTCGTCTTCCATCAATGGGCTAAATTGTTTATTGTGTAAGGTAGCTAGGTGCTTGGGAAGAATGGTGTATGGAGTACTGGTACCAGAAAACCAGGAAGAATGGTATATGGAATACTGGTACCAGAGAGCCAGGAAGAGCACACGTGATGTGAAATAACTGAAATAATGTTGCATTATATTGAACTGTTACATGATGAATACTTAACCCTTTCCCTAATGTAGCCGCTTTCTGACGCCTCTGAAGCATACTACTATTGAAAACATAGTGACAAAAGATGAAATTGCTCATGCAACAATGTTTTCCACTTATCCATTCAATTATAGACATTTTCCGATTTTTTGACAAAATATGTTCAAAGTCGTCTGCTGCATATTTCTTATACGTGGGAAAGGGTTTTAAAACAACGTCAGTTTGCATTGATATATATATTGTTCCATGCCATTTTAATTAAAACTTTAAAAATGGAAGTAATGGCTGCCCTCTTTGTCCCGCTAAGGATTGCAGGGTTAGCAATACGACCGACTGGCTGGTGTCGGGATAACTGGTAACTTACCAAGGAAAATCCGTGATATACTGAACTGAATTCAAAAACGGCGTCAAACACCAAACAATCAATCAATTGCCATATTAGTCTTATGATAAATCCCTTGATAAACTTTAATGATTGAAACAGTAAGTTTATTAGGCCCAGTTTTTCTCAAATGAAAATTCGGACGCCCGTGTTAATACAAACTAAACCTTTCTGTTAACCCTTTACCATATATAGACGCTTTCTGACGCCGTTGCAGCAGACGGCTTTTGAAACCATTGTGGCAAAAGAACAAATTTCTCGAAACGAGCAATTATTCTTTTTACCACAATGTTTTCAACTGTATTAAATGGTAAAACTCTCATTCATTGAGACTCTTCATGTGTTCTTGTTGTTGTTGTTGTTGTTGTTGTTGTTGTTGTTGATGTTTTCAATCAGTTCTGAAAGTCGTCTGCTGTAGACTTGTTGCTTGTGGGATACGGTTATCATTATTATTGGACGAATTACAGATTCACCAATGTACGATTTGATAAGTAACACCCTTTTCCCCATCCTCGGTACCCAGGCTATTCATAAACTATATGATACCCTGGGCAAATTGGCTAGCGAAACTTCGCAAAGCATGCACCACGGTTTACTCGGTAACTACACTGTAATTTCCGTATCGCATGAGGTTTGTGTCATGCGGCCAATCAAGCAGCTGCATTTCACCTCATACATTATTCATGAGTACGAGATTTTTACAGCCAATTTGCCCAGGGTATCATATAGTTTATGAATAGCCTGGGTACCGAGGATGCCTTTTCCCACATACAATAAATCAGGTGGAGGACTTTGAAACCGTCTCGGCAAAACTATGAATAATCTCTACAAATGAAAGAATACTTACTAAATTGAGTTGAAAACATTGTGGCAAGAGCACTTTCTTCTTTTGCCATGATGTTTTCAATAATCGTCTGCTGCAGTAGAGTCAGAACGCGTCTAAGTGTTGAAAAATGTTTAACAGGCTGGTCTATATCTCCACTGCGGGGGAGTCTATCGCTTGTTAGCTGTGAGTGTCTCGATTAATTACGCACTAACATTGTATATATAGATGTACTACACTCGTATGGCACACATACACAAACACTAATACCATTAAAGCATAACAGTAATGTTTTGTTTATACATAAAGTTGTGCCATCATAGTGTGGTACTGGTATAGTTTAGCATCATCTGTCCTGCAGATGAACTCGACCTGTAGTGTTATTCGAATTGACGCAAGGTACATAACAAACATGCTTAGGTATACTACATATGAGCCTTTCCACGAGAAAACAAACATTGTGGACACTGCGTTATGTATCGACCCGGATCAGCCTATGCAGTCCGCGCAGGCTAATCCGGGTCGTCACAATCCGTCTCAGGGGAATAGAGGTATAGGGTAACGAGTCCTGTAGAGGAAAATCCACAGAAGGCGAATAATTCCTGTCCGGGTTAGCCTGCGCGGCATGCTTAGGCTGATTTGGGTCGAAAATAAGTCCATAGTGTTGGTTTTCTAGTGGAACGGCTCATATATAATAGAAACACTGTCTGCGTTGTTCCATCTGGTATTTATTTGTTTGCTGATGACGATGACTCGGTATATTGGTATGAAGTCGATTATGTACCCAAATGTACGATTTATTCATATGAATATCATGACAAGGATTGTTTATAATCGAATGTCCAAGAACAGCTACAGTATAGATGATACATTCGTAAGGCATATACATGTAGTTATAAATATTGTTTTCATTGGTTATAAACTAATACCATTATAGGATAACACCGAACTGTGTGTTAATACATTAAGTAGGTGTTGTTGTTGTGCCATCAGATTGTGGTACAGCTATACATGTATCACGGTCTGATGGTACACCAACATGACCTACTTTATTTATAAACAAACATTACGGTGTTTTGCCTGATTTAATGGTTATAAGTTCGAAGTTATATCGTATTGCCATTCTTTCTACTTACACACTCGGTCATTGCCACGTTTGCTGTATTTCAACATAACTTCGAACTGGGAAAAAAACATGAGATCTGGCAAAAACACCGTAATGTCTGTTTGTATTTTAATCAGGAGCTGTTGTTTTGCAGACTAATGTACATGTATACCTTTACGAATGCTTGTTCGTTTAAGAGTCCACGTTTAATTAATGTTCACAATGATGCCCACTTCACATTAATGAATTATTTATGTTACATATCAGTCAGACGTACGGGTTGTAAGATCGAACAAGAAAAGTATATAGTTCATGGCCAAGTGAATATTGCTGTGATCCATCAAATAAAAACATGACAGCTGTATGTACAGCGACAGACAACAATGTGTCTTGTGGCCGTTTGATTCAATGTCCTAAGCTAACATCGGTCTTAGCTAAAAGTAACGACCGTTTGATTCAAATATCCTAAACTAACACCGGTCTTAGCTAAAAGAAACGACCGTTCGATTCAAATATCCTAAACTAACACCGGTTCTTAACTTAAAGTTACGACCGTTTGATTCAAATAACCTGAACTAACAACGGGTTTAGCTAAAAGTAAAGACCGTTCGATTCAAATATCCTAAACTAACACCGGTTCTTAACTTAAAGTTACATGCGTTTGATTCAAATGTCCTAAGCTAACGCCGGTCTTAACTTAAATGTACGACCGTTTGATGAACATGTCCTAAGCTAACGCCGGTCTTAACTTAAATGTACGACCGTTTGATGAACATGTCCTAAGCTAACGCCGGTCTTAACTTAAATGTACGACCGTTTGATGAACATGTCCTAAGCTAACGCCGGTCTTAACTTAAATGTACGACCGTTTGATGAACATGTCCTAAGCTAACGCCGGTCTTAACTTAAATGTACGACCGTTTGATGAACATGTCCTAAGCTAACACCAGGTCTTAACGAAAAGTCACGACCTTTAACCGTGTAATCAAAATGGTCAGGACTAAGGCGTCCTCAATACTGGCCCGATTTGGTAGTAACTTTACCACGCGGGTCAAATTCATCCATAAAATGAGCATGGGCTTGCAGTAAATGGGTAGGGGCTATACTTCGGGCTATGCTTGTTGCTCGAAGATTCATATAGGACTGTATTACATACGCTCGGACGCAAGGACGAATATTGACTGCTCTGGAGAGATTGTTCGTATGCAATGGCTCGCCTTAGTCTTCAATATACTCATGTGTGCAAAATAACATGTTTTCATTTGACGTGTGTTAAGCTTTGCCTAAGACGGACGACTGTAAACGTCCTCTGAAGCTGCGAACTTTTAAAAGCATTGCAGGAAAAACGGTTACCTCTTCAATGCGGGCGTTATCGATGTATTAATTGTAAACACATTGTTTCCGAATCTGCATAATACAACAATACTTTTAGCTGACCAGGTGTTTCCTTTGTATCCCCAGATGTTTCCGTAGCAGACGAAACTAATGCATCGTCTTATATAAATGGCATCTACACTAGACGATGTTTAAACCGTTGTGGCAAAAGGAGAAATGAAATTATTACAATTTTTGTTTTGGCATTTTAAAATATATATTATTAAAAGTTTTGCCCTAGTATTTTCCAAGTGATCCGCTGTATAACTGATGTATGTGGGAAAGGGTTTACTGGTTGAATGATAAGACACGGATTGCTTTTTGACCAATAACAACTATATATGGTCAGTAACGGTCAACAATTCGGCTCAATGACCGATCCAAACCCTAAATAAAAACTTCACACTCATTCTGCTGTATGACAGTTGTGACCAGTATATACCAAGCCCCGAAACCGCTCTCGACTCAGAATTCATTCTCCGTACTCAGGATTCATTCTCCGTACTCACAATTCATTCTTCGTACTCACAATTCATTCTCCGTACTCACAATTCATTCTCCGTACTCACAATTCGTTCCGTACTCACAATTCATTCTCCGTACTCACAATTCATTCTCCGTACTCACAATTCATTCTCCGTACTCACAATTCATTCTCCGTACTCACAATTCATTCTCACAAGAGAATCGTTTCAATTCTCTGTCGGACACGCACTATAAAACACTTTGAATACGTTCCCTACTGAGTTTGCTTTTGAAGTACGTTTAACACTTTCCCTCATACGACAAATCTGCAGCAGACGACTTTGAACATATTTTGTCAAAAAATAGAAAACCTCTATAATTGAATGGATAACCAATGACTAAAAGTGGAAAACATTGTGGCAAAAGGAGAAATTGCTCGTTTTGAGCAATTTCTTCTTTTTGTCACTATGTTTTCAAAAAGCCGTCTGCAGTAGAGGTGTCAGAAATCGTCTATATGAGGGAAAAGGTTAAACCAGTCTAGAGGTGTTGTAAGCGGCCCGAAATGTTGAAATAAATAGAGTTCGTTTGAAGTTAAAATTAGTAATTTCGTTTTGCGAATAAAATACATATTTTTTAAAGAAAACAAGAATCAAGTAGAGTTAATTATAACTTTGCTAACAAATGATGGATTTAAGAAAAAAAAAAGAAGTATCTTATCTTCAAAATATCCAATCAAAGAATGAATTCTGCGTTCTCGCAATGCTGTCATTGTCTTTCTATTTCTTACCTGAACAATCTAGTAATCTAAAGTTTTATAGTATACTTGGGTCAAGTCACGTTCGGGATGTTACGTCCAATGAAGATCCATATCCGCCTCCTCGGAGCCAGTGTGTACGCGTAATATTGTCTTGAAATTTCTCCCTTTCCCACAATGTATTCAACTCGTTAATTCAATCAATTCGTTAATTATCCTTTAATCTTTTTAGTTTTTCTAAATGTTTCGACTGCTGCTGATTTGTTGTATGCTGATAAGAGTTAGATGGATAGCTGTACTTCATCTATTCTAAAAGCGATATTTGTGTTTAAGTCTATATGTTTTAGCTCGCCCGTTTTTCGGAGAAGAAAAAGGTCGGTATATTGTGATACCCTTGGCGTCGTCGTCTGTCTGCTGCGTCGTCTGCGTCGTAACAAAACTTTAACCTTACCTAAAATCTTTCAACATTTTCAAATGAAACTTGGTACATATGTTCCTAGGAACAATACGCATGTCCATACCAAGTCTAACAAGAAGAATTTTGATGCAAAGCATGATTTTGAAGCATGACTCAAAGGAAGCATATGCAGTTTAGTACATTTAAATAACCTGTGCAAGCAGACAGGATGTAAATATTTCGAACAAGAAGGCCGAATGTCCCTTTATTTTAAACAAGAATGCCAAGATATGCATATATTGCTCACCTGGCTACCATAGTCTATATAAAAAGGTTACCAAGAGCAGAAAGGGTCAATATTAACGTAGGGATTAAACGTTTTATATGCTACGATCTATGTGATATTCAGCATGTGAAGTTTAGACATGAAATGACAAGATTAGTCCTGAAACCATTTTGTTAACGGTTTGCTTAACATTCACTGCAACTATAATGTTTTAAATCCTCTAACTAGATCCAGTAGATAAAAACAACACCAACATAGGTGCTTAAATATTAACATATATTAAGGTTTATTACCTCTAGTTATAAGTTAAGTATGACACAAGCTTTGGAAGCAGAGGGGGGAGTCTATTCTCCTTCCAGTTTAGCAGAAGTATGATAGCAAAAACGGGAGTATATAAACAAAAGATACGAAGTAATTAAAAAAAAAATATATATATTTATGATCAAGATTGAGCATTATGATTGTTCACGTGTATAGTCAACATATAGCAATAATTATTAAGTCTGTTTTGTTTGCCTGTTGTTTTGAACATGCCAGGAGAAAACTGAAAAATAAACAAAAGAAAATGGTCAAGTCAGTTCCCGTAGAGCAAAGAGCGAAAACCAGTTGGTACGAATCGTTCATCTCGAACATGAAAATCCGGGTACGAATCCAATGAATTTTAGAATCGGATGTAATCGTGAAAACAGCAGAGTATTCATAACGGAAGGAAGCAGAGACAACTTAATTACTCTATGGGAACCGATGACACCTTGTCGTCTATTAAATAAGAATGACCAAAATCGCCAAGCGATGACATGCTGCATTTACAAATAATAGAACGGGTCACGTTACAGCCATGCCTATTGCAAAGTTGGGTTAACGTTGTTTTTACAGTTTCTAGAATTATACTGTAATATGTAGTAATTAAAATGAATCATCATTGATTTTTTAAAGATTATCCATTTATTTAAAAATCTCAATATTGTAAATAGGCAAAAACATCGCCAGAAACTTATTTTCTGAGCTTTGATGAATCGGGTCGTAAACCAAACTATAAAAAAAAAGCGTAGCCTAGGAAATTAGAGGAAAGTTATTAAATACCCATAACATGTGTCTAAAGTTTTGTAATAACTTAGAAGACATACGTTTTTTGTATATTGCTGTTTCTTAAATCATTTTATACAATTTATTTATTCATAAAGGTTTTGGTTTTTTTTTCAAACATATAACGGAGATTTTCTTAACAATAATAATGTTGGTTGCTCCCTCTTCGATTACGTCACCCCATGGTACAAAATTAA